>JAYKXK010000003.1:3600000-4314109 GCA_037014335.1 Collybia sordida
CAGGTGCGGTCATTGACCGTGGAGGTGTAGAGCGTGGCCGTGGCATTAATGCTGATGGAGGGATTGGAGGAGTCGGTAGGCCTCTAAATCGCCGCGTGCTTGTAGTAGAATGCGATGAAGACGGCCTTGAGCTGGAGCCTCGACTTGATCCCGCCCCCGGTGTGCCGAATATAGCCGGGATCGGGGGTACCGGGGGAATGTCATGTTCGACGTAAAAAGATGGATCTAGGTGAGTGTGAGGGGGTGCAGTGGGTGCCGACGAAGGATAATACACAGAATCTGTAGAAGGGCTGGGTGGTTGGGTCCTGGCGGGTGAGAAAAACATGTGATCGTCCTCATTGTCAGATTCGGACGAAGAGAGGTCAGGGGATGACGATCTTATACTCAGTGTTGGATATATGGGGTCACCATAGACAATCTTTGCCATTTGCTCCAGGGATGTTGGCGTTCGAGGTACAACATCTGAAGCGGACGACATGGAAGAACGAGAAGATCGCTTTGGATAAAGTGGTTCTCCGAACATTATCTTTCGCCATTGAAGGTTTGACGTCGAAACGTGGCCCAGTCCAGATCTAAGGGCCGCAGCATCATCACCATCTAATGGAGAGATTTCCGTCTCTCCCTCAAACTTTTTGACGAGCATCCAATCCTGAATGTCCGTTACAAGAAGTAGTCCAGTTACGAGAAGATAATCCAGAAGCAGGAGTGAGACACCATGATGGACAAGCATAGGCCGACGATCATATTTATCGTGTAACGTTTCGAATACGCACATGCGAGGTGGGAGGTTCTCAATGGCTGGATCTAGTATTGCAATAGGTCCTTTGACAGCCGAAGTTGTACACTGTAGCAGAGGGAAAAATTTTAAATTTCACGTGTTAAAGTGGGGCACTGGTAACGAACCCAGTAAGAGGCTCCAACCCGCCTCCATTTCAGATTGTGTGCATAGTTGGGTATATTAAATTTGCGGGGTCCGCTGATAGTGAGGTCAACGTGGCAATTGGTGAAGTGAGGAAAAGACCTACCTTCGTATAGTACTACGTCTGAGCAGCGTTTCGCTGCCTTTCCATCGTGCGCCCCTCATTTGAATGAGAATACCATCGGAAACCCCTTTCCCTTTAGCAGGGGCATTCAGAGGCCAGTCAATGTCTGCAGTTTTGGTGTTCCCAACCCAAGGGTCTGCCCTCCTGATCGTGGTAGATGTACCTATTGTCTTGACGACATATAGAGGGTCTTTGGTGATGTCGTCGCTGACGACGGAGTCCAAGAATGAGGGTGAAGAAAGGCGCAAGGTTAGTAGTGGGACCTTCTGGTGTGCGGGCATCTCGTCGCCAATATCGAGACGTCGCAAGTACGGTACGACTGATGAAAGGACGGAAGACCGAGAGGTGTTGACGGTCTGTGGAGATGGTGGTTTTGTGGACGACGGGCGTTCAGTGAACCCGATATTGTCCAATGCTATCGAAGTTTCATAAGCAGTACCTTTTGCCATAATAGAAGGGGATCCGTAGGAGCATCAGAGCGTAAGGGCTTCGAATGACCAAGATCCCGACTACATAGACTTGACGGGTTTGCTGAGGTAATACCATCAAGTGAAAAATAACAGGTCATCTGGGGCTTGATGGCATGTGTGATGGGCGGCAGAAGAGGTGGCTAAGACAGCATGGACCCATCAGATTCTACCCAAAGATAGCCTCTTTGACCCAAATGTCGCCTAGAAATTCTCAACAATCTCGGTCAAGGCCGCCTGGTGCCGTTACAACGGTCATCTACGGTCATATTTCGGAGCAAGAGTCAGATCAGGGCACCGAAGCACAGGATATAAAGTGGGGAACTTGGGAAGTCATACATAACAGGATTATGAGCGCTTGAGAAGGATTGTCCTTGTCCTTCAAAATACAGGTATTACCAGTACTTTGGCGCGCTTGAGGGAGAAAACGAAATTTCTGTAGAAAGGTCAAAAGGCAAACCTGAAGAAGTATTGTCCATTCAATTGAGAGAGGTAACGTAATCATTCCAAACTTTGACGCACAAACAACGTCAAACGCGTTTGGCCATTTTCAATCTTGTTCCACAACCACCAACTTGTATCCATATATTGTTTTTACCACCATGTCTTCTAATGTAACAGATCCCAACAAGTAGGTCATTACTGCCCTGTTATTGTTTCAGAACTTACTTCCAGATCACCGTTGTTAGTACCACCGCAGCTGTTGCTGATTCTACCAACAACGTCGCGTCGCCAAAGGACAAAGGCAAGGCAAAGTCTGCTGCTGTAGCTGACGATCGTATGGAGGAAGATGAAGAAGAGGATGAGGAAGAGGAGGAAGATGACGAGGAAGATGATGATGATGAAGAGGTTCGTCGCGTCGCGTCCGTTGCCATTTTCTTCCTTCTACCCTTCGGTTTCTATCGAGGGCGCGTCCCATTTTTTAAATTTACATTCCTCGCCAATATTCTACATGGCCTTTTGTTTCTGCCGTAAGCACGCGTGAAACTAGCATTTTCTAATTTTTTTTTACAGGAAGAGGAGGATTTCGAGGAGATCGATCCTTCCGCGATCTTACCGACCGGCAGGCGTACTCGCGGAGCACGCGTCGACTATACCTCCGAGGAGGCCCTTAAAAAAGCTGGACTTGAGAAGACTCCTCAGGACCAGGACGATGACAGCGACACAGACGCCATGAAGGAGTAAATTCAACCGTGCCTGAAAAGGTATTCAGTCGGGGGTTAATCAAGTCTTCGGCTATAGATTTCTCCTTGTCCGTCCACTCGCCGTTTCATACACTTATTTTTCCAAGTATATATAGAAATTCCGAAAGAAGAAAAATGAACGAAAAGTCATTGCATCTATTTCTTCCTTCTACGTTCGCTCGTTTGCCAAAATTGTTTTCGGCCTAAGCTACCTTGGTGTCTGTAATCAGCTAACTTACACACACATCCTATTGTCAGGCGGCGATGTTCACCTTTTTTGTCCACCGCTTCACTCTCGCTTCTCACACTATGTCGTGTAACCACCCAGCTTGCTGAATCGTGTGTAGTCCGTTGCTAGGCTCCCACGCAAAATTTTCTTGACACCTCTCGAGAAAACCATTTTCGTACCGGGTGACCTCCTGGGTTTTGACCTAAGGATAAAGAATCTCCGACCCCCGTCCTACCTCCGAACAAATGCTTCGTTGATCCGAGCATTTTAGCTATGCGCCGGCACCCATGTCCGGTTACACTACATACGGGGGCGGTGAAGCTGAAGCATGGATCATTCATCGACATAAAAGGACTCGATGTATCCGGCTGTCCAATGTCCTGCCAACTGAGCCGAGATCTCATATACTGCATACAACCATGTGAGCACCAATTAGCCCCAAAAGCGACATATCTTCTGGTACCATCAAGAAGCAAACTACCTTAACATTCGCTTGACATACATGACATACTAGGGCAGATAACGTTCAGGTGGGCTAAAGCCTTGTGGTTAATTCTTCTCGATCGCAAGTTATACATAGGTATGGACATTGGAAGTGGGGCTAAGCACTTCCGTTGTTGCGTCGTTACCTTAGGACATTTAACACAGGACACCTTCCCGAACCATAGCCAAAATAGGTTGAAGAGGCGCTGAAAGATTTTTCCTGACTAAATGACCAACAGACGCTCAGGTGCACAGTCCATGCGTCATGGAGGCAGTGTATCGTTTTTCCAGACTTTGTTCAAGTCGAACACTTCCCCCCTCACCATTATAACTACAGTAATGAGCAATGGTGGATTCATTCAACATACAAGAACCCCTGGGTTCGGGATTAAACAGCAATATGGATGCGCCACAAACTGCTTCCCTGCCCGCAAGACATCACGACCAGCTCCCGCCCCTGCCTATTGATTCTGAAGACGAGATCAACACCCCACCCAACAATGAAGCGAGCGTGGATACCAGCCATACATCTACGAATGATATACCTCCTAAACACCCATTCAGCTTCACTAAGCCACAACGTCCAACTCCGGTGGGTCCAATCTCTTCATACCCCCTTTCAACAACCTTTTTTTCTTTACCCATAACCGTCTTTCCAGAAAATGGATCAGTGGCACTTGAGGGATCCGTATCACACGCATTTCGCGAAAAAACAGGACCCCTGGGATGGGTGTTTCCGAAAGGTGCGCGCGATGGACGATGAAATGTGTAGAGGCTGGAGGGAAGAGATTGACACCCTTCTAATATTCGTGAGTTTTTTAAGTTGTTGGAATATTGATAGTTTAATTTGGATACCAGGCTGGTCTTTTCTCGGCGACGGTCACCGCGTTTGCAGTAGAATCATATCAGTGGCTTCAAGAATCTGCAAGCGAGGCGTTAGCTCGCCTACAACTTCAAGATCTCCTGGACAGCAAGGGTCGCCCTGCCTTCGAGGAGAAAGGGCCCAATGATGCTGCCATCATCTGTATCAATACATTCTGGTTTGCTAGTTTGACTATCTCCCTGGCTTCTGTCGTTGTCAGCATTCTCTGCAAGCAATGGTTATACGAATATCAACGATACGAGAATTTGACAGGAGAACAGTCGTTCCTAATACGTGATCTGCGCTACAAAGGTCTGCGGGGGTGGCGTGTTCCGATGATTATTTCGACCTTGCCCCTCTTGCTTCAGATGGCACTAGTCCTATTTCTTCTGGGGCTTCTCGTCCTGCTATGGTCGCTCGACAACGCAGTTGCATCTATTGTTAGTCTCATTGTAGGCACAATCCTAATATTCCTCGTTGGAACGTCCCTCCTTCCCTCACTGCAATACTGGTTTCCAATATTCGACACACAATGTGCATATAAATCATCCCAATCGTGGTTACTTTTCCTTGCCTTCGTGGCGTGGCAACCCGACGATAGTTGGGTAAGCGTCGATCTGTGGGAAGCGACCAACCTCAATTTAGACAACTTTCCCGGTCTATGGCAGTTCTATGAATCATTTTCCAATAGCGTCGAAGCCATCCGTGACGTCTATCACTGTCTCTTACACACTGCTCCTTCACGGACTACGGATTTCGTTAGGAAGTTAGAAAATCCTACGGACCGTCGCGACAGCTTGACTCCGTTCTCCCAACTAGCAGACGGCTCATCTGCGCGACTAAGCTCCCTTCGCGAGGCAATGAAGGGGCACTTCCGCCCCGACATACACTTCAAACGCGTTCCGCAACATAATCGTCGAGTATCCGAATTATTCGGTTGGACTCAAAGCGAGTACTGGGCCAGAGAAAAAGCATTAAGTGTTTTTTTGGGATACCACATCAACATGCCGGACCCGCAAATATTCAACCGATACGCGGAACATTGTGTCCGCCTCCTCGATAATTCTCGTGGGAACCGGGATACCGTAGAAAATACCCTGTTCGATCTCCAAAATTCCATCCAATCAGCTGGGGCATCAATAGATTGGGATAATGGTAAGTTCACTTTGTATTGTACCTTATGGGCGCAGATGAATTCAAATATATATCTTGATACGCAGCCGTTGCCTCCCACCTAATTAGATCACTATCATCCCTCTTTGCACAGGGCCGCGTTCTACCTAACGACTGCGTTGCGGAACTCTGGGACACCATTCTCGCGAGTTTAATAACCTCACACCGCCGGCGGATGTTCGACCACACACCTTACATGTTACTTGATGCAATATTAGAATGGCTTACTTGCGCTCCCGATATTCGGATCAGAACAGTTCGTGTTAGTGGATTGGCAACCCGTCTGTGGTGGGCGTTTACTGTCGATATGGTGAGGATGACGCCCCTGGAATTAGAATACACTCGATCACTGGCGCGATATGTTGTGGGGTTCTGCGAAAAGGACGGGATCCTCGATAGAGGTAGAGATGGTGCCGACCTGATACACTTGCGGTTCCTGCGCCCTTACATTGATCAGCCACCAGCGATTGTATCGTGAAACTTAATGATGATCGAGGGGGACCTGAACCGGTGCAAGGGTAGTTCAACAAATGAATTGTTAAGATGGAAACATCACATTATGTATAGTAAAATCAACTCTGTAAATATTGCGGGTAGTTATGTTGCGCGATCATCAGATATGTATAGTAGATCCTGGGATGAAGTTTAAATGTCCGGCGGTTGTGGATATCAATGAAATGAGACGAAAATGAAGGCATAAAGACGCGTAAATACATGCTCAGGGAGATGAGATGATGTATGAGGAGGGGATTGGGGTTATTTTGCGAAACATAGAGTGAAATGAAATGAAAAAAATCAAAATGAATGGTTACGGCACGTTACTGGTGGTGGTATCTGTCGGAAACGAAAGGACGGCATGCCACATGCCAACTCCCGGACCTGCGAGAGTGAATGGTAAGGTATGCTGCTTTCGCTTTTAACAGAAGCAAAAAAAAGAAAACAGAAAGCAAGATATTGCAAAAAAATGAAATGAAGAGAAAAATGAGAAAAAAAGAAACACAGGAGGAATAAACCCAAGACACAAGACACGAAAAAGAATCAGCATGCGCCGAGCTCGGCCGTGGGGAACCCACCCTCGCCCTTAATTGGACGAAGCCACGATGCTCACATCCGCAGCCATCAACACACTCCTCGTCCAATCCTCCGTCGGCTCCTCATCATCCAACATACCCAAATGATTCGACGATGCCTGGCTCGACGTCGACAATCCTCTAGATCTTGCTGGGTACGGGCGCAAATGACTTGTCGCCACTGGGGCGTTCTGCATATCATGCGAAACCAACGACGTCGACGATCCCGAGAACTGTTGCCGGATTATCGGAGGAGGTACCGGAAGTGGACGCGACGACTCCTTACTCCCGCGGGGAGCAAGCGTCGCCGGGCTCTCTCCAGATTCAGCCTGTTCGCCTCCTGTACCGGACCCAATCCCAAGTCCCAACCCCATCCCCAACGACCCGCTCTCGATTTGCGTATCCAGCGTCGGAGGCAGCGTATTCGTGCTCGATTGTGGAGCCGTGACGGCTGACCGTGGTGTCGAGATGGAAGAATCGCTCGCGGAGCGCGGAGATTGGAGGTAGGGTGCTGAGATGACGGGGCGGGAAGGGGAAGGGGAGGAAGCTGTGCGTGCCCCAGGAGCGAGTGACGATGCGGATCGTTTGGAGAATAAGAGATGAAGGGATGGTTTCTTCAGTCTTTTGGCACGTACGGAGTCGGGCGTCCGTGGGGAGTCGGGACCGTCGCTTGAGGGTGAGAGTCTGGTCGGGGAGAAGTTGGGAAGGGAGAGGATGGGTATCGAGCGTCTTTTCTCCGAAGCGGTGGGCGAAACGGGAGGACGCGTGGTCTCTGAAGAATTTGTTGTCGCAGTCGTAGTTGTAGTTGTAGCTATTTGAGTCGAAGGGAAATGCACCTGCCCCGTAATCGGGATCGGATTACTGATAACCGGCCTTCTAGACGTAGCAGGCGACAATCCTGAAGGGAACGGTTCCGCAATCATAGGCCCCGACGCCGACGCCGACGCTCCCTGAGTCTTTTTCTCATACTCATCCACTACCGGATGCAGCTGAAGGTGCGATAACGATGGGTGCCCGGAGGACATGGACGGCGTGTCGAGGGACTCAGCGGATGAAGTGAGGAGCGGCGGGGACTGCGAGTGTTCATGCAACCGATAATGCCTGACCGGGTTCTCCTGGTCTTCGGAAGTATACGATGACCCATCATCCCTGAACGATGTCGCTAATGATCCATTCCTCGTATGCCCCCCTGTACCACGCGCGACCGATTGCGACACGCTCGACGTATCATCCGCAAAGGTGCTCTCGGTATCAAGGTACACAGTCGAGACTGGATCACGCCTCGCCTCAGCCCCACTACGCTCCAAGACGTCCTCCGCCGATGCATGGTACTCCACCGAGCTAGGGATATCCTCCGATCTCCTCCCCACACTCTCACTAGCAATACTCTCCCTCTCCACATCATCCTCCACCTCCACCTCCGTCCCATCCCTCGCGTCCGAAAACTCATCCTCTTCGGGCTCCTCCCCTCCTTTCGTCACCTCAACCTCAGGGTTCGGATTCTCCTCTTTCCTAATATCCAACACAGGCGCCTCCCAGATCCCTTCGCCTTCGCAAAGCACTTTCAACAGAGGAGGGTTCATATTCAGACTAGGGCAGAACACCAACATCAAATTGCTCAGAGGCATCTTCGTCTCCTTACTCTCTCTCGCCGTAGCTTTAATAAGCTCCGTCACTGTCCGGATGAGATCCCGATTCTCCTCAGGGAGCTGAGCGATAAGGTTTTGGAAGACATTCAAGAGGTTTTTGGAGGGCGGACGCATCCCTGTGAGGGAGGGCATAGCGAGTGTCGAGAGGGAAGGAGGCTTCCGCATCCCTGGAGCTGAGAGCCCGCTGTTCCGCGGGTTGGAAGGGAGCCTGGGACCGCGGGAGCGGCTTGGAGAGATGGGGGTAGCGCTGGGCTCTGTGGCGTTGTTGGCGGTAGTTTCTTGGGTCATGGCTGCTTCGAAGAAGGGTAATAATGCGTGTGTGAGGATGGGCTCTGGCACTATATAATGATCATGTATATTAGAACTATCTGTAGGTAAAGAAAGGGAAATGGAATACTCACGTTCGCGCAGGAAAGCCTTGAAAACACTAGCCACAGCATGAGGATCCAAATCCCAAGGCTCACACTCCGTCATATCGAAATCAGCACCCGTGTCGAATTCCGACCTCAACTTGCTCACATGCGAAGGGCGTCCCGATACCCTAAACATACCCATCAGCACTCCACCAGACGCAAAGGAAAAGAGGAAAGAGACACACCGGAACAACCCCTCCTCCTGGACACCCCAAATCAACAAATGCTGTGCACACCTCACCACAAGCGCAGGGAGTCTTCTCTCCTCAAGCGCCTTCAACTGTCCCCTCCTCACACTAGCCCTCCTCGCCTTCCACGCTTCCTCCCCCCCATCCTCTTCCCCTTCCCCACCTTCTTCTCCATCCCCATCCCAATTCCGCCACCGTCCACCCCAAGCTTTAGGTTTCCCAACCCACACACCCGTCTCTCTCACCACCGCTCTCAAGTCTCTCCCAAACACCACCCCTCCCCCTCCCCCGCCTCCTCCCCCAACACCATGTTTAGGCCTCAAAGGCCCCCTAAGCCTCTTCCCCAACACAGGCCCACTCGGCGCTCCAAACGCATCCGCATCAGACCCCGACGCAGCCCCAGAAAGCATACTCGAAGAAACAGACGGCGCATTCGGCGTCCTCCTCAACCTCCCCTTCTTATCCCTCTCAATATGCACATGATGATGCGCAACACTCCCACTCCCGCCAGTCGAGGACTGGCTAGACACCGTCCGTGCAAGCTCGTGCCCGAAATCATGTGTGTGTGTGTGGGAGTGGGAGTGGGAGTGTGAGTGGGCGTAGGAGGAGGGTGCGGTGCCCGTCCCTGTGTTTGTCGAGCCAGAAGAAGAATACCCAGAAGTCCCACTCGCGCTCCCCGAATTCCCATGCCCATGCACATTAGCGCTCGCACTCCCATTCGCACCCGAACCAGACCCAGACCCAGAATTCAACCCTCCCCACACCCTCTCCAACTTCTCCACCGCCCTCTTCGCAAGCCCCGCAGCAGGCGCAAGACTATTCGTAATACTAATCGCCGTAGGGCGGAACGACGGGGTCGGAGATGGCTGCTGCTGTGGTGGCGGGATCGCAGGTAAACGACGTTCTGCGCGATACGCTTCTGGTGGGGGTGGGAATGTCGTGTATGGGTTCGTTCCATGGCCACCATGAGAATATAACTGTCCATGTCCATGACTACTATGCCCACTCGACGATGGCGCAGGGCTTCCCCCACTCCCTGTCGTAGCCGACCACGCCGCGAGTTTCCCGCGGATATTATGCCCCGTCGATTGGGCGACGCCGTGGGCAGAGGAAGGCCCGATGAACCCCGTCGCGGTGGCCTGCGTCCTCGCAAGCGACGGCGTAGGAGTGATACCCTCCGAGATGGAATGCGAAGGGTGTTTGAGCTCCGTGACGGATGCGCTGGCGGGTGCTGGGGGCAGTTTTGCGTGGAGGAAAGGCGCGTGGGGGGTGATGTTGACGGACACGGACCGTCTTTTCTGCGATGTCGGTGGGGGGGTGGGTGGGGGACGTGGATAGGGATGTGCGTGTGTGTATGGATGAGCGTAGGGTGGTGTATGTGGGGCAGGGACGGGTGCTGCGATAGGTGTAGTTGTAGGTGTGATAGCTGCGCTGTCTTCCGTAGTTGTTGTTGTAATAGTAGTAGTAGTAGTGGCGGTGGCGGTAACAACCTTACCCTGCCCCCTATCCACCTCTTCCTCAGGCATCCCAAAATCCACATCCGTAACAAGCGCACTCAATCGTTTATTCACAGGTACGATCGTATGATTCGACTGCAACGATTCCGCCATCGATACCGGACGTGATGTTCGCGGGCCCGTACCTGCATTAGGCCGAATAGTATGATGTCCAATCGTCGAATCACTCTTCCTCCACGTATCCTTCATCTCCGCCTTGCTCGCCGCTTCAGCAGCAGCATTTGCTTTTTCAGCCTCTTTTAACCTCTCGATAGCTTGCATCGCAGCTTCCCGTTCTAGTTCCTTCTGCTGCGAAACTACATGTCTCTCCCTTTCCTTCTTTTTCTCCTGTTCCCGCTCTCGCTCTCGTTCTCGTTCTCGTTCCTTTTCCCGTTCGATGGCTTTTTCCTTATCCCTCATCTCCTCACCCATCTTCATGAAACTCACAGCACTCACGATCCCAGGACTGAGCGGGATAATCGACGACCTATGATCCGCCGCAGATGGGATCACAGGCGGAGGTCTCGCGCCTAACCTCGCATGCGCATTCGGGTCCGCTTTCGGCGGGACCGGCGGACCCATCCCCTGATGATGATGGCGATCCACTCCCGCCCCGCTCACTGAAGCCATAGACGGCGCAGGAGTCAAAGCAGGGGGCACCGCAGCGCCTTTATGTTGTGCACGCTTATTAAAAACCTGAGACGCCAGCTGAGTGAGTTGTTTAGCACCGCGTTGGTGTGTGATGATGGGTGAATTCATCACCTGTGGTGGAGAAGATGCCGACGATGACCCTGCTGACGCTGTTGCCTCTATACGTTGACGGAATTGACCTGCTGCTGCTGCTCCTCCTCCGCCCTGACCGTGTGGGTATTGATGAGGGTCGGGTGGTGATAAGAGGAGAGCATCACGCGACTTTGCACGCTCGAGTTTAGGTTCTGGGTCGGTTGTCTTTTTGCGTCGGCCTGCAAAGGCGCGTTTGAGCCTAATTCCACCTGTGATGGCTGCGTTGAGACCGCGGGCTGCGGTGGATGGCGAGGAGGGCGGTGCCGCGGGAAGGCTAGAGGGGCTAGAAGGGTGGTGTTTTGAAGGTTTTGCGAACGGTTGGCCCATGACGATAGCAGTCTTTAACGGAAGAGAGGTTGAGCGTGGGTTGGGGACTGCTACGACGGAAGTTGTAGCAGGTGTAGGTGATGTCGATATAGAGGAAGAGGAGGAGGGGGAGATAGCGTGTAGAGGAGGAGGTGCAGCAGCTGGCTGAAATTGGTGGGATTTGTCGGCGGGCAGCCTGCTTGCAGCAGTGGCAACAGCAGCAGCAGCTGTTGGTGATGCTGATGCTGATGCTGATGCTGGTGGAGAAGGAGGAGTAGGAGGAGGAGGAAGGCCTGAAGAAGCATGTCGATGAGTTGTGTCGCGCGGTTGTAGGCTGTCTGCGCAGGGTTCAACACGCTCGGATCCGGTATACATCGTGGCTAAGCCAACCTGAAATAGGTATTAGAGAAGAAAAGAGGTATAATAATCGTAAATGGGGGTATAAAGAGAAAAGCCACGACGTTGCGACGAGGCCAGGAGAAATAACGACACGTTTGATGAAACGGAAAAAGAAGGACTGTGCCATGGCAATGGCTCTGGCTCCATCTATTTCAAATAAAATGAAATGAAAATAAATCATACCTTCTGTTATATCGCTATTCTCCTTGAAGAGCAAGCAGACATGCCACTAGCTACTAAAAGCCAAAAGTAAAGAAAGGTCAAGGTTGGATGAGAAAAAGATGATCACTCGAAAAGAGATGAGTTGTCCATCATTTTACTTTTCACTTGCCCTGAAATGATCTCCATGTGCTCTCAAACTCAAAATTTGACTCCATTCTAATGTGTTGTAATGTAATTCAACAAAAAAGGGCAATTTGCATCCATCTATAATGATCCTAGGTGTGTATACTAACTACTAGTTTGTTTATAAATAAAATAGTTCAACAAGATATCACTACCACCCCCTCCATTATGTCGGAACAAGGAACTCCTTCACCTGCACATGACACATCATCAGATTCACTGCCAACTCACAACACACACATATATATCACACAACTCACCAATTCATACGTGAAGAATGACGTGGCTATACTAGGTGCAACTTTGACTAAACAAACAAAATCGATCATCAGCACCCGAACACAGGAGAGATAGTCCACGTACGCAGGTTCGGCCATAGACCGCGATAAAGCCCGCCAATGCCTTCCGATCTCAGAATGCTACGCAACGCATCCAAGGCTCCAGAGTACTTGACAGCTCCATCCTTCATACCCGTTACCTGCATCTTTCGTCTCAATACATCAAACGGATACGTCAATGTCTGTGAGATCGTTCCTAATAATCAACCCAGTCAATTCCAATTTGCATAAAAATAATGACATAAAGGGGCGCCCAGCCCCTCCCAACTCACCAGCCATTGCACCGCAACTCAATTTCCTCGCAACACCGCTCTTACCAGGAGGCGTCACAATCCCCCTCAAAAACTCATACGCCGCAAAGTTAATCCCTACATACGGCGCCACCCCCATCGCCGTCGTCACCAATCCCCTATACAACGCCCTCACACCCCCTTCCTCTCTCACAATCTTACCCGTCATACCCCATATCGTTAAATCCGCTTTCGAATACTGTTGCGCCACCGCCGCAGTAGAGTGGAATAACGCCGCGGCGTGTTTCGGTATCACCCCTGCTCCGGTACCGGTTTGGGTGAGACGCGGGGTAGGAGTAGAGACGGGTGCCGGTTGGGAAGATAGTGTGGCGGCGGAAAGAGCCACTGAGGCGGTTGCTATTGAGAGTCGGGAACGGACAAGGTCCAAAGGGTATGTAGAGCCTGTAATTAAATTATTATTTAAAATTTAAAATTTAAATTATATAACGACTTACAAACGGAAGTGATACCAGCTAAAGCACCACTAGCGAGTCGTTTCGGAGTATCAAGCTCTTTCGAACCATGCTTGGTGAAAAACTAAAAAACAAAGAAAGAAAATGACGTCACTAAAACCACCACTACCTCAACCCTTTCAGGCTCACCTTTTTGAGTTGTTCATATGTCGTAAACTGAACTGCACTGGTTTACGTCAATTCCAACTCATGTCAAAGGGATATCTTATCCCGCTCTCACCTGTAAGGTACTATCCTCAGACAATTAATCCCATTCCCTCGCATGAACCCCCTGAACCCTTCCTCACTCCACATCCGCACAAGACTCCGCCACACCCCTTTATACTGCCCATCCGACGTCCTCGGCTGCACCTGCCTAAACCAAAGTAATAAGCATTGAATCAAATCTAATAGAATAGAATCGAATAGAAACACGCACTGGATAATCTTCAACCGCTCAAGCGGGCTAACCACCGTACGCGACGCCGCGCCCGCACATCCCCCCGCTAATACCCTAACGTCGGTCACTGCTGATCACATCTCCAATAAACCAAAAAGCTCAACTCACCGATAAAATACGACGTGATCTCCGGCGTAAGGAACCCCGTCCCCGCTACTTTCCCCACTGGTGCCCGTGCTTGTTGTCCCTCCACTTGCGTTTCCCGATTCTGCTCCCTGCTTCCCGAGCTCGAAGATGTAGAAGGCTCAGACGTAGGTCGTGTCGCTGCTACGCTTGTCATCTTTCACAACCACCTACGCTGAGCATTCACCAAAGAAAAAAAGAGAGGAAGAAAAATTAAGAAAAAGGAAGCCTAAATCTCTCGCTTCTATAACCCAAGTCCCGTCCGTAGCGTATAGCCAAATAGCGATGTTCCTGTTCTTGTTCCTATTCCCTCGCCACACTCGGAAGGGAGATTTCCCAAAACGAAAGCGGGCAGAAGGGATCGAGCGAGTAAAAACGAACTAGTGACGGGGGGGGGAGGGGAGCTGAAGCCTGAGGGGAGGGCGCCAGAAAAAAAATGAGCCGCATCACATGATCCTATTCGGGACTCTGAGTCTCTTCCCCATTCCCCCTCCCCCTTTCCACGTGATGTGTGCCGAACCGGCTTGGCGTCGGGGTTTTCGGATCCGACCTTTGCCCACCCCACTTCCAATCCATTCCAGTCAAGTACACAGGCTTTTGGCTTTCTATGTGCGTGCTTAATTTGTGACTCAGACTCTGAGGGGGGCAATGCTTTCATTCTGGATAGGATAGTACCGGGTCTGTATCCACAATTTAGATCGAATAACCTATCCAAGCTTCTACTGCGTTGGTGTTGGGTGTTGGTGTTGGCTTTGGTGCTGTCCCTTTGGCCCCCAAGGTAGCCAGCGGATTAGATTAAGCGCCCACCAGGCCCCCGACGTGTAAGGACGAATCAAGCGACCCCGGGACTAATCAACCAATCGCATTATTCCTCAATTTCATCTTGACAGAAGACGTGCTTTGGTCTCTTACCCCCGATTACCCTGGACTGGACTGGACTTGGACCTATCATAAATCCCATCGACATTCCCAACGCCAGAATTATGAGTGGCTCGTGCGCCCGATCTGGAGCCTGGACTAATACTAACCGAGTAAACACTGCACACGGCGCAGATGGAGTAGCTCGTGGCTCACGAGTTACGATTGGTCCGCTTCCCTGGGAGGTGTGATCGTATTGTTGATATATGATACGCATCCACCCTCGCTCACCCCACCCCGTGTACCGTCTCCGCGCGAGCATAAGTTATCATTTGTCAATAATCACCGGAACTCGAAACTTGCACTCGGCTACCCGACTCAATTTCAGGCTACGTATGCACCCACACTCTCACTCTAGTCTCTCACACACCCCATCGTCCCGGGGGAAATCCAAAAATTCACCAACTTTCCCATATCTTTCAATCCCCAGACCCGTCCCTTCAAAACCAAAAACCAAAAACTGAAAAATTCTTAAACATAGATTTCAATTATAACAAGTAAAACTCATACCCAACGTTAATTATAACTAACCCGGCAGCCGACCACTCAAATCTTCGACATCCTTCAAAATGTCGAAATCAAAGTCCACCGTGCGACTTCTCCACCTAAATTTGCCTACATTCTTCACCTCGCCTATGTGAATGCCAACCGCGGCTTCACAAGCCCCCGTCCGGGTCCCGGCGTGCCGCCTGTCGCCTGTCGCCTACTGATCAAGGCCCCAAAGCCACACGCGCCATGCTCGCAAGACCATGACACTTGTCTTTCAAGCGATCCGGCGATCCCATATATGGTGCATACTGCCCCACGCCAATTAAAGCAGAAATTCAAGCCGCCAGTCAGTCAATAAAAAAAATTCTGAAACGATCCGTCTGGAGATGACACCCGGAGGATGATCTCTTCCCGAGGATGTGCCCGAGTGTGAGTCCCACCCACAAGGCGTGCATCCAGCCCTACATAATATCTCGTATATTGTGTTGTGTGTATCTTACCCTGGGAGGCTGAAACCCCCTTCGGGTCGCAAGAACAAAAAAGAAACCTCAGGCTCGATCGCAACACGCGTTATATGCCGTACGTCGTACGTCGCAGACTGGGAACGCAACTCTCCCCTCCGCCAGCCTCGTCATGGTCCGTCATTACAGGGTCTCATTATTACGTCGAAAAAATCAAGGAAGGAAGGCACGAGCCTGAGTACGAGCACGCCGGCGCTTCTGAACGATAATCAATCAGGGTTTAATGAGAGCGCCGTTTAGAACGGGCGTTAAAGAATTCGAAATAAGGTGGGTTCATACGACGGGATGAAAGTCATCTAAACAGACGGACTCGGGCCTGGTTGTGTTTATATCCTCGACGCGATGATGTTTCGAGACGCGGACTCACAAGGATCAGACGGGCTATACGTACAGTACATATCCGCCTCATCGCCTCAACAACGGAGAAACGAATTCCTTCCCCGAGGGACCCCTTCAATAACACATATGTAACACATCCCGCCTCCTCCTTCGGATCTCTGAACACGCACCCAACGGATGTTTATATCCCGGATCAACACCCAACACCCATCATTCATCATTATCCGGTATTACGCACTTACGAGCATTTGCATCAAAACGACAACAACCACGCCGGCGCTTCCCAGGATCTTGGGCGTCTCTGATCGCAGCATCGTGCAACGAACCTTTAATTTGAGGAGTGGCGTAGTCTGCAGCGAGGATGTACATACTGTACAACTGAGTCATCAGATTGCTAAAGTGGACGATCCTCGTTTTGTCTTGTTGTATAGCCATAAGGTTTTCTCAGATCGCAGGCGCTAGTGGGCCCAACCCAATTGGTATCGGAAACGAAAGCACCAAATCTCCTCGGTGAAGAATACGACGTCGATCGAGCCTTCGGAGAAGCCCAGTTCCCGGACCACGATCCAGACTAAACAATAATGGGTTGTTCGGCCTCGTTGCTATTATACAAACTATTCAAAGTTCCATTTACGGGCTTGACTTCCTGGGTATTCTTGGAGACTTGGAGTCGAATATAACGGTGATCGGGGTCGAGCGATCAACCCATTATTTTGTAGTTCGGGGAGCAGCTCGGGAGGTGTGCTTCCCCGAAGTGTCGATCGACATCGTATTCTTCAATTCTATGACTTTGAATATATTGCATGCATGATACGTGAGGTGGATGCATACAGCTTCTCCTGCTGGTTGCGTTATCAGAAGTCTCCAAGTTAACGGAAGTGTATCAATATTTCTATTACAGACTGTTCATTCAGATACAACATTGGAAGGAGCTACTACAATCGTGTGTGTATGTGTGCGGTTTAATTCTACGGAAGATCTAGAAACATGAGGCTTTTGTCCATTCACCCATAAGGTCCGATAGTAAAAGTTTCGTAACGGTTGTACCTATCGTATGTACCAAAAAGTTCATTTTACCCATTTCTATAACTACAAAGCATCAGGAGAGATATCGCCGAGGGTATTGAGGGGATCGAAGGCGCTAGTCACGCTGAATGCGGATTTGGAGTCATCCCCTCCATATTCCGAACGTGAGTCGATATTTTCCTGGAGGGAATTTTAGTTTTTAGATACCCTAAGCACAATTTTTCATAAACTCACGTCGAAATAGTGATTCGCGAGACTTCGAGGAGCTGAAGAAGTGTTAGTCCCAATAAAATCTATTATATTGAAAAGATATGATTCACTTTTCGGTGTTTTGGGTAGGCGACAGCTGGCACCACTCTGAAGGATATGATACGCAACAAGACCGGACCTAAAAAAGATACCGTCAGCCCTTTCCTAGGAGCAATCGAACACGATGACCCACCAGCCAGTCTGATGAGAAGCACCAAGGCCACGACCATTATCAGCATGGAAAAACTGAGGAACGAAAAAAAATTTAACTGCGAAGCTTTTACAAAAGATGCACAAACCACGAACCTCATAAAACCAAACATAATCCCGGAAATGAGGATCGTGATCCAATTTCGGATTGCCTCCATTGGTGGCCCTTCGCCCTTCCATATCACGGCCAAAGATGTGGATAATACGATGCTGGATTTCTTCTGCAACGGCGACGAGATTCATGTAATCGCCGCTTCCAGTAGGACATTCGACCTAAATCATAATTAATCAGCCGAATGGATGTGTCACGACTAAATCATACCTGAAGATCATCCCCATAGTACTGATAAAATCGCTGCAGACTTTCAATAAGGAGAAAGTTAGTAGCGAGCCCTAATCAGGGCCCAAGGTCAGCGTTAGATTGGCGAAAGGTATTCCCAATAAGACATACAGATTGGCCCTCTCCAGTTTGAGTTCCCACCGAACATCCCGGATCGCGAATCACCTGGCCAGTAACCCACTTCATATCTTTGACCGTTCACATCCATACCCCAAGGATGATCTTTATGCAATTTAGACAAACTGTGAGAGTGGAAATATTGTTAGTATTCTGCTGGTATTTCCGAACTTTGTCTACTCCGAGAAAAGGAACATACGATCGGATGCCATGTTCGCTGAGAAATTCATCTTCATCCAACATCTTCTCTAAAATCTTCACCAATCTCTCCTTGCTCGCCAGAGCCAACAATCTTCTCTGCTCCTTGCCACCCACTAGAAAGAAAAAATTCAAGAGCTGAACTAAATCAAGAAAGATAGACGACTTACCTTTCATGTTGGCCATATTTCGCGCAGACACCTCAGGTCTATTATTAAGGAACCACTCGACTCTCTTTTTAAAACCTGGGAACCTGTTCAATACCGCAGGTTCCAGGACCAGAGTACCATACAGGGGGATCAGCCCCACAAGACTGCGGACCGGCAGCTGCATCGAGTGTCCAGGTCCAAATTCTATGGCGTCATAATACATCCCATCGTGGTCATTCCAAAGACTGATTTCGTCATCTCCCTCCTTGTAAGTCATTGCGTCTGCGATGAAAAGGAAATGCTATATCGATCGCACATATGAGTATATCCTGGAAAATAGGCAATGAAAATTTCCGACCGACCTCGAAAAACTTGGATGCGATATCTTCGTAAACAGGATTATGCTTCGCGAGTTCCAGTGCAATATTTAACCTTGAACGTCAGGCGTATACATAAATATGCTTTCTCTATAATCCAATTACAGTGAACGACGCACATATTGAGGCAGTAAAACGCCATCCAAGCGGTTCCGTCTGCCTGTCGCAAAGTACCACCAGTAGGCAGGGGCTCAGATCTGTTGAATGCCCCGATATTATCAAGCCCGAGAAAACCGCCTTCGAAAACGTTATTTCCTCCCTGATCCTTTCGGTTCACCCACCTATGTAAGGTTATAACTATCGTGCTGAAAATGAACAAAGGATGGAACTCACCAAGTAAAGTTTAGCAGTAATTTCTGGAATACGCGTTCCAGGAACGCCAGATCCTCTTTTCCGGTAAGTTTTCGTTCAATCTTGAACACACGGAACGTTGCCCTATAGATATATTTAATATAAGGATTGCGTAGGGAACAATGACGTACCAGGCATGTACTGGAGGATTAACGTCGCTGAAATTCCATTCATATGCGGGGATTTGACCATCTGGCTTCATGTACCATTCCCGGGTCAGCAAATCAAGTTGTGATTTCGCAAACGCTGGATCCACAACTGCCAGAGGGATACAATGAAAGGCCGTATCCCAGGCCGCAAAAAAAGGGTATTCCCATCTATATTAGAGAAAGATAAGTGGCTATAGTATGCGTGTTAAGATTGTAGAAAAATGACTTGTCGGGCATGGAAAGAATGTCTTCGATGTGCATGTGTTTCCATTCCTGAATTTCAGTAGGATTAGTGGAAGCGAAGAGCGCACGTCGGAAGGCATTACATACTCGGTTTCGGATGAATTTTCTCTCAGGTGGTGGCTTCGGCTGCGCTGGGTCCCCTTCGATCCACTCCTTCTGTATGAACCTATAGTACTGTTTCGTCCACAACATGCCTCCCAGTGCTTGTCTCATGATCTGCTTCAGATCATCACTAATAGGGCCGAGTACGAGTGACCCGTAAAACTCATCTGCCTCCTGTCTTCTCTCTTCGATAGCATCATCGAAGAGAACCTCGTCTTCCAAGCTTGGATCCTTCCCCAGCCGTGATGGAGTCATCTTGAGGCGAACCACTGCACATCCACCACTCCCCGGCACATCAGTAAAAGTATAATGTGCAGCGGATTTGGTTCCTGTCTTGTCCGGGTTGACATACGACGGTCCTATGGGGAAAGGTGTGCATGGACCTTCTTCGGGAACTTCAGGGCGTTCAGCACCGAAAGACGACGCGGTCCTAGAGCGAATCCTAGGTGTAAAGAAACCTTCCTGAGAATCCGATGTGGGCGGGCGGTGGCTCGGAATGATATGATCATGGAACGCATCCTTGACGTATGGGGTTTCGTTGGTCCCACCGTACAGTCGACTGAAGTTGGTGTTGTTTTCCGTGAAAAGTAGTTGGGGTTCAACCGCGTCTACGTCTGGATCTACCTCAAAATTAGTCGCTGGGCCGACTGGAGGTGGTGAAGGAAGGCAATAGAGGTGAGTTTTACCCAATGCAGGATGGCGAGCGGTGATACGATTAATCTTATTGTCCTCAGTCCCGCGAACGGAGGCTGAGAGAGTGGGCATTGGCGGTTTCTCGATAGGCCAAGACCATGTGTTAGGAAACCATAATTGTGGAATAATATGAAGATTTGCGGGGTCCGGGCCACGGTTATATGCCGTGATGCGAATGTATAAATTATCTGTATCGTCTTCGTCTTTGGCATACTATGACTCGTCGGACAAATTCGTGACGTGGTCAAAAATGTAACGACTTACTTCGACGAATACATCCCAATACCGATCTCCTTCAAATGCGTCAGTGTCCATTATTTCATATTCTGAAACGTCGCGGTTGCGCTGTTGGTTCTCTGTCACCAACTCCTCATAGGGGTAACGACGCTGAGGGTATTTGTATAAGAATTTCATATAAGAATGTGTTGGTGTCGAGTCGAGATAGTAGTAGAGCTCCTTCACGTCTTCCCCGTGGTTTCCCTGATGCCCTGTAACACCAAAAAGACGTTCCTTTAGAATCGGGTCTTCGCCGTTCCACAGTGATAACCCAAAGCATAGACGTTGGTGGTTGTCTGATATTCCGGCTATTCCATCTTCACCCCATCTATATGCGCGAGAACGGGCTTGTTCATGAGGAAAATGGCTCCATGCGTCGCCATTGGCTGAATAATCTTCACGAACAGTAGCCTGGAAATCATGAAGTCACGAAAAACAACTTCGATCGTACAAAATCGCTGGACTGCTCACCCATTGCCTATCACTGAGGTACGGCCCCCAACGTTTCCAATGCTTCTCCCTCTTACCATCTTGCAACAGTCGGTACTTTTCTGCTCCTCGATATTCGTCGCCAAGCTTCTGGGCAAGGCGTTGACGATAATTCCTTGATGGAGTATACTCCTCTATTGTTTTCGGAGAAGAATCATTTTGTTTTCCAAGTTTTGGGGGCGGTGTTGGCGTTGGCGGGGGTTTTGGAATGTTGATAGTTAGGCCAGGTTCGCCCCGATCTTGTTGTTGAGGGGTAGATTCAACACCCAGACCTCTAAAAAGCTTTTCTTGCACCTTCTTTACAGCATCGGAGCCCATTCTATGGTTTTCAGTGACCGCGTCGGATTTGGCAGCTTCGGTTTTTAGAAGGCTGCGTTGATGGTTAAATCGTTTTGGATAAAACCATGACGTCATTATTTTGAGTTTACTTCTGTTTCTAATCATGGGCCATGGTCTGTTGAGCTAATCTCTGTGGCATCCGCGTCCGCCGTCAACGTTTCAACACTTGGCCCGTTAGGATTACTGGTTCTCGTTAAGCTTGGTCTATATAACTGTTTGCACAAATTTAGTCGTATAGCAACCCATGATCCCCCCGGCCTCCGCTCCAAAAGACGCCCCGCCGGCACTGATGAACCTCAATTTAGGCTTTTGGAAGCACGAAACAAACCGACTAGTCAAAATTGCCTTGCCACGTTTCCGGTTGGTGAGATCACCAGCGCTAGAATAGGCTAACGTCAGGCGAGCAGTGGTAATCAATAGTCCAAAATAGTCCAACTTTTGATTGATTACCTAGAAGCCTTTCTATCCATGATTGTTGCACTGATTAATTGGATCCAACGAGATAAAAAAAAAAACTATTTGCATTTCGCTCAAGGATCAGCTTGTTATAGGTCCCTCTCAACCCGTTCCTCAAGCTCGATTCTCTCGTCCTTTCCTCCAGCTCTAACAGTATCATAAATACTCAAACTACGATTACGAACCATTAAATGAATGTAAGTAGACAGAAACTGGATCGCTGACCGATTGATGGTTCTCCCTGCACTAGTCTCTTCTGTATTTTGATTAAACTGCAATCTTGACATCAAAATAGTGGTTTGAGCATCTTCTGCACTAACACCTAGGCCAATTCGGACAACAATGAGTGTCGGAACAATTCCCTGGGAATTATCAGTGAGTTTTTCTAACTGTTTGGGGCCATATCATACCACAGTTTGTATCGGGGAACGAAAAAGGGGAGACATCACCATATATATGATGTATATGATGCAATGTTGATTTAGGACGCGGGCTATCAAATTTTACTGTGCGAAGTAATGATCTGCAAAAGATAAAATGAGCTGGGTCGAGTAGAATAAGATGGAGAGGGTGTGTACACTCTAGGAAACCGTACGGTTGTCATACTCTTGTCCAAAAGAGATGCAACACATATTTTGTCGTATGACAATAGCAGCAACAGACAATAAAAAAAGCAAACGAATTCGTAGCATGCTGCTTTAGTGAATAGAGGTAAGGGGGTCGACGGGTCGTTGTTGATGTTGCAATGAATGACACCTAAGTTTGGTATTATTTGGTCTTTCTTGGTTGTGCCGTTTGAACGCTCGAGCAGTTGGCAGTGTGCAAAACACATTCCCAATGGACGTTGCCTTTGGGAAGGTGCACATTAATCCATATCATTTAACCCAACAAGCTCCTGAACCATCTTCCGTTCATCCCACTCCCCCAAGTCGAGCACCGCCTGTCTTACCAAATTATCTAGTCAATACGTCAATTGCTGGAAGAAATGTGTGCCAATCGGCTAAAAATGGTGTCGGGACGTGTGGTGGTAAGCAAGTAACGTTCATTTATTCGAGGCTACCATTGCTCAAATTTCAATACATGAAGGGAAAAGAATCAATAAAAGAGAACTTCGGATTGGTGTGAACAGTCCGCACCAGGGGAAGCAGTGAGGCAGCAATAGTGACTGAATAATATGGCGCCAACTTATGTGGATTTTTTGTACAGGATTTGGCGTCATTGGAGATGCATGACTCAGGCATTCATCAACAGCATGAAAAAAGCCCATCCTTCCCCAGACGACCTCCCAGGTTTTTCTGAACTTTCGCAGAATCATCAAGCCCGGATTCGAAACACGTACGACCCCCAACGCAAACAAAAGAAGGGTGTTAGCACTCGAGATGCAGCACCAAGGAGACAGAGTGCACGATTAGTAGGAACAACACCATTTTTATTATAGATATCTGGTAGTCGTTACAGGGCAGCATTCATGCAACATTTTTAGCTGATACATGTTCTAAGCACAATCAATACATACCATAGGGGTTAGGGCTTGAAACCCAAGGAAACGAAAGGAACTATGGGTCAGTATTACACGGAGCAAATCCGTCCGTAAGCGGGAGTCATTAGCGATCCTAATACGTGGCGGTTAAGGCAGGCAGCCATGTCAGCAAGAGAGCGTACACCTTGATGGGGACGGATATCCCAACAAGGTGGATGAGATATATATTCATCGACCGGGTAACGATGAGAGTGAGAGGAGGGTCAAAAGGACCCGTTTGTCAGTAAGACATTGCAACGAGGAACGGCCTATAAAAGAAGCCATGTCAGTGATTGATCTAGAATAATCATTTGAGGACCAAGAAAAAGGTTGACTCACCAGAATACTAAACAAAAAAGGCCCAGTCCGACCAGCTTCAGAGACGGAGCGAGAGGACCATACGATACCAAAATACTCAACCCGCCACCCCGACTAAAAGAATGTGCAACATGAATGTATATATAGAAGAAAATAGAGGTGGGCATACCGTGGATACACGCCGTGTTGAGGACAATTCCCCCATACGATGCTACAAAGCAAACTCGAGGCTAGGTAATGACACGGGAAGGCCGTCTCATGTGCTGTAAGTAAACATAGTCTATCAGCGGCTAGGGACAAAAGAGTTAAAAGAACCATCCTCACAGAAGGCGGTTGAAGCCTATATGCATCCCTCTCAACCACATTATTTGATAAAAGAGTTGTGAAAGAAAAGTATGACATGGTAGGGCGCACGAAGACCGCACTCTGTGTCAGAGAATGACCTGAGTCATTCCAGTGTGGGACCGGAATCCAGCTGACAGATGTGGGGTTGGCCATGATTCCAGGAGGAAACCCTAAGTCATATTTTCTGCCCCAGAAACATGCATAGTGACAGAGAGCGCGAAGACCGCACACAGAATCGGGAGATAGCCTGGGCCATCTCAGTGTGGAACCTGAGTCCAGCCGATCGAAGTGAGGTTGGCCAGAGTCCTGAGGACACACTGTATATGCATGGGGGGAGGGGGAGGGGGGAAAAGGCAAACAACAGAATAGGGTACATATACGCTTGACTAAACAAAGAGCCGAGCGCACAGACCATGTTCCCACGCGTTATGATCTCAATTTTTTTTTTTTATTGGAATTTTTTGACGGAAAGGTGTCCATCTACAGACTCTACCTTCACCTTTGTTTTCCCTTCCCGTCCGCTTGTCGTTGGGTCCTTCCAACAATTTGATATCCACCTTTTTCAAGTCTACCTACGATGCACACATGTGCTCCGGTGCAAGAAACTACCTTTGCGAATAAATCTCTCAAATTGGCGAAGTCGTCAAGATATTATCTCTCGGGACCCGGATTCACTACTAGTACTAGGATCGGGTGAGCTATACGTACGAATAACACCAGACGGAACAAGTTATCTTTTGGGGAGGGACATTCTCAATAACATATCACATCCCCTCCTCGGATCCCATAACACACTCAATGAATGTTTATTCCGGATCGACACCTATCATTAATCATTATGGGCCTTTCCATCAAAATGATAACTATGTCAGCGCCTCCAATTGCAACATCACGCGATGAACCTTTGATGTGGTCTGCAGCAAGGATATGCGACTGAATCGTCGAATCGTTAAGTGGGTAATTCTCGCAATGTCTTTTTTGCTGAGCCATAATGCAGCTACATCTTCTTTCTAGATCCTAGACGGTAGTAGGCCTAATAGGTATCGGAAACGGGAGCACCAGATCCCCGCGGAGAAGGATACGAATCATACGATGACCCTTCAGAGAAGCCAATCCCTTGGCCACGCCCAGACTAATAAGAAGGCCCCGCGTTAAATCCATAATTGTGGGATGATGTGAACATTTGATACGATGGTATCGTCCTCGTCTTTGGGATACTATAACTCATCGGACGAATTCATGACACAGCGTAACGACTTCAACAAATCCATTCCAATACCAATCTTCTTCAAATGCGTCGGTGTTCATCGTTTCAGACTCTGAAACGTTGCAGCTGCGGTTCTAGTTTGGTCACTAATTTCTCATATGGATAGTAGAGTCCCTTCACGTCCCCCTCGTAGTTTCCTTAATGCCCTAGACGCTCTTTTAGAATTGACTCGTTGCCATTTCACAATGATAACCTAGCGATTCCATCTTCTCCCCATCTATGTGCGTGCGAGCGGGCTTTTTCAGGGGGAATGACTCCACGCGCCACCGTTGGCCAAATAATCCTCACGAACGGTAGCCTAGAAACTAGACAGTCACTAAAAGCAATTTCAACCGTCAAAGATCGCTGAACGGTGCTCACCATCGCCTATCACTGAGGTATAGCACCTAGTGTTTCCAGCACGTCTCCCTCTACCATTTTACGGCAGTCGGCTCCCCGATCTTGTCAAGGGTAAATTCAGCACCTGGACTTCTGAAAGGCTTTCACGCACTTTTTTTTACAGCGTCGGAACCCTTCATTCTATGGTTGTCAGCAATCGTGTTGGATTTGGCCATCGATTTCTCGACGGCTGCGTCGGCCATAAATTTGAGTTTACCTCTGTTTCATTCAGCTGTCATATCCAATCTTGGCCTGCTAAACTTTCTCCTGTCCACGAGACATCCAGACAATTGAACAATTACAGAAAAATTCTTGTCTCTCCGCCCACTCCTACATTACCAACAATGGGTTGAGCTTGTGGGCGCCCGCGTAGACCGTCACCATCAACTTTACTGACCGACCCACCTTCTCTTCTCTTACCTTCTGGTACACGTTCTCATATCCATGCTCCATCCTCCGATAAGCTGCCCGTTGGACCTCGAACCTTTCTCCCCTCCCTTCCTCTGAGATCTTTTATCGTTATATAGGGGTCCTTCGAATCTATGAAGTCCGACTCTTGCCTATTCTCCACTCAAACTTAGGTTTTTCATCATGGGGATAAACGACCAGTACGTCAAAAATTGTCCTGTGGTGCGTAAGTTGAATCCATGAGTATTTCAGGCGGGGAGAAGTTGTCGCCGACCCCGAAGTACTGCACCGCCCTTGCTCTTGCATCGTGAGCTACCTAGATAGCGAGAGTATGTGTCGAATACGGCTTTAAGGATAAGAAAATATGGTGGAGATTATTAATAAAGCAGCGAGGGAACCGTGGACTGAGCCGAACAAAACGAGCAGGGGAATCGTGAAAAACAAGTTTCTTGTGAGTTCAGGGGAACGATGCAGAAGAGGAGGTAGAAGCTAACGCACGATGGCCTTGCCGCAACAGAATTGACTCGTATTTACTCTGGTTCTTCGGAAAGGCCATGGATGGTGAGTGATACAATCACGTTTGAAGTGTGAGTGGGTACAGGCCGCAGGTGAGTAACATTGAACAAGCCTGTGTCGGTTGTATTTCTTATTTGATATAGCGATGGGGGCGTTATTGGTCTACCCAGCGTGAAATGCCTAAAGGATGTCATGGGGAGTGAAGGATTCATTATAAGAGTTCGTCCATTTGTGTTGAACATGGTGGAATGAAATAATTAGTATCTAATTGAAGAAAGAACGAGTCACAGCATCATAGACTTGAGATATAGCCTCATACGCAATAATGTCAAATCTAAATTCTCCTATGTCTATCTCGTGACTCCGCTCTCGGTGGCCGGGTTGTTAAAAGATTTCTCTCAGCGTATCCACGCGCACAAACACCCCAACATTTTAAGAGGATACGGCGACAAAGCCCGATATGACCTGGACGAAACGTACCCAAGGAATCGATTGCCGGCCGGAGAATATACCGGAGAAGTTGATAAAACTGTGGGACGAATTAGATAGAGTATAATGAATATAGATGTAGATAACACACCTAAATATCCGCTATTACAACTCAGCGAGACCCTCCACTAGATTCTCAAAGCGCCTCTTCATCATCCCCAAAACGCCATGGTAAAGAGTTTGAGGGTCCCCAAAATGGCCAGTATTATAACGGAGAGTATTTTAGGATAGCGGACAAGGTACAAGTATGTCTTGAGAGGGTAGTGGGGAAGGAGGTTGTGATAGGCAAGAGTTGAGGACCGCAAGATCAAAGACAAAATTGTCATCTGACTCGTCTCCTTTAATACTTGGGGAATGACAGTAATTATATTTTGAATATACATTAGTTATTTACAAGATACTACATACCATATTTTATGTGTGGGATATCCCACAAATGTAACACCACACCCATGCGACAGCGTCCGAATGCTGGTAGTGTCACTGTACTTTGGCATCATTATCAGTCACAGCACGTTTGGGTACACTTGGTGATGTATACTGTCGGGGACAATATTAGCATGGAATGTAGCATAGATAAGAGAAACGGTGCTATGAAGAGGGCAGATGATGCTAATTGGCAACGAGGGAATGCATATAACAACGATAGATCATATCCTAAAATGGGAGTTTCTCAGTTCACCTGCCTCTTTTAGGAAATTATATGCCGCCCCTGGCCAGTCCCTGACCCAAATCACCAACTCGTCTAGAGGCCATCAGTCTACGTTTAGAGGGGTGACGCCGTATACTGTCACATGTTCACAAACGTGCCGTAGGCTGCTAATATGTAAAAAGCATTTATTGGACAAATGATCGAGATATGAAGAGATTTAAGGAAGGACGAAGTTTTCATCTCCTTGTATTAGAAAATATCAAAAACACACAAAAGTAGCCGTCCAGCTTCCAATACCATAGGATTCTCCACCTCACTGAGGTTTAATGATATCGAATGACTAAAATCATGGAGTCTTGTCAGTTTAATCCAAAAATAATGGAGGGTGTGGATCGTACTAAGAGCCTGTGAGCTTGAAGTATTTCCCCACTGCAAGCAACCACCACAGCTATACCAGGTGACCCAGCATAAAGTAGACAGCGACCGGTCCCTCTACCATCATCACCAGCCTGTTCTATATTGCAAGACTTGCCGAACACTGGGGCGTTATTTGCAGGTCCGGGGCACGACTTACATCGTGCAATTATCTGTACCACAAATTATGGGATATGTGGCGTGAAAAGAATCAAACCAGCCCCGGAAACGTACCTTTGTCCCTGTTGTTCCACCAGTGATTGAGAAATGTTTGAATATTAATTTCTGGCTATCCTGACCCTTCCGTTGAACTGTAGATACATATTTGGGGGGGATGGTAGTATTGACCGCAAATGTTCTCTCGGTAAGCATAGGGTTCGTAAGCTACCAAAGAAAAGGATTTTCAGAACATATGTACACTGATATAGGTTTGAATAACGCATCACATACCCAACCCAATTCATTCTGTTGGAGGGGTGAAACCGCGTTGTTGGGGAGAGACAAATAAATTCCTTGGCTACCTAAAATAGGTGCACGTCGGTTGAAGTAGCATGTCATGCAGAAACAACTTACCAGTAGGTATGATGGAGAAATCTCCAAAGTCTGAAAGCAAAACGGGATGATTCGTGAGTCAACGCTGATCATAAAACCCAAATTCTACATACTATTGAGTTGACAATCTTCACTTCCCTGAACAAGGGAGTGTACTGCAGACACAATGACGATACCAGCGATCTGAAGACCAATTTTCATGGTAGTATGTAGAAAATGTGAATTGTTTCCAAAACGAATTTCGAACCTGCTGAGGTTAAGGAGAAGCCTAGAGAGGAGCCTGCTTCTATACTATGGTCACTGATCGTCTGTGGCCCATGCATGGTTGCGAATTGATCAGATTTCCTAAAAGGGTTTTTTCTACATCAGCAAGTCTACATTCTTAGTCCCCGGGCATTATGCTTGAGATTGACCAATCGTTCAACATTTGATTAATTTCGAGAAGCACGATAGTGGCTAGCCAAATCAAGCCAAGGTAAATTAAATATGTCTGGCCAGTGGTGTGGTACCAAATCATCACTCTTTGATGAAACCGAAAGTAATTAGCCCAAAATCTAATACCTAAAGGAGTTGAGCCTTGAACCACGTGCATACAAAGATACTAAAGTTGAATGGGATTGTAACTCGCATCAAAAAACGTTGCCTTCACTGTGTCTCAAAGCTCAGTCATCTAAGAAATCAGAAAATCACAAGTTTGTTCTAAAGACTAGAAGTTACTTGTATTTCGGCCCCAGTCTGAGATGTCTTTTTGACAATAAGGAATATAGTGCATTAAGATGGGTCACGAGTGGCGGAGAAATTGTACTTACTAAACCATAGAACTGTTTCTCGGAGAGGTACACCCAGGCAAACCGGCAATGAGCTCTAAATCCTACGGGAGCCTTAAGGTCTTCTGGTAATCACCAGTCCAGAACCTCAACTAGAGAGAATTATGTGGATTATTGAAGAAATCCTGGCAAGTTCGTTCTGTGGTAGGAATTAGCAGATAAGGCGAACCATCAATGATTCTCCATAGCCAAGGACTGAAATATTTGAATTGATCCTGAACCAACAGAAGAAAGTACGAGCGCCATACTCGACGTTTATGCATATTGAAAATTCGTAATTCGCATTTGGTCAAGCATCGGCGCGGGGCCAAGGCGGTTGTCGGTTTTTATTGCACTCCATCCGATAGGCAAGGGCCGAGCAACAGTAGGCTTGCATACAAATTCCTAAGCTTCTTCCCCTGACATTTATTCTGTACAGTGTAGAGGCGATGACAAGCACAGCGTCGCGCTATGTGTGTCAACCGCTCATTATACGACTTCCGCGCACCTCTCCACTTTCCGCGTACTTCCGCACCTATGGGAAGTATCCTCCGCCGCACCACACTCACACAACATACGACACGCGCGGGCGCGGAGGTTCCACCTTTCGCACGACACCCGCTCTACCTCTCGCGCCGACACTCATCCCTGAGACCCTTCGCGGGCTCTTCACTCTCCATTCCAACACTCTACCGACATCAGGGTCGCTCGTACTACCATCTATTAAGGTACTCTGGGCTATTTCTCCGTAATCCCCTTCAGGGAAAGTCCGCTCGGTCCGCTCCCGACTCGGCTCCGCTCATCTAGCCGACGGTGCCTGATTGTCCAGTTATCTCCGGAGGTGCACATGAAACGGAGGGGACCTCCGCTCTTTTGATATTTTTCGTCTAAGTCCTCTTTTTCTCTGTAGTATAGTTGCGCCATATTCCTCCGCTTCGTATATATCCATTTACGGACTCATCCCCAGTAGTACAGTCTCCCAGTAGTATAAAAACACTGCACTTTTGTAACTTAATGGACAGAAATCGTTCTCCCCTCATTTCCGCGTTCACTTCTCTATAGGACAATCGTGTCCTCTTTTAATAAGTCGTTCGTCGTCTCCCGCACTTAAGCACGTAGCGCGGATTCCTTAGAAAAGTTCTTGCATATCTCTGCGCATCGTTCCGACGAGCAAAGACCATAGCGCCTTTCATTTCTAATTGATATCGTCTTGCGGATACTACGTTGTGAGCACACAGATCGAAGACGCAGTACAGGCCCGCTTCGCGGCAGTTACGCAGTCCTAGAACTAGGTCTCCGCTTCCGCGCACTTGACCACTGCACGCACTTCACTCTCTTTTAGTTCCGCTTTTGTAGTTTCACACCGCGGTTCCTTGCGGATACTTACTATACTCTTTGTTGGAAACTTGCTGACTCCGCCGCTCCTAGGAAACCTCCTCTTTACATATCTTACGAGGAGAGCGTCGGGTGTAGTTAACTAACCTAACAAACGCTCGGCCGTACTCGGTATCGTCAGCGAGTTGACTTGGATATTTTTAGTAAATATATTACAGTGTTTATTGTATGATCTTACCTGCACCCCATTATAGCCTCAACAATTCATGTGTGAGGTAGAAGTCTAGAGATCCCTCGGTATCGTAGAATTTCCGGAGAGGGGACTCGGAAGAGACCGTGGAGCGGCAAAGTGAGGATGTGATTCTGCGAAAGGAGAACCGTGGGAGGAAGAAGGGGGAGCTTGGAAAAGGTTGTGGTGTTAGAGTAGATGTTTTTGAAGGTTTTGGGTGCCATATAGCCCACCTTTTCCTTTTCCCGCCTAGCTACGAGGCTAGAGTCGAGGCTAGGGAAAACCACCAGAGCCTTCATTTTATTATTTGCATTTAGCCTTACAGTTGTTGGTTTAGAATTTGAAGTTTATACAAACGGTTCGCAAATTGGGCTAACATTTGTAACTGAACTTGTCTATAGTTTTGCAGTTCCTCGCTTTGGAGGTGTGGTTAGTTTGGGCCTTTGCACTGGTATTGTGTAAAAACGTTGTTATGTCTTAGTCTCAACTGGTTACTAAAACAGGGCACGAATTTGTTACGTAATACTCCAGATCTCCAAAGCAGAGAAGCGTATCCTAGAATCCAACAGCCTTTCACTCCAACTACAGAGATTTGAAACCTATGATCATCCGCTCGTTCAAAACGCATCATGGCCAAATTTAATCTGGCATACGTTACCGGTGTCTATCAGTTTTGATAAACAGTGCAAACCTAACACACATATCGTCAGCGACCCAGCATTGCCTTTGCCAGCTTGGCTGAGCAATTGTCTATTCCCTTACCGGAGTTGAATCCCCCACGCAATCAAATTCATCACAACAGAAGTTGTTGGAGCAATCTTCACCTAGTCCCAGGCATGAGTCAGCCTGAAGAGTTCGGACACGGAGCACTGTGGCTGTAGCAATGGCGTAGAATATCCAAGAAAAGGCAATACTTGAGATGAGTTTCATTGTGGGCTGAAGATAGGATACGGGTTGGGTTCACTGAATCATAAGCTATTTTATAGTGTCCCGGAACTATCAGAGTGGCTGATTCAATTTGAATCACTCAGCCAAGTGAAATCTTAATTCTTGTTCGCCAAAAATTGATCACAGTTGTCCTGGTTGGAACCACGCAAGTGGCATCTGTTCAACAACCCTTCCTATAACTCAAACAGGCAACAGTCTAGAAGTCAGACAGAGTTCCGCATAGTATCAAACCTGGCCCTCGATTTGAGAGCAAGATTTGAGCTAGTCAGATGCCGGTCCTGAATTACTTAGAGCCCGAACACAATACCAAACACAATATCTCCAATTTACAATGTATTCTCCCGACCTTCTGAGCAGGTTTCAGAAGTTGACTAGATTGATGGTGCTACTAACCTTGCTAGTCTCTAGCTAGGACAAGCTCAAACACAAAGGCTTTTCTCGAAATGGCAAAAAGTATAGGCATCTCACACTAATGTGTCACTGTGCACGAACTAATGTCATGCAGGGCTACAAGAAAATATAACCGGGATGGCGGTGGTTGGTCGAAAATCCGCGTCGTTCACGAAAATTAGTCCAAATTTCCCCAATGTATCTTTCAAAACTTTGGGCCTAGTGAGAGAACGTAAAAATACAAAGATTGAACGATGTTATGTTTCCCTCAACCCCGATCGGTGCAGCCGAATTGAATCCGAGCACCCTACTTAATGTTGAGGATTTTTCTAGAAATGCAAAATTTAACAATATATAACAACTATACAAATGAATATGTTAGGTACATAAGCGGTAGAGACTTCCCTCACTCACTTGGAATCAGAGAGGTTGAACTATGATGTGACAGACTCTCTGGTTCCGTCGTGAGGTGTGAAGAAGCGGCGACTAGTAAAATACTGGCTGGGGAAAATAAGAGTTGTAATCACACAGGTAGTATAAAGTTTGTGTATTGTGTAACGCTTTAGGGCCCTTGTGATAAGATATACAGGTTGCGATTACAATGGAGCTCTGAACTATCATACTTGACTTCGATGAAGATCAATGTTTGAGTACCGAATTACAGTGGAACATGATCCCCATCTGAAACAGTGCGCTTGCCCAATTTTGGGGTGTCACTTTCTTAATTTCTCCTGTCGTGTTGAATACTTGTGTCAAGATTCAAGCCACGGAGGCCGGTCAGGCTCAGGCAGAAAGACTTTACTCACAATAGCTAGAAGTACACAAACATCTCGCACTAATGTGTTATTGTGTACAAATTGGAACCCCATGCAGGGTTACAGGAAAATATGAACCGAGATGGGGGTTGTCGGTCAAAATTCCACATGATTCATGTCAATACATTTTTATGCTACTATAATGTCTTTTTAAGAGAATCATGATGTACATCACCCCAAACAAACCAGAGTGGTATAAAGTTGAGGACAGATTTCCAAACCTTACTAGATTGTCATTCAAATGCACTTTTCTTATATTCTTGTTGCGTGTGGCATCTTTCTGCAAGGGCTTATCCGCCCCTCCGCCGGGGCAGCCCAGACTATTAGCCAAATTGAATTTGAGGAATTAAGCTATTGTCAGCATCGCAAAACTTTTTATCCTTTTATCATCTACTAATTGGTAATCTGTAGATTGGAAATATGCTGTCAGCGCATACCAAGACAAATGTGAAAAACCAAATGGCAAGGAATTAATTAAGAGGGTAAGAGTCTTGCATCTTTCAGGCTATTATACCCTTAACATATGGATCCACCACATAGTTCAATACTGGATACGCAATCAACGGTGGAACGGAGACCAAGAAAGGGGATGTATGTTTTACAAAGTTAACATGTCTTTTACAGGTTGACGTTGCCATATCAGACACAAGGCTTTATAGTTCGTGATGATTCCAAGAACGCGATCATTGTGGCCTTTCGGGGAACGTCAGTCCACATATTTAACTTTGTCGATTCCCCCTTATTATCATTACTGGCTGGCATGCGGATGTATCAACCTACTCTAATGAGAGATCATGGGTCGTAGCATCAACCCCTCTGGTTCAGAAAGGGGGTTGATATATCATCATACCAAATTGGGCCATTCCTCGCGTACTTCCATTCAGGCTCCGCTCATCCTAACAGTGACGGAACGGAGTGGAACAGACTCGGAACAGAGTGTAATGGCTATGGTTGATGTATCAACCGCTATACACTGTAGGGTTGATGTATCAACTGCTATACGCTCGAGGATTGATATATCAACTGCTATGCACCCTATGGTTGATATATCAACTGTTATACATTCTATGGTTGATGTATCAACCGTAATACACTCGAGGGTTGATGTATCAACCGTTAAACATTCTATGGTTGATGTATCAACTATTAAACATTCTATGGTTGATGTATCAACTATTAAACATTCTATGGTTGATGTATCAACTATTAAACATTCTATGGTTGATGTATCAACTATTAAACATTCTATGGTTGATGTATCAACTATTAAACATTCTATGGTTGATGTATCAACTATTAAACATTCTATGGTTGATGTATCAACTATTAAACATTCTATGGTTGATGTATCAACTATTAAACATTCTTTGGTTGATATATCAACCGTCAAACATTCTTTGGTTGATGTATCAACCGTTAAACATTCTTTGGTTGATGTATCAACCGTTAAACATTCTTTGGTTGATGTATCAACCGTTAAACATTCTATGGTTGATGCATCATCTTACCAGATTAAATGTGAGTATGACCGGATATACAAGCGTAGAAAATTTTGTATTTTAGCAGTGACGAAATATATAAATTTTTGATTACTCAATGCAATTACAAGGGAATAGCCCCATCCCAAAGCTGCAAGAATGCAGGGATATCGCGCCATAGCATAGCAAACCTGTCCCGTAGCATTTGCCGTGACGATGCTTGGCGATGGGCGTATGCCACCATACCCTTCATGGTGACTGCATCTGGCGACAAGGACATGTCCCCCTGGCGCTCCCACCATGCGACTTCCCAGTCTAGGAACGCTAGGATCCGTCTCATTTCCTCTTGAAGGAGCTCCACCTCCTCATCCCACCGCATTGCTCTCGCGCGTGCACGGCACCACTCTATCCGAAGCGCTGCTGGATCATTAGAGTGGGAGCCTATAGATATCAAAGGGTACGAACCTTCGTTGAATGCAGGATTGTCATCATTTTCTGGAACGTTCCCGTACGTCATCCAGATCCATGATGGTTTTCGTCGGCCCTCACTGTCTCCGTAAAGCGCATCAGACAACCCCCGGACATCGTCATCTGCCAACTCCCGGATGGCATACTCCCACATCGGTTGGTCGAGTTCAATCCTCGGAGCAAGATTAAGCAAAGCCGTGCGAGCCGCCCTATACTTACCAACACATCGTTGAATCCTTGCTGTGGCCGATTTTATAGCGACGTTACTTCGCGTGTTTGCCTTCACGCCCGCGCTCTGAGAGACCTTATGTTTGTACAAATGCGTGCGCAGCCGGAGGACATGGCGCAGCTCTTCCAGGGCATCATAAGCTTGACCCTCGCGTAATTTCCACTCGAACGCTTGAAGGTTTTTGTCGATCTTGACATTTTTTGGCAGGGTTGATGGAAGAAAAAGAGGAATGTGTGTTACTTTTGTCGACATAGTACCGTCGGGGCTGGCCTTATGGGCATACCGCATACGCTCAGGTGCAACCTGTGGCATGTGCAGAACTTGTTCTTCTGTCCATGTCGCAATCTTCCGTCGTAGTAAATTGGAGCGTTCGAGTATTTCAGTCAGTTGCTTCGTGGTTGGGTGCTCACCCAAACCTTCGATGTCTGCCGCCAGGTGTCGTCTTGAGAAAATCATATTTTCAACACAATTACAACACAACAAAGTAAACTTACTGTTCATCTTCGAGTTGAAGTCCATTTGCGATCATGACGGATGGATGCAAGTCATGGTCATGATATGAACTTTCTTTTATCCCTTCTTCTGCTGCCTCTGCGGCTAACTGCAAACGCGCAGCTCTTTCAGACATAGCTAGACAAAACGATCAGATGTGTTAATTGAATAGCAATGAAACATACTTTTGATTTTTGGCCGGAGGGGATTCGGCTGGGAGCAATCAATCTCCCATTTCTCAACGGCCCTTGTCCACTCATCGATTACTTCACGAGGAATGGGACGTTCAAAATCTTTAAGAATTTGATAATGCTCGGCGCGAGCGGGAACGGCCTCTTGAATCTTTGACAATATGCGCTCACCTATAAAAATGAGATAAAAATTGATGTACCACGCGACACAAAGACTTAACGCACCAAAAGTAACAATTTTCTTCCAGTTCCAATCATTAAAATGGTCGTCCAATGTGTCGCGACGAGACCCCGGTCCCATCTCCTTTGTACTTTGAGCAACAGGATTTATATGTGCCCACCCTCTTTCTGGTGCCTCACCATCCGTGCGTCCAACGCCTTTCGTGAGGTTGAAAGAGAACTGTAAATTACAGTCTTTGATGTGGGCGGGGAGATGGAATTTGGGCACCAGGAATGTAATATGTTGGACCGAACGTAGTTGCATCGGGCGGGGAATGTTTGTCATGCGGGTGAATATCTTTTTGTACCATTGGCACGCGATGTCGTATGAAACAACAATTTGCCTCACGTTTGAATGTTGTAGACTTGAAAAGAAAAGATAATCCATGTTGATATATCTAAGGGTAATTGTAAGCGTAACCCTATTCATTCCAGCCACTAAATGTAATCACCGTTCCCCCAACTGCAAGTCCCCAACTCCATTTGGACGCTTTAAGTCATGCCTTGCACAGTCGATAGTGCCAGCTCCCGAGGCAGCCAGTCCACGCGCTTCACGATCCGGCTTGTTAACCGCATCGTGAGACATACAGGTACTTCGCTAGAACATGGTAAGCCAAACGGCTGCAACATAATACTGGAAATGACCTACATCTTGTTTATGATCCCAGTTTTGTGTAAGGTATTCTTTATATGATGTTTCGTCAACAAAGAAAGCCCATCCATTGCCAAGGCCCGGGTCGCGCTCATCTGACGATACACGTTTTCTCTGAAGCTTAAAATTTGCGTCAACTGCGACGAAGAGCGCATATAACCACCTTGATAGTATTTTATTTATCAACGACAATCCACAAACAGACAATGTTACATACATTTTATCTTGTGGCGCATTCTCCCAATTGAGTGGGAGGTTAATTCCGGGTTGAGGACACGCCGGGCACAAAAGAGCACACTGGCCAGGTCTTGTTGCTCCGATGCCTCTCGGATCGTGGCCACGACCGGTTCGTTTGAGCATTTTGAGATGGCGCCACTGACGTACCATACGCATAAATTCGTCGTATCTGCTCTATATAACCATCAGCCTTGGTAATGTTTCATTAATTTCCACTAACATACCCTAGGCGGTGACCCAACATTATTTGTCAATCGAGAAATACAATTAAAGAATTCATAACCTGAGCATTTCGATTCAAAAGATAGAAGATGAAATTGTTGCAGGACCCGAAACGTTGCCGCAGTGTTTGGATAGGTGCCTGTGGCGGGATACAAACGAGCCCGCAATAGCTGAATCGAATGCGAGGGCGCGCACTCGCATTCACAGAAGTCTAGGCCAACGTTGTGCACACCAAAAGAATCAACAATAACAAAATCATCATTGTAAGCAGGTTTAGGATTAAAACATTTCTCGAATGGTGGGTGATTCAGTTGCATTCTAACACCAAGATTCTTGAGTTTTGTGCGCTCAAAATACTTTCCAGTCCATCTCTATTATGGTATGAGGAAAACCCGAATATAGGTATGGATGTATGCTCACCTCGATCCTATGTAGTGGAAGGGTTACATGAGACGTCTGCATGCACCCCAAGCACAAACGTTGGCCACCAAAACAGTCCGTGCATCGGTATTCGTACTGCCGTTGACCACAGATTCCACATGTAGTATTGTCATACAATCCATAACTGTCGTGTCGCAAGAGCTCTCCCAGGAACGTATCTCGATCATTTACAAGCCACTGGCCAAGCGGATTATCCTGCATTCAAAATGAGAGATATTATATGAACATAGAAGGACGGCAGACTCTTACCGATGCCGTTCGAATTCGTTGAGTCTCCTTCAACTCTGATTCTTCATCCCAAGCGTCAATGTCAATGAAATTGAATGGCGCCGGCTGATCCTCGGGAGCTCCTGCATCAAAATGTGGGCTAGGTGATTCGGTTTGTAGGAAATGTGTCGACGGGATAACTTTCTTTTTGGGTGATACAGGAACAGGTACGGTGGTTATACTGGTCTGAGGTGCATCCATTGGCGACGCCACAGTGATAGTATGAAGGTGGAGAGTGTTGGTAAGCGGTTTATTGACTTTTTCATCCTCCGAGTCCGAACAGGCATCGAAATACTCGGATGATTGAGAATGTCTTGACTGAGTACGAGGGCGTTTGTTTGCACGAGCCATTGAGGTTTGCTGAGTGAGCCCCAGGAAAATATACCAAGCCGAAGGAAATGCTTGCGAGAAGGATAAGCGAACATCAGACAAATATAATCCATGTGATACATACCAATAAAATTTTAAGTATCGCATGCATCGGGCCCCTGTCCCTCATCTTCGTTGAATAACACGGTTTCATTGTCAAGGTACCCCTCACATGACTGATTATTCAACTCCTCGGAGTCCTCATTGATTATCCGTTGTCGCCGATGCTCGGGAAGGGGCCACTGTTGTCCGTTCTGCTATGCGAAAGGATACCCTGGCATTGGAATCATTCAAATTGTTCAAACGAGAGCCAGCATTGCTCTCAATCATCTAAGGCATACTAGCCGACCGTGTAGTTCGTGTGGAAGGAGGTGTTGGCGGAGAAATGACAAGGGAGTCGCCCAAGAAGGGACTACTTGATGGTTGGCATGGCAGCCGAAGGTCGGATTGGGAGGAAGCACTGCTGTCCAGAAAGTAGCCTTAAGCATACATAAGCATCGTAATGAAGGTCGGATAAGAACATACCTAACCCTAACGGACATCATGGGTCTTACTTGAGGAATACATAACAAAAAGGAAAGAGCAGAAGGAAATGTTCCTGGTGGCACCTTAGAGTATGTCAATCTAGTTGGAGTACTAATTGATAATTAGACATTATGCACTCACCTTCATGGTGTTTGCAGTGTTGTGTTGAAGAATGGTATCAACGACCCACGCAACACATCTCAACACACAGTCTGTAACCCTAAACCCTGCACGTGATTGAACGCGCTCCGATTTAGGGAGACGCGACCTAAGACACATAGCCCTCCCACTAACTCCTTTGTACGGTAATAAGATTATAACTAGCCAAATAAATCTCTGTATATTCACCACGCTACGTTCCTTTAACTTAGAATGCTCCGGTTTACAAATACTTTGTTGAATGTTGCGCGTCGATCTTTAGTTTTTATTAATTGATATTGCCTTTAGCACAATGATCCATGTATGAAGCCCTCTTCTAATTAATTTTATGAGCCTGTATTTGCTTAACTTTCACAGGAAGAAGAGTTATTGTAAGATAAATCACTGATAATTCCCAAACAATATGTGTAACTAGATTGGATTACACAATTACAACTTAAACGTACACACAGTTACTTAACTGTTTGAATTTGGAAAGCCAAGGATAGAGCATAGACCGTTGTATACAATTCTCAATCTATATTCTCGAGATATTTATAATCTAGGTTAGTTTATAAGTATGGCCCGACTGGGGGAACCCCGAAGATAGATATATGTTGCGAGGGGTCTAACTTGAGTATACCGTAAGTGACAACTGACCTCTGATGCAACCAGTAACCCGCTATCTCAAGTTAGTGTACCCGATGTAATTAATTTACATTTCTCCTTTTCACATAGCGCTGCTAGTGCCTGTTAGAAACATTTACCATGTTTGAACTTCTCTTCAAGATAGTGTATAACGGTTTACAGGATGGATATTTGTGCAACTTAATGGTTCAGGATATGCCAAATATACGTATCCTAGTCTTAATTAAGTGCTTCCCTCCGTCAGTTGGACTACTAGTGATATAAGTTAATGTTGGGTTGTCTCGTATATGCATGTACATACCAGGGTCCATCAACTACTGTAGAGAAAGCGATCATAAGCAGTTTGGCACTCCACAATACTCTGAACGTGTGAAGTTGACATGAAACATCTTTCTACTTTGCATTTCTGGCTTGCATCCGATGCACTATGGGGTTAATCCTGCATTCACAGACCAAGGTTGTCATTTTACAAAAGACCGGGAAAAATGTCAATGTAATAAAACACACTGTGCGACAAGACAGATATTATTATGAACAGGTATGATTCCTCATCGCTTACCGCCTACTTAGAAACAACTATGATAAGAATTTTTTGAGATGTGCTTGATGATGTTATTGACGACTCTACATAAGGTCAAATAGGTGGTAAACGAATTGGCCGTGAATTGAATGGGAGGGGGGGCAGTAGTTATTAAATTATACTACCATAGTGAACTTTACTACTACAATACGCGCCGAACCTTTCCTGCATTCCATGCAATAGTGTACGCCAAAATGGCATTGGCCTTGGTCCGAAATTTCTTGAAACACTTGCCTCTAACTCCTATAACCTCTGGGGCAGTGGCCAGCCTAAGTATTGCATAATGTTAATATTATGGGTATATACAAAGGATTTGTTCTGAGACATACCAGTCGGTATATATTCCAGGCGTTTTGCCAACTGTAACCACATACCACTCGACACTTTCAATCCCGTCTAACAGTGCCGTTACCATCGTGGGACTCAGGGGGTCGGCGGCGACCACCACTTCGTCCTCATCATCATCCTTGTTAATAGATATATGAATTTAGGTGTAGATGTGTGTAGGAGTGGCTTACTGAGATGGATATCGGGGGGGGGGTTAATCGCTTGCTTAGGGTTGGTGAAACAGAAACTGCCGGCACGATCTCGTTGGGTATGGGCCGGGTGTGTACACCACGTGCTAGTAACAGTAAACATGATACGATGAAAAAAAAAAAACAGGGGCTCTAACCTGGAACCGCAGCTGAGGGATCGGAAGTAGTCGTGTTGGGCCCTGTCACTTGGGTAGCCGTCAGGTGAGCTAGCAGAATATTCAGTGGTGAACATAAAAAGTTCGACGCGACTTACCTTGCAGTGCGATATTGAGCTGAGCAAGAGACGCGATGACTGCTGTCAAAGTGTCGTTGGGGTCGGCCATGGGGTATTTGAAATTCAAGAAAAAAAATGTATCTTTTAAGACTTGGGTGGTTAGGATCAGCAAACAAATAAACTGTTTGGGGAAATTTAAGCTTGGCCCTCGAATTCAAATTAATCTGATGGTCTCTTACGGAGATCTTAGGAGACAACGGGTCTCTCGTTTGTTGAAACTCGGCGCGTGGTTTCGTTTGTTGACGCGTTATTGACCTTGTTGTTCTTCAAAGCGTTTGACTCGCCTCTTGGAGTGTCAAAATTCACGGTTTCATTCATCTTCACACACATCATGGCTCGGAAAGCATCAAGTAAGGACAAAAAGGGCAGCACTGAGGCCGAGAATCAGAAAGAATGGACAACTGTGGAGCAACGGGAGTTCCTCACCAATAAGCTGCCAGAGTATGCCGAAATCATGGCGTTGAAACTTGCAAAGAGCCAATCAAAACATTCGTCATACAGGGAAATGACAAGTTTTTACCGCCGGCTACAAGGCGAATGGTTTGGGAAATGGCCTGAGAGGGAAGCTCTGGTTCAAGAGGGCGCACTTCCAATGGAAGCATCGAGGACCAACCAGGAAGAGTTTACTTGGTCCGACGAGCAGAGAGATTTGTACCAGGAAGCGATTGTCCATCGTAAGGAAGTGAGTACGGTAGTCTTTAATAAATTTGACAATGAATTGACTCAACATTTAGAGGATCAAAAGATGGATGCGAAACCACGTTAAAAGATTGGCGGGTGAGAGTGTGGGGCGGAAAGATGTGCAACCGTTCTTGCAAGCAGTATTCAACCAAACCAAACGAAAGCGCGCGCGCCGTCCCATAGAGCTATATCATTCCGAGTTCTCTGACAAAATCAATGAGCGTATGGAGGCCGAGCTTACCGAGTCCTCGAATGAAGCATACGTTGATGTGGACAGTGACATGGGATATACCTCGGATGAAGAGGAAAATGAGTTGGATGACAATGAAGGGACTCAGAAGGACACAAAACCTGATCGAAGCGCTCCCGGTTCCAAGTCATACAAGATGTCTTTACGTCGTAAAATTCTGAAAGAGGCCTGGGAAAGCGAGGATGTGGAAATACGAGAGAGGATTATCGAGGAAGCGAGACTTGAAAAAGAGGAAATGGATTCACAGGCAGCGGCTTCCAAAGTAGAGGAGCCCTCACCTGCTCAAAAACAAGCGTAAGTCATCAAATGTTATATATGAATAGAGTTAAAAAGAACGTACTGTTAGCATAATTGAGAGCCTTGGGTCAATCATACATGCCACATGTGTGGAGATACATCGCCTTTCGGGGTGGTCGTCCTTGGTGATGTGTGGTGGGCCAAACCCGTCTGCTGCAGGAAAAATAACAATGCAAACGTTAGTTGTTTGGACAATGTCATGTCATCGATCAATAACTCACAACGTCCCTTAGTGTGACATATGGGAAAACTCCATCCGGTGCTGATTTTCCTTCTGCCTACCCACTCTTCAAGGAGGCTGTCAGCAAACCATATCTAGAATGGTTGAAGAGAGTATATCGTGAGTATCTAGGTTATAATTTAACGTGCCTTTACGATAATTGGCGCCCAGCAAAAGAAACACAACGGGAGGTGGGAGCAGCACTCTTGCATGACGCCGATCTTCTCTCAATGGATGAGGAGGATATAAGCAAGAGGGAGTCCAGCCCAGGTGTTGAACATTACACGAACAAGGATGGAGATGAATTCACGCCCCGTTCACCGAGTCTCAAACCAACCAACTCAACTACGTCACGTTCCACTTCTCCGGTTTCTACCCCAGCCAAGGATCATCTGCCCGTCAACGCACCCGTTATATTTTCCGCCCTCACCAACACTGAATCATCTGCCTCTGGAACCACGCCACCTCACACCAAAATTGCTATAGACCCCAGGCTATTGAACGACGGCCGTCAATCAAATACGCGCGAACTAGAACAGTCTACCGGTGTGGCCCATCAACATGACCCAGGCACTACACTGACTGAGTGTCAGGGTTTCTTCTTCCCTACTAACTCGAATATTCAAACTACATCAACTACCACAAGTCTGTTACCTGGAATAAACGACCCACTCCCCACTCCTACATCGTCAATTCCACATGCAGAAAGTGATAAGCAACTCACCCCTGCCACCACGCCGCCCCTCATCGAAAACCCGCAGGATTTGCCGCTGGTGCTTCCTCTCACTCGCCCCGCAATCAAACCTCCGACTGCTGCACCAACCCCAGCTCGCAAATCAAAACCTGGACGCCCCCGTACGAAAGCCCAGCCAAAGCGTTCGGTTTCGTCTCGTAAAACTCGCATTGTTAGGAGTAGTGATGTGGGCTCAGCCAATGGAGACAGAGTGGAAAGAGGGGACTTTACTGAGACACAGCAGCCGGAGCAGGAAACACCGTTGGCCCCCGCGACAACCACCCTTAACACAGACTCCGCGGCTCCACCTTCACGGCCAGTGGACGGGCGACCGAAACGCGCTCCGGTAGCAAGGCGTAATCCAGATGGTACAGAGGTCGAACTTCCGGTCAGGGGTATCAGACCTGTAGCGACCTCGACTACGGCACCGGGCAAAAGGCAACATGCCTCGGGACCCACTGAAAACGTCAATAAACGGTACGTTTTCCTGTTTAGATGTGGGATGTTTTTTTGATTACTCCCCTGCCAGGCCCCGTAGGAACTAATAAATTTGCTTTAATTCATGTATCGTACTTAACAAATCCAAATTACCAATAGTTCCTTCCATCACCTAGAACTGTTGATGTATCAACGGAAACCAATTGGGTGATTCATAAATCAACTAAATGTATTAACAGACTTCATTTTGTATTTTGGGTTGCTGATACATCAACTATTGGATAAGTTCTCGGTTGATGTATCAAGTGAACTTCCGTAGCCAGTTGATATATCAACCACACATGTTGTTGATATATCATCTGCTTTCTAAATTGATGGTTGACGTATCAACCTAAACTTGTAGGTTAGTTGATACATCATCTACCTAATTAGTCAACGGTTGATGTATCGACCTAAACTCGCAGGCTAGTTGATACATCATCTACCTAATTAGTCCACGGTTGATGTATCGACCTAAACTCGCAGGCTAGTTGATACATCATCTACTTAATTAGTCAACGGTTGATGTATCAACCTAAACCTCAAAGTCAGTCGATACATCAACCATCCCGTAAGCCAAGGGTTGACATATCAACCAACTTATAAAAAATAATTTGTTGAACGCGCTTACTGGGTTGCCTCATGGAATGTAGGGTAGTTGATGTACAAGTTAACTCAGTACACGGATAAGGCCCTCAAGCCTGTGCTCGCACATTCATGATTATTCTATTGTATTACTGAGCTAATACAATATTACAATATACGCGTGAATGGAGCTAGGGGAGCAGGGATTATTGAAGTGTGAAGTATGGAAGGTCCGGCACTTTGAAACGAGAGGATTAACGTTTCCTAGAACCAGATACTGCTCTGTCTATTGTGCGCGCGGTAATTTGTGAGCGGCAGCGTGGCAAGAGGAATGTAGTAAATGATGTGGCTGTGTAACGGTATGGGCGGGTGGAATGTGGCTGTGTTTCCGGGATGCGGATTCCGGAATGTGTACCGAGAAAAAGTGGAGGATGACGCAAAGCCGAGGGATGCCGAAGAGCCTGCAAGAAAAGGCATAGTTGATATATCAACTCTCAGAAGTTGTGTAGAGGCGTTGATGAATCCTATTTGTGTCTCTGGCCTGAAGTGGTTGATGTATCAAAACGCCAGCTACCACTGTTATTATAAGACAGAGACTCCGCATTTGATATGGCTGTGACAAATTTGGCGGGAATTGTTGCGGTTGATTATATAATAGATGGAACAGCTGGTGGTCAACCGTTCACCACCAACTTCGGTAATAGTAAACCAAAAGTCCATGGGGGCTTTCTTACTGCGTACGTTTATCATAATTTTCATATGAGGGATTGTGTATTTTTAACTTGCATACGGCCTTCCTAGGTACAATGTAGTTTCTCAGTTTGTTTTCGACACTGTTCAGGCTCAGCTAGAAGTTGAGAAGAATAAGGGCTATTCTGTTGTAGTTCTTGGTCATTCGTTGGGGGGAGCGCTAGCCTCTATCTCGGCTATGACCCTCCAAAGTAATCTACCCAGTGGAACAAAAGTTAATTTGTATACTTTTGGTATCACAGCTCATATTGGAACACATTTCCGCTTTTTCTGATGCGGTGCTTGTCTGCAGGTCAACCTCGTACCGGAAACGTGCCATATGCAAAATGGGTTAACGGGGTGTCGCAATATTATCTTCTCTATGACTACTAGCTTCGCTGACTTGACTTATTATCAGCGAATCAACCAGAATACTTTCAATGCGATACGGGTAACACATCAGGGTGATAGTGAGTTTTATCCTAGACTCATTTTATGAGCACTGAAAATATTTTCAGTTGTTACTGTAATACCACCTGCTGAAGGTATGTTACCGGGAAGAATAAGTCCAGAATATTTGATATCTGACTTGTCCTCCTGCCCAGTGCCAGGGTCGCCATACGGTGCGTTAACCTCTTTATTGCTAGTTAACAAACATTTGATAGACTGTAGGTACGGGCTATGTGCATCATGGGTCGGTCACAGTCAATTTTGTACTAAACCGGAGCATTGACGGTGTAATGTTATTTTAACAGTCAAGAATATTTCCAGATCACTGGCTCGGGTGAGTATTATCTGTAATGATATCAGTAATGCCTTCTTACAAAATGATTAGCATCTGCAAGTAACATTAATAAATGCCAACCCAAAATAAATGAGTATGAGGACCTCAATTGCCAAGCTGGCAACAAAGTCATAGCGAGTAAGTAACCTTGTTATCTCACCCATACTTCCTCCAATCTGGATGATCAATTACAGATGGCGTGGGAGCGCATAGCAACTACCTTGGGTGAGTTCTGTTATTAGCTATTGTACACAACGTGTCCTGAAACTGTACTGCGATGCGTCAGCATCACTACTACCCAATTTTTCTGCAATTAGGGGTCGGTGGGGAAGTAGTGTGAGGTACTGGGTTGAAATTTTCTTGTTTGTTAACCAAGGCGGAGCTCAGTGCCCATACTCACGAACCCTCTTCTTTGCTTCTTTTTCTATTTTCTGTGTCCGCGGTCGGTATCCTGTAACTTGATTGTGAAGTCATATGTAAACGGTTGTGATTGTCTGTAACTTCAGTATTCGCTTGCTGATCCTCTTATTTTTTCGTTGCGATTCAATAATGGAATATATGTTTCTGTTTGATTCCAAACTCTTGCATGTTTGAGAGGATCGATGGGTATGGCTTACAAACGACCGGGAATGTCAATGAGCCATTCTCAGGGTTCTCACACGCCATTAAGCACTCACCCCATACCTCCAAAGTGATTGACAGGCCCGGTGTACTCGTAAGGTACTGAGAGCTGGTGTTGGGGAACCACAGGTTTTATCTGGAGGTATCGAAGCCGAAACAAAGGTAAGAGAGTGATGAACCACCTCTCCATTCCCGACCCTCACACTGCCCTCAAACTCCTCAACAGCCTCTGCGCCAACGCCGCAGATTCCTCCAACCCCTTTGCTTCCCACCACCACTCCCCCCTTTCAACTTCGTTCCTCTGTCCTTCTTACCAGTCTTCCTCCGTCCCTTCCCACACTTCCTCGCCCTCCCATTCGCCAGGGGCAACAACAACGTCCCCATCCCTCCACTAGTCGCACGCACCGCCGCCATTCCAGTCCCCGTACTCCGCAAAGGGACCAGGAGATGTCCACACGCGCTCATATGCGTTCTAGGGGGGACCGCGTTCACGCCGTGGATGATGGGGTGGGTTGGATTTTTAAGGACGAACCCTCCAAACTCAATGTCAATACCGAACCCGAACCCGCCTTCGCACAACATACCAACGCACACCTCCGCACACCTCTCTCGCTTGCAGCGCGGTACACGCCCCCAGTGCCCACTCATATCTCCACCAAAAAAATACCCATCAACTGATCTTGCCTTCACCTTTGTTTCCCCTCTCCCATCTGCGCACCCTTGGACCCTCCTAATCATTCAATACCACACCCGCCCCAAGTCCATATACAATACGTAGATATGCTCCCGTGGGAAGGGCCGCACTGGCGAATGGATCTCTGAAATGTGTGAAGTCTACTTGACCTTCACCATAATACTCGTGCTCGGATTCTCTTTCTTCAACGTGTCCTTGGCCTCTCTCCCCCACGCCATGGGAGGGAACATCTCAATCCCAATCCCATCCCCGTCAGGAGGGTCTATCCATGCACGCCCATACGCCGGCAAGGTACGTCGCAGTGTATCTATTGGGTATACTGGGTACGATCCGTCTGGGGATGGCGCCGCAAATCCCAGTTCCCGGCGGACGATCTCTTCCCGAGAATGCGCCCAAGTGTGAGTCCTATCTAGTATATTGTGTCTGAGCTTGTCCTGGGAAGCTGAAACCTGCTTTGGGTCCCAAGAACAAAGAGAATTGAATGCGGCACGCATCATATGCTGTATACTGGATGTTGTACACTAGGAATTAACCCCTCTCCCCCTCATCATCATTCCGGGGCCTTGCGAAAGAAAGGCACGACTAATCAAATTTATTATATTGAGAGTGCCGCTGGGAATAGGCGCTCAGGAATTCGAACTAGGGTGGGTTATTGCATGATAGGATGAAGGTCATCTGGACGGACGGGTTCGGATCCATTTATTTCTATATGCTTAACACGATAATGAGGATATTATCTTTCGCTACAGGGACTCACTAGGACCGGACAGGCTATACGTGTGTATCCGCCTCAACAACAGACTCAAGGACCCCCTCCCCTCAATAACACTTCTCGCCTCCTCCCTCGGATCCCATAACACGCACTCAATGGATACTAATATAATCACGTCAGTTCACCGAACACAAAGCTCAACGACCTTGGAATATATTGTGGGGAGGTATCGTACGTGAGGTGGATAAGAAATTTGTTGAGACGGTTCGTGACAGCGATGTCTATCGTATGGACTATAAATTTCATTTTACCAATCCTACAAAGCATCAGAAGAGATATCGCCGAGAGTATTGAGGAGATCCAAGACACTAGTAACACTGAATTTGGATTGGGGTCATCTCCACCGAATTCCGAAGGTGAGTCGATATTTTCCTCGGGGAAATTCTCAGTTCCTGACTGTTCTATACACAATGTTTGATACAGATTGATGGACGCAATATCCTCGTAAACAGGGTTATATTCCGCGACTTCAAACGCCATGATCAACCCTAAACGCGAGATGTAAATAAAGACACATTTTCCACAATCCAGTCAGCGAGTGCCATACACGCCAAGGCAATAAAATGCCATCCAAGCGGCCCCGCCTGCCTGTCGCAAAATACCACCACTAGGCAGGGGCTCGGACTTGGTGAATGCCCCGATATTATTATCAAGTCCGAGGAAACCGCTCCGAAAACGTTATTCCCTCCCGATTCACCCACCTGTGTCAAGTTGTAGCTATCGCGCTGAATAGCGTACGAACCATAGAACTCACCAAGTAAAGTTCAGGAGTAATCCCTGGAATACGCGTTCCGGGAACGCCGAATCCTCGCATCCGGTAGGTGCCATTCACTCTTGAACACATGGAAAGTCACACTATAGATATATTTAATATAAGGATTGTGAAAGGAACAGTAACGTACCATACATGTACTGGAGGATTAATGTTGTTGAAATTCATATGCCGTCGTCTGGCTTCATGTACAACCCCCGGGTGAGCAAATCGTTGTGATTTCGCAAACGCTGAGTCCACAACTGTCAGCAGGATAGAATGAAACCTCATATCATAAACTACGGAATAAGGTATTCGGAAACCATTGGTACTGGGTCCCCTTCGATCCACTCCTTCTGTATGAACCTATAGTACTGTTTCGTCCACAACATGCCTCCCAGTGCTTGTCTCATGATCTGCTTCAGATCATCACTAATAGGGCCGAGTACGAGTGACCCGTAAAACTCATCTGCCTCCTGTCTTCTCTCTTCGATGGCGTCGTCGAAGAGAACCTCGTCTTCCAAGCTTGGATCCTTCCCCAGCCGTGATGGAGTCATCTTGAGCCGAACCACTGCACATCCACCACTCCCCGGCACATCAGTAAAAGTATAATGTGCAGCGGATTTGGTTCCTGTCTTGTCCGGGTTGACATACGACGGTCCTATGGGGAAAGGTGTGCATGGACTTTCTTCGGGAACTTCAGGGCGTTCAGCACCGAAAGACGACGCGGTCCTAGAGCGAATCCTAGGTGTAAAGAAACCTTCCTGAGAATCCGATGTGGGCGGGCGGTGGCTCGGAATGATATGATCATGGAACGCATCCTTGACGTACGGGGTTTCGTTGGTCCCACCGTACAGTCGACTGAAGTTGGTGTTGTTTTCCGTGAAAAGTAGTTGGGGTTCAACCGCGTCTACGTCTGGATCTACTTCAAAATCGGTCGCTGGGCCGACTGGAGGTGGTGAAGGAAGGCAATAGAGGTGAGTTTTACCCAATGCAGGATGGCGAGCGGTGATACGATTAATCTTATTGTCCTCAGTCCCGCGGACAGAGGCCGAGAGAGTGGGCATTGGCGGTTTCTCGATAGGCCAAGACCATGTGTTAGGAAACCATAATTGTGGAATAATATGAAGATTTGCGGGGTCCGGGCCACGGTTATATGCCGTGATGCGAATGTATAAATTATCTGTATCGTCTTCGTCTTTGGCATACTATAACTCGTCGGACGAATTTGTGACGTGGTCAAGAATGTAACGACTTACTTCGACAAATACATCCCAATACCGATCTCCTTCAAATGCGTCAGTGTCCATTATTTCATATTCTGAAACGTCGCGGTTGCGCTGTTGGTTCTCTGTCACCAACTCCTCATAAGGGTAACGACGCTGAGGGTATTTGTATAAAAATTTCATATAAGAATGTGTTGGTGTCGAGTCAAGATAGTAGTAGAGTTCCTTCACATCTTCTCCGTGGTTTCCTTGGTGCCCTGTAACACCAAAAAGACGCTCCTTTAGAATCGGGTCCTCGCCGTTCCACAGCGATAACCCAAAGCATAGACGCTGGTGATTGTCTGATATCCCGGCGATTCCATCTTCTCCCCATCTATATGCGCGAGAACGGGCTTGTTCATGGGGGAAATGACTCCACGCGTCTCCATTGGCTGAATAATCTTCACGAACAGTAGCCTGGAAATCAGGAAGTCACGAAAAGTAACTTCGATCGTACAAGATCACTGGACTGTGCTTACCCATTGCCTATCACTGAGGTACGGCCCCCAGCGTTTCCAATGCTTCTCCCTCTTACCATCTTGCAACAGTCGGTACTTTTCTGCTCCTCTGTATTCGTCACCAAGTTGCTGGGCGAGACGCTGGCGATAATTCCTTGATGGAACATACTCTTCTATTGTTTTCGGAGAAGAATCACTTTGTTTCCCAAGTTTTGGGGGCGGTGTTGGCGTCGGCGGGGGTTTTGGAATGTTGATAGTTAGGCCAGGTTCGCCCCGATCTTGTTGTTGAGGGGTAGATTCGACACCCAGACCTCTAAAAAGCTTTTCTTGCACCTTTTTCACAGCATCGGAGCCCATTCTATGGTTTTCACTGACCGCGTTGGATTTGGCAGCTTCGGTTTTTAGAAGGCTGCGGTTGATGGTGAAATCGTTTTGGATAAAATCATGACGTCATTATTTTTGAGTTTACTTCTGTTTCTAATCGTGGGCCATGGCCTGTTGGGCTAATCTCTGTGGCATCCGCGTCTGCCGTCAACACTTGGCCCCTTAGGATTACTGGTTCTCGTTAAGCTTGGTCTATCTAACCGTGATCCCCCCAACCCCGAGCCTCCGCTCCAAAGGACGCCCCGCCGGCACTGACGAACATCAATTTAGCCTTTTGGAAGCACGAAACGAATCGACTAGTCAAAATCGCTTTTCCACGTTTACGGTTGGTGAGATCACCAGCGTTAGAAAAGGCTCACGTCAGGCGAGCAGTGGTAATCAATAGTCCAACTTTTAATTGATCCCCCCAGACGTCTGTCTATCTATGATTGTCGAACGAATTATTTGGAAATAAGAAACCAACGAGATAAAAAAAGCGATTTTATATTTCCCTCAAGGATCAGCTTTTTATGGGTTACTCTCAACCCGCTCCTTAAGCTCTATTCTCTCGTCCATTCCTCCAGCTCTGACAGCATCATAAATACTCAAGCTACGATTACGAACCATTAAATGAATGTAAGTTGACAGAAACTGTATCACTGACCGATTAATGGTTCTCCCTGAGGCTGCGCTAGTCTCTTCTGTATCTCGATCAAACTGCATTCTTGACATCAAAATAGTGGTTTGAGCGTCTTCTGCACTAACACCTAGGCCAATTCGGACAACAATGAGTGTTGGAACAATGCCCTGGAAATTATTAGTGAATTTTTCTAGTTGCCAAAACCCGTATCATACCACAACCTGTATCAGAATGCCAAAAAATATTAGCTAAAATAGACATCATTGTTAGCACTTCAGCATTTCTCAAACGTGTTTTCACATACCTCAAAAAATTGTGCCAGTGTGAAACTAGACTCTGAGATGTTGGATTCTGATGCTGGAATTCCCTTCAAAAGAGATACCAAGTACCCAATTATACTGATGCAGTAAATTGCACCAGACTCAATGCTAAACCAAGGTATCAGAATATTCCTTTCATGAAAGCATGAAAGCATGCAGCATGCTCACATCAGAATAATAACAGTATTATACTTTTGGGACACCTGTGGCCCCAAAACTTTCAACTGTCGAGAAATCCACCAAATATGGCCAGCTGTAGTTGATAATAGGGGTGAGATCACTGTTAATATATATATTCATAACCTAGGAAATTTACCTGATACAGCACATAAACCCACATTCATTGCAAGGATAAGGGGTATACATAAAAAAATTTGGAGTAAAATTCCCCCAGATAATGCTAAGTGGCCAAACCCCATTAAAGCATATCCTCCCAAACCTAGTGAAGGAATTTTTAAAAAAATATAGTGGTGAGTAGTAAGTACACAAAACATCATAAAAATCACTGACCAGTATTCACAAATGTCAGAGATAATGGTACCCACAAAATGTACTTCTTGTAATTATTGGAACCCCATATAACATAGCAACGGTAGATCTTGAGGAATAGAAAATAAGATAAATTGCTCATCCCAGCTTTTGTGGCACAGAACATACAAATAAAAAATCTGCAACAAAGCTTTTTGCTATATGAGCATAGATTGATGAGATAAATCAATAATCATACTTGGCAAGAAGATAGAGAGCATTTATTGATATGTTTACTGCGAAAAGTGCATCCGGATTGCCCATTTCTAAAACTTTGACTGGGATAGAATATAGGATGGCCTGGCAAGTGCACATGGCAAAGAGGAGAATAGTTCCAATCAAGAAGACCTTGTGGCTCCGGCTTCTTAATCGACGTTTTCGGAAAATGTGCATACACTGGCAAAAAAGTATGACATATCCACCTAAACGAACATTTATTTCGAAATCTAACAAAAGATAAGGAAAACTCGCCGTAAAAAAATGCTTGGACAACTGATGGGATTCCACTGAGAAGAGTGAGAAGGGAGTCAATTCCGCTTGAATCAGATGTAGTGGATGTGGACATCGAAGAATTGGGTGAAGGCTGAAAGTGTTGTTACTAGTGGTCCCATCCACATTTTATATTTCATACAACGTGAATAATGGCCTGTAAAATGCATCACAGGCAGATCAAGCTACATAGTTACATCTTGTATTATTGGTAGGACACGATTTGATCGTGGGGGATGGACCAAGATCAAATGATGCCGCGGAACTACAGCAGGGCGCGCGTTGGGATTTGGAGCTTATTGTGGTGGTGAACTGATAGTTCCGCATATTATGATTACAAAGGCAAGCCTGCAATATTCCTCGTGGCCCGGGGGAAGGGCTACTCGCCAATTCACGGCCCCCAATCCAGTTGCTCTCGAGTGCTGAGGCACAGTCCTAGTGAACACTTGATTGCTTTATGAGGTAGTCAAGGAAGAGAATGGACATCTCACTGCCATCAGGATTGGGCGCACCACGTCCCTGCCTCACTACATGCTTCGTTGCCTAATCAGAGAGGTGGCTAAGATAATCATTGTCGCCAATCAAACCTATAAGTCAATCCAACAAACAACAATGCCGCCCAGTGACGTTGGAATGGAAGAACATGGGTTGCAAAATAGGTGTGCGAGCTTCCGGTACAGGAATTCGAGAGCAAAAACTCTCCGCCCGAGCATAAGTATGGTGTGCGGTGCGAACAGGGCGTTCCGAGGACAGCGCATGATCCATTCATCGACTCTTGAACAAAGAACCAGCTAACACGTGATTATGGTCTTTTCCTCGATCCTCAAAGATATCTCCAGTCCCCAGGAAAACACATACACCGGTTGGACTGAACTAAAATGCGCTCACCCCGCAGCTGTGAATCTTGAATGGAACAAATTATGGCCAGACCCCGCCCCCAACGAGCGTCGTCGTTCGGTCTCCAAAGCTTCGAGTTTTAGTTTTTTGGTGCTGGGGAGGCGTACCGTCGGTGTTATTGTCTTATAGTGTATCGATGGTGCGTTTATAAAATTGTTTGACTCAGGTGTGAACTCCTCACGCATACACTAGCCATGTTGACTATGTTTTGGAGAATTTGCTACGATCCCCGAAACTCTCAAATGAGAGGTGCACATTAACTTGGAACGTGCGTGCCAATTTTTTACGATTACAAGGAGTCGGCACCCACGCATAGGCCCAATACCCGACTCAACACCATACATGGGTCACCACAAACTCTAAACGACAAAACATTATACGCAATAGAAATATTTGAGGGTTTCACTGAAACAAAACGAGCAGGTCTCCTCGATGATAACGATTTTCCGTCACTGAGCTCGGACTAAATGATCTACACCAACAATGTCAAATCTTTCAAATCTTCCACCTCAACCTCCCCACCTTATTCATTGCTCCGCTTTGCTCTGTCATATTCCTGCCACCCGTAACGCAATTGCCCTCCCCATTTACGTACTCCGTTATCTACTCATCCACCAGCGGCGACAACGGTGCTCTTATACCTCCGCTTATCCCGCACCTTACTGCAATAGTGCCCTTCTTTGTACTCGCGCCTGCTCTTGCACTCTGGAACAGGGTTGGTGCATATCGGATGCGTTCATGCGAATACATTTGTAACTGTTGGATGAAAGTGGGTGGGAGGTAGTGGATGGATGAATACGACTGTGAACTACTGGGCGCGTTAAAGCACGTCTCTATGCCTTTCTTTCTTGGTCTTGCCACTCTCCCCCAGTGACCTCAGCTTCCTCCGACCTAAATGCCTACCCAAACCTGACGTACTTCCTCATGTGTCGTGCTGTTTCACCAAATAAGTTTTTGGCTCACAACATCCCGTTCATCCGGGCTCCAAGTCGCTTTCTGCCTCCAAATTCAGATGATAATCATTAATCCGCTTTGAGACAAAATGTGACCCACCTTGCTCACTTTCACCGGGTTAGGGATACATCTCATCGTGTTGATGAGCATCAAATTACACTTGGAGACAACGAACTGGGTAGTCGAGTCACCCCTTCAAATTCGTGTTTGACAACGACGCTAAAGAGAATTTGGGATGTACATAGCAAACAATACATCATATCGTCCCAATATACATGCAGATAACCTGATAAGTTCCGTAAATCGCGAATGATCGGAGTAAGAACTATAGAGGTGAGGAATGCTCTGGCTTATGACTAGGCTGCCTGTTCTACGGCGTCATACCGGTGTTTAGATCCGTTTTGTGCCACTTCCTTCGGGTCTAAGCCACGCAGATCATGGATTGCTTACTGCCATGTCTGTAGGAGGAAACGAAGAGATTGTAGTTGGAAGTTGTTCAGTGTTCTTCACCCTGCCACCCTCCTCGGGATGATCAAATCGAATTCTTGATGTAAGAACGGCAGTTTGGACATCCTCCGCACTGATGCCTAGACCAATCCGCACAACAATAAGCGTTGGAACGATCCCCTGGAAACCTTGAATAAGTCCTCGAAAAATGAATGAAGTGGATTTGTTATACCACCACCTGTACCAGAATCCCGTAAAAGGTTTCCTAAAATTGTAAATGTTTCATTATTAATTTGCAAGTAGCACTTTTTCACTTACTTCAACAATCGGTGGGTGCTCAATATGAGTGGGGTCGGGATTGCGTTGGGATTTTATCATTGCGGCAGATCCTGCAAGAGATATTATATATCCAATTATGCAGATGCAATAGATTGCACCAGACTCAATACTAAAATAATATATCAAACATGGTTTTTATGATGACTTTGAGGCTAGGCTCACATCAGGATGATAACAGTACTGTACCTTTGAGACACATGCGGTCCCAAAAACTTCAATTTTCGAGAAATCCACCAAATACGGCCGGCTATTATTTGGAAGAGGGATGTAAGCCTGAGATTGCAACCGAGTACACTGGCAATGAAGACACTCACCTGATAATATGCATAGACTCACGTTGACAAAAAGAGAGGTAAATAAAGAGATTTGTGCAATTATATTAACTGCGCCGAAGGTCCCCTCGGACCCTGAAAAAAAGGCTCCCATACCTAATGAGATGTATCGGGACATGTTAGTGTGTGTAGTGCTGAGATAATCCACTTACCAGTGTTTGCAACCGTCAGGAATAATGGTACCCATATAACAAACCTATTACAACCCCATATGATATAACAGCGGTATATCTTGGGTGATTTATAATCGAATTAGTTCAACATAATCCTATAGCTCCGAGTTGATAAGAAACAACATACAAATAATAAATCTGCAATCAAGCTTTGGAAGACATGAGCATGAGACCATGGCGCCAGTCAAAATCGTACTTTGCGGCAACGTAGAGGGTATTGATCGCCACATTGACTGAATGGGATGTTTTACCGTGTATAATATTGGATGGAATGGACTTTAGGATAGCCTGAACAGTACATAAACCAAAAAGGAGGATAGTTCCCGTCAAGAAGATTTTATGGCTCCGGCTTCTCAATCGGCGCTTTCGAAAAATGTGCATGCATTGGCAGAAAAGTATAACATATCCACCTAAATAATCGCTTGTATTAAAATGAGAGTACAATTGGTGACAGTCTCACCATAAAAAAATGCCTGGACCTATTATGAGATGAGGTTATTGGTGGGACGAGTACCCAGTTCAGGATATTTACCTACCACTGCCGGGACCACCAATTCAAGAGTGAGGAAGAGTGTTTCGTCGATGGCTTCTTGATTTAGCGCGAGTGTAGTTAGGCTAGACATCAAAAGATTTAGCGGTATAATCGCATGTGCTACCCGGCTTTTATTCATCTTGGGAATGTTTTAATTAACGACCTATGAAATTCATCATAAAAACATCAAGTGGTGTGGTCGCAGCCTTACCTTTTATGGGGAACGAAAGTTTAGTTGTGAAGAAAACACAAATATCAGAGCATGCTGTGAATTTCAAAATACCGCGGCGTATCTTTTGACATTCGAGTGGGCGTCGGGGACACAATCAAGACAGCATTCACACCCCACAATATAGGGAACGAGAGGCTCACCAAGGCAATGTCCCCAGTCCAGTCGTTCTCAAGCAACACCAGCAATGCGGTGATGGAAACCTAGTTACTCGCCACAAGACAGTTGAAAAAGGATGTGCATCTCATCACGTCAGAATCAGGCGCGCAACGCCGCCGCTCTACACACACTCTATTCCACGATCAGAACAAAGTGGCTGATCATCATGACGCAAGAATAGTATCTTGGGAACGTTGGGGTAGCAGAGTCTGGGTCGCCGCCGCCGCACTGGATACATCTGCATCATCGCACAATAAAAGGAGTAACTTGAAAGGACAAAAGCCGCTACTCACACCATAAATCAGACCTGTTGAATACGGTGAGCAAAACACAATACCGGAGATTTCTCAAGTTTTCCGGAGTATCGGGGTAATATTTACATCGTCTGTGGGCACAATGCTTCCTATCAATGCAAGGTTCTAGTGTGAATAGTTGGAATTATGAGAATTGCGTCATGACTCACAGGGTGGGCGATATCAAGTAATCCAAATTGAACAACGAATCCTAGCCAACTCATTGTGACTTGTTCCGGATGCCACCACTAAACTGACTCGAATCGCGAGGGCAACGAGGCCACTCATGAAAAAAATGTTTATTAGAAAGGCAAGAATTCATTTATGTGGTGGAACCGGGTGTGGCAAGAAGAGGGGCCGAATCCCGAATCGTCTGAGCACTCGATCACAAACAGCGGTTTGAAAAACCCACTCATGAACAAAAACCACAGACATTTCAATTCGAACCTCGGGCACATTCCGTAATGCCGAAATCTGAGTCTGACACGCACCTCTATCCTGGTAATTAAAAATAACAACTCCTCCTGCGTACAAAGCTACATCATCATCCACTTCTCCGAGTACCGTCAACATTTACATCAACCGTGGCCTTCAAAGTTCACGAGACTCTTTGCCTTTGCCTTGTCGTCGATCCTTCTTACGTTTCACTTTGATAAATGCATGGATGGCATAGCATTCATAATACCTATGTCCCGGTGAGTCTTTTCTGGAGTAGGATCGATAATCACCTGATATTCATACAGACATGCAGATTTGGGGCCGGAAGCATTCAAGCCAAGCTCATGGAAGTGGTGTAGCAGCTGGCTAGAGGGCTAAACAAAATATTGAACAATTGGCGCAATACAACACGACAATGGATGACAACACATATTTAGGGGAGGTGCGAGGGGATTGTGTATGATGGGGCGTGGTTTTGTGGGCACTTCCAACAATTTTTGCTGTCAACATTGCATGCGCCTATGTGCATTCCATCCACATCCATTGGTATACATCTTTTTTTGGCGGTATCACTAGCACTAATCTATTCCAACACTGGTGGGCCTCTTCTGGTGTTCGAACAACGAAGAAAAAGACTACTCAAACTACCCGGTTCGTGTTCGTTTGATGTGATTTATGCTAGCTGTATGCCGATATAGTATCTCTCTTTTCGCCAGTGTCATTGGCCTTGGTACTCGCCTTCACTTTTGCTTCGGATGCACCCAAGCTGGTGTTGTGAATGTAGTTGGAGTAGGAATTGAGGGATGGATATCAGTCTCATACGGCAATCCAAGAATTGACAATTATCATTATGGTTGTTGGGTAAGTTTTATCACTGATTCGAGGATTCTTAGTGAATTTTACATTTGTTCCAGCGATCAGTAAGGCTTATAGTACAATGGTGAAGTACATGTGCAACCCCAGTATCAAGCTCGTTTGAAGACATCATTGCTAAACCCAAACCAGCATCAATCAAACACGTCATTTCACCCCTTTCGCACCACCACGCGATGCACTTTGCCTTTCACTTGCCTATCTTCGTGCACAATAATATCATTTTCGATGTCACCCTCTCCACTTCGCACTCCACACTACTCTCTCCTGGAAGCTCGCCCCAGGCCGACCTGCGATTCTCAGATCTCCGCCTGCATAGTTATTTTAATGTCCCGTTCTCAAACAGGTTGCTTAGACCATAAAACTTGTCTTCCACATCCTGCTCTCGCTTTGGCGCTCTTCATCCCGCTGTTCCTACGACCAATCTTCCCCTACCCTTTCCCACCAGCACTCGTCAGGGCCAACAGCAACATCCCCATCCCCCCTTTAGTCGCATATACCACCACCATGCCAGTTGTACGCATTCTGGGAGCCGGAACCGTTTGAACGCGAGTTGAGTCCGTATGTGTTGGATTGTGGCTAGGAGATCATGAAGTGGGTTATATTTTCAACGTTTCAACGACAAACCAAAAGCTCCACTTCGACACCGAACACCAAACATACCGATGCCCGCCTCCTTACACCTCCTATTGTCCTCGCGGCGCAGTACACATCCCGCTTTGCGTGTCTACAAAAAAGGCATCTATCCACAAACTTTGCTTCCACCTTTGTTTTTTCCTTGTCGTCCTAGTATCTTTGGGCCCCTTGATAATTCGATACCCACCCGCCCCGGGTCTATTTATGATACGCTCATTCCCTTTCTTCAACGCGTTCTCGTCTTATCGTCTTCTCCTCCACGCCGCTCGAATGAACATTCCATTCCCACCTATAGGAGGATATACCCATGCCCATACACTGGTAAGGTATGTCGTGGCCTATAGGTCAGGTATACCGACTACGATCCATCTGGAGATGGCGCCGCGGCTCAGTTCCCGGTGGATGATCTCCTCCCAAGAATGTGCTCGAGTGTGAGTCCTACCCGCAAGGCGTGTATTAGGTCCTAATACCTATTTCCCTAGGAGGCGGGAAGCTCTTCAAGTCCCAAGAGCAAGAGGGACCTCGGTCGCGACACGCATCATACGTCGTATGTTAGGAATGGAACTCCCCCTCACTCCTTATCATCTGTCATTCCAGGATCCTGCTATGACGTCAAAGAAAACAAAGAAGACACGATCACGACCACGCTGGTGCTTCTGAGCAATGATCAATCAAATTTAATAATGAGAGTGCTACTTAGAACACGCGCTAAAAAGTTCTGAAGTAATGCGCAATGGGGCGAAGGTCAGCTGGATAGGCGGGGTGAGCCTGTTCTTTTCTATATGCTCGATCCGATGATGAAAATATCATCCTTTTGAACCTGGACTCACTAGGATCGGACGGGCTATACATACGCATCCGCCTCAATAAAGGACAGAACAACTTATCTTCTGGGGCGGACCCTCTCAGCAAGACATCCCACCCACTCCTCGGATTCCATACCACGCACTCAATGGATGTTTATTTTCGGATCAACACCTGTCACGAATCGTTATCCGGTATTACGGGTCTTTGCATTAAAATGACAATCATGTTGGCGCCTCTTGGAGTCTTGGGCGTCTCCAATCGCAACATCGTATAATGAACCTTCAACCCGAGGGTGGTATAGTCCGCAGCGAGGGTATACGGCTGACCGGTCGGATCGCTCAAGTCGGTGTTCTTGCTATGTCTTGCCTTTATTTTGTTACATAGCCATAACGCAGCTACAGATTATTTTCAAGTCGTAGACGCTGGTAGGCCCAATAGGTATCGGAAATAGGAGCACCCGATTTCCTCGGCGAAGGATGCAAGTCTGATCGACCCTTCAGGGAAAGCTTACTCTCAGGCCACGCTCCTGGCTCCAGACCAAAAACTGTTCGGCTGTCCAGCCCCACCGCTATTACACAGATCATTCAAGGCCCCCTTTGCAAACTCGACCTCCAAGATAGTCTTCGAGTACATGTGTTTTACTTATACAGTCGCGTTAGCTCACTGGATGCATATGATTACCACAAAAATTCCGGACCTTGAGATATATAGGGGTGCATTGTACGCGAGGTGAATACGAATTTTCCTCTGTATGGCGTTGGTTATGTTTTCAGAAGCCTTCAAGTTGACGGAAATACTTCGATATTTCTATCACAGATTGTTCGTTCAGATACAAAATCGGAAGGAGCTATACTGTGGTTTGATTCTATGACGGATCTAGAAGTGTGAGGGCTGGGAAGATCGAAGGCCTTCGGAACGCTGAATGCGGATTTGGCATGAAGCCAAACATTTCCTTCTTCCTATCGCAAAATCCCACCAGCAGGCAGGCTCGGATCTGTTGAATACCCCGATATTATCAAGTTCCAGGAACGCTAAATCCTCTTTTCCAGTAAGCTCTTGTTCATCCTGGACACACGGAATGTCACTCTGTAAATATAATTAATTTAGGGACCGCGAAAGGAACACTGACGTCCCAGGCCTGTACTGGAGGATTGACATCGCTGAAATTCCGGCCATAAGGATCCGGCCATCCGATTTCATGTACCATTCCCGAGTCACCAGATCAAGTTGCGATTTCACAAACGCCGGGTCCACAACTGCCACCGGAATACAATAAAATACCGTATCCTAAGCTCCAAAAATTGGTGTTCCCAAATATACTAAGGAAAGATAAGTGATTGTGTCCTGCAAACGTGGCAGACTTCATTATTCCATACTCTGAAATGTCGAGGTTGCGGTTTTAGTTCTCTGCCACCAACTCCTCACAGGGGCAACGCTAAGGATATTTGTATAAAAATTTCACATAGGCATAAGTTGATGTCGGGTCGAGATACTAACAGGATTCCTTTACGTCTTCCCAGTGGTTTCCTTGATGCCTTGTGACACCGAAAAGACGCTCTGTTAGGATCGGGTCTTCATTGTTCCACAAAGCAGTCCAAAGTATAAACGCTGGTGATTACCTGATACCCTGGAGATGCGCGAGAGTGGGCTTCTTCGTGGGGGAAATGACCCCACGTGTCGTCGTTGGCCGAATAGTCCTCACGAACGGTAGGCTGAAAACCAGGGAATCACTAAAAGTAACTTTAATTGTACAAGATATTGCTGGATTGTGCTCATCAGAGCCCTTCCTGCGGTTTTCAGCGACCGTATTGGATTTGGCAGCTTCTGTTTTTCAAGGGCTACGTTGATGGTAAAACCATTTGGACTACATCAAATGTTTGGAGTTTAGTTCTGGTTCTTTTTTGTCGCCGCATTTAAGCAAGACCTGCTGAGCAAAGCGCTACCTAGCTCCAAATCAATTCGAAGATAACATATTTGAAAGCCTGCAAAACGCATCAAAAATAGATCGCGTCAGTTTATGGACAAATGAACAGCTTGATCAGTGGGGCAGAGATACTGCAGTGCGCTTGATATACTGACGGTGAGGAGATGATCACCCCTTCCTTGACTATTTCGTGGAGCAATCAAGCGTTCATGAGGACTCCGTGCCCCATTGCTCGAAAGCAATTGGATTAGTGAATTGGGGAATAGTTCCCCTGTGTTGTGAGGCATATTAAAGGCTTCTCTTTGTAATTCATAAAATGCAAACTATCGATACTCGCGTTAAGCCCAGCTGCCTAAAATTCAAGGTGTGCTCCACTGCAGCTTCGCAGCCTTGTTTGATGTTGGTGTATTCTCCATAATTGAGTTCTCAGCTATTCAATTTCTATAAATAGCAACGGCTTGAAGTTGTAACCGCACGGTTTGATCTACTTTTGATGCGTTTTACAGGCTGTTAAATATAAGATCTCCAACTTGTATAAAATGTAAAACATAGATGGGACCACCAGTAATAACGACCTCACCAGGTTCATTGATTTCCACCTCCACCATGCCCGATTCATATTACAATGACATTCAAAGGGACGTTCTTATCGATACAATCCCAAATCTTGTAAGCAAAACTCTGGATTCAAATTTGAGCGTTTGATTTGTTGAAGATCCTGCGATACAATAGGTCCAAGCATATATTTATGGTGAGATTTCCATATCTTCTGCTATACTTTGAATCAAACAACTATTCAGGTGGATATGTTGTACTTTTTTGCCAGTGTATGCACATTTTCCAAAAACGTCGATTAAGAAGCCGGAGCCACAAAATCTTCTTGATTGGAACTATTCTCCTCTTTGTTATGTGTACTTGTCAGGCCACCTTATACTCTACCCCAAACAAAATTATAAATGCGTTCGCCACCGATGCAATTGTCAATGTGGCAATGGTGATGTCAAAAAATATTCTCTATCTTCTTGCCAAGTATGGTTGTCCGTCCACTTCATCTATATATACTCACACCACCAAGCCTGGTTGCAGACTTTTTATTTGTACGCTCCATGTTATTGAAACTGCGATTAACAATTGATTCCCACAGACATACCGCTGCTATATTATATGGGGTTCCAGTAAGTACAAGAAGTACATTCTGTGGGTACCATTATTTTTGACAGTCGTGAACACTGGTCAGTCTTTTTGTGATCCTTTTTGTATCAGTTACCAGTATTTTTTGAAACAGCCCTTCATTAGGTACAGGAATCTACTTTGCGTGGTATTCAGGCACCTTTGCACTTCTTCCAGGAGTTTCGGCCCCAATTAATTTATATATATCCCTTGCAATAAATGTCGGTTTATGTGCATCATCAGGTAAAATCATTTTAAATGAATATACATAGATTGTAATCTCACCCCTATTCTCAACTACAGCTGGCCACATTTGGTGGATTTCTCAACGGTTGAAAGTTTTGGGACCACAGGTATCCCAAAAGTACAATACTATTATTATTCTTATGTGAGCATGCCGCATAGTTTCAAAGTCTCTCAACTGTTTTGTGAAAGCAACATTCTAATAACTTAGTTTAGCATTGAGTCTGGCGCAATCTATTGCATGAGCATAGTTGGGTACTTGATATCTCTTGACAGGGAAGTGGCAATTTTAGGATCCTACCCCTTTGAATTTGACTTCCGAGAAACCTCTATTTTTGATGTATGTGAAAGCATTCGAGAAGCTTTGAAGTACTAACAAGATGTATATTTTAGCAAATGTTTTTTGGCATTATGGTACAGGCTGTGGTGCGGTATGGCCTTAATCATTGAAAGAAAACTCACCAATAGTTTCCAGGGCATTGTTCCGACACTCATTGTTGTCCGAATTGGCCTAGGTGTTAGCGCAGACGATGCTCAAACTGTTATTTTAGCATCGAGACTGCAGTTTGATCGGAATGAAGAAGGGGGTAACGCAGGGAGATCCACCGACCAGTCAGTGGTACAGTCTCTCTTCTTACCTTTATTTAATGCTTTGTAATCATAGGTCGGGTACTTACAATATTGTCAGAACCGGAGGGAAGGACGAGACGCGAGAGCCTGAAGAGTAGGAATAGAGTGACCTCTAGCAAACTGGAACTTGAAGGAAACGCAAATGAGCCTTTTTATCTCGTTAGTTCCTTATTTCCAAAGGATCTCTCTGTAATCGTTCAAAAATTTTGCAAATGACCTCGGACCATCCAGTCACCAAAACCACACTAATGTACCGAACCTCTAACAATTTACGATCTGTTTTTTGAAAGACGGTAGTACAACGTAATACCAACACAACGCAATACAATACAACTTGGGCGCCGTTGGTGCTTGGCGATATGACTGAGGATCCAAGGTGGGGACATGGGAAGACCAGGGAAAAGAAGAGGGCACGAAAGAATTTCTAACGAACAAGGATAAGTGACCTCAGACTTGGACGGAACCGAAGAACCTACTGATTAATACATCTTACACCCCATTCAAACTTCTCAACAATGTCTGCGCCAACGCAGATTCCTCTAACCTCTCTTCTTCCTCCCGCTCTCCCACCTCCCCACCCCTTTGCTTTCCACCAATACTCCCCCCCTTCAACTTCGTTCCGCTTTCTTTATTACCAGCCTTCCCCCGTCCCTTCCCCTTTCTCCTCGCTCTCGCACCTGCTAGGGGCAACAACAACGTCCCTGTCCTTCCACTAGTCGCACACGCCACTGCCGTGCAAGTCCCCGCGCTCCTCAAAGGGATTGGGAGACCTCAGACGTCCTGACGCGCTCATACACGTTCTGGGAACGGGGACCGCGTGAATACAAGTCTGTACATGTCGGATTGCCGTTAAAGATATGGGGTAGGCTTGCTTGGGTTTTCAACGACAAACCTTCCAAACTCAATGTCAGTCCGAACCTGAACCTGCCGTCGACAAGCGTACCGATGCGCACCTCCCACATCTCCTCTCACACTTGTGGCACGATACGCACCCCCGTTCACACCTTCACCAAAAAGATCGACGGACTTTGCCTTTATCTTAAAATTTCCCTTCCCGTTTGCGTATCCAGCCCGTCTTAGTCTTCGTCTTCTCCCCCACCCCGTCCGAGTGAACGCCCCAATCCCATCCCCGCCAGAAGGACACGTCCACGCACGCCCATACTCCAGCAAAGTATGTCGGGTACCTCGGGTGACGCAGAGGAAGTTGCATGTACAGTGATGTTGTCGTCGACCCCGGAGCATTGCGGATGAACTTTCTCGACATTGATTTTGTACTAGTGCTCTGTAGGCTATCTGATGGTGATTCCTGAGAGTATGGGTGTATAGATGCCGCATAGCCGTAAGAGCGCATATGTACATCCCGGACGTCATTATACGCATCTTCTATATCGTGTGCATTTGCGTACGCTGGCCACGGTGGGGTTAACTTACCGGAATCCTTGTGGGAGCACGAGTCTTATGTGTCTGGAAAGGAAGTCGGGGGAGGCCTGGGCCATGGGGAGAACAAAGATGATGCGGAGGGAGGAGAACGGGTGTGTGTATATAGGACTGAGCCTATTTAGGGTTCTACGGAGTTTGGACTTTGTACGTATGGGGGAGAGCAGAGGTGAGGGGGGGAGGGGGTGTGGTGGTGTTGTTACTGGGTATGTATGCGGATCGTATGTGGTTGTTGCAGGCGTGGAGATTGGGACTAGGGTTCGCCAGTTGAAAGGAGGTACGGAAAAACATCATCATTGAACTTACGACACATGAGTGTGTGACAGGCAGAGAGAATAACGAGGAGAGAGCGGTAAATGCCGCACTGAGAATGGGGAATACAATAGTTAATTGGAAGAGAACTATTACGAGGGCGAAAACGGAACCAAATACAGACGCGAATTGTGCACCTAGAACGTAGAGAGGAATAAAATGCGGCTGTAAGGGAGCCACAACTTGAGCTTCTGGTTCCGGAAAGCAAGAGCTAGGCGGGTGGGAGAGGGTAGGTTTCTCGTTGGAACTTGGTAGAGGGGAAAGATGCGGAGGAAGACCAGGGGAATGTGGTAGGGCGAATGATAATGATAGAGAGTGGCGCCGATGCTAGAGTGTCAGGTGGATGAGTTCGGAGAAGAAGAAGTATGGCCAGGGGAACTGTCGACAGAGTGTACGCAATTACTAGTGCAGGTGTGAGTGCAGGTGGAAGAATGATAAATCGCCATGACGTACAGTGACTGCACAAAGAATTGAGACAGTTGGGTCAACAATAAATTAAACCGTGGCTAGGGTGGCACATGGTCCTGGTGGCCCACGAAAACGATGGGACCAGATCGAGACCGAAATCGTCTGTCTTTACGAGTAGGGAGGAGTCACGAGTGTGGGTGTATGAAGAAGTTGTCCAGCGGCTCAAGCCGCCAAGGAATTGGAATATGGCAGTCATTTCGCCTGCTTCAAGTTGAATTGGTGCTAGTGAAAGACGCATTCAGGTAGGCCGATGACTGCTCTTTCTTACTCAAGATGAAACGACGATGCTTTCGTTGAGGGATCGCCTCTTCGTCACGAGTCAAGCTTTCAGGTCAGAAGTTCAACCGGTTACGTAAGCAGGTGCGCTGGATAGTTTCAAGGTCCAAATTTTCTGTCACCGCGTTTCGCGCAAGAATGGACACGTTATTCATCGACCAATAACCCCTTGGAAAGGAACTCAATCACTAGAACAAGTCATGCAAGAGCCCAATGAGTCAGGTCTATCGTCAAATATCACAATACTCCCATCCTCAACACTGCAACGTTGTCCGAGTTGCTTTCCGCTCCACTCTTATAAGCACGGAGAGTGTGACCGTAGTCATTTTTGCAAAGTAAGCCGGGTCCACTTACTTCTTCCACGCTGTAGTTCATTGACTTAATTAATGTCAGATTTTGAAACGTTGGTGGTTCCGGACTCCTTATAGCAACGATGGACAAGACGATCCTTGGTGCTGACTCCCAAGGAACGGAGCCTAGAAGAGATAATTAATTGCAATTCTTTCAACGCCTTTTATAAAATAACAAACACAAAGGAACAAAATTTCACCTCCGTGTGTCCCTTTTTCCATCATCTGTGCCCACCCCACTTAGACGATCTGATAGCAACGCCTGTACCTCCAGTATTCGCACATTCCACTGCTGTGCAAATTATATGCGTTCTGAAAGCAGGGTTGCGTGAATGTGAGTTGAGTTTGTGGGTGTTGGATTGTGGTTGAAAGGATTCGATGAAGTGAGTTGAATTTTCAACATCCCAACGACGAACCCGCCAAACTCAACTTCAATACCGAACCCGAACATACAGATGTCGTACTCACGGCGCAGTACACGCCCTTGCTCACCTTCCCATCGAAAAGGTGCCCATCGACCGACTTTACTTTCACCTTTGTTTTTCCCTTCCCGCCCGCTTATCGTTGGGTCCTTCCAATAATTTGATATCCACCTTCCCAAGTCCACTTACGATGCGTACGTGTGCTCCGGTGCAAGGAACTGGACTTGCGACTAGATCTCCCAAATCGGCGAAGTCGTCAAATTATTATCTTCGGTTCACTAGGATCGGGTGAGCTATACACACGAATCCGCTTCAACACCAGACCGTGCAAATTATCTTCGGGGAGGAGGCCTCTCAATAACATATCACGTCCCCTCCCTCGGATCCCATAACACACAATGAATGTTTATTCCGGATCGACACCTATCATTGATCATTATGGGCCTTTCCATCAAAATGACGACTATGTCAGCGCCTCCAATTGCAACATCATTCAATGAACCTTTGACTTGAGGGTGGTATGGTCTGCAGCGAGGATATACAACAAATCATCAGATTGTTAAGTGGGTAATTCTCACTATGTCTTTTTTGCACGGTCGTAATGCAGCTACATATTCTTTTTAGATCGTAGACGCTAGTGGGCCTCATAGGTACCGGAAACGGGAGCACCAGACCTCTTCGGAGAAGGATACGATGACCCTTCGGAGAAGCCAATCCCTAGGCCACGCCCAGACTAACAACAAAAAGGCCCCGTGTTAAAACCATAATTGTGGGATAATATGAAGATTTGATATGACTGTATCATCCTCGTATTTGGGGTACTATAACTCATCGGACGAATCTACCACACAGCTGAGAACGTAACGACCTCGACAAATCCATTCCAATACCAATCTTCTTCAAACGCGCCGGTGTTCATTATTTCAGACTCTGAAACGTTGCAGCTGCGGTTCTAGTTCGGTCACTAATTCCTCTATGGATAGTAGAGTCCCTTCACGTCCCCCTCGTAGTTTCCTTAATGCCCTAGACGCTCTTTTAGAATTGACTCTTTGCCATTTCACAATGATAACCTGGAAATTCCATCTTCTCCCCATCTATATGTGTTCGAGTGGGCTTTTTCAGGGGAAATGACTCCACGCGCCACCGTTGGCCAAATGATCCTCACGAACGGTAGCCTAGAAACCAGACAGTCACTCAAAGCAATCTCAACCGTAAAAGATCGCTGAATTGTGCTCACCATAACCTATCACTGAAGTATAGTACCTAGTGTTTCCAGCACGTCTCCCTCTACCATCCTGCGGAAGTCGGCATTTTTCTGCTCCCCGATCTTGTCAAGGGGTAGATTTAACATCCGGACTTCTCAAAGGCTTTCACGCACTTTTTTACAGCGTCGAAGGGCGAGACAAGGACGGGACAACCACCGCAAGTTTTGCCCCCAGTGTAATTCGGAACCGGCTCAAATCTTGATCTCGAAATAAACTTCTTTGGAATCAAATTTAATAGGTCAGAACTCTATTGTGGAAATGTTATTCCCTCCTGATTCACCCATCTATGTCAAGTCGCAGCCATCGTGCTGAAGATTGAACAAAGCATGGAACTCGCCAAGTAAATTTCGGGAGTAATCCCTGGAATACGCGTTTCGGGAGCGCCGAATCCTCGTATCCGGCAAGTGTCGTTCGCTCTTGAACAAATGGAAAGTCGATATTTGATATAACGATTGTGAAAGGAACAGTAACGCAATGTATCGGAGGATTGACGTCGTTGACATTCATATGCCGCCGTCTGGCTTCATGTACAACCCCCGGGTGGGCAAATCGTTATGATTTCGCAAATGCTGGGTCCACAACGGTCAGCGGGATAGAATGAAACCTTATTTCCTAAACTACAGAATAAGGTATTCGGAATCCATTGGTAGGCCAAGGCCCGGTGTTAGGAAGCCATAGTTGTAGAATAATGTGAAAATTTGGGGGGTTCGGGCCACTGTTGTATGCTGCGGTGCGAATATATAGATCACTTGTTTTTTATAATTTATTAGGTGATTTCATGGGACGGTAAAGAGTGTAATGAGTCATGACTTACTTGGACGAAAAAATCCCAATACCTATCTCCTTCAAACGTGTCGGTGTCCATTATTTCACACTCTGAAACATCAGTTGCCGTCTTGGTTCTATCACCGGCTCCTCATAGTAGTAACGAGGGAAGTTGTATGAAAATTTCATATAAGAATGTGTTGGTGTTGAGTCGAGACAGTAGTAGAGTTCCTTCACGTCTTCTCCGTGGTTTCCCCTGCAATATCAAAAAGGCGCTCCTTTAATGATAATCCAAAACATAGACGCTTGTGATTGTCTGATATTTCGGCGGTTCCATTTTCTACATGCGCGAGAATGGGCTTGTTCATGAAGGAAATGACTCCACGTGTCGTCGTTGGCCGAATAGTCCTCATGAATGGTAATCTGGAAACCAGAAAACCACTAAAAGTAACTTCAATTGTACAATGTTGCTGGACTGTGCTCACCTATTGCCTATCACTGAGGTACGGTCTCCAGCGCTTCCAGTGCTGCTCCCTCTTCCCATCTTGCCACAATCGGTATTTCTCTGCTCCTTGGTATTCGTCACCAAGCTGCTGGACAAGGCGCCAGCGATGATTCATTGATGGAAGATACTCTTCTCTTGTCCCAGGAGAAGGACCCGTTTTCTTTCCGAGTTTTTGGGGGTGGTGTAGGTGGGGGTTCTGGAAGTTGATGGTTGGGCCGGGTTCTCCCGGATCTTGCTGTTGAGGAGTAGATTCACCACCCCAGACTCCTAAAAAAAACTTTTCTTGCACCTTCTTTACAGCGTCGGAGCCCATTCTATGGTCTCAGTGACTGTTGGATTTGGCAGTTTCTGTTTTTAGAGGACTGCGTTGATGGGAAAATCGTCTAGGACCAAATCATTACATTTTGAGTTTAGCTCTGTTTCTTTTGGGCCGCCGCACCGAGATTGCTTCTGAATGAAGCCACAAATGTCACCTGGCTCCACTTCGAAGGTAATACATTTAGAAGCCTGCAAAACGTATCAAAAAAGATCAGTCGGTTTATGGATAAATGAACAACTTGATCGTGGAGAACGCTGACACCAAGATCATAAAACTAGAGTCTAGCGCGGAGGGCGCTTTTGACGTTTGGGGTGAGTGTTGATAGTTTTCCGCATTACTAACTGACAAAACCGAGCCTTTAATATACCCGCAACCCAAGGGAAGCTGTGCGCCAACCCAGATCCTAACACCCTTAATCAGATGGGTGCTTTTGAGCAATACCAACGATAAAGTAGCCAGGCCTAATTAATACGGAAAGGATGTTCATCCCATTACCGTTAGGACTCTTGGACACACAGCACTGTTACCTCACTGCATGCTCCATTGCACAATTGATGGTGATGATCATCCTAGCCAATCCTTTCTGATTGTGCAATGGAGCATGCAGTGGGACAAGGGCACTGTGTGCTCGATACTGACGGCGTTGAGATGATCATCCCTTCCTTAACTATCTTGTGGAGCAATCAAGCGTTCACTGGGACGGTGTGCCTCATCGCTCAAAAGCAACTGAACTAGGGGTATTGGATCAGCAAGTAGTCTTTGCCCTTGAGTTGGGAAGCATATTAGGGGCATTTCTTTGTAATTGATAATCTGCAAAACTTTCGACTCCCACCATAAGCCCAAACTTTAAGATGCGCTCCGCTGCAGTTTCGCAGCATTATTTGATCTTGGTGTTTCTCCATGATCAAACTGTTCGTATTCCATAATTATAAGTGACCACAGCCATAACTACACGAGTTGATCTACTTGTGATGCATCTTACAGGCCGTTAAATATAAAGTCTTCAAGTTGTATAAAATGTAAAACATAGATGGGACCACCGGCAATAACAACCCCACTATACCCTTCAATGTCTACCTCCCCTTTGACCGATGGAATCGGAGTTGAATTCATTACTACTATTTACAACGCAATCCCACAAATTGTAAGCAGAATTTTGAAGTCAAAAGTTGAGTGCTTGATCCGTTGAGGAACTTGCTGCGCAATAGATCCAAGCATTTATGTATGGTGAGATTTCTATAGCTTTTGTTAGACTTTGAAACAAACAATTGTTTAGGTGGATATGTCATACTTTTTTTCCAGTGTATGTACATTTTCCGAAAGCGTCAATCAAGAAGCCAGAGCCACAAAGTCTTTTTGATTGGAACTATTCTTCTCTTCATCATCTGTACTTGTCAAGCCACCTTATTTTCTACCATACTTGGTGTTGGGGGTGAAGCGCTCTTTGTGGTGACACTGTCAAACAATGTCCTCTATCTTTTTGCCAAGTATGATTATTGGTCCATTTCATCAATCTATGCTCATGCATCACAAAGCTTGGTTGCAGATTTTTTATTCGTAAGCACCATGCTACAGAAACTAGGATTGATAATTAACCCACTTTATATTCCCCAAGATATACCGCTGCTATATTATATGGGGTTCCAATAAGTACATTCTATGGGTACCGTTATCTCTAACAGTCCTAAACACTGGTCAGTGATTTGTATGATGGTTTGTGTATCATTTACCATTATATTTTGACACATAATTTCATTAGGTGCAGGAGGATACTTTGCACAACGTTCAGGAGACTTTGCATTTACCTGGGGAACCCCAGTCCCAATTAATTTATGTATATCCCTTGCGATAAATCTGGGTTTATGCGCGTTATCAGGTAAACATTATAGGTTATGAATATGCGTAAACTGTGACCTCACCTTTATTCTCAACTACAGCTGGCCATATTTGGTGGATTTCTCAACGATTGAAAGTTTTGGGACCACAGGTGTCCCAAAAGTACAATACTGTTATTGTTTTGATGTGAGCATACAAGGCCTTTGAGTTGTTTTGTGAAAGTAATAGTCTGATACGTTAGTTTAGCGTTGAGTCTGGTGCAATCTATTGTATCAGTATGGCTGGGTACTTGGTATTTCTTGTCAGGGCAGAGACATTCCTCGGATCTGACTACTCGAGTTCCCTGATGGCCCTTATATCCGATGTACGTGAAAAAGCATTTGAGAAGTGCTGAAGTGCTAACAATAAGGTATATTTTAGCAAGTCTTTTTTGGCATTATGATACAGGCTGTGGTGCGATATGGTCCTAATCAATTGAAAAAAGCTCATCAATAATTTCCAGGGCATTGTCCCGACACTCATTGTTGTCCGAATCGGTCTAGGTATTAGCGCAGAAGATGCTCAAACCGTTATTTTAGCATCAAGAATCCAATTTAATCAAAATGATGAAGAGAGTAACACCAGGAGAACCACCGACCAGTCAGTGATACATCTTCATCTTCTTACCTTTATCTAAATAATCTAACGGTTTGTAATTATAACTCAAGTCTTCACAATACTGTCAGAATTGGGGGGAAAGACGAAGGAGCGAAGCTTGAAGAGCCGGATGAGAGTGACCCCTAGCAAGCTGGAACCGGAGGGAAACACCTATGAATTCATTTTTATCCTGTTAGTTTCTTATTTCCAAAGAATCCTTCTGTAATTGTTCAGTCTTTCCGAAAATGATTGAATTGTTTGGACGTATGATATAACTGTCTGATGCTTGCAAGAACTTGCAAGCGACTCCGAATCACGCAGCTGCCAAATCCACGTCAATGTCCCGAACCTCTAATGTGTTGCAATCTGTACTTTTCAAAGACGCTAATACAACGTAACACTAACACAATGCAACACAATGCAACTTGAGGACAGCTGACAAGGTAACTGAGAATCCAAGGTGGGAACGAAAAAGCTCAAGGAAAAGAAGAGAACACAAAAGCTTGTATAACAGATAACAATAAGTAACTTGAAATTTGAACGGACTGCAAGGACTTATTGATCCTACAGCGTACACCCAAGCCAAGGGGGAAAAGAAATCACCAACTTATATCACGCTCAAATTTCTCAACAACATCTGTGCCAACGCCGCAGATTCCTCCAACCTCTCTTCCTTCTCCCTCCTCCCTCCTCCCGTTCGCCCACCACTCGCCACCCCTTCGGTTCCCACCACTACTAGGTATCCCCACGTGCTCATATACGTTCTAGGAGCAGGGACCGCGGGAACACGAGTGAGTCTGTAGATGTCGGATTGTTGTTAAAGGTGTGGGTCCTATGGGCGAGCTGATTTTGATTTTCATGGGTTAAGGCTGTTGGGGTCTAGGATGTTCTCCGCATTGAAGATTCGGGGTATATCGATAATATCATTTGCGGACGTTAACCCGATTTGCGACCATGTGCATAAACTCACCTAGTACGGGCATAAACGCAAAGAACATCCACTGCGTAGTCCGTGAGTTAGTCCACCCGCTCATTAGACTCCTTACTGTGCCTTCTAACGAGGTATCTTACCAAAAATCCCGCTTTCACCTCCCTCTGCCCCCTTCACTGCATGTGCACGCACTGCACCCAGGCAGTCCAACTAAAATGCCTTGATCGCGTCCTCATCCAGAAGATGTCTATGCAAGTTACACGTACATATACTAGCACGGAGTATATACATTGGGGATTAGGGTAGTACTTCCGATGAGCACAGGAGGGATGTGCATACGTTGAAGTTGTTGCTAACTCCCGAGTTCGGCCTGTTGTGGAGACGCCCTCCCATCCTCATACTCGTGCTCATATTCGTGTTATGTTAAATACCATGTGGGGAGCCTGGTAAGTACGGACGTGGGGGGGGGCGGACAATAGTACAGTCTGTAGTGTAGCGATTTCGCACATGTCTGATACGAAGGAGGAAGGCGAATTAACTCCGACTCATACCCGGAGCCGCGGGCCGCAGATGAAAACCTACCGACAAAACCAAGTCCACCCCATTCGACCTCCAACGACGACCTCTGCGCCAACACCGTGGATTCCTCTAGCCTCATTTCCTTCTTCTCACCACCAGTGACCACCCCTCCACCCCTCTGCTGCCCACTACATACCACTCCCCACTTCAACTTCGTTCAGCTCTCCTTATTACCAGTCCCTTCCCCCGTCCCTTCACACGCTTCCTCACCTCTCACCCACCATGGGCAACAGCAGGATCCCCATCCCTCCACTACTTGCACATGCTGCCGCCATGCCAGTCATACGCATTCTGGGAGCAGGGACCACGTGAATCTGAGTTGAGTTTATAGGTGTTACATTGTGGTTAAAGACATTCGATGAGGTGAGTTAGATTTCCAACTTTTCAAGAACGAACCCACGAAACGTATCTTCGATCCGAAGCCGAACCCGCTGTCGCGGAACATATCGACGTACACCTCCCCATACCTCCTCTCGCATCGCGGCACAATACACGCTCCCATCGACATCCCCACCGAAAAGGTGCTCATCTATACCTTTGTTTTTCTCTTCCCGTCCGCGTATTCTCGGGTCCGCCGCTCAAAAATCCGATATTTTCTTGCCCCAAGTCCACTTACGATACGTACATGTATCCCCATGGATTTTCAACTTTTCAATAACGAACCAACGAAACCCAACTTTAATATCCGATTCCTCCCAATCATTCGATACCCACTCGCCCCAAGTCCACTTACGATCAGTACATGTGTTCTAGTGGAGAGGGCCGCGCTCGCGAATGAATCTCTCAAATCTGTGAAATCTGCTTCTTCACCTTCACTTTCATACCCGGGCTTCGATTCTATTTCTTCAACGCGTCCTCGCCTTCTCCACGCCGCCCAAGTGAACGTCACAATCCCATCCTCGACAGGAAGACACCCACGCACGCCTATACAACGGCGGGGCACACCGCAACGGTATAAGTTGGGTATACCGGATCCATCTGGGGATGACGCCGCGACTCTCCAGTTCCCAGTGAACGACCTCTTCCCGAGGATGTGCCCGAGTGTAAGTCTTACCGGCAATGTGTGAGTTAAGTCCTAATACCTATCTAGTATACTGTTTTGGCCCCGGGAGGCCGAAACCCCCCTCCAGGCCCCAAGAATACAAAGAAAGCTTGATTGCGACATGCGTCATATGCATACGTTGGAAATGGAACCCCCCACCCCCTCATGTACCGCACATTCCATTTTACCCAGTTCTACAAAAAATCAGGAGAGATCATCGAGAGTGTTGAAGGGATCCAAGGCACTAGTAACCCTAAAGCCGGATTTGGAGTCACCCCCACCGAATTCCGAATGTGATTCTATATTTCCTTGAGGAAATTTCAGTTTCTAACCACTCTATACACAATGTTTGATATAGATTGACGCGCGCAATATCCTCGTAAATAGGGTTACGTTCCGCGAGTTCAAACGCCATGTTCAATTTGTAACGCTAGATGTAAATAAAGACATATTTTCCACAGCCCAGTCAGCGAATGACGTACTTGTTAAGGTAATAAAATGCCATCCAAGTGGCTCCGTCTGCCTGTCGCAAAGTACCACCAGTAGGTAGGAGCTCTGATCCTTTGCATGCCCCGACAATATCAAGCTCGAGAAAACCTCCCTCGGAAAACGTCATTTCCTCCCGATCCACTCACCTATGTCAAGCTGTAGCTGTCGTGCTAAAGAATGAACAAAGCATGTAACTCACCAAGTAAAGCTCGGTAGTAATTTCTGGAATACACGTTCCATGCACGTCGAATCCTCTTTTCAGGTAAGTTTTCGTTCAATCTTGAATTACTAAAAGTAATTCTAATCGTACAAGATTGCTGGACTGTGCTCATTAGAACCCATTGTGCGGTTTCAGCAACTGTGTTGTATTTGGCAGCTTCTGTCTTTGGAGGGCTGCGTTGATGGTAAAATTATTTGGACCAAATCACAATATCAAATGTTTGGAGTTAAGCCCCTGGCTCCTTCGAGTCGCCACATCGGATTATGGCCTGCTGAATGAAGCGTCACCTACCACTCCAAATCAATTCAAAGATGATATATTTGAGAACCTGCAAAATGCATCAAAAATAGATCGGGGCGGTTTATAGACAAATGAACAGCTTGATCAATGGGGCAGAGATGCTGCAGTGCGCTCAATATACTGATGGTGATGAGATGATCATCCCTTCATTGACTATTTCATGAAGTAATCAAGGGTTCGCAAGCCTTGAGGACTCCGTGCCTTGTAATTCATTGTTCAAAAGATACTGGATTAGGGGTGTTGAATTTAGAAGTAGTTCTTCTGGTTTGGGAGGTATATTAGAGGCCTGTATTTGTAATTCGTAATATGTAAACTATTGATCTGCCTCAAATTCAAAGTATGCTTCACCGTAGCTTCGCAGCATTATTTGATGTTAGTGTGTTCTCCCGGTCTGCGTGGTAGAACCTTCAGCTGTTCATTTCCACAAATAGAAACTCAGCCGTAAGTTGTAACCGCATCTACTTGTGATTCAAGTAGGTCAAGTCATGCGGATCATTGAGACACCGGTGGCACAGGAAGTCAAGGTGGGGCTACTCACAAATTCCGAGCACACAACTAATGTATCCCCGTCTCATTTGAACAAAAAACCTAGGCTCACATCAAACTTCCGACCCTTCAGGGTATCCCGGACACGCAGCAACGACTCCTCCAACACGAAGTTACAACTTACAGCTGTTGTGATGCGTTTTACGAAAATCAGATTGGATCGAATGTCCGATCATTGGTTCAGTTTTCTCCGGATTGAATTGAATCTACGCTTGGCCATCACCGCAACAACAACCTGTGCAGAACCATCAACTCACTATGAGCCTAAAACTGCAAGGTGTGCTCTGCTACAGCTTCACAGGCTCACAGCATCATTTGATCTGGGTGCATTCTTGATAATCAAATTGTTTATGTTTGATAAAAAATATAGGGTGTAACTATGTGGTTTGATCTACTTGTGATGTATCTTACAGGCTGTTGTTCAAGTTGTATAAGATATAAGCCTAGATGGGACTGCTGGATAACAACCTTGGTCCTCACCCAATTCTTCAATGTCCACCTACACTACATCTGATTCAAACATAAATGATTACTTGGACACTCTTCTCCATGTAGTCCCACTAGTTGTAAGCAAGCTTCCAGAATCAAAGTTTCAGTACTTGATCTGTTGAGGAACCTGCCATACAATAGGTCCAAGCATTTTTTTATGGTGAGATTTCCAAATCTTTCGTTAGACTTTGATACAAATGTTTTTTTAGGTGGATATGTCATCCTTTTTTGCCACTGTATGCATATTTTCAGAAAATATAAATTAAGAAGCCGGAGCCACAAAGTATTTTTGATCGGAACTATCCTCCTCTTCATCATCTGCACTTGTCAGGCCATCTTATTTTCTATCCCATCGCGTATTTTGGACATGAACCCTCTGGATATATACATTGCAATAGCAACATTGATGGATGCCCTCTATCTTGGTGCTAAGTATGGTTCTTGGTCCATTTCATCAATATATGCTCACACACCACAAAGCTTGGTTGCAGATTTTTTATTTGTATGTGCCATACCACAGAAACTCAAATTAATGATTAACTCATTTTCTATTCCCCCAAGATATACCGCTGCTATATTATATGGGGTTCCAATAAGTACAACAAGTACATTCTGTGGGTACCATTATCTCTGACAGTCCTGAACACCGGTCAGTGATTTTTATGATACCTTATATATCACTTTCCATTACATCTCAACCTATACTTTCATTAGGTGTAGGAGGATACTTTGAACACGAATATGGCAAATTTGCAGTTAGTGTGGGAACCTCAGTCCCAATTACTTTATGTATATCCCTTGCAATAAATGTGGGTTTATGTGGATTATCAGGTAAAAATTTTAGGTTATGAATATGCATAAACTGTGATCTCACCTTTATTCTCAACTACAGCCGGCCACATTTGGTGGATCTCTCGACAGTTGAAAGTTTTGGGACCACGGGTGTCCAAAAAGTACAATACTGTTATTGTTCTGATGTGAGGATGTTGCATGGTTTCGAGGTTTTTAACTATTTTGTGAGAGCAATATTCTGATATCTTAGTTTAGCGTTGAGTCTGGTGCAATTTATTGCATCAGTATAGCTGGGTACTTGGTATTTCAATTCGCCGCGGTACAGGCAGGTGTAATGTTTGGACCCAACAACTTTATGGCTAGTTACCTGACATCACTTATTCTTGATGTACGCGAAAAAGCATTTAAGAAGTGCTGAAATGCTAACAATGATGTATATTTTAGGAAACATTTTACGGCATTATGATACAGGTCGTGGTGCGATATCTTCCTAAGCAATCCAAAAAACTCACTAATAATTTCCAGGGAATTGTTCCGACACTCATTGTTGTCCGAATCAGCCTAGGTATTAGCGCAGAAGATGCTCAAACCGTTATTTTAGCATCAAGAATCCAATTTGATCGAAATGATGAAGAGAGTAACGCGAGGAGAACCACCAACCAGTCAGTGATGCAGTCTCCGTCTTCTTACCTTCATCTAAATAATCTAACGGTTTGTAATTATAGCGTAAGTCTTCACGATACTATCAGAATTGGGGGGAAAGGCGAGGGGACGAAGCTTGAAGAGCCTGATGAGAGTGACCCCTAGCAAGCTGGAACCTGAGGGAAACGCGTATAAATTCTTTTTTATCCCGTTAGTTTCTTATTTCCAAAAAATCTTTCTGTAATCGTTCAACCTTTCCGAAAATGATCCGAATCTCTAACAAGCTACGATCTGTATTTCTCAAAGCCGGTAGTACAACACAACACCAACACCAACACAACGCAAAACAATACAACCTGAGCACAACTAGTGCTCGACGACGATACACCTGACAAAATCCAAGGTAAGAACAAAAAAAAACCAAGGAAAAGAAGAAAACACGAAAGCTTGTCTAACGAATAAGAATAAGTAACCTCAAACCTGAACCGAATCGAAGAACCTATTGATTACTACAGCCTACTCCCAAGCCAAAAAGGAAATCACCAACTTATACCGCGCTCAAACTCCTCAACAACTTCTGCGCCAACGCCGCAGATTCCTCCAACCTCTCTTCATCCTCCTCCTTCTCACCCATTACCTTCCCGCTTCGTTGCTTCCCGATTGGTTTCTCTTTACCATTTTCAATACGTTCGCTCTTCCCTTTCCCCCGTCCCTTCCCACGTCTCCTCGCCCTCCCACCTGCCAGGGGCAACAACAACGTCCCCGTGCCTCCACTAGTCGCACACGCCACCGCCGTTCCGGCCCCCGTACTCCGCGAAGGGATTGGAAGACGTCCCCATGCGCTCATACGCGTTCTGGGAGCGGGGACCGCGTGAATGCGAGTTGAATCTGTAGAATTCGGATTGTCGTTGAAGATATGAGATGGATTGGGTTGGGTTTTCGGTGGCGGACTCTCCAAACTCAATGTTGATATCGAACCTGAACCTGCCGTCGCAGAACATACCGACGCACACCTCCCCACACCTCCTCTCGCATTCGTGGCATGATACACATCCCCATTCACATCACCAAAAACGTGTCCATCAACTGACTTTGCTTTCACCTTTGTTTTTCCCTTTCCATCCACAGATTCTTGAGTCCTCCCAATCACTCGATACCCACCCGTCCCAAGTCCACTTACGATACGTACATGTGCTCCCGCAGGAAGGGCCGCACTTGCGAACGGATCTCTCAAATCTGTGAAGTCTGCTTCATCACCTTCACCTTCATATCCGGGCTCAGATTCCCTTTCTTCTACGCGTCCCCGTCTTCTCCCCCACGCCGTCCGAGTAAAGGTCCCAATCCCGTCTCCGTCAGGGGGACACACCCACGCACGCCCATACGCCGGTAGGGTATGTCGCGGCGTATAAGTCGGATATATAGGGTACGTCGGATGACGTAGGGGAAGTTGCATGTACACTGACGTTGTCGTCGACCCCGAAGCACTGTGAGTGGACTCTCTCGGCATCGATTGTGTACTAGGGTGTACGGATGCCGAGTAGCCGTAAGAACACGTGCGTACATCCCTGACGTCATTAAATGCGTCTTCTATATCGTACGCATTTGTATATGCTGGCCTCGGTGGGGTCAAATTACCGGGATCTCCTTGCGAGTCCGAGTCCGTTGTATCTGAGGATGAAGTTGGGGGAGGCCTGGGCCATGGGGAGAAGAATGAAGATGATGCGGAGGGAGGAGAGCGGGTGTGTGTGTTTAGTGTGGTGGGCGATTTTGGACTGAGGCTAGTTAGGGTTCTGTGCAATTTGGACTTTGTACGAATGGGGGAACGCAGAGGGGAGGGGAGGAGGGGGCGCGGTGGAGTTGTTACCGGGGAGGTATATGGATCGTATGTGGTTGTTACAGGGGTGGAGATTGGGACTAAGGTTCGCCAGTTGAGACAAGGTATGGAAAATCATTATAAATAAACTTACGACACATGAGTCTGTGATATGCCGAGAGAATAGCGAGGAGAGAGAGAGCGGTAAATGCTGTACTGAGAATGGGGAATGCAATAGTCGAGTGGAAGAGAATTGTCATGAGGGCGAAAATGGAACCAAGTACAGATGCGAATTGTGCACCTAGAACATGGAGAGGAATAAAATGCGGCTGTGGGGGAGCCACAGTTTGACCTTCTGGTTCCGGAAACCAAGGGTTAGGCGGGTGGGAGAGGGTAGGTTTCTCGTCTGTAGAGGGGAAAGATGCAGCGGAAGATGCTGGGGAAGGTGGTAAGGTAAATGATAATGATAGAGAGAGCGATACAGGTGCTGGGGTATCAGGTGGACGAGTTCGGAGAAGAAATATGGCCAAGGGGACCGTAGACAAAGTGTATGCGATAACTAGTGCAGGCGGGAGTACAGCCGGAAGAAGAATGGATGGCAAGAGAGCTGTAAGAGTGGCTGCACAAAGAATAGCGAAAGGTAGGGCTAACAATAAATCAAACCGTGGATGGGGTGGTCGCGCGAGGTAAAGAAGGTGAAGAAGAGATGCCCCAGCGGTTGCAGAAAGTAAAGTGTGCACGACGCGCTGAGCAGTCGCAATACCCGGTACAAGGTCAAGTGCGGCGACAAGCAACGAGAGAACAGCGATTAAACCAACGGGGGAATACATACTTCGACGCGTACGAAAAGAAATAAAAAGTGCGAAGAGGGCGAGAGGAAAGAAGAGGAGTTGAATATGAGAGGATGAATTGAATTTGAGTTGGGAGAGATTCATCGTACCATGTAAAAAACGTTTCTCTGTGGATCCTAAAACGAGGCCCACTATATCTAGTTATCAACCAACCCTTCCTCTCCCCATTCGGTACAATGACGTGACTTGCCGTAGATCGTACCTCCTCTTCAAAGAATTAACATTTTTACACCTATTACGTGTTATTTAATATTTCTTTTTTTTCATCCAGACCCTGTTCCTGTCTTTCAATCCATTAAATAAATGAATTAAATTAACACTTAATTAACCAATCGTCCCGTCTCCTGCTTTCCGCTGCCATAACTGTCCGGTGTCCTGTATCTGCCATGTCCCCAGCTCCATCCCCAAAGCGACCCATCGAGTCACTCGAACCGGCCTTTCCCTCCCTTCCTACCTCCGCACCCCCATACCGATTATCCATTCCCTCCTTTGGCCTAATCTACCTAAACCAGCTTTCGCCTTCTTCTTCCCACCCAGTCCATCCGCCCAGACCCTCTTCCGAACCTTGTTTCTTCTCCGCCGGTCTCCTCCCGCCCATCCTGTCCAAGTGACTTCTCCACCGCGGCCTCCGATTTTGATAGGTATATCTCTAGATGGAAATCCAAGGTATTCATCCTGTAGCCAAGTTGACGTATCGCTTTGAGAGTCGCGTGGCGAAGCCGCCGGTATGTAAAGGGGCTGCAACCCCCCATGATTATTAGTATATGTACATTGTATGCACATACGTACCCAATCTTTGAACACGAACACCCCTCCTTGTTGCCCTCCCGGCTTATCAGCATATATCGTCTTCTATCATCACCTAAGCCCCAAGCCCAACCTCGAAGATCGAAGTCCACCGCCAACAATCATTAGTTACTAGTCACGCGGACGAGCGAAGATGGAAGATAAAGAAATCCATACGCATACGGCGAGAATTTCGAAGCGTCAGGTGCTTAGGCTCTCAAGTAACGCCCCTCTCTCCGAGCTGCGCATCATCCCGAATTCGCGTGTTCCTGAAATTCGACAGGACAAAGTCACGCTCGTACCTTGCAGGAAGCACCTTTGAATTTGTTTTTTTCGCCTGGAGATCAACCAAGTGCTGAGAGCTAGGTGTCGAAATCGTCCATGCATGGTAACATACCACTCATCCATTGCGATTTCAAAACCCACCATTCACAAGGACTAGTCAGGACCCGTGAAGGGTGAGACCCCAGACGCAAACCAAAAATGTATCATCCAGAGGGGAAAGAAGCACAAAGCGAAAAAAGAACCCTGAGAAGATTTTTGAGGAATTAGGATGTGTTCCGCCCCCACACCCGCCCTGGTCCCATGACAATAAAACTGTGTTCAGTCCATTCCCGAATCGTGTTCCGGACTGTGCATTTCCGAATTATGTATCGTGTGCTGGCTGGGGTAGAGGGTTCGGAACCGGACCTGGGAAGACTGGAAGGTGGGGATGGGTATAGGTGTAGGTGTATGAATGCGCGTTGACGCGCCTGTATTACATTCATGGCAAAGCTTCCAGGAGTAGGACCTTGATGCACCACACTATCGAATCCACCCCGTGTCTACACAAGGCCAAGATGAAGTGAAATGAAAATCTGATGAGAAGTTAACTTACACACGCACATGCACGAGTAGCTACGATAGTTTAATCCAGTCGTATAATTCGACATATCTCGTGGAGGGGGGGGAGACGTGATCTATAATGAAATCCTCCTGACAGATAAGCGCATACAGGGGTAGGAACCACAAGAATTTACTTCGGCCCAATAATCTTGACAATTCTCGTAAAGGAACGCAATTTGGGATCACCACCACCACACCAGGAAAAGCCTCGACTTGCGATAGAGAAAGATCGGATGCCCATATCATCAAGTGCCCATGGTAGCGAACTACTTCCAGTTTTCATCTAGTTTTTATCATGCCGGATACGGTTTAGTCATAGGTTGCATATCGTCGCGTTGGAGAACTTGAATACCGGTGTGGAGAGTTCGAGATCGGGGCCTGGGGTCCCCCCGAGAAGTGCAGGTGAGACTATGAAACCTAGGTGTACCACACAGCCGATTTTACTTCCTACAGACACGGACAGGTAGGGTTGGGGAGAAATAAAATATTCCTCAGATAGTCCATATACCCATGCGTCTGAAAATACCGAGTTTCCAGCCCACTTGGATAATTTCAAGGACCCAGACATTACCATATCATAACAACTTTTAATTCACAACACCAACCGGAAGTCATACGAGAGACAGAGATACCACCACATGTACCCAATCACCACATCCTATCCAGAACGCGAAGGCTTCAGAGGGAAGAACTTTGATGTGCAAGCATGATTTGGACACCCCTTTTCCGGCCTGTATCATCCCGAATTCGCAAGTTCCTGAGTCGAGCTCGTACTATACACGAAGCACCTGGAATAATGTTTATTGGCCGGTATCAGCTGGGTACCGAATACCAGGCATTCCTAGAGTCCACCCACTACCCACCCAACCACGACTTCGAGGCCCACCACTCGCGGAAACTAGCTAGGACCGCTCCGGGACTGGAACCAGGACTTGTGGACCACGAGACAGGAACCAAAGGGACATCCAACCCCCAGGGGGTAAGAACCGCTGATTGAAGAAAGGAGAGATTTGAAGAATGGAGAAGTAACAGTCCCTTACATTCGGAGTCCACCAAATGAGCCGACGGAGACACGAAGATATCTATGAGTACATGAAGTCTCGTCGAGCCTATGTAGCAGGCTTGGGGCCTGTCAACGTCACAAACGAATACCACACACATTCGGGTGATCCCGGATTTAGGGCAGGCCCTGAGGTGTTGGACCGAAACTTCGATCACCGCTGTCCAAACATTTACAGCTCGAGTCGCTGTCATTTTTATCCCTTCTCCACTATATAAATAAACTTTTCACAAATATCTTACGAGAAGGCCATCGAATTCCAAGCTGGCTGCCAGCCTTAACTTAGCCCATCAAAGCAGCTGTGCTTCTACTGACAGTTGATGACGAAAAGCGCCACTAAAAAGTCTCCTCTCAGATCAGAAAACGCTTGAAACTTGTGGAGTTTCTCTTCCTAGGAGATGCGGTGCTTGATGATGATGGATGAAAGATTTCTTTTCTGGACTAAAGTTCTCATGATAAATGATGGTTTATGAATGCATTGGCATCAGGTTGTTTGAATGCGTTAGGGAGCCGCGTCTATGAGTGGGATAAAGCTGCCTGTATCCCTGGCTTCTCCATGATTTACTGATGACCTCTGCAGAAAGAGTTCCCGACTTGGACCTCCTTGCGCTTGCATTCTTTCTCTGCCCAATATCGGTGAGTAGATCACTCTAGTCGGAAGCGCTACGTACAAACCGACTAATATGTCATTTAGATCCAAACAGCCTTCTACGGTGAGTCTTTGTTTCCCCAAAATTCCCTCTCCCGACCACTTACAATACCTATAGGTATATATGTCACGCTCTTCTGTCAATGCATATATATATTTCGACAGCGACAGCTGGGCAATCACAAAATCATTCTAGTAGGGACTATTATCCTATTTGTTCTATGCACTATCGAATGTGGCCTGGCATATCCGTTCCTCGGGTCCTATGACAATGCTTACTATAGTATGGGTTATGTTTCCTCCAAGTACGGTCCCCGTTGCATCCCAATTTTAATTGTTCCTAACCATCCATACGATCACTTTAGTTTTGTTGCAGATATTTTATTCGTAAGGATTTCGGCTCGTAACCAGTCTCCTCGGACTAATTTAGTCAAGCTGTACCGCTGCTACATTATCTGGGGTCGCAATAAACTAGTCATCATTGTGCCAATGCTCTCGACAATTGCCGGAACTGGTATGTATCCTTAGTTATATTTTATTTCCAAGGGTAGCTTGTTCACAAAATTCTAAAGCATTGGGACTTTATTCAAGCTCCAACTTTGCAACTCTGGGGTCACCGATTAGTAGGGGGCCCGGCTGGGATACACGTACTGCGTTATACATCTCCCTGGCGACAAATGTCCTTTTGACTCTACTAACAGGTAAAGACAGTTCCCCTAACCGGGAAATTTCTGAGTTTAAGCTTGTAATTTCAGCCGGTCGCATATGGTGGACCTCTCGAGAAATCCGAAAGACATTGGGTCCGAGAATTTCCCGGAAATACAATACCGCCATTGCGTTGATGTAAGCTAGTGTATTTGTTGGTGAACCCGTCCTCGCGAAGAATGAACGCTGGTGTTTAGTGTCGAATCGGGCTCGATTTATTGTTTCTTCCTGGTTGCATATCTTATATCCGTGGCAGGGAATGATCAGGCTGGTTACCTGGAAATGACTGCGTCAATGATCGTTTCGGTGAGCCTTCCTACTAGATATATTGTATCAAACTCACAGGACATACTGTATCCCCAAAAAACCGTCTAGCAAACCCTATTCGGCATTCTTACTCAGGTCGTGGTATGTTTATCACGTTCATACTCATATTTCAGTGCCCAATCCCATCACCCACAGGGTATCATTCCAACTCTGATTGTTGTGAGAATTGGAATGGGTGTCAGCACGGAACAGGTGCAGACGATCATGTACGAGGTTCGACCCGATTGCCATGAGACGGAGCAGGTTGTCCGAGTATAACGCGGTACCGTATTGACCACACACATCTTGTAACATAAATGTGATAAATCAGATGCTCCCTTCCCGAATAAATTCAGTGCAGATCTGCAACGTCACCGGTATGCAGGAAACATCTTGAATGATTCTTATTGGCCGGCATCAGTTGGGTACCAGGTATTAGGCGTTCGTTGGGTCCACCTACTTCCCATCCACCCACAACCACCCACAACCTCGAGATCCATCAAACTAGGAGTCGGAACCGTGAAGGGCAAGACCTCAAACGCGAACTACGACAGCACCCGGCTAGCTGAGAAGCGCGAGCCAGGAGAGAATCTAGGAGGAATGACACACACACATTCTCCCTATACATTCACCTTGATCCCATAGCGGTAAAATCAAGTTCGGGATGGTAATGGGCATTTCATATCCATGACACCGAGATTGGAACTTTGGCATTCAATAAGAACAATGTTCCTTCATACAAACATACATGGATGGGGGTTGGCGAGAAATGAAACCTCCCCGGCAGATAAATCCGTATAGGTGTATGCAGAAGACCAGAGCTGATCGATTTACATCCATCCACCCAGTTTCAGCAACTCTTGCAAAGAAGCGGAGCCAACACCATATTATGAAGAAAGTTGCGCCTTACATGAGTCCAAAAAACCTACGTCATATGACAACTACAGGTTCAGTGTTAGATGGTGCGATTTCAAACCTCCAAGGACAAGAAAAAGAAAATTTCAAGCATTGTGATAATAATTTAGCATACTCTAGGACAAGTATCTGCAAAGGTGGAAACCATAATTGAGACTTAACGATGGCGGAACCAAAGGGATATATTCGAGGGTTGGTGATCTTGTTTTTGGGCTTATGATCCTGGTCCGCGGGCGGGCGCAAGTCTCGTTCGAAATCCTTGAGCCTCGTCATTATATATTCTTTAAAGTTCCATAAGAGTCAAATTAAATTCACTGCTATGAGCATTGAGTCGCTAAAAAGAGAGGAGGACAAATTCAAAGCTTACTTGACGATGCATGATGGCTGGTCTGACGATCCCGAAATTCACGAGTGTCATTTTGGAATATGGCTATTAGCCGTCACACTTCCATAATCGACGTCCTAGTTCATTATACTTTGAGTTATGTATGGATTGTTTCGGGGAAGAATGTCAACCTTTGTAAGACTCTCGTTTGGAGTTAAGCATACAGGACACATTTTAAAATCCATATTTAGGCAACTAACGGATAATAGGCACTTGCAATGCTAGCTTTGGTGGGTGTCCGATAAGATTACATTATGTAAATTAGAAATATCGCATTAGTAACCCCGGTAAGCTCCAGGTCAATTGTGCAAGAGGTACGAGGTCATAGGTATCCACAAAATAAGGTGAAGACGTGCGAGAATAGGTCACGTTGATGAACTGCTATGGGCCTTTCCTTGTGCTCCTAGTTGCGTACGCCCCACTATCCCACAGTTATTTGACGAAGGCAAAACTTCAAAGGCCCATGTCCTAGCGTGATTCTCAACTTGAAAGGTCTCCGCTCGCACCCACCACATCATACAATTTGGCGGCTGGACCGGTGGGGAGTGTCGAGTTAACAAACCAAAGTTGACCGAGGTTAGTCGGACAAAGGGGGGAGACATTCATCATAGTGGAATGAAGACACATTGAAGCTTTTGATTGGTCCTCTGCAGTCAATGAGCGACTCATATTGTGGGCTCTTTCAATAATGCCTGAGAATATTCAAGTGAATGTTGGCTAGAATAGAACGAAGATGTACGGGTTGTTGGATGTGCGGTCCAAGTTGACGAGCGTCCGTGAGTTCTGCTCGGTACTCTCTGGTTCACTCGCATGAAGGGAGACTAGACTTCAAAAGTTAGGCTGGACTCTGAAGCTCCATAGCGAGGTTCAATATTCTGATGTATCATGTGCATTGTGCATGATGGATAGTATCAGAGAGTATCCATATCAACAATCCAAAAGTGACAGGACAACAGGCAGAATTCGACTCCACCAAGATTCTTCGAATTCGGGCAGTTCCGAGTTTAGGGCAGGCAGTAATATTAATATTCTATCACTGGTTGGGCTTTTATCTTACTTGATGCACACCTAATTTACAAAGGTTTCATGATTTTGTTCGTCCCCTTCTCGATGAGTGCCTATCGCAACGTGCACATATTTACAAATATTCTCCGAGACAGATGGAACCTGCAACACATCTGACCAGTCATCGAATAATAAGCTACGCTTGAAATGGAAGGTGGCAACAAAAACTACTCCAAGAAATCTTTGATTATATCAAAATATATTCGAAACCGGTGGAACTCTGCTTCGGAAATTCTCAACTAATGGCCGCTAATGATGATGATGAATTCAAGTCTCACACATCAAGCTTAAAGATTGAGTTTTTGATTAATATATAAGGCGGCCGTGTCTGCGCAAGGTAAAGTCTTTTTACCTTCAGTTTTTCTACAGTGCTTCATGACTTCTCCAGAAGACATTCAAAACTTAGATTCTTTCACAATAGCGTTTCTCCTCCTTCCAATATTGGCAAGAATACCTCGATATGGATCCCTGGTTTATGAACTTACCGGATTTGCTGTTTAGATCGAGGGGATTTTCTATGGTGACACTTTTGCTCCGCTGAACTCGTTTCTTCAATAGCTTATAAATTTGTTGCAGGAATCTACGTTGTTCTATTCTGCCGGTGCATATACATTTTTCGAAAGCGACTATATGCTGGTCATAAGGTTGTCCTAACAGGCACTACTCTCCTGTTCTGTCTATCCACCACCGAGTGCATTCTGTCGTATCCGGCTACACGATTCATCCTCGACGGCGTCCATAATTTAGTTTATGTCTTGTCGAAGTAAGAGCTTAACTTTGAATCTTGCTAACATGGAACACCATTCTAATCACTCCTCCAATTATCATAGCTTCGTTGCAGACACTTTGCTTGTAAGTATTCTTTATCCATAGCCAGACCCCCTAAACGGACCTGTTCAAGGCATACCGCTGCTACGTTATCTGGGGCTACAAGAAACTTATCTTTTGGATACCAATGATTCCGATAACGGCCGGAATTGGTAGATACCCCTGCTGACAATTCTAAAATAAACCTTTTATATCTATATGCATTCGCAGTACTCGGGGGTCTTTTCGCTCATACTGACCCTCATATTACTTCCAGTTGGCAAGATAAGTTGGGAGGGAGAATACAATTTACATGGAACCCTCTATTTATCTCCCTCGCAACAAATATCCTTTTGACTCTACTTTTGGGTAAACTCATAATTTACAATATGGAAGCTCTAAAATCTTGATTCGTCGGATCAGCTGGCCGTATCTGGTGGACATCTCGAGAAATCCGAAAGACGTTGGGACGGAAGATATCCCAGAAATATAACACAACTATTGCATTAATGTGAGTAACTACTAGTACCGCTGGCTTGTCCAATAAGAATAAAGATTAAAATTCAGCGTCGAATCCGGCTTAATTTATTGTCTTGTGTTGATTGCATACTTAATTTCCATCACGAAAGAGGGCAAAAAATCCTCAGAGCATGACTTGACTAGTTCAAATATTTTTTCTGTGAGTTTATCTGCTCAGCCCAATGCACCAGGCCGTCGGACCAAATTTGACTCAAAGACCTCTCCTAGCGAATTCTATTCGGCATTCTCGCACAGATCGTGGTACGTTCATCACAGCAATACTTATATGTCAAACCGTAAACACCATCGCTCGCAGGGCATCGTCCTAACTTTGATAGTTGTACGGTTCGGGTCGGGTAGTAGCACGGAACAGGTACAGACGGTCATGTTATCCGGAATCCGGTTTGGGTGTGATGAAGTAGAGGGCGGCGAGCTCGCTGGGTCACGACATGTCGTGGATACTACACAATGAGTAACAAGCATGAATTTATCAGTGGTTTCGTTTGAATATGCTCTTTCTTCTCAAACAGATTCAATGGAACCAATCCACACTCGTAAAGCTACTGGAGGTACTAGTGACTATGTTCGTGGTCCCCCAGACAGGATTCTGGGGCATCCACATTCCGACTCCCTGGTCTTGCTTCAATTGTCTCAGGATGCTCAGGTTTTAGCAAGGGTAAAAAGATTGATGCTAGTTGCTGGAGGGATTAAAGCCGGGTCATTCCAAGATTTATGGGAAGCCGCAGGATAATCTTAGAAACTTGGATTTTTACGGGGAGTCTGGGCTGGTCATACCGATTTCAACCGTATCAGACATTGTTTAAGTAAATTTCATCTATGATATAATTCTCACAATGTACGGTTTGACTTTCAAGAAATCCTCTAGCAACACTTTTGGGTGTTTTGATTCAGGCCGTTGTATGTTCGCTGCTCATTTACGTTATCTACACCTATTCATAAGCCTTGACGTTGATGTGCCCTACCACTTGTAGGGCATCACTCCAACTTCGATGGCTGCGCGAATTGGATGGAGTGTCAGCACAGATGTTGCTTGACACACGGGAACTCTCGCATAGGTCTTTAATATGTAAGTTGAATTATACCCACTCTGCATCAACGCGGCTGTCCTTACAACTATCATTGACCCCAGTTATCTTGAGATCACTATACAAAATCGATATCAGATCCCATCCTGTGTGGTCACCAAACACCATGTTACTCCAACTCCCTCGAGAACGAGATAACTCCGCATACGCTAGTTACAAGGCTCGACCAACGGGTCTCCAAACGACATGTCTACTATCATTATGTATTTCTATGTTTCGAATTAACCGCCACGGTTGGTATTAGGAAACCATATGAATGTCCTTCTGAATCATGATCTGTTGCGAAGGACAAAGCAATGCTATTTCAAAGTTACCAAATCCTTTAAATGTCGGCTAATACACCATGAACTTTCCATGACCAACCTCAGTGCCTAAGTATTACTTTCTAAACCTTTTATTAAGGTCTAGACTGCCTCGTTTATGACAGGGAGCTGGTGTTTCGCCTCACACATTCTACGAGAAGGTTGATGTCAGAGTCCCTGGAGGATATCCCTAACAAGATCTTTCCGTTTGTTATTTTTTTAGTTGTCCCAGTGGTAGTAAGTGTATGATTTGATGTATACTTTTCGTCACATTTATCCATTCGAGGTTCAAACTGTCTTTTATGGTAAGTGTTTAATTTACTTTTGAGCCTTTCTTTGTATTCAAGCAAAATACAGGCGTCTATATCACCCTTTTCTACCAATGTATATACATATATCAAAAGCGACACAAGGGTCACAAATCCACTCTGGTGGTGGGGACGGTGGTCACATTCCTACTCTCATCCGTTCAGTGGGGATTGGGAGTTTCCTGTAGTCTTATGAGCAATTTCGAGCAACTGGAGAATATTATTTACGTCTTCTCGAAGTATGTTTTCCAACATATTCCACAAAAAACTAATACCTACTTCTCGCAACCTGAAGCTTCATCGTTGATTTGTTACTTGTACGGATTATTTTTCGGGAGTTGAACTAACCTAACCTTTGTTTTACCACCAGGCATATCGTTGCTATATCATTTGGAATCGTCGAATGAGCATTATGATAATACCCTTGGCCCTGATTATTGCGAGCACAGGTGAGTGTGATCGTGCCAGTGGAAAATCTATTATATACTAATTCGGGCCCCCCCAAACCAAGTGGTAGGTGTGTATACCGTTATAATGGGTTGGGGGTTTTCGAGACTTTCCCGGGACCCTATTGGGGCACTTGATGCTCTTCCTTTTGATCCAAGATCCACTGTTTTTATTACACTTGCAACGAATATCATATTAACAGTTTTGTCAGGTAGGGGTATGTTTAAGCTTACAGTGATGTGTTTATATAAGTGTCCATTTTCTAGCCGGCCGAATATGGTGGATATCGCTCCGGCTACGAAACACAATTGGAGCAAGGATGATTAAGAAATATAATACAGCTATCGCGTTAATGTGGGTATCTTAAGTACACTCAGATTTATATGAGAGATCAACTTAACTTGAAACAAGCATCGAATCTGGGGCAATACATTGCGTTTCCGTCGCCGCGTTCTTGATATCTGTCATGCACAAGGATTATAGCCCTAGGCTTTCGAGTTCGGGCCGGCCTCCCTCTGGCGCAGACACTATTGCGGTGAATATACTATATATTTCCTCGAATCTTGAAGCGCTTACTATCAAGGTCATTTTCTAGCGCACATTTTTTGCTGTTTTAACCCAAGTCATTGTAAGTAGTGTTTACTATCCCAATTAAGATGAGTTAGTTTAGATATGTGCAGGGTATCGTCCCAACCCTCATTGTAGTGCGAATGGGCCTTGGTATTGCGACAGAAGATGCACAGTCCGTTATGTTGGGGTCAGGGGTACGCTTTGGACACAGTGAATCTGAACCTGGGCGAATGGAAGCGGATGAATACTAGTTCGTCTTGTCACTGAACCCGGTGCGAACCCCGAGCCACATCTCGTTAAGGGTGGACCATAGCATTAGCAGATAATTCCATTCCCAAGAAAGTGTTTGAGATGTAAGGTGTTCGGATTCAATTGGGCTACATAGTTCGGGGTTGGGGAAAACATGATGTCGCTCAACCTTTGTATTTGTATGTTCTCTCACCAGGCCCAAAGTTTGGAGAAATATGGCGAGGAAATTCGGATTATTTTCCAAATACCTGGAAATAGGACAATGTAAAATGGACTCTGCCGGACGATTATAATTATCTTTAACTAGATACGGGTGTGGGCATTCCCTCTGTAACAACCGTGAGCATCAATATATGAAGAATGTTGACTAGACGCGCACCTATTTACCATAGCAAAGCGGTGAATTTCATCTTTCTTCTTCAAAACATCACTCGTTCCCTGTACAATTGATATCAACTCCCTCGCAAGTTTCAATTCCAAAGCTCCCGGTTTGTTGTCAATTGTCTTTAATATTGCTTGCACTGCAAACCGCGTCCTTTGCTTCTCTCCTAGCGCAATAGGCTTTGGGACAGTTTTTCCGCCTTGTCTGTGCATCAATGTCCGCACGGCTGGTGCGGCATCGAATATGGCTTGCCGTAGTATGGGTAGTGGAGGTGCGCGTGTAAAGGCGTGGATGTGCAACAGAGTTCTTGACATTATTCGCGAAGCCCTGGCCCTATTCCCATGCTGCATAACTCTCGAGGTCATGTAATGGAGAAGAGGATCCTCAGCTGGCGGAATGTCCATTATTGTCGGTGCGGAAGAGGATGACGGGGTCGACATAGGTTTTGCTGGTAGTGATGCTGAAATGCCCATTCCAAGCGCGCCGGAAGCTTCATTCACGGCATTTTTGTTGTTCGCTGTTATTGTTGACGACAATGAACGAGCATAACGAGGAGCGCGCCGTGTCGCCCTCAACCCGAGAGACGAAATCATTTTAGACTGGCAATGTTGCTGAGGTGGAATAAAATCTCATTGTTTGGTTAAGGACACGTGATACAGGAATACATCATATATAAATAAACACAACGATACACTCGGTCCCACCGAGCCGAGCCCCTCCGAGCCCTCCAAGCAATTCGCTCACACCATGGGGTCATTTTCAACACACGAAAAAATTACTCTGCTAGTAGCCTGAGATAGTATGCGGGACGCAAGACAGTGATTCACTTCAAATGATAGGGCTGTGTTGCTTGGGCATAATTCGGAGGGAGCCCACCGTCTTCGGGGGAGGTAGGAAGAAGGACTGAGGAAGAACTACCAAAATCTTGCGGTCGGCCTTCTACGATTCGCCGAGTACTTCTCAACTCTTCTTCTGAAACTGCTTCGAGGGATTGTCCAGCAGTACCTGGCAGTCTAACTGTGTCCTTTCTTACACGTGGAGATGTTGAGTTTGACACGTATGATGGACGCGATATGGAAGAATCAGGAATCTTAAGTATGTCTGATCAGCATAGAATCATTGAGTAGTATTTGTCTGCCTACTGATGAAGTAATGAAACTTGCATCCGAATTTGTGCGTTGGGGCACACGTGGATTATAGCTTATGGGAGCTGGGCCATCAGTTGCGCTATTTCGGGATAAGGGTGGCCATTCAGCAGGAGACGACGCCAAGACAAACGGCTGCGGTGAACTTTCTATGCCTGGATAGTGGGTCGTTGCCATCTCCGACGACAGGATTTGGTCCACGCGTTGCCTCCGTTCGGATTGGGCTTCTAGTTTTCGTTTACGCGCTCGGACCTTAAGCCAGTACAGAATGAACCCAAGTAAACCCAATAGAAGAACCAAAGAAATGACCATTCCGGCTATCGCACCAGCAGCCAAACTAGACACGTAGGTAATTAATATTAAACCGTTTAGTATCATCATTTGAATCTACCTTGAAATTCCCTGGCTGCCCCTACGTGACATCCTTTTGAGCACCAACATGACAAGAAAAAACGCGTTTAAAACTTACTGAGCTTCTGACGGTGCCGATGTAGTCAACACAGTGGCATAGTCAATAGCAAATACCTGTCCGGAAGTGACAGGTTGGACGGATAAGCTTAGGCGGTGTTCCCCCGACCCGAGAGAATTCGCATGATACAATAGTGTTTGTGGTGTATAGAAAGGTTTGTTCGATGTAAAATTCTGTAAACGACCCCCATCCATTTGCACGGAATACGTAGAACCATCAGGGCCAACAGGCCCGTATAGGGAAACTCCCTCACCTAAGTGAAGACAAATTCAGCCCTGAAGCGAGTTGTTGTTCGATAGAAATATTACCCTTAAAAATACATTAATACTCTGAAAAATTCAGAGTCTAGGGATTGAGAAGACAAACCTTGAACTTATATACGAAAGAAGCGCCAGGAGTTGTCGTAGCACTGATAGAATTAGAAAAAATTAAGTAGTGTAGAGTAATTGATCCACGTACTGGCCGGATCCGCCTAAGAAACTGCCAACATTTTTCGGACTAGTCGACCAGATTGAGTCATCAGGCAAGTACGCGAACGATGGATCTGTGTCTTGAAATGTATTGACGAAAATTTTGTCGCTTTCAATGCCTATGTTTGCCTGCCAGGTTATCTAATGTAAGATAGTAAATTAGTCTTAATATCTACTATTTACTTTCGTTTAGACGAACAAAATCGATGTCGACGAAGGCATTTTCTTGATTCGTTAACGTTACGTGGTGGAGGCCTTGGTTCAAAGTGGTCGTCGTGAATAGTGGTTGCTGGTATAATCCTGGGTCCGCAATCTTTCCAGAGGCCGAAGGATACACTATATCATCAATCTTGACTTGATAAATTCCATGATTTCCTCTTTTCGCCCCAAATATTTGAATCCCTGTTCCATTGAAGGTAAAGGAGGCAGTTGCGCCTGCAGTCTCGGTTAAGGTGAAACTTGATTGCGAATAGCTATGGGTGGCCGATATGGTTAAGTATTCCCCAATAAACTCTAATGCCAATAAACAGTAATACCCACAGACTCGCTGCATTATCCGCGCTTGTACCAGGTTTCCATTCTGGTGAATACGAAATGAGTGGGGAACTGTCTTCGATAGTAGTTGTAAGAGTCGGCATTGTACACGCCGTGGAGAAAGTTAATAAAGAGGGGAATGGTACGTTGTACCAAGAGGACCACTGGGGTCGGCAAAAAGAAGCCTAAAAGATGAGCACGCTGTAGAGTTGAAGAAAGGGAGGAAACCATGGTACTAAGGCCTGGCCACGAGTTTGATACCGCCATAGAGCGCCGGGGGATTACTTCGAAGCTCACATTGTCTGGGCGCTGTAATGGTAGCGACAAAAAATGATGGTTGATGTCATTTTATGTCCAAAAGGTCAAACGTCCTCCCGACCCTGGATATTTGTGATTGTGTCAATAACGATATAATAAGGGTTTGGCCATCGTCGCAGGATTAATATGTAAGGTGGTGTTCCAACGGTCAGTTGGAATAAATCGAGCAAACGCATAATGAGGATATGCGGATACTAGGGTATTCAAATCTCACGGTTGTCAGTTGCGAAGGAAATATGTTTGCGAGAATACCTGTCGTCTGTAGTTAAGCGTTACTTGACCAATGAACATTTGGAAGTTTCGTACCCATTCAATCCAAAATCCGTGATATGATTATCCAACCTATGATACTTAGGAATGGGCCTGTTCTGGTTTATCCGAGATCAGATGTCGCTCCCTGTATTAAATATAGAAACATCATGGGCCCTGAAAATCTGTGTCCCAGTCTCCAGATCTCAAGTATTAAGTAACACCTCCTTATAAAGGAGGGCGGTAGCACATACTTCGTTGGCATGTTGCATTATAATTCAAGTTACGCGTTTGAATTTTTCCATATTTATATCTGATGAGACTATTGGTTGCAAAATATCCCTTTTTCTCGCAGGCCAATCGACTATTGCTGGCATCATTATCATCCTATTTGGTACTATATAACTCATAGTACCGGGGTGTAATTGTTCCTCGATTGCCCCATTCGCACGTATCGGTTCTGTCGGACTGGGATGGTGACCGCGGTGCAAAGGATTGGGACTGACAATGAGAGTGGGAATTGCGACTGGCGACCTGAGGTTTCATTGATGCGTCGATGATGGTACAGATAACTGAGGTTAGAATTTCAACGGTCATGAATGTGGAAATATGGATTATGATCCAACTTGTCACCCACAGTAATTTCAACGTGCATGCGTCATACAGAACATACGGGAATCGAAATCCTGAGCCATGATAAATATATAAATCAAATAAATACACAGGTTGCTTCAAGATAATGCAACCTAAACATAAATACAAAAGAACTCTCAACCTCGAGGAGGAGAGATCGGACTATCCACCTCGGTGGATATTAACTAAGGCATCACTGTCGGACCTGCGAAGTACTACGAGGCCTCAAGCGTTATAGGGCTCGTACCATTTGCCTTTATTCGGTATAAATAATATATATGTGTTGAAGAAGTGCAAAAAGCCAATGAGTGTTGTGGCATGGAACCGTCACAAACATTTATTCCACGAGCGTTTTCCAATCAAGTAACCGCGGGCTAATGCATGGTTTCAAGGCAAAATGTAAGCTCTAATTGAGTGGGCTGGCAGCAAATTATAATTAAATCAAGGTCAAAGCGCCTGAATTTGAGAGTATTTACCTTATATGTAGTAGAACTTATCCGCCCGATGGTTTTTAGTATGTGGATGGTTGGGATATATTGGTGAAGAACGGCCGAAGAAAGGCTCATTGAAGAATTCCTTGTTTATTGCGTCTGATAAATCCGGGAGTGGTGACTCCATGGGTCCAGCGACTGGCAATGGGAATGGGTTTGCCTTGGGAGAGCTTGAGTTTTTCATGGATGTTGTCGAATTCGAACGGGAACGAGTACTAATGACTCCCGAAGACTAGGGGGTCATTGAGATGTACAGCGTAGTATACATGAGAGTAAAGTGCTTACAGAATCCGGGCGACTCAACACCGGCTCGGGTTCGTTTGGTAATTCAATTCGTACTCTTCGTATAGTTGAAGTGACCGAGTTTGACCTGGAGCGACCTATAATCTCGGACGACTGTAGGTAGAAATTGTGGATCGTAAAATTTACCAGCGAGTATATAACTTACGGTGTCAGGCTGTATGCCCTCTGAATTGTCTGGTTGAATTTGCTGGATCCGGTTATCTCGCCGCTCTTTCCAAGAAGAGCGCATCACAGGGGAAGGAGGTGGGGGAGGCGATGGCATTCGAATGGGTCGAGGAGGGGACATACGAGATGAAGTGGGTGAAGGCGGGAAATGAGAAGAGGTGGGAGATGAAGGCATTTGAATTGATGGGGTATATTTCCCCATAAACGGAGCAGAGACTGATGTCATTTGTGATAAAACGCTAAGCCCAGCAACTGATCCTGTCAATGTTTCTGAGCGACTATTAAGATGCTTATAGACCTCAACATCCATAGGGCTGCGCCCTCCAGGGTATTTTTTACGAAACCTGCTCCGGGCTCTACGATGCCTGAATAACCAACAACTTAAAATGAGTAAAAGTATTACGGCAGGGATCACTGCGCCAGCGATGGGACCTGCAGCAGAGCTGTTAAAGTTCCATTAACAAGGTCTGCGAAGCTAGATTACGCATATAATCACCTTATTCCTTTGGAGGAGCTGCGTTTCATTTGTTAGGATACAGGTCACGGAAGAAAAGGATGGCGCACGATTTTGGCGGGGAGGAAGCAGAGTACACAGTTGCGTAATCAATGGAGAACACTTCGTCGGGTGAAGTGGAGGTATATGAAAGCTTCAATTGATGTTCGCCGGGTCCTAGTGAGTCCGCATGATATAGTATAGAGTGTGGGGTGTAATATTGATTAATGGAAGAGTAATTCTTCGATGGCCCCTCGTTTAATTGAACGCTATAAGTCGCGCCGTTGGGACCAAGAGGGCCAATGAGCGAAACGCCATCTCCCTGATGTTAGGTGTCAATACCCAATAAATAAGTGACTATTTGAACAAACTTTGAATGTATAGAGAAACACGGCGCCTGGAGTGTTAGTAGCGCTGGATGGCAGGTATGAGGTGAAGTCTAAACATCATAATTATATGCTTACTGTCCAGTTCCACCAAGATATGTCCCGATATTGTTTGGGGTGTTTGTCCATGATGAAAGATATACGAATGAAGGGTCAGAGTCTTCGAATGTGTTGACGTGCAACTGTTCACTGTCAGATCCGATTGAGGTAGTCCAGGTAATCTACATTTGGCGTATTATGTTAGACTTGATTCATGACAGATTTAAACAACAATACGAACAAAATCCAGATCAAGAAATGCGTTTTCCTGATTGGTTAGTGTGAGATAATGCATGCCGAAGGTGAGGTTATTGGTAGCGAAAAGAGTTTTTTGAAATTCGCCTGGTTCACTAGCATTACCACTGATCGGGGGATAATATGTATCGTCAATCCTGACTTGATACAAGCCATGATTTCCACGTTTTGACCCAAAAATTTCAACGCTTGTTCCATTAAAAATAAATGTAGCGGATGCACCACTGGTATTTGTGTAGGTAAAACTGCTTCCAGAATATCTGTTCGATAATATATCAAGAGATAAGATGATAAGTATAGTGACCGAGAAACTTACAGGCTCGCTGAGCCATCCGCACTGGATCCAGTCTTCCACTCCGAGGAATAGGTAATAAGGGGTGAGTTATCTTCAATAGTGGTGACGAGGGATGGCATTGGGAATCTGTTGAGAGTGAAAGGAAAAAAATTCAAACAAATGAGAGGAACGGTACTATAGTACCAGAAGTGAGATGAGGTTGACTAAAGAGGGACTTGGGTCAAAGCCAGGCAGGAGGCCACAAGCCTTTTCTTTAATATTCGTATGCTCGACATGTAAACATGAAAAGTCCGCGATCTTGTGGTACCTCAAGTCATGCTGTGATCATAATGAGTCCTATCGATATGAAGGATTCCGCCTTTTGGCTGCCAATCGACTACTGATTGCTATCAAAGACAGTGCGAGACTGGCCTGCGACGTCGGGACTATGGGCCTGGGCTAGAGAATAATGATATATTTGATTTCAAATTGTGAAGGAGTATTGTAAACGGCAGATAGTGGGTGCCCGTACTGCCTGGCGCACTGCATATCAGAGATATGACCCGTCATGTCGAGGAACTGCCGACGTCGAAAAACCCAGATCCGTGCGAAAGTCCTATCAGGTCCTATTCCCCGATAAAATAACTCAAACCCGGCTGTCGCCTGCAGTCGGTCGATCCTATAATCGAGTGTAAGGGGATACCGGAGGTAATTCTATAATTAGTCCGACGAGACCCGCACCTGATGCGACATGTCCTCAAAAACTAACATATGTCTATTCGGGCCATGGCCAAGACGTTTTCTGGCGTTAAAGTCCATAATTCGTCAATGAGGACCGGTAGGAAAGTTCCAGGACCTTTCACGTTGTCTCTTTTAGCAGCGATTTCTGCTGCAATGGTCAGAACAAGGACCCTGCATATACGAATTTAGCAATTGTTCGGTCGGGCCTACAATGACGTGAACTCACCCTGCGATGGCTCCGAGAAACATGTCTCCATGAACCAACTTTCCGTCAAGATTTTTGGGGTTTCGTCCTACCATTGCAGCAGCGGCACAGTACGTTGCGATACAGCTACCGACAATGCAACCAGATCCTGTAAATTTCCCGAGTATCTCATGGCCGTTCCTGAGCGCCGCCACCGAAACACCGTCGGAGATATAGTCCACTGGCCCTGTCAAGACGACGACACATCCTATTGGAATAAAAAAATGGAGAAACTTCTAAGTAAAAGTCGTGCCGGATCTAGCAAGCCCTCACTTTCTTTCTTGGCCAGCGTCTTTACAAAAGACGAAGGATCTCTGAAACCCGACCCCACACTATCAACACCCTTTGATGCGACCTGTTGACCCGTCAACCGATGCTAATATTAGGGGTGAGCATAATGCCTACTTCGTTTGAGCCAGCAATCGAGGCAAATTCACCCGCGTTTCCTTTGATCACACTAACTTGCCATGTATTTAGGAGATCTATGGGACGTCAAGTCGGTCAAGATTGGCCGACGTATCACTACATCACCAACCTTTTACGGTTTCCTTCCTGAATGTGCTAGCACCCACTCCTACTGGATCAAACACAATTGGTTTCTTGTTGGCATTTGCATGGCACCCTAAGTATGATAAGGTAAGAATGACTCAGTTTGAGTGGACGGGCTTCCGGGCTTAGGACTTACCCGCTAGTATCATGCTCTCTTTTCCTTCTGCCCTCATTGTTCCAATATTTACAAGAAGTCCATCACAGATTCGACTCAGATCTTCCATCTCCTGGGGCTCGGTCGCCATTATCGGGCTTGCACCCAACGCTAAGGTAACATTAGCTGATTGGGTTGCAACGACGGTATTGGTTATCTAAACAGGCCAAAGAGTGACCAGTCAGTTCCAAGTTCGTCGATAAGAGGATAATGACTAAGCCTATTAAATTTGACAGAAACATACGGACCTGGTGAATAAGTGGGCTAATCTGTCGAACAATGTTTATGAGACCAATCACATTGGTAAGTAGTTCGCCTTTTGATGAAACACTCTTCAACGCCACGGCCCCGACGTTGACGTCCCTGAAAGCCTTAAGGAGGGTAGAGAATTTTTCAGCAACGATGCGTGGCTCTCTTGACGCCACAATGTCCGAGACTACTGCTACTCCATCTAATGCATGATTAGTTGGAGATACGCAACCATGTAAAGTACGCAATAAGTTTTTTGTTTTTATTCCGCCTGTCAAATAGACGCGCATTTAATCGTAAGGTACGGATTTATCTCAAAAAGTGGCGTACCGATAACAACAGCTTTAATATTAGTCCCATCTAGCATTTCTAACATCTTCCCAACGCCCCGAACACCGATGACAGGATTTGTTAATTGTTTCGTTTGAGTTCCCCAAACAGCCCCAATCCCTACATAATCAACTCCGTCGTCTATAGCTGCCCTGATATGTTCTTCATTATTGCATGAGACGCCTATGATGGCTCCCTTTGGTAGAAGACTCCGAGCCAGAGCGATAGACATATCGGTCTGGCCGAGATGAACTCCCCGCGCATTGATGGCAATGGCAACATCCACGCGATCGTTGATCAGTATGGGTACATTGTATTTGTCGCAAATAACCTTTGACCTTCTCGCGATATCAAGAAACTACATAACGAATGAGAATTTTCTGGGTGGAACCTGTGAAATGCTTACCTCCGCGGTGTCGGCTTGCTTCTCTCGGATCTGAACAATGCTGACACCACCTTGAAGAGACTGTTCTAGGTTTGAGTAATGAGACCGTCAAAATAACCGAACAAGCACTTCTTCCAATGACTGAAAGTAGTCCTGTCAAAATTTTGTGAAGATCCCGGATGTCACCGCGTCATCATGGAACGACCCACCTTTCCCTGAGGTAATAAATCTCTACCTGTAACAAGGTAGAGAGAGTAGTTGATGGCATCCATCGTGCAAGAAAATAGCTAAATGTCGGTATATATGAAGAACAAGGCTGCAGGAAAAGAACTCTAGAACAGGCTGGAGCACCAAACGATTGAGAGCGGACCGCCAAATCAGATTGATCACCTGACGTCGTTTATCCATCACGTTACCTTTCTCGAATTTGTACACCTCCCGCAGCGATCCACGTCAATCGATTAATCTATGTTAGCCCATATCCCACAAAAGGTTCACCAAAACAAAACACTATCAAAGCTGCCCGCATGAAAGAGATATCTCACTTGCAATCGGTAAATTCAACGCGGTTTCGTGTAAAAACCAGGAACCAGGTATACAACAAGACAACAGCAAAAATGTGATTGTTATACTCAACAGCATCACAAACCACATACAAAAAACATAAATGCGGAACAGGCAAAATAGATGAGCTGAGATTGCGGGTTCTCGGATGTCCGAGTTTTGTAGCATGAAAATTATGCTGGGGTAGGGGACGCGCGTGCACCTGGACAGATTATGAGTCACATTTATCACTTGGTCCATTCAGGAAACTCACCACCCCTGTCACCCCTTCCACGACCCCGGCCTCCTCTGCCCCGGAATTCACCATCACCTCTCCATTCACCTCGGCCGCCACGCGCACCTATAAATGAAAATTGAGTAAGAATTTAACACAAGAGCACAAAAACACTAACCACCACGATCGCCGCCGCGATCACCACCACGGAATCCTCCACGGAACCCACCCCGATCTCCACCACGGTATCCGCCACGATCACCACCTCGGTAGCCCCGGTATCCGCCACGATCGTGTCCTCTGAAACCCCCTCGTCCACGACCTCGGCCACCCCTGGCTTGCGTGAAGCCATCATCCTCATCTTGGACGGGTGCTGGTGCGAGAGGGGCTTCAGTTATGTGTCCGTTAACAGGTGTGGGAATAGTTTGTGGGTCCTCTGGTGCCTCGGGGACGGGGGTGGCTGTACCAGATGCCCCAAACTTGGCCTGAAGACCCGCAATAGAGGGAAGCTCAGCATTGTCATCCGCTGCCCAATCAATTTGACCTCCTGGAGTAACCTGTAACGTATTAGTTGAAGGCGCGAATAAGAGCAGAAAATGGTGCCTTACTCCAGAGTGACCTTCATGTCCATTCGGTGGCTGAGAGGGCACCTGTTCGGGTTCGTGACCAGCTGCGTCAGAGTGCTTTACCCATTCAGCTCCATCTTCGAAAGATGAGGCTTCGAGTTCACTTGCTTGCATAAAGTGGAAACTCCCTGACGTTGGAACGGGAGGGATACCAGCAACTGCAACTTCCGGCTCAGCGAGAGGTGGAACTTCGGGTTCTTCCACCTGCTCTTCTTTGATGGGTGTAGGAGGGCGGGGAGGATTGAGATATAGTTGGGTGATTTCTAGTATATGCGAGTCTATACACAAGGTCAACTTCAAAGCAAAAAAAAAAAATCGATTTAATGACATACAAGAAAGGCCTTCGAACTCGCCAGCTCCTGACAAGAAACCATCGAGTACCATTTGCTTGCTTTCGGTTTCGGTACCAAGAAGGGCCCCACCGACTGCTAGTATAGTAGAGCTCTCCGGGAAAGACTCCAACTCACCAGCCGCCAACAATGAATGCAGACGAAGGACATCCAAAACCTCAGACACTTTGCCTGAGATAGATACCTAAAAAGATATCATAAATACTAATCGTCTACATCGAACTATGGAACTTACCGACGCAGCAGAAACTGCATCTGCTATTCTGGCTTTCTCGGCTTGATCCGCTTCGAGACGTTTTACACTAAGTTCCTGTACCAGCTCAGATTCATGGTTCTAGATAAGAAATCAGCCATTTTATTGTGGTGGGGTTGGGCGCTAAATAATCTCGAACCTCAACAGCTTTTTTGACTTCGCTCAGCTCTTTTTGAACAGCCTCCAATGTTGGAAGTGTTTTTAATGTTCGCTTTTGATCATCATTTAGCTTTTCGGGGTCTGTTGAAGCATACACTGATATCCGGGACTAAACACAAAAAAAGTCAGATGACGTGGGCTTGAATTTTTTTTTCCTCAAGGAATATTAAACCTATCACATACAATTTTCTTGGTGGTTGCCTTTAGACGTTTGTGAATAAGATCTACGATAGGGCTGGGTTTGAGGAGGACCTCCTCCTCGGGCAGAGGGGGAGCCTCTTCAGTAGGCTGGGTAGTAGGCTCAGGAGGAATTGAGCCGTCCCGAGCCTCAACTTCTTCTGAGGCTTTTTCGATGAAAGGAGCGGATCCTGTGTCAGTGAGTGCAACGGGTGAGTCGGGGGTTGATTCTGTTGGTTTCTTGGCCTTTCGTTTTTTTCGTTGAGACTTCGACAATGGAGCAGGAGGAGGGGCTCCAGGAACTATGCGTTGAACAACGGGTTCAGGCATTCTGAGAAAAAATGTATGAAAGGTTGAGGAGGGTAGTGAGTGTAAGTGGTGGTGGTGCGGGGAAAAAAGAGACGCGGCGTGTTCTCACGATAGCCCCCCACCAACACCTATCAACGAATCCTGACATCAACGTTTCCCTTGATGATACGCTCCGTCGGTTAATAAACCTACACTGAACCATTCTTACTTTCAATACGTGTAAAACATGTCTTGCTAGACCATCCTTACTGAAAAACTCATCCCTAAATTGTAAATTCTGCCCAAAGAACGACTGACTATTCTTCGAGAATTAAATTGAAAATTTTGAACCCCGTGCTCGCTCCTTGTTGTTTAGGGTCTCTTTCACCAGATACACCAATTATGAGGTGCAAGCCATCAGGACAGACTCTAAACTTAGTGGTTTACCCAAAAATTCTGAATAATTTGGTGCGTATTTGTTTGTCCAACCAAGTTTGAATCTGAAAGTTGAACTTTACAAGTTGAACAAGGTCACGACCAGCCACAAATTGACCAAAAGCGTGTATTGACGCCTACATCAAATCTCGTCGTATCAAATCTCGTATCATTATGCCTGCGCTGGACGATTTCAGTACAAATCGCTATGAAGCCAACGACTCGCCAAGCAAAACCGAAGTAGAATTTCCTTCACCTAGTCGTCATCCTGACCTCTGTTTCAACGATGGGAATCTCGCAATTCTTACTGGAGACAATTATTTCTTGGTTCATCAAGGCCTTATCTGTCGGCATTCAGTCGTTCTTTCTTCTGTTGTAAAAGCCTTGGAGGGGAAACAAGCTCGATTTCTGGAAGGGCGATTAGTATTGGAGCTTGAGGACGCGTCCGATGATGTCTATTATTTTCTGCTGGCCCTTTATGACGGCATGTAAGGCGCACAGCAGCGGGTCTTCTTGCTATCACTGAGGCCTGAGGATCCACAGCTCTGCCTTAAAATTCGATCTCAACGATTTTAGTGTTGTCGCAGCTATATTGAGACTCTCAACTAAATATCAAGTCAAGCACCTTCGAATGGAACTTATCCGCGGACTGTCGTCAGCGTGGCCTAAAACGCTTCCCCAGTGGGAAATACGAGAGGCCAAAGCAACAAGTATGAATGGCATGTATGAACCTAGAAAGACAATTCCTCATCCTATGTAAGTTGCATCTCACCTTTGATGAAAATGACTTAGCCCACTTGGAAATTTCCCAGACTAGTCATAAATCTCGCGCGAGCCTCCGATGCCCCGGAGCTTCTCCCCGCTGCATTCTATGATCTTTCTCGCAGCTCGCCTAGTGACTGTGCCTCGGGTTACGTGTGTCCTCTGACGTCCAAGACACACCACCTTTCTGATAACGACCTTTTATGCCTGCTTCGAGGAAAAGAACACGCGTCTCGGTTTCTTTCGACTTTTATTGTGAACGAGCTCGAAGGAAGGGAACCATCCCCTTCTTGTGTCAATCACCTTGAAATTGAAGGGTCTCGAAGGCGGGTTTGCCAGGCCGCATTTGAGGCGATAACCTTCGAAATTCTCCGTGATGTGAACGGCGTCGTTTGCCACCGCAGCTCAGACCCGCTTTTTGCTATCATGGATGCCGAATTGATGCAGTCAAAGGAGGATTTTTTGGGAAGACCTAGTGCCGTACTTCGTGCGTGCGAATTTTGTCGTTCTGAATTTGGTATTGCGGTCGATGCTGCTCGAGAAGAATTCTGGTTGCGATTACCCCAGTGGTTTGGGGTTGATCTTCAATCCTGGGCTTGATGGGGTTTTTATGTGATCCTTCTCGTGCTTCGTCTGCATATGATTGGATAAGATCCCAGCAATTCCTTAAACATTCCACACTCTGATTTGGACAACTTTCGGTACTATAACGAACCACATGAGCTACACAGCTTCAACCCTAATTTCTCCCTACATTCCCTCGCCTGTTTATTTCGAGCTCGGACCGATTTGTCGAGACATCCGAGCCATGATCTCCTCTTCTTCGGCTATCCGGCTTACTGTTGACTTTCCAAGTCCGCCTTTGTTACGACCTTTTTCGACTTTTATCACTATCAATGAGAAAGCTTTACGATCACTTGACTGATCAATATGCCTCTCGCGAATAAGAATCACAACCGTGAGCTTTCTCCAATAATCTAATGTCATTGTATGCTGGGAAAAATCACCGGCGGTTATCCGAAATGGAATCCCAATCAATCCGGTCAACACGAAAATTGTCCACCACAGTGAACTGGTCCCCAACCTGTCGCCCTTCGCTCGATTCAATTACGCTCCAACCACATGGCTCCCATGTGGTTTAGATATGACCGGGCTCTTTCTCATGAACTTTGCTTATTCTAAGCTCTGTTTCCCCCCGGTTGTTCCAAAGGAGTCAGCCTAACATGGGAGGCACTTTTCGTCATGTATCAACGCCGTTCTGGGTGAACTCCCACTCCCCGCGGCTATTTAACACGTGTACAGGCCTATTACATCGTTGTCTCGCGGGTTAAAGTACTTAATGGTATCTTCGTGATGCACGTCAAAGTACCGTTTTCTTCTCAGAACCTGCTCATATCCTCTCGCTTGAACATTGCTCTCACTTCCTCCTGTTAGCATGTATCAAAATTCATTGCCCGCCAATTACGCAGAACAACAAGGTCGGTAAGGTTCTGCTGTGCTGTCTGACTTCCCGCCTACAACCTATTATAGGTTATCCTTATTACCAAGACAAACAATATGCGCACCCAGGACATCCTTATCTTTCCGGATCTCCACAAACCCCCTACGGATGGCCGCAGGTTGGTTGAGAACTATCGATATTAACGCTGAGTCTCTAACACATAGTCCCTATTTCAGCAATCCTCACCAGGGTATTCCGTTCAATCATCTCATTCGCGGCACCACTCGCATCCCACACCTGATCCCCGCCTCACTGCCCAACAAACCAATCAGACCTTAACGGCTCTTGCATCAGCGCGCCGCTTATCACCAGAGTACATGAAAGTATGTATCTTCTGACTTCTGTGTCATCCGAAGGTAACATTGTGACTAGAACCCTCAAATTATCTCCCCGTCCGGTCGTGATGTAGGGTCAAGAAGTCACTCACAATCTTACTATGACGTACAGCGTCCTGCCTATACACAAGAGAACGGAGACTTTTCGGGTCCTTATGACACGCGGTCGGCCCACGGGCAAGGATACCCCTCGACGACGCTGCCAATAACTGTACCGACGAGCAATTACAATACAACCCCGAGGACAACCGATGGACACGCATGTAATTACTGCGGAAAAAGTTTTGGTCGTCCGAGCGCCCTGAAGGTGAAGGGAGCCTATCGCAGATCTTCGGTGCTACAAGGACTGATTAGGGATCTCTAGATTCATCTTGCTATACACACTGGGGAGAAAGGTATATCATAGGTCTTTTCTTACTCGACCTATAAATAAATCTAATCGACCTTTGTTTAGCCTACATCTGCCCAGAGGCCGGGTGCCACCGCAGCTTCAGCGTTAGAAGTAACATGAGTAGGCATATTCGTAACGTCCATCAAATTTGGCCGGATGGCCATATGGAAGCGCAGGATTCTGGCGATGATATGGAGTAAGGTGGCGTACACGTCGGGATTACAGTTGGCGGTTTTTTTTCTTGGGACATTCTACATAGTGAAAATATTGTACTACATACATTAATTTTATTCGCGACTCGAAATGGGTAAGAAAACCCGGTCACATGGCTCTTGAAAGATGTGATCGAAATTTTCAGGAGATAACTTGTGCTCGTGGATACGAATGTTGCCACTTGCCATACACGGTACATTTGATACAGTACCAAAAATATTATAGAATACGTTTTTCTAAGAGCCGTCTTGATTCCTGGATGATATTCGGAAGATTCTTTAGCTTCGGCAACTTTATTGGCTGAAAATCATAGCCAATGATAGTCTTAGAAGTCAGGGTCTATCAAATTATGGATTTTGCACGGGGTTGACTAAAACGGATTTAATCGTCCATGCATTTGAAGTTAAAATTTGATGATGGAACGAGGCTGACTTCCCGTGCTTGCCAATCCCGAGCAGACCAAACAATGTGCCAAGCCTTGGTTGACATAAACCAGCATAAACCTCCAAGCTCAAAATCAGGTTCAGTGTTCAAACCAGTTAACCAAGATCCTTGGTGCCTCTTTAAGACACTGAACGTAAGAAAATGATGGAGAATGATACCGCAGATTCCGGATCAGAGGTTGGCTCAACTTCAACCTCGGATAGGTGTGTCTTTGTACGACTGGTATCCTCCTTGGCTCCTTGGTTGCTCAAGAACGTTTGAATATTTTCATTTCTCTGTGTTCTAGCTCCGTGGAGGCCATTGAACATATCGAAGATATGGTTTTCTCACTGTTATCTCAACTGGCATTCTCTGGCCGTGCTACCTCGCCCACTTTGTCAGGTTCTGATGGTATAAGGACCTGTGAGTCCGAGGAGATAGGAGGAAACGACCGAAAGTTGGTGACAAAAAGTAAGATTGAGTTACAACTCGTAGATCGCAAAAAAGAAGCAGGGTAAGGAGCTCTCATGTGCCAGTGTAATATTCGTGCTGAATTTTTGCCGAATCGAAATTTGCTGTCCAGATCATCCACATCCGATTTTAGGTACATTACATACCCCCGAAAGAGCCTCAAAGGAAGTGCGAAGCCCTTAGGTCGGTACATTTATTCATATTTAAATCTCCCTCTGAATCATCATAGCACAACTCTTCCGGATACTCGACCTTACCCACGAGGCGGTCATAGACGGTGTACCCGTAACCAAGCGGTCGGGGTATATAGTCGGGAGTCATTTATATTTTACTGATCATCTGCCAAAAGGGACATCTACTACAAAGACGTCTCCTTGTTCAGGAAGCAGCGTGTAGTTGATGATGTCAAATACTACCCTGCCTCTGCATTTTATGACGCTAATTTTTTTTGCCAAGCAGCTTGTTGACGATTTGGCTGCCACGTTCGGATTAGAGCGATCGGATCTCAACATCGTGAGGACATATTATCTAAAGCTTCATAGCTCTAATATCCCTATTTCCAGCGTGCAACATCGAAAGGACTTATTTGTGGCTCAGGACTTACAATTTATTTACAGAGTGGCGAAGAACTTCGCCTAAATGACACAGAGGCATAGGAGTATATTCATTTATTTCATCCTCGTGATTAACGCAATTACAGGGGTTGTTAATTCCTGCGGGCGAAGACATTGATACTTTCGTGCTTGATGGTGATGTCGCCTGGGTTTTGATCGTTGAGAAAGATGTCAAGCGGCATTTATCACGTTCAACTACTGCTGACCTATTCTCGTAGGCTGTTTTCCAAACTTTGTGTCGGTTGAATCTTGCCAGTGGCCAGACATTGCCAGGTCGTGGGATCATTATAACGGTGAGCATAACCCATATATACTTTACGTAAAGCTGGGAAGCGTGTCATAATTTAGGGAAAGGGGTATCCGGATGTTGCAACCCGACACCTTGTCAAAAGTCTCGCGGACGCCCTTCCTATCAGGTAGAGGCCTGGTTATTGAAAATTAGGCCTTTCATACTTAGTTTGGGATGTCAGCATTCCTATCATCGCCCTCGTTGATGGAGACCCACATGGAATCGATATTCTTTCTGTGTATAAGTATGGAAGTCAGCGCCTTCGACACGAAAGTAATAAATTAGCTGCGGTGCGCATTAAATGGCTGGGACTTTGGTCGAGCGAACTGGAGCGGTGTGTTTTCCTTCACTCTCATAGGTCGCCACATATCCGGATCTTTTGTTAGATTTGGAATTGACAGAGACAAATTGCTCCCGATCACACAACATGACGAGAAGAAGGTATATTTGAAACGTTTTTAACTCGTTTTAGGGTGATTTTTAGTTTGTCCAGGCTCTGTCGATGCTTCGTAGGCCCACAAGTGTTATGCCACCGAAGTGGAGGTCCGTACCGACCCGTTTTATACCGATAGTGGCCTACCCGCATACAACTCACGCCTCCTCACTATTTAACAGAAGGGAGCTCATGCACATGATCTACACCCGTCGTAAAGCAGAAATAGAGATCCTCTCAACTATGAAAATGGACCCTTCGGCCTCTAATGATATAGATGCTCCTTTAAAAGGGAAAAATGAAGAAGTGTCAAATATATGTCTTGGTCGTGACTTCTCTCTGGATTCTCATCATGACAGTTCCACGATCCTAACACCCTCTGACCATCTCCCCGCTTCTAATCTCCCGGATTTTTCAAGTTCCACTGCCTTTGGCTCCAGCCCTCTCACGAATGTTCGATGGCACGCATCATCGCCATCACCCCCACCTTCTTTTCAACCCACTCACGCTCCGCTCCTGCAATATTTGGTTGGGAAAATAAACGGATACGTTGTCTCAGCTCAGGCCCATGCGAACACATTTGAAAATTGACCCTCCTTACTCCCCGGACTGCTCACGGATCCGTGGAACTCCGGACAAGCCTCCCACGACATGTCTTGGAGTTTTTGTGCTCCCTTTTATCAACTAAAGGTCTATTTCTCACACTAACGCCTCAAGAATGATGATCAAGAGTGTTACGACTGTTCGTGTTGGAATGCTATCGACGTGTCCATATGGTGTACTCATTACTTTAATGGTATATATAAAATTTGTTCGTCTCTCTACTGTCCGCAAACCGGTACATATCAGTCCGAGATATTTCTCATCTACTTGATCGAGCAAATTTCATGGGATTGACATTTAATCAGTGTACAACGGAGGAGGGTCGACATCGACCTTGCTTCCGCTCGGTTGATTGCTCTTCTCGTCGTCTCGCTCGAGTGCTTTCTGGTACGCCGTCATCTCGCTATGCATGGCGGATGGGGACGGCGTGTTTGGAAGTGCCTTCTGCGCTGCCGTTGTGGACGACGCAGATGTATCAATATTGGTAACCAAGGCTGAGTGATTCCAAGAGGTTGGCGGCACTGTTTCATGAGGGGAAGGGAGCGAATCCATAAGTGAGAAGGCATCTACGGTATCCGCGGTGTTTGTGTGGGTGTTAGAGTATAGAGTACCTTGCCGCGTCGGTGCACCGTCCGAGTACTGGATCATGGGCAATAGAGGAGTAGTGGAGGTGTGTGTTCCGTCGGGTCGGACATTAAGTGGCCCGTACTTTCCTGGAGGTTGTTCCTCCGCTGTTCGGACGTGGGCTGCTGCAACTGCACCGGGCGATAATACGCTCGGACTGAATGGCACTTGGGACATCTCACTGCTGGAAGAATTAGGCCCCAGAGACGCGGGTTTCGAGGAGAGGAACATCGATCCGCGAGGCTGTTTTCGTATATGACGCAAGTGATTGCGGCGTTTCACCAGAAACATAGCGATAAGTCCGGCCAAAATCGCTGAGGGTTAAGAAAATGTTCTTCAGCTAAAATCATCAGGGTGTAAAAGATACGTACAAAGTCCAATCACCAACCCGACGATGCCCCCTGTACTCAAGTCACTCTTTCGGTGTCTGTCGTTGTCGGAATTATTATGGTCTTGAGCAGCGCTCCCTCCACTCGCTGTAGGGTTTCCTGATGTAGGTAGAATGCCAATCGTACTAGACCCACTGTTTAGAGTTCTCGTCTGACCATTTCCGAGGGTGTTGGGGTTGTTACTCAAAGTACCGGGACTATTAGTTGGAGTGTTAGAAGAGTTAGGGCCTTGAGTGCTTGCACTGGCACTAATAATGAAATGATACATTAGTATTTTGGCGCTTCATAAAAATGAGCGACCAACCCCGTGGGTCTCCCCGGCCCTTTCCCACCACCCCTCCCCTTCGTGATCGTTGTACAGACGCCATTTTGACAACTCTCACTTGTTTCATCGTCGTCTGAATCACTGTCACTGTCGCCGTTGTTTTGGCGTAAATTCCTGTAAGGTCAAAAGTCTCATCAGTTTTATCGCGTTGGTAGATTGGATATATATGGGAACTTACAGGGATGCACCGAGGCCAAGCCATATCTGCACGAGGATCACGAGAAGAGCTAGCAAGGAGCGACGAGAGCGACAAGATAGTAGGATCATGGTGAAGGAGAGAGAACGGTGTCTACAGCACTGCGTTATGGTGCGTAGTTAACCCAGGTATGGTCAAGCCTTCGAAATCGGGTAATAGCTTCCTTAAACTCGACGAAAATTAGCCCTGTCAAATTGGACCGCCTCGCGAGAAAATCATGTCAAATGAAGCCGCCTATGCGAGCTATCATAGACACCTATGAACGTGGCTCCACATCTATGTGATCTTGGTTGCCTATATCCTATATGCCAAGGAGGTGGTTTGTCAACGAAGGACCTCCGCGGGAACTGTATCACCGGCTTGCCCCGAACCGATTCATCAAGTTCGGATGCTCTAAAAGCCTCCAGGCATCCTGAATCCTGTTAGATTTTTGTCTAGAGATCGTGAGAGTGGACTGAACGGGGTTTACTGAACGCACAGGGGTTGAAAGGGGTTGAACCCAAAGTGTTACTCTAATCGCCCGGTGCATGCAAGTTAGCGTGGAAGGAACTCTATAGGGGCAAGACTGGGAACGAGGCTGTGCGATTTCGTGTTCTGTCATTACCCAGATAGCCTATGATAGCCCATGATCAACGGTCGGCATCTCGAAGGTTGCCAGTTTGCCGACGGAATGCAAAACCTGTCTTCCGGGGGTTAGGTGAGAAACAGAGAAGTTTGATTTGTAGTTCAGAATGTACTTCTCTTTAAATAATATTATATTTCTACATAGAAAAGTGGTCCAAGAGCCAGTCCGCACCACAAAGGTGTCAGTTCTTGTCCAAAGGATAATCGATAAGGCATCATTCATCAGAATCAATGGTTTTTGCGGGATACGGAATGGCGAACTCGGAAGAAAAAAGTAACTTTGATTTCACACGGGTGCGGCGCCAAGATAAACTTTATTTTTAGCCTTGATCTACAATAAGCCACGTGAAAGATGTCGGGTGTCTTCATATATGCGCTAAAAACGTAACGCACCATATGCAAGTTTAGACTGAGGTCAAAGTCGTGTCTTCATACGTCTTTAACTGCATAAACCAACTATCTATACTATTATACACTCTTTTTTCGTTTAACAAGTATCATATAAATGTAGCAGGGCACAAGTGGGCAAGCAAAGCAGAGCCCATGAAGCACAAACGTACCACCAAGCAGTGGCAGCGAAATAATAAGCAGTATGTATGAATAGTCTGTATGATGCCCGAGGTTGGGGATCCCAGAATGAAAGAAGAGATAGGGTAGTGGCTAGTGAGGAAAGGAGGTTGTCGGCGTGTAATCGAGACGAGTCATGTGGACATAATGGGGAATAGAATGAGATGTAATAAGCATAATGGGAGGTGTAGTGCGGAATCATCAATGAAATGGAAAAAATGAAATGCATGAAAAAGAAAAATGATGAGGACTTTAATCCTCAGACGCGCCTTCGAAGCTGCTTGCAGTTGCGAGTGCCTTCCCCTTCTCTCGTTCGATAGACTTCAAGTCTCTTCCAAGTCGGGCTTTCTCTCTCTCCCAAATCCCTCTCACTTCTTCCTGACGAGCATCGCCTGTTGTATCCGTAGAAGCTATTGCAGATATCCCGAGACCCCTTAAGACTTCATCCGCCCGTACACCTCCAGCAAGTCTGATATCACCCTTTCCTTTGCCCTTGCCAGCACCTCCGAAACCAGCGCTGCCACCGAACGAAGCTGTCCTTCCAAAGGCTCTTCTTGCTCCAGTGCCCACCGATATATCAGCGGCACCTCCAAGACATATCAACCCGACGCCTTCTAATACGCCTACAAGGTCCCCGAATTCGCTGCGGGATACGGGTTCCAAGACACCACCATCACTTCGATTGAGAACGGTGCTATAGTAGGTATGAAGTTGGTTGGCATCGATACCGACCCCATTGACGTTCGTAGCAGGGTTAGGTAATGAAGAGGCGCGTTTCATGGGCGAGATGGAAGTTTTCTTCGTGGGCGAGGCGGAAATTGAAGTAGTGATTGGAAGTCCCGCTTCGATACGCTTGGACGCAAGAAGTGCACATAGAATAACAAGCCGTGCTTGTAGACCAAGATTGCTGACCTTTGCTACGATTTCACTATTGGTTGTAGCCGGGACTGCAGTGGTGGCGATGGCGGCGGCGGGTTTAGCAGATGTGGAAGTTGAAGAGGGCGTGTAGGCTTTCAGAGCAGCAAGGATGTGTGCTGGGGTAACAGTGGGTGCCGGGGTATCCAAGGAATTAATGTTTGTCCCTGAACCTGATCCCGGTGTTGGAGAAGGCAAGGATGAAACGGAGGCGACCACGGCAAGGTCTATTGCTCCTCGAAGAACTTCAAATAAACTCCGTACATCGCCAGTGAGTGCTGCTACCTTTTTGGTGAGCAACATCAGGGTAGGAGGTGGCAAGAACTTCTTGACATCCGCCGCCTGCTTCTTGCCCTCGTCGTTCTTGCAATCTGTCAAAGATTGAAGGCGTGACTGGAGAATTTGCAGAAGCTGTGTTGGGGTGTAAGGTGCAAAGTGTAGCGTACGAACATTACTGGCAGCTGAAATAGACGATGTCGAAGAGGACGAAGATGTAAGTGTATGGGTATTTGCAATTCCAATGAGTCTAAGTGTGGATGGTGTTGAATTCGGAAGGGAGAAAATAGTGGTCAAGGATTGGGAAGTTGGGGCAATATGATCGAGTTCATCTAAAATTACAACACTAAAAAAAAGTTAGAGCTAGAATTTTAATCGAGTGATGTGAAGAAAGTTACCATTTAGAGTGATAATTCGACAATAATGTTTCCACGGCAATTCGGCCTTTAACTTTCTTGACCTTTCCGGAGGTTTTACGTTTCTTGCCATCCTCGAACTCTTCGATTAGACGATCCCACAGCCCCTCGACACCGTTGAGGGCCATGCAGTTGATAAAGACAACCTTGACCTCGGAGGGAAGTGATCGGATAATAGCATTTACGAGGGCAGTCTTCCCAGTTCCAGGTGAGCCAGAAATGTAGAGACTGGTTTGTGGTTCTTCATCAACCTCTATGGCAGAGTTGTCGAGGAAAGAAAAAACAAAGTCATTGATGGTGACACGCTCGTCATCACGTCCAGCGATTTCAGTACTGATATTGTTACATGTAGAGCGAAGCAGCGCTCTGGCACGAGCATGCAAAGATAGAAGGAGAGGAGGCGTAGGCGGGGGTGTGGCAATCGCCAAGTGAGAAATTTCAGTAGTTGGGGTGGCAGGTGAAGAGGCAAGAGTGGATGTTGAAACAGTTCTCCTTACAGCTGCGTAAAATTAACAGTAAGAATTTTGAAAATTCCAAATTTTTTTTCGTGATAAAAGATCTTACCTATTCTTACACGGGCTGGAGTGGTAAATTCTGTTGTTGTGCGACGAATGGCTCTGGCTCCTCGCGGCGAGGGAACATCGACATTGATGGACTCAGAGGTAAATGGTGGTACATTCTCCTTATTTGAGTCGCCATCTACTAATCCAGTAGATGTCCGGGGGCGTTTTGGATTTGGCGTAGGGTCAGGTGTCTGAAGTTGGTCACAGGAAGTGATGACGGGAGGTGTCGAGACAGAGCCCTCCTGTTGATGACCACGCTTACCAAGGACTGAACTACGGGTCGAGCGGGTAGAATTCATGCTGAGGACGTTGGCGCCGACAACGAACTCGCTGGAGATGAGGGACTGGGTCGAAGGGTAAATTGAGAGGGCCACCAGCTGAGTTGAAAATATGGAATGCCATTTTCAAACTCCGAAAACATCAAACGCGTAAACGCGTCGCGAATCACGTGTATCGCGTTCAATTAGCGTCCCCTGTTTGGTTTCCCGACGCGTTAAATTTATCTCAAGGGCCCCTACTATCAAAAAATCGATTTAAAATAACTGCATTTCCACCCTTCCCGCTCAAAATATCAGGAAAACATATCCAGAAACCGGGGTCTCAGAACACAATCAACGACAGCTGACACAATGGATACATTCAAGTTCGACCATTAGAGTGAGACATCCAAGAGTAATGGAAGATAATGGCCGATACTAGCAGGATTAAATCGGTCATAGTGGTATTCGCCTCATTTGGCATCTCCCGCGATCGGCTAATTTTTTTTGGCCAACACTTTTCATCAGTTAAGCTCATCAGTTAAGCGAGACGAGCACAATAACCTCTACTGGCCATCCAAATGTAAATGGCTACCGATGGGTGAACAATGTGAGGAAATCGCTTTGGCAGCTATAAAGAGAGTCAAAGCTCCTCTATGTTTCTTTATCCCACTACCATCATCCAAATTCCTGTTGTTCACCTATCACCCCCCATACAGAATTGCTCTAAAACTATTCACAAACTCGTAACTCCAACCAACTTTCGTTTTTGAAATGGATCATATTAAGAAGATCGGATCCAAAATGTTCAAAAAGTAAGCCTATATTATCGTTATTATCTCACTGGATACTCATATCTAATTTATTACAGAGGAGGGAAGCAACGCAGAGATCCCAAGTTGCGATACTCCAGGTCTATGCCCCTTCGAAACTCGGACGACACTCAAGAGTCGTACAGGCGCCCTCGACCTGTCTTCCGAGGCGACAAGCCTCTCCAGGCATCAGATATCCACCCTTTGGTAGATATTTCTGCCGAGGGCATTGCGGCCCAGGAACATCCCCACCATGGCTGGCCATGGTACCAAGATACTGACGAAGAAGACGACCATCACGATGAGGAAGAGTGTCACGAACGCTCCTACGTCCCCTTCATCGACAGGAAAATCGTCGATAAATTCCCATCCCCACCCAACACAACCATTCGTGCTGGACACAATACTCCTCACCGCCCCAAACGCCCCCCTACAATGAACCTGGACGAGCTCGATTTCTCTAATGCGCTGCTACCCCCAATCACACCCGAAATGCAAGCAAAGATGACTGCGTTGCGTGCACAAGGAGCGGAGGAGCGTCGTCTCGAGACCGCCGCTCAGGCCTTGCAAGCTCGACGGAAGGGGCCGTATCCTCAGCGCAGCAACTCGAGCGCATCAACCTACATCCGCGGAGCCACCAACTACCCTCCCGCCCTCGGGGCCTACCTCAATCAGGGCGATGCTCCCCCACAAACTTCTGCCAGATCCGGTGGGGTCTACGCCAACAAGTCCCATAACCTCTCCACCCATAGTCTCGGTCCAAATGCCCACTTCCGGGATGGCCCAGTGACCGCCACCCCCAACATCGTCAATCAGCAGGGCGCCACCCACCACAGAGGCGATTCATTCACGTCAGTGAAACCTAGCATCTATGCCAATTCCGCGCACAACACTTCCACCCGCAGCCTCGGCGCCAACACCCTCTTCCGAACTCAGCGTGTGCATGTCGTTCGCCAGGGCTCTTCCCAGTCCACCGCGGATCCCACCCCTGGTGTCCGCCACAGGAACGAGTCGTCTGCTTCTACCAAGTCTTCGCTCGGTCGCGGTGGCGCGATGTATCAAGCCGACGCCATACGGGTCGCACGTGGGCCCCATGCCGCCAAGTTACACAGCGCGAACCTGGCCAGTGCGCGCTTTGAACCTGATGTACCCATCAATGACTCTGACAGCAGTGCCGAGTGGGGAGCAGCTTCTAAGAAAAAGTCCAAGGCTTCCACCGTCGCGGGTCAAGGCCGTGGTGGTTTCCGTCGTTGAAGTTTCATCGCTTTCCGTATGGTAATTGTTTTTTCATCGTCTCTGCTCTTTCGTTGCTTCCATTCTCAACACTCCACGTTCACTGTTTCTCCACCCATCTCAGTCATTACTCCACTCTCACCCCAAAGTCATTCTTTCGTTCCTGTTGTCACCGCTTACTCTCATTAACTTCCAACCCGCAATTCCCTCACGTCTCACCACACTCATTACTCATCTATCATCATTGGATTTCATATCGGACCCTCACACTCTCTTATTATCTATTTCACATATCTATCAGCATGAAACACATTTAAACTGTAATACATAAACACCGTAGTTAGTAGTTACTTCTGTCGCATCGCACTGTTGTAGTAGGATTAGAAAGAACCCTTGCAATACATAGTTGATTTTTGATATAAATATTTTGCTCCGAACAAGGCAAAAAGAAATGCCGATTATTTTCTACAGGGAAACACCTATTAGTATTTGCTAAATCGATAAATAATCTACCATATGCGCTTGACCATAGTAAATCTGGTCAAATCCTCTAGTTTTACTCTCTCCTTCTTACCAGGCTGTCCTGGCTTGTTCTCTCCGATCTCGGCAGTGCGAGGTTCGTCGTCACGTTCATCGTCCAGTAAGGACTTAAGCTCTCTATTATATACCTGACCAAATACATGATTAGTGATGTTACAAAGCCAATGACGAAATATTAGTACCTGTTCTTCTTTCCCTTCACCTATGGGCACTCTTCCAAAATCATTGACGACATCCGCGGTTGCGCGTGCTTCCATTCCTGCCCGCCTCCTTGTCGCATAGCTGACGAGATTAACACCCATGATGACTTTAATGACAACGAAACTACGAAAACTATCAGCTTCACATAGCAATAATATGATATTCATATGCTCACCAAAGCCAGAAGAGCATTCCCATTGCCGCCCATGTTAAATAGTGGATGATCTCCGCGTTGGAGAGGGCAGGAATTGTCCAAATCGACGGTAAATCTGAGTCGATAGCGAATAAGAGACTAATAGATTGCGATCCAACCAGAATGGCAACGACAGCCAAGGGAAGCGAAGCAAAACCTAGTCTACGAGCCACCAGAGGAGACTGATCAACATATGTGTGCTAAAAAAATTTTCAGTAAATATCAAAGGCTGGATAAACAACATAAGTCACTTTGCGTGCGCCTCGTCGTCCGACTGCACTTCCACTAGCCAAATCACGACAAAGTACGTCCGTATAACGTTCATATACAGAAGGGCGTATATGATTAAATTTGGTGATGAAAGCATGTTTCAGCCAATCTACCCCCATTTCGGACGCCATGACCGTCAACACGGGCTGGTAAAGTGAGTAAGTCTAGGGGAAAGGCATTCATTCGGGGGGCATACGTATGATATGGTCCACAAGACATTGTTTCCGCGGAACCATCCAAAACTCCGGGGAAGTACGATTCCTTCCGATAAATCAAATTCAGAACCGCTCAGTTCGATGAGATTGCGAAATGCGACAACACATAGCATCATCGCTAATGTGAAACGTTCCACTATATCTATGAAAGCGGTCAAAACAGAGCCTGAAAGACCAAATGAGGGGAAACAACGGTACCTGCGCAGGTGATTTGGAAGAGGTTGTCCTTTTCGAATTTTTTGAATACACTGCCCTTGATCTCCACGAATTGATTAGAGACTAACAGAGTTAGCAGCGCGTGGTCGTATGAGTTAACAGCAACATTCAATGCAATCAATTGGTACACCATGACCAATGCATGAGCCACTGTATCAGCGAAATTAAGTCAAACACGTGCCCTTATCAGCAAGTAGTCATTTACCGTTATACAAAGTTGCGAGGGTAAAAAAGAGGAACGGGCGGAATGTGTGTGATGTCACAGGCATTCGGTGGGACAAAGGTTCGAGTGTTGATCGTGAAAACAGACAGTCGAGAATGTCTTGTCCAATTGAGGCACATAAACGGTCACCAATCTAATAATCCAGCCTCAGAGCCAAACCTAGTGACAGTAGGAACAAGGACTTACCTCAAGGGCATTAAAGATAACATATAACTTAATCGTATCTTGTCCGCGAATGGTATGGTAAATTTTGCTCGCATCGGTAAGAGGATTGAGGAGGAGGACGGAGACAATAAGGAGAAGAGCGCGTAGGATATCGGCTTTTTGTGAAGGAGGCAGGGGAGGTGCGAACGGCCGAAACACATTGATGATGAATCGGAAGAAAGCAATCATGAAACGTATTGGGAGAATGGTGAAAGTGTATAAGAAAGAGTCAAGGCAGAGAATGAATCCGAATCCGATGATCTATTAAAGTTGAGTATGAAAAAGACAACGTAACCCCACAATCGACGCACCTTCTCCATTGCAAGCGGAATACTCAGAAAGTTGTTAACTCTATCCCATTTAAGTTCTTGGTGTGAATCAAAGTCCGTCGCAAGAAGTTCTTCGCGGAGGTAATCCCACAAAGAAAACGGTGCAGCTACTGCGTGTCGGACTTCGGACTCGGGTGGAAGAGTAGGTGATAGCGGGGGCTCCATAGTGAATGGGCGCGTGGGCGAAACAGGAGTTGGTGGTAAAGATGAATATAGAAGAGGTGGCCTGTCGTCGTCCCGATAATACATGTGTCGATGGGAGGGTGCTGAACGAATAGAATCAAATTGACCATCGTCTCTATCTTCCACGTCAGAGCTATCACGCGTGGCACGTCGGTGTGAAGGAAGTCTTGATGTAGTAAGTGGAGGACTCAATGAAGCCAGTCTTTCACGCCTTGATATTTGGGAGGCTGAAGCCAGAGACTGCATCGACCCATAATGATTCCGACCATTCTGACCGCCAGATGGTGATACCGAAGAAAAACGCCGCCTTAATTTTCGTCGTCGGCTTGGTGGAGGTGAGTTAGTTGGCGACATTTTCGTTCAGGGGCAGCAACAAAGCCTATCGCATTGTCTGAGTTGGTTGTTTTGTATCGGAAGGACAGGAGGTCGGTAACCATATCCTCCCAGCACGCGCCAAATGCCAGATATACCTCACGTGATATTGACCGACCAGCCCGCATTTCAATTTGTGGGTAGATACATCTTATCTCAAACTACCATGTCGATTATTATTGAAGATACACGTCTTTCAGAGGCCTCACGATTCAATGAACCTGGAGCAAATTTTGAAGGACCAAAATTAACACCGATGAGCCCAAATATACTTTTTATAACAAACCAACAAAAATTTCATTCCGGGTTACACACTCATCAGTTCCAACCTGTTTTGTGGCACTTACGCACCCCTAGGCCCTTGTGTGCATTCTTCGCCCCACGGAAACCATTTCAAATCAATTTCTTTGATATGCAATAAATACAGTCGCTTGAGATCGACTTACTCAACAATACACGCACCAGCATTTGTCAGAATCCTGTTCAAATTTTCAAAGCTGAAGACACACTTGACAACACCATTGTAGTTGCGCTGAAGTCCGCAAAAGTTTCGAGCGTGAACAGATACGTTACATGGTAGGGATTTCGTCTACCCTACCCCCCTCCTGTTCAACCTTTGTAAGTCCAATCTTAGTGTCGATCCTCCGGTGTGTCTTCCTCCAACAAGGATACACCCGTTACGTTGAGCGCAATAAATTCGGGACCGAGTCCATATACGATCGCCCTATTTCAGTCAGTTGTGTATTGTGTATGTTCTGAATAATTTTCGTCGGCAATTTGAAGATGAGGAAAATCCTATTCGAAGCTGCCGGTAAATAGACAGATTTCATTCACGGAATTCTAGGATATACGGAGACAAATAAAAATCTTTCCTGTATTGGGCTAAAAATGTCTATCGTTCTTCGAATCTTTAGAGATTTTTCATAGCTAGCTGACATTCCCGAGATTGGTTCGCGTGCCCACACTATCGAGATACTAACCATCATATTGGTTGTCGACGTCGTTGAACTATGCGGGCGGTTCGTGTGTACGTTTGATTATATGATCAGATGGCGCTTCGGGTGATGGTACCTTGGCGACACGTCTCCTTACAAGTTGTGATGATATCCCTATAAATTCATGCATCTGTACAGTCGTTCGCGTTTGCTTCGTCCACTGCTTGCTTTCATTTTATCTGTATCACTACTCATCTCATATATCTATCTCAAATCTCGACCATCTTATGAATTCTACCAAAATTTGACTGGGTCCGAGGTGGAACGATCTCATGACATAATCCGAAATTCAAGGGAGAACAAGTATGTGCTATTCAAGCAGCTTCAAGGAGCCGGTTTCAATAACCAGGTGAGTTGATTGTCTTTTCCATCCTCTTATTCATCTAATTTGTTCCCCAGGCCCAAGAGATTTTGTTATTTCACCACTTGGCTTTACTAACATCCCGTGTATATGTATACCAACCCCTGGTATGGCGGCCTCGCGGGGAGAAGTCGATGGTTCCTTTGTCGGCTTTCCTTGAAGGAGTAACGAGAGATAGTATCAGTTCGGCTGTCTTCAACGAAGCCTGCTCACTTGATGAAACCAAACATGTTGAAGTACGGGTCAACAATCAAGCACGTTGGGAATATGTCAAAAATCTGCTCAATGGGCCAGAGAAATGCATCATAGTTTACCCGTGGATTTTAACTTGGGAGTACGTACCCTTATTGTATGATTTTTTCGATCTTGACTTCTATTCAGCTACTTGGCCTCCCAAGCTATCCATGACATCTGGCCGTCGTTCAAGAACTATCTGTCGAATCATTTTCATTGGTCAAAATCAATCCAAAGCATTGCAGATCGTGCAAGCTCCGACCTGAACCTTCGACCCCATGCTTCCAGTTCGTTTGGTGACCCATATATTGCTCTTCATCTACGGCGCGGTACGTGGCCTACATATTGATTCAGATATCATCTCATTTACAGCCTCCAGGTGACTTCGAAAATCATTGCCGCAGCCTTGCTGACGATCGTATTGGGTTTACGACTTGGGCTACCCTACCAACATTACAGGAATCAATTCTACCCCCAGCTTTAGACTCAACCAATGGGACATCAATCTTCGAACACTGTTATCCTTCCCTTGAGCGTATTATTTCCGCTATCGACGCTTACGCTAGTACAAGAACCCACCTGCGTACGATACACATCCTTCATGACGGAGCCTGGGATCATCCTCTTGTCTATGTCCAAAATTATAAATTAGAATCAGCTCTCAAAGATCCAGTTCGGGCGCGAAATGCTGGCTGGATAAACGGCCCTATGAAACGGGTTACACATTCCGGGAAGGTGCCGGTTAAATGGGGGGAAGGCGATTGGGCCGTAACTGTTGACGTTGAATTAGCAAGGCGAGCAGAGGTATTCATCGGAAACGGGTTCTCAAGTCTAAGCACCCAGGTTGTTGCGTTAAGACTTGGGGCAGATGGAGGCAAGGAGAAAGATATCACACTTCTTTAAAACGCGACGACGCACAGCTACAACTCTGCTTATCTGTACCTACGTAAGGCCGAACGCAATTTTTATCGTCCTCACCTTTTGCGAACCGAACTTCAAGTAAGGGGGCCTGATAGGAATCAAATGGGAAACGTGTTGGTTCTGACCCTGCGACAAACACTCACTGCGAGGCCTCGGCAAATACTCCAACCTTAAGAGAAGCTTCTGCACCGACAATTTAAAACTGGACATATAGAAATATTACTCTCGAGTTTACTGTTGCGTGTTGACCGTTTCTTTTTATACTCTAGAGCGCCATACAGAAAATAGGTATTCGGTCAATTATTCGGCTCCGCAAACCTCTAACAAGCTATGCACTCTGCCTCGGGTCGGTAAGTTGAGTGACGTGAACAAGCGATGAGCTTGGCTTTGAGGTAAATACCATTGAAAAGAGCCTGATTATCCCCTAACGTTTCTCATTTCTCTTCACTGCTTCACTGCCAATTTGGCACGATGTCTTTTCCAACACCCGTTGGAGGAACCATCCTGCCTGTTGACTTCGTGCCCTCTATCGTGTTTGTTGTCCTGTATGCTTTGCTTATTCCTTTGATGGTATATCGAGCTTGGGACAAACGCTCGCGGACTCTCCTACTATTGGGGACAGCGATATTTAGCATTGAAAGGTACACACATTCTCAGATCTATCACCTGAACATCTGAAACTAACGTTGACTCTTTAGAGTGGTTGTTTTTTCTCAGCGGGCGGTCCACTCCCAGAAGGATGATGATGATATGTCGAAGGAACTTTTGACGTATATGCAAGTTACTTTCGGGATAGGTTATATTGGGATTGCCATTGATCTTGCCAATATCCTTCGCGTGCTCCTTGTTAACCCAACCTATGGGTCCGATCGGTACGGCGAGTGTCCAGCCGGCGTTCCGAAGAACGTTGTATCACCCTCCCCAGACAACCTGCCTTTGACACGGCAACACGCTGGTGATTTTCCTGGACAGCCTTCAGACGAGACGCCCGATCACCCCCGTCAACGATTCTGGATTCGACGATTTTCGGATTTTACCCATCTCGCTTTCCTGGCCGCTATTGTTCCAGGCTCTATCGCAAACTCTCGGTTTAGCTCAGTTATAGACGATGATGATGCCAGTGACCGCACCATGACTTTAAGGTAAGGTTCGAGAGCTTCGTATTTGTGATTTTTTCCCACTGAATGCTAGTATTCTCTAGATATGTGAGTAGTGCCGTTGCGCTTTTCCTAGCTTTAAGTCTTGCAGGAGGAGCAGCTTGGGCCCAAGTGAGACAACCTCGCGTGAGTAGAAGCGGTGTATCTCTGATTTTCGCACTCACTTTCCTTTTGGTGTGTGAAATTTATTACTGCACTCGTTATCTACTTATTCTCTTCCTTGCAGTCCACCGTTGCTGTTTATCGCCTTTCAGTGATGTTCAACACAACTACTTCAATCACTTCAACGGATCCGGGCTCCCTCAATAGCGCAAGTGCTAAGGCCACTTTCTATATTCTCCATGTTTTTCCAGAATGGCTGGCAAGTGTGCTCTTATTCGGATTCAATATAAGACGAACATATGGAACCGGCATGTTCGGAGATTGGCGGAGTGAGGATGAAACAGACGAAGAACGTGTGAAGAGGGAAGCAAAGGAATTAAGGAGGGCTGAGAAGAAACGACAAAGACAGGATTCTAATGGCCTCACAGCCGCAGGTCCCGCGGAGAGTGAAACTTCCCAACTCGTCCCAGTCTGAGGTTTGATCCTCTTTTCCACTTCTCAGCAATTCTGGATTGGGATACGTTGAGGAATTTCCATGGACTGTATCGGTATTTATGTAATCTATGTATGTACGTAGTTACTAGTAAGAAACATAACCAAGGACATTTCCAATGCGCATGGGGTATAGCGATCCGACTGCCGCTCGGAAATTATGGTCGAATTACTTTGCACGTCTTAACCTTAAACGATTTGAAAAAAATGAGGAATAACTTCCTGGAAAGGTGGGCTGGCAGGTACATATGACTCCTAGACATAATCGATATGTTCCCATATGGTCACAAAATTTGGGATATAAATCGTAAATAATGCGATCTCCTCCCAAAGAAAATCCGGATTCCCGAATCATAATGGTGGCGGCGATGCCTATGATCTTAACATTGTGGTATGAGGCCAGTCCGAAGTAATTGAGAAGACAAGCCTCAAGAAATGAGGTCGGTAGAAAGAAAAAGCCTATGCACTAGGGCCGCCATGTTACGCGTATCGACGAACTCGCACAGCATCATTGGACCCTTTCCACCCAACCTTTCCACGAGGGTGCATCGAGAGCATGCTTCATGTTGAGCGCCCGCCGCCCAGCCACATCAGGAATTGGCTCCACGGCTGTAAAAGCACTCTGCGCATTACATAATGTTTTCTCATTATGGACACAATCTTTTGCTCTTGATTCTTTCTTCCCTCACAGCCATGAGCGAGCTTCCTACGCCTAATATTACTGTCTGTCCGTCGTTCTCGCCCCTCTGGTGCCTGGCTACTAACAATCAAGATCCCAAGGGCTCAGGCGCCCCAATATAAAATCTCCATAACCCTCATGGAAACTGATAATACTCCCCGCTAGGTCTGCAATTCCTGGGATCATGTCTTTCCCGACGCCCATTGGAGGGACATCACTCCCTGCTGACTTCGCACCATCCATTCTATTCGCGGTACTATATGCCCTACTTGTCCCATTTATGTTCTATCGTTTAATATATGATAAACGATCTCGAACAACGCTTCTGATAGGAGCGGTGACATTTGGAGTGGAGAGGTAAGCAAAGAAAAAGCTCCTGAGTATATATTCTAAAATCAGCTTATCATGATATACAGGGTTGTCATTTTTTCCCTTCGGGCAGTGCAATCTCATAATGAGAACAAACGATTATCTAAGGGTCTCTTGACATATATGCAAATCAGTTTCGGAATGGGATTCATTGGTATCGCTAATGACTTGGTTAATATTGTGCGAGTATATCTCGTCAATCCGTCTTACGGTTCCGAAAAATATGACCAGTCTCCGGCATCAGGGCCTCTATCTCACCCAGAGGATGTCGTCCCCCGCTATCGCGCTGGCGAATTCGCGGGAGAGCCACCAACTGGGACGCCCGATCATCATCGTCAGAGATTCTGGTCTCGTCGTTTCTCTGATTTTACCCACTTAGCGTTTTTTGCCGCGATTGTTCCAGGGATCGTTGCCAATTCTCAATTCAGCTCGGTCCTCGACAGTTCTGAAAAAGCGAGTCGTACCATGCGCCTACGGTAAGTATATTCGTACATTCCCCCTCTTTCCCTGTTGACATGTATCCTAGATATGTTAGCTCTGGTGTAGTTTTGTTTTTGACCTTCATCTTGTCGGTTGCCACTGTTTGTGCTCGTTTCAAGCTAGCCCGTGTTAGTCGAAAAGGCACACTAGTGATTCTCACCCTCGCTTTATTGTTGGTACGTCGCGTTTTCCTCTCCCCGCTATGGTATATTTTGGTGTTTATGATAGATCCATAGTCTACTATTGCCCTATACCGTCTTTCAGTCATGTTTCACACCACTACATCGCTATCATCCAAAGCCCCAGGCTCCCTTAATAGCCCTGGAGCTAAGGCCAGCTTTTATATTTTGCATGTCTTGCCGGAGTGGCTTTCAACGGCAATCTTATTCATTTTCCCGATCAGACGGATCTATGCAACTGGTCCGTTTGGGGATTGGCGATTCCGCGACGAAACCCCCAAGGAACGCAAGCAAAGGGAAAAAAGGGACGCAAAACGAGCTGAACGACGCAAACAGAAACTTAATCGTGTCACAGGTGACGCAGGCCACTCGGTTAATTTAAATACCCTACAAGCAAGTGCGAAATAGCATACCGCTGGTACCCTCATACGTATACAATGCCTGTGATTATTATACCCAAGTGTCTTTTGTCACTTACAATACCTATTACCGTTACCTACTGCTATTTTTTGTTAATTCCAATACCCCCAATTACGTATCATGTATTGCCATAGACCGTGCCGTGTTTCTATGGAGAGTTTGGTAAGTGCGAGGAAATGCTACCCTTCCTCGCAGTATACAATCAAGGTAGCCAACTGGGGAAGAAAGAAAGTTTTGAGCTTCAACGATACATGTACCGTAAAATATGTACCTCGGAATTGATCCACAAACCTATTACAGGGTTCGTCTCCCCTAACGGATTATAGTTGTTGTGACAACTAGAACTCTAAGAACATGGGTGCTTGACAAGTGGCGGGCCCCTGACTGGCCCTGCAACTTTAGACCCATCGTCAGTTTCCTTGACGCTAACCGAACGAGGAAGGGATGGGAATCATGGAGTGAACTCAGGTGAACTCTCAGTACTCAGTCTTTAACGTGAGATGATGCTGATGGGTGATCACGACGTTTGAAAAAGGGTGTGGCTGTGGGGTCCACATTCGGCTCTTCAGGCTCTCAGAATCCAACCCTTCCTCAATTCTCGCGTTGCTCAATATACGGAGGAACGAAAGGGAACTAAGCGTGAAAATTATCAGGTGTGGTTCACATACATGCCGAGGTTTGGCCGATGACTGTCAATTCTCCGAACGAAACCTCTCATCTTCTCGGACCACAGGTCCACAAACACTCAATCTCGGCGACCAATTATTACCTGGTGCTATGGAGCTATGCTTTGCACATCAAGTAGCGCAGAAATATGCTTCAAGCCTTCAATCAGTTCGACCTTTATCTTTTAGCGGTCTGAGGGCGACTATTGAAAGTTGAAAAGCAACCCTTGTTGGTCCCTTGCAAATCTATTTTATTGAATTCACCCGCAGATAGCAGCTGAATCTACCAATCAATTGTCATGGCCAGGAACGGTAGCACACCGTCAACCATAGCAACAACATACCTCTAAAGAAAGGAATCTTGAAGTTTTTGTCCAAGCCTGAGTCGCTCAGCCCTTCCTAAACCTAATTCATTTTCACACACCTGCGGCACATGGATAATCAGGGGCGGTAGGGGCGGGAGGTACCTCACTCTCTATTTCATGTAAATACAGGGGAAGCTATCCCATGCTCACGTTCCCACTTTTTTGTTTCAATAGAATCCCACCGTTGGACGGTGAACAGCCATAATTTTTTACCTTACAACAAATATGCCATCTCTCTTTACAACCATCGAGGATAACTCGCCCATCATATCATATTCATCCGGCTGGAGAGCTGGACATAGTTCGGATGATAAATTAGCCAATATGTACGCTCTCCATCATGATTCTGTTTTACATGTGAATCTCAACGCCTACTCGATAGGTACTCGCAAAGTAGTTTCACCGTTACCAACGTCGCAGGGGCCTCCGCATCATTTACTTTTAATGGAACTATGGTTGAAATTTATGGTGCAAAACGTGCTAACCATGGGTTGTTCCAAGTTAAACTGGATGATATATTGTATCCACCCAGTGCGGGGAACGTCTCTGGTCCTGAAAATTTTCAGGAAACACTATTCTCCGTCAGGGATCTCCCTGTGGGACTTCATACCGTTACAATCACCAATGAAGAAGATAAATATCTAGATATTGACTTTGTTGGTGTCATGAAATTCGCCTTGGTTATTGCTCACGTATTTCCAAGATCACCTGGGAGACAATCATAGGCCCCGATACCACGGGAAAACTATTTTCGGGGACCTTCCAAGATACGAGCTCGTCTTTTGCTTACTTGCCGTCCGAAGATGACTGGAATGAAACCCCGGAACATCTCGGAAGCTTTTCCGGGGGGACAGGGCAGTAAGTACTATAACAAAAACGCTCTATCGGGTGATGGCCTAACCAGCTGTAAAGTGCCACCACGCAACCCGAAGCCTCCTTGGTGTATAGTTTTAACGTGAGGAATTCATGCCCTCCCCAACTACGTGCTAATGTTTTGTGTATATAGGGTAGGAATACTCGTTTTACAACCCAAAAAATGTCTCTTAGGTTGCTTTTTCAGGCGTAGGAATCTCGCTTTACGGTCCTATTGGACCTAATGGTTCCCCTTATTCAATTCAATTGGATGGTCGCCATATGAGTGTTTTTACGACACAGAAAGAATTTTTCACCCCCCAAACTTTATTGTTCCATGCGAACTCCTTGGTACCCGGAGCGCATAACTTAACTCTTACATTCCAACCAGATGCACCACAGCAAATGTTTGCCATTGATTACGCCACCGTTTTCACCGTAACTGAGCTACTACACGGGTGTGTAAATAATTCTTGTCATTCCTATGCCACTTAAAATTTTTAGGCAGGATATCGTTAGTAACACAACAGAATCGAAAACAATGCAAGCAGAGTGAGTATATCCTTTGAAGTGTGTCCGGCTTTGTGTTTACACGCAGCCAAAGTGGAATTAACGCTCGCCAAATGAAAAGGTATGATTCTCCCGTGAACCCCAGATTTCTTTCTCATTGTGGCTGCACGCAGTCTCGCCATTGGAGCCATTATAGGAATGGCCATTGCTGTTATTGTTCTTCTCGTTTTATCCTGTGCCATACTTTTTTTATGTCGGCGCAGTCGGACAAGGCGTCTTGAATCTCTCTCCGATGTAGAGCCTTATCATCACAGCCCCACAAATTTAAACATCCAGGCGCCGTTTCTGCCATCATCGCTCCCTCCTCTCCAAACAACTCAACTCGATAGAAGTCTCTCACGTTGGTTGCGACCTCATCTGAAGGGTAATGTGTCTGCAGCGCAATCAGTAAGCTCAGCCAAATCCCGTCTCGAATCGTCTCAACTTGTTATCGTCAGCTCTCACCCAACTCGACACCATCAACTTCGTATCCAAGCCCTGTCGTACATCTCCCGTTCAGCTCCCCTGATAACGAGAACCCTCCTCTCTACACTGTGAACGCTTCAGTCTCATCATGAGCGCCCTTGTGAGATTGGCCGATCTGAGGACTGAAACTTGGATGCTTATTGATGGAACGCTCCCATCAATACTCGTGCTCCCGTCAATGCTCGGGATGCATGATCACGCAGTGCAAATCAACGGTGATCCAGATTCTATATTCTCACTCCTCAAGCTCCCGGGGTCGGGCTATCTCAATCTCTGATCTAGGGACTTTCTCTCGCATGTTGAAGACATTTTTACTTGTATACAATACAATACTCAATGGAATGCGATTACGCCCATGGAAACTTCCTGGAACGGAAATCAAGGTGTTATTGATGTATAGCGATGACAGAATACACGAACAGTATCTTCCATCTCGTCTGATAGTTGAAATTTATCAATAACCCGTGATTGATTGGGTCAACATCAGCACCGATAAAATATATGCAGGTGATGTTCCCGACGCCGGATAGCACAAGGCTATATAAAGGCATCAAATAAGAGCGCTGATATAAGGGGGGTGACTTGGTCAATTATCTCATTCAATTTCCTGTGACCTCCACCCCGACGACTCCACAACCTTTCTTGCTCCCAGGAACATGACATCTCTTTGGATAACCATTGAAGAGAATTCACCACTAATTTCTTATTCGCGCGGCTGGAGGGCGGGCACTTCACAAGATGATACACGCCTTGATGGGTAGGTCGCAATCAATGTCCCCACATTTCCGGACTCCAGTCTTAATTTTCTTTCCCATTGAACAGGTATTCACAAAACTCCTTCATGGTAACAGATTCGATGAGCGAATATGCAGATTTTGTCTTTAATGGAACAAGTGTCGAAATTTATGGGGCCAAGCGCGGCAACCACGGTAACTATCAAGTCAGGTTGGATGACAAACTCTATCCATCATATAATGGGAAGTCTACCGGCGCGGATGACTTTCAAGTTGTTTTATTTTCCGCCCACAATCTCACACAGGGGCTTCATAAAGTTACCATCAACAACACAGAGGCCAGCTACTTGGACATTGACTTTGTTCGTTTGATAAATGGATAGTAAGTTATTTTACAACTGATCTTTTTTTCGCCCCATTAGATCTCTTGGGAAACGACAATGGGCGAGAATGCCAACGAGAAACTACATGTGCAGACAGTTCAAGACACAAACCCCTCTTTTACTTATTTACCATCCGAAGAAGCTTGGCAATCCAGCCTTCCACTAAAAAATATTGGGAGTTTCATGGGATCATCGTACCAGTACGTACCAGAACCATTCTATATTTCATGTTGTAACTCTTTATGATCTTAGTGCAACAGAGACTCTCGGAGCATCCCTCATTTATACCTTCGCTGTAAGTCTTGCGCCTTTCCATCCCTCACCGCTAATTTTATGTTTAGGGTGAGGAATTATCTCGGGAAGTGTAGTTCAAAGATATCTGATTCCCCATATGATATATCAGGAGACGGAGTTTCACTCTATGGCCCTGTTTGGCCTAAAGGGTCTTCGTATATTGTTAAACTGGACAACGAGGCAGAGAGAACGTTCACGGCTCATAATTCACACTTTATACCCCAAACACTTTTATATCATGCTAGTTCCCTCGGACCTGGAACACACAAAGTAGTGGTCACGCCGCAACTTACCGGTCCCCAGCCCATGTTCGCGATCGATTATGCAGTCAAGTATACCACGACAGATCCAAAACAATCACTAACTCATGCCAAATTAACAAGGTATTTGAATGGTTCTTGGGGGTACGATCTTTCTTAATCAGAGTTTGCAAGTTTGGATATAGGCCTACTGGCGGCAACAGTTGGATTGTTGATATTACTTTTGATTGGCTTCAGCGTCATGATTTATTGGTGGAAGCGCGGCATAAGACCAAAGCGAGAAAAATATCCAATACAGGTGGAGCCGTATATACCAACCACCCCTCCACCACCCCCGTCAATACCACCAGCATATATCCAGACTACCTATCTAAACCAGGACGCATTTCCCAAAGAGAGAGAAAGATATGGGAGAGTTGATTACCAGCTAAAGGATGATGCATCAAGCATATATGCGGTAAGGATGTCGTACGCGTGATCTTGTTCTACTAACTACCACTAATCATTCTGTTCTTTAGAGCACTAAGTATTAGTTGCCCGAAGGAGGTCACTTGCTAGATCCATCTAGCACTTTCAGCAGACAGAGGCTTACCTACGAATGAAAAGGAGGGGACATCCTACGGTTACGAACACACCAAGCCTAGAATTGACAATTATTTATTCAATCAATATCGAAAAAACCCAGGGTAGAAAATAAGAAACATATTGTTTGATAGGCGGGTTGTTTGGCGAGTTCATAACCGCAATTTTGGCGAAACCATAAGGTATATCGATGACCGCCTGAAAAAATTCGGCTGAATTGAAGTCTAATTTTGGATTATCGTGAACGAAATTTTGAAACAAAGTAACTTCTCTTTGGCACAATGAGTGATATTGAAGGGATTCATTGTGTGCTACACAGTTCATCACTTGAACCAGAGCTTTATGTAGTTGTGCGCTGCTGGTGTGAGGAATGTGGCGTGGGAGATCGATAATTTAAAAACTCCGACGAACTCTTCGAAGCATATTTCCAACATTGATGCTGTCCATGAACTGCCACTACTGCCACATGCATCTCTATCAGGACCTCAAAAACCTCCTAAGCTTCTTTCAAAACTGCGGAAACGGTGAACTCTAACCCATGCTCACTGCGGCCCGTGACACCGGACTTATGAACAGTGAACACAGCATGTAATGAACAAAAATGGCGGTGCTGTGGGCGATGACGACTGCGGATATGTGGGTACTGATGTTGGCTATATGCGTGCAATTACTCCATAGTTATGACATCGTCTTGGGCGGAATTTATCCCAAGGCCTAGTCTGGGTGGGGTTTTCGCACCCAATCTCCAAGCTTTTTCCTGGTATACGTCATCGCCCGATTAGGAATTGGTCTTCTTTCGAATGGTGCCTGAAGTACTATAAATTCAAGCTCCCTTCTCTCGAATGTTTGATTTGTCACCCCACCATCTCCACTTTCCACTTTCTCTTTACGCCCCAAGTAAGCTTCCCGTCACCACTCTCAATTTGACGACACTAACATAGAATAGGTAACGAATTCTCAGTATGCCTGCCTCTCCAGCCGTTCCCGGACTCTTTTTCTGTTTCTCGGCTATGGTCCTTTTGATCTTCGTATGTTTGAAACGTTGCGATTCACATGTCAGTCTCACTTAACGTCCATTCCCTAGGTATGTGTATCAGTGCCAACGTGGAATGCGATCTCGTTCCTTAATGTCGGTGTTGGGGCTGACCAAGTTCGATATGGTGTATTTGGATTCACGGGAAGTGGGATTAGTCTTGGATACGATTTCCAAGGGGGAGGGTGAGCATCGATAATTATTCTACAGCACTACATTTCATCTATTTTTCAGTTCAACTAACCTCAACACAAATGTCATGCACAATTTAACCAAAGTACTCATCATACACCCTATAGGTAAATATATGCCCGGTTTTTTTTGAAATCAAATCTCTGATTTCATAATTTCTTCCAGCCGCCGGTCTCGCCGGTCTAGCATTTCTTTTCGGGCTCTGCGGAGCTTCCTACCATCGCGTAGGCACGATTTTTATGACACTTCTCAGCGGTGTCGCTGCCCTTGCTACTCTCCTTGCGTTTGTCATTGACATGGTCTTGTTCGGCATCACTCGCAATCGACTAAGAGATGCGGGTATGGTTGCGCAATACGGAAACGCAAATTGGTTGGTCCTTGGTGCGCTTGCCGCCCTTCTACTTGGATTCTGCGCTTCAGCCTGTGGCGTATTTGGCCGCTACAGTAGACGGAAGGATGCCTACTAGTTACCCCTTTGCTCAAGAGTCAAGCCCCACGTTCGTTCACTCCTTCATGACACACGTCACCTTACTACGACGGACCCCTATTCATTGTTTTTACAACGTTAATAATTTTGGACTTGATCTAGTATTAAATATCTGTCTACCTATCCACAGTGTATATCAGGGCGACACGGTACAAACCTACTTGCTCATTCGGAATAAAAAATCCGTTTAGAATATTTGTATTTTATAGTAGTGTCAAGAAATGAAACTTTTATAAGCTGCTTTCACAAGGGGATGTATGGAGGAGGATCTCCGCCGTCAGTTGACGAGGGTGTAATAATATCCGGTCGCGGGCGAAATGATGTACGACTGGGAGTCTGAAATAACAATATGAGTATTTTATACTCTCCTCGAAACTAGAGGTAAATTACCGCCGGTAAACGAGTTTTCGATAAACTTCCTTCAGTAGTGGAGAACCTAGATCTAACCTGGCGCAAGAGGGGTATAGTCGTTACGGCAGGAGGAGGATGCGGTATCTGGACGCCTGACGTTCCAGCTTCACCGAGTAAGAAAGGTTGTGCATGGTCTATAGATCGCTCTCGTTTTTTTTGTGCCCTATGTCTACGCCAGAATAGAACGAACAATAGGCCGAGAATTATAAGGCCACCCACAGCCACAACGGGTCCTATAATAACTCCAGGTGCCCGTTTTCCCCTTGTATAGTTCAAAATTATTATCGTTTAGCCAAAAGACCAGGATATAAAATTGTTCACTGACATACCCTGTTCCTGTATTACCTGAAGATTGCGGCATCGTTGTCGTATACACTTGAGCATAATCTACTGCAAATGTTTCCTGGGGTAGGAATTCTTGTTGACACTTAAGTGTCAGAGTATGCGTTCCCGGTCCCAAAGAACTGGCGTGATATAGCAGGCTCTGAGATACGTAAAATTCTTTCCTTGCTGTTAAATTCATCGAGGAGGCCCCATCTATATCCACACTATACGAGACCTGATCGGGACCAACGGGACCAAAGAGCGAAACTCCATCTCCTGTGAATTAAATGAAGCTTTATGTCTGAGAGGTTTGAATAATCGCACCCTAGGTTGCGCGTTAGGATGTAGACGAAAGTATATATCAGAGAGCTCGCTCACATCAAAAGTATACTTCAAAAAGGCCCCAGAACTTGTTGTGGCACTATATATATAAATATGTTCGTCCTATGTTTCGAATTGGAAGTAAATTTTGACACGTACTGCCCCGTTCCACCCGAAAAAGTTCCTAAATAATTTGGTACCACCCCCCATTGTGCTTCCGTTGGGAAGTAAGTAAACGAGGGACTCGTGTCTTGAAAAGTGATGATATCAAGTTTGTCGTCAACATCACCTATCGTGGTTTCCCATGTGATCTAGTGAAAGATGGAAAATAATTTAATGATGATAACAATAAACAGGTGGTCATATCCAACGAACATAATCAATGTCCAAGTATTTACCATCAAGATCAGCCAGTTCGACGGTATGAAAACCTTGAGTAAGATCTTCTATTGAAAATAACTTGATTTGAAAATTTCCCGGGTCGGGTACGCTCCCGTTCATTGGCGTTTCCAACACACCGTCCAGCGTAAACTGGTACATGCCATGGTTTGCGCGCTGCGCGCCAAATACCTCAACTTTTGTTCCGTTGAAGGTGAAAGAAAGAGATGCGCCGGTGATGTTTGTTACAGTGAAACTACTTTGAAAATACCTATTCAAGATGGTTCAGGAAAGCAGATCAGATATATAATTTGCAAGAAAAGCTCGTACGAATTGACCAGCTTATCATCAGTGGCGTTCCCAGCTCTCCACTGGCCTGAAGAATATTCTATGATTGGTGACGTATCTTGAACGGTAAGACGAGAAGATGGCATAATGAGGAAACAGTTGGCGTTTGATAGAGTCGAGGTCCACTGATATTTGAATGTGCGGAGACCGGTATACAAACCGAAAAACGGAATTCAATTGTCGGGGAGAATCAAGCACCTGTGGTGCTTGGTGTCACACCGTCTGGCAAAACATCATTAGTATCTGATAAGTAATAATCCATCGAAGCAAACCCTACGATGAATGACGAGCATAGTGGCTTTAAATAGTGACTCCATCGCGACTCACACCACATTAATTAAGATGACAAGTTACAACAATGTAATCTCGGGAAAGAGCTTTTGTGTATACCTGTGTTTGTCCGCTATCAATTTGGGTCTCCACTCCTCTCAGGCTGTTAGGGTTTCCCTCCAAGTAAGTACCTCACGTCTTACTTACAAGAATTGATGATTCCGATTTTATAATGTAATTATACTTTGACGAAATGGAAGATCATTTATTTCCGACTACAATATTTGTGGGCCACAGTGCCTTAATATACTGACGCTTGTACTATCCTCAAGCTTACACAGCCCAGGGGCGAGCTTGCAGTAAGAGGTAAGTCCGATCATGATACTCTTTTTATAATGTTCTATCTGTAACTTACCGGGGCGGAACGATGGCGCCTCATCTCTGCGAAAAAGTTACTCAGTAAGGCACGGCGTATTTGTCACGGCACCTTCGAAGGCGGCCCCAACCACAATATTTATGTGGATGATCAAGCACTATACCCTTTTATATCACCGAGTCATATAAACCTCTACTGGCGTTCTCATGGGGAGATGAGAATACCAATATACATCGTGTTGGAGCCGGGCTTGAAGCGCCCTATATTTTCTGTCCCCATCTCGAGCGCCAGAAATTTAACCCCCGTGTTCAGTGTTCCTCTTCGAGCATTCACCGTGAGCCTTAGTAACTATATTACCCACTGTCGATCCTTCGGATTACCTTCTACCTTCATTTTAGATTTAACGAGTGATGCTTCATATATCTATCCATTTCTCCAATGGTAACACGGTTGATTTATGTCTGAGCCACAAGGTTTATTATGTCAATTATGTTGCCTTTCGGTGGGAAAATGTAAGCACTATTAAAAGATTTTTCAGTGTGAGCTATAGTGGGGGAGGTTTTCTCTGTGAGAGGGTGAATCGATGGCTGAACTTGGAATGTGAGATGGTGATGGGAAATATGGTGTCTAGAGTGAAGAAACCGATTGTTAGATGCATTTTTTTGGAGAGTATAAATTATACCGAATTTGTCATATGATCGCGGGGGAGCGGTGACTTGCGAAATCTAAATCTATGCCTGGATGCGAGGAGTGTGTTATCCAATGTTGATAAAACGGTACTCTCCGTGGCGGTCGGCGTGTTTTTGTTGTGGCCATGCTGTGTCCTGCGCTGACGCCAGAGTAACACCGCCATTATGCCGGAGGTGATCACAAGGATAGCCACAGTTACGGCCAATCCTATAGGGTCAAGTTAGTAATTATTTTGTGAGTAAGTTACTATGTAAATTACTGAGCCATATCATAGCCATGTAAGAAATATATATTACCAAGTAATTTACACATTTTTTACATTGTAATAAACCTGTAACTTACACTGTAAACAATTGATTACTTACAAGGTAATTAATTTTACAGGAGTAAGTAATTCAAATCATGTCCTCCCAGTCGTCGTCACTCTCACCCGAGTCACTCTGGTTGTTATTAGTTCCGAGTTCAAATTATTGAGTATTGAGAACTCGGTATATCCGTTATTCAGACTTGGGTTGGATTGACTGCCAACGTTGCGGTGATAGCCGGTCGGATATTTAAATTATTCCGGCTCCTGATCCGTTAGTCCTTCCTGCTTCCCAAACCGCTATTATCAGTCCACACATGCTACATGTGCAACAGTGCAACCCTTCATATTCCTCATGATGGCATTTTTGCGTTTATTGTGTAGTAATAGCTGCAGTTTTTTAGTTGTGAGAAATATTTCTTAATTTCATCCGGCCTCTGAATTTATTACATCCCTTATAATATATTACATGCCCATTTTACCCTCAATGTAAGTAATGAGTAAATTACATGTAATTTACTATGTAAAGAATTCAATGTAAAGTATTATCGAGTTTCTAACTTGACCCTACAATCCTATAATCAGCGCAATGGTTTGTCTGGTGGGTACAATTAATAAAATACTTTTGTAGGGTCAAATTTTCTTACTTCGACAAATCTTCTCCAGTGCTGCTCGAGAAGCACCCCGTTCTCGTAAGTGACACCGTTCCATACACAACGGCATAATCAATCGCAAAAACTTGTTGCTGAGGAGAGGTTGTAAGCGTTAAGTTGTGTGTCCCTGGTCCTAAGGAAACAGCGTGATATAATAGACTTTGGGGTGTGTAGAACTCTCTCTCTGTCGTAAAAAATCCCTCGTAGTTCCCATCTACATGTATGACATATGAACCTCCCTCGGGCCCTACAGGGCCGTAAAGCGAAACGCCATCCCCTATTGATTATATGGTATTTTAGATAGGTTTCAATAATCAAAAAGTAATTTCTAACCCTATGTTTTATGTCAGTTTCGCCAAGAAAAGAAAGATGAAATTGAGTAATAGTTACATCAAAAGTATATATTAGGGATGCATTAGGATTTGTGGTAGCACTGTAAATACTGGCGGTTTAATGGCACATTGAGATAGGGTATCAGTGACGTACCGGCCTGATCCGCCCATGAAGCTTCCCAGATTTTTTGGTGACGTTGTCCAGTCCGCCTCAGTTGGCAAATAGGTGAACGAAGGGCTTGTGTCTTGGAAAGTGTCGACATGGAGTGTTCCATTAGTACTACTCCCTGTTGTTGTCTCCCATGTGATCTAATTCCAGTCAAGAGCTAGGTCAGCAGCAAAAACGACGCACATGTAGAAATATACAACGAACAAAATCAACGTCCAAATAGTTACCATCAATATTAGTCAAGTTGACGGTGTGAAGACCTGGAGTAAGGTTTTCATCAAAAAATAATGGGAATTGGAAAGTCCCTGGATCGGGTGCAATCCCGCTGACTGGTGCTTGAGCCACATTGTCTAGTATGACCTGGTACATGCCATGGTTGGCGCGCTTTGCACCATATATCCCGACACTTGTTCCGTTGAAGGTGAAAGATAGGAAAGCGCCCCTCTCAGTTGTAACCATAAAACTACTCAGAGAGTACCTATCCAGGGGGATGGATTTGAGTTAGTGGACTGACGTTTTGAATGGAAGAAAGGCCCATGCATGTTGGCGTAGGGATCACCAGCAGAGTGTCCGGCTTGCCAACCTCCAGAGTAAGAAATCATAGGTGAAGTATCTTCAACGGTGATTTTGAGTAATGGCATAGCAAATGAGCGGTGTGTCAAAGGAAAGCAATTGGCTGTACTTGAGAGATTAAATTTGGGATGTTGCACTACCCAATAATGTCGAGAGGGAAGGGATTCAATGCTTTATAAAACATCGATACTGTAAACGAGTGATACGCAGGAACATTGTGACTGATGCAAGGGGTCATTAAAATCTAAGTAAGATTGTGTGGGACCTCACTTGGGTTCATTGCATTAACTGAGATGAAAACAACCTTTGACTGTCATACGCTAAGGCGATCCGAGGGTCTCTCCAAGTTTGGATATCGGCATCATGACCATCATACCCTTATATTCTTTGTGAATGCGTAGTATAATCTACTACTTTGGTGTTGCAGCTATGAAGTCATGGGTTGAAGCGTGGATTGCGCTAAGGGCTGAACTGGGCTGAAGTGCTGGAGCGCAAGTTGGGAGATTCGAAATTTCATTACATAATCGTGACCAAACTTGGTTGTTTGTAAAAAAATTTTGCATTGAAGTTTGTGGGCAGCTTGAGCAATCCTCGGCCCGCCCAACTCGTTCCCAGCACCAATTTGTTGTAACCACAACCCTCCAATAAATTTGGAATACTCAGGTTGTCATTATGAAATGGAGGGAGAACTGCTAAGTTGGTTGAATCGTAGCATAATGAACATATGGAGTTGGTTGTTGAACTTCCTCCAATTGGACTGTTCTTTCCACCTCCACAGGTACTCATCGAACATCCAAAATATTTTCGGTATACCGAGGGGGATTTTCGATTTCGGGAAGAGGGGGTTGTCGGTGTGTTGTCAAGTTCGGAGACACCCAGACCGATGAACCAGTTTCGGAGCTCCCTGGCGTATCCTAAAACCAGAAAAGTCAGTCAATGTGGTGCTTCAAAGGCCGGTCTTATAGAAGGCGGGGCTAACATGATGACTCACAGAATCCAATCCGGATTTATGGAACCTCTGTGTGTTCAAGGTTATAGAGACAGGTGGCACTCGAGATAAATTTGGTTGGGTGTGAGTTTGTAACCGCGAAAGAGGCAGAGCAATATTATCTCTATAGTGGATCGTTTCCTGAGGAGACTTAGTGCGCTCTATCCGCGATCTACGCCGCTGCCATAGAAACCTAAAAAGCACGCCAAACATTGCTAAAAGGAGTACAACCGAGACACCCAAGCCTCCAAGAACCCCTCTTGCTACGCTGTGATGAGATATAATTAGAACCGCTTGATTTTCGGGTTTACCATTGAGAAGTAAGTAGTACCTTGTCATACCTTCGCTATCATATCTATTACAAACGTTCTCAGCCGTAGAGGTGTATCAACAATCCCATTGACATACCCTATTTTTGGAGTAGTTGATGGTGTCATTGTTGTAAATACAGCCGCGTAATCAATTGCGATTGTTTGATTAGCATCGGTTGGTTGATATATAAGCGTTAGAGTGTGATTTCCGGGTCCCAAAGAGCTCGCATGATATAATATGCTTTGAGGTGTGTAAAACTCTTGTTTTGTTGTAAAGGCTCGTGCGGAACCATTATCCACACGCACAACAAAAGGCGATCCGTTAGGGCCAAGTGGACCATAAAGTGAAACGCCATCTCCTAATAGTCACTATAGGGCCTCAGTTAAAAATCCAATCAATAATTTTTATTTTCCCTACCCTGCACAAAAATATTGGTGTTTGATGAACAAACAAGAATGTGTAAGACTCACCTCGAAGCTATAAACAATTGAGGCCCCAGACTTCGTGGTTTCACTGGAGATTTAGCGTTAAGTTAGCGAGCTGGATCGAGTGTTTAATATAAGGACGAGGCCTTTACATACTGCCCAGATCCACCCATGAAACTGCCTAGATTCTTCTCTGGGAGACCCCAGTCTGTTTCCGATGGCAAATAAGTAAAGGAAGGATTCGTGTCCTGAAAAACATCGACATAGAGTTTGTCGCTGGAATTTGTTCCTATCATGGTTTCCCAAGTGATCTAGGCAAGCAGGACTGAGTTGTTTAAGATGAAAAGAAATCAAGTCTTATGGAACTAACAAAATCAATGTCCAGATAATTTGTGTCTTGATTTGTCAAAGTGACAGTGTGCGTCCCTTGGGGAAGGTTTTCAGCGGAAAACAGCAATGCTTGAAAAGAAGCAGGATTGGCCTTCCCATTTGATGGCGGATATAAAATATTATCAACTTTGGCCTGGTAGATGCCGTGGTTATCGCGTTTTGCACCAAATATTTCAACTGCTGTCCCGTTAAAAATGAAAGAAACAGATGCATCCTTGACATTTGTTACGGTAAAACTACTTTGGGAATACCTGTCATAGATTGGATCTAGTCAATCCAAAATTAAGCACATAATATAATAACCATACTGGTTGGCCGATGAATCGCCTGAGGAGTGCCCGGTTTGCCAGCCCATTGAATAAGAAATAAGCGGTGATGTGTCTTCAACAGTAATTTTGAAGGACGGCATGATGGGTGGGCGGGTTGGGGGTTTTGGGAGGGTGGCCACTCGTGGGTAATGAATGAAATGGGATGTCAACTGTTGAACCGGGGACAGTGCTTGGTACACTAAATACTGTTGCCTATCTCGATCAAGGGGTACGAATTATTGATTTGAAGTGTCAAACTTGGGATAGAAAGGCTCCGTTCATTGAACAATGTCGCATGCTACCAATCTAACTAAACGTTAAAGTCCTCTCAATAAGAAGGTAAACAACCCAAGAACAAAGGTCTGCCTACCAATACGACCATCATCCATGGTGTCCGAGGATTTCCACCTCTAAAGGATTGCTTTTATAAAGCCGGGCACCTAGTGCCAGTTTTGATAACTCCAGATAGTCAGCCCATCTAGTACTTGTGGAATAAGGACGGAGGATCATTCTATTGAAAGTGAATATGTAAGCGAAGCAAAAAATAATACAATCATAAAGACTGCCGTTTTTTTACCGTTGCGGCCAAAAGCTGATTCATAATTACAACAGCTTTAGAGGAAAGACATCCATGAATGTCACTAAAAGGATGAGTTGATATATCAAACGTTTCACACAGCAGCCCAGCGCGACCGAATTATGAAATGTTTGATGAATGACTGCAATAAACAAAGACATTTGTGATCACTGATGATCAGTTCGATTATTCCAACTCATCGGACCGGCCCGAAGTGCATAAATTTGATGATGGATTCTGCCGAACTCTGGCAAATAACTCTGTTGTAAAATCCAAACTGGCAAACTTCAGGCCGATTTAAGATTATGGGACCAGGGGTGAAAACTTTAAACTGCACATATCATCTAAGTTCCAACCAGTACACACTTGGACTTGAAGTATCGGCGGGTAACTCGCCTCTTCAAATCGCATTTTCATGCTGAACTCTGTCAATAAATATTTAATCTAGATACGCTGAGTAAAAACTTAAATCCTGTTTTCTGCCCATACGAGGGGATCACCAGACATGGCTACTTAATTATACTACGGGAGAACAAGTGAACATGCGTGCGCCGCAAGATGGGAAGGGCGGATGCAAAATAAAGATGAATTCCAAATCGACGAATTTTAGCCGAGTCAAGTGCCATCTCTGGTACTCCACGGAAAGAAAGTACTACGATGTGTTACTGGTTGAACTATGTCGTACGGAACTCAGTTAATGCCACAAATAATATCATGATCATTGCACAATCATGAGCCAGGTCCCAGGATATGACAGTCATGACTCCTTCAGCTGGGTTGCACTTCATCTTGTAAAGGCACAAGGTGTGTAGAGATTGCCTCACCGAGCATCCAGAGCATCCTCCGTGTACTGGGGGGGATTTTCAGTGACGGAGAGCAACGGACGCGAATGTATAGCAGAAATCCGAGACACCCAAGTAGATGTGTTGGCGTCGGAATCCGTTGTCTAGAACAAAACCAATTATTAACAAAGACTTGCTCGAAAGGACAGACTTACGGAGGGTAGGGTTGACACGCTGTTTTCGTTACGTTGATAACCTGCAGGTTTCAGTCCTGGTTTGTGGAATCTATACCTATCCGAGGTCGAAGAAGCCGATATCATAGAAGTTTGAGGCATTATCAAAGGGGTGTGAACTTCCATCTGCCTGGGGGGTGCGGTGGGGTTGTCTCTATAAAGAACTGTTTCTCGAGGCACTTCAGTGTGTTCTGCCTCCGGCTGACGCTGACGCTTCCAGAGAAGTCTAAGCACCATCCCAGACATTGCCAAGAGAAGTGCTACTGAAACACACAAGCCCGCCAATGCCCCCTTGGTCAGACTATGAGATGCGATCAAAAACAGCTAACTTCGGATCTACTTGTTAATATACCTCGTCATCCCTCCACTGCCATGTCTATCAAGGATACTCTTAGAATTGTAGTGATAGATCGACAATTTTATTCACGCACCCTATCTGTGAGGTAGTTGACGGTGCTGCCGTTGTAAATACAACAGCATAATCGATCGCAAATGTTTGTTCGGGGCTGGTTGGTTGGTAAACAAGTGTCAAGTTGTGGTTTCCAGGTCCCAAGGAAGTAGCGTGGTATAATAGGCTTTGAGGTGTGTAGAATTCTTGCTTTGTTGTGAAACCACGTGTTGGGCCATTATCCACACGCACATTAAAAGGTGATCCATTGGGACCAACTGGACCGTACAGTGAAACACCATCACCTTGTAGTTACGATAAAGTATCAGTCAAAAATCTAACTGATCTTTGAGTACTATTTTTCTCACCCTGTAAAAGAGTTTTAATATATGATAGATAAGAATCTAAAAGACTCACGTCAAAGCTATAAATAAGCGAGGCCCCAGACTTTGTTGTTTCACTAACGACTGGGCGGTTAACTGTTGGCCGATTAACAATGGAACCAATACATACTGTCCAGATCCACCCATGAAACTTCCCAGATTCTTTCCTGGGACACCCCAGTCCGTTTCTGAAGGTAAGTAAGTGAACGAGGGGCTAGTGTCCTGAAAAGTATTGACGTAGAGCTGGCCGCTTGAATCTGTGCCAATTATGGTCTCCCAAGTGATCTAGCCAAATAATGGCTGGATCAGTGAGAATATCGAGAGGTCAAGTATATTGAAGCTGACAAAGTCAATGTCCAGATAATTCGCTTCTTGGTTTGTGAGGGTGACGACATGCAATCCTTGGGAAAGATTGCTAGCAACAAATAGTGACGCTTGGAAGGTTATTGGGTCGGCTTGCCCGGTGGATGGTGGATAAAAAGTATTATCGAGTTTGGCCTGGTACACCCCATGGTTAGTGCGCTTCGCACCAAAAATTTCAACTGCCGTTCCGTTAAAGGTGAAAGAGACAGATGCGTCCTTGACGTTTGTAACGGTAAAACTACTTTGGGAATAGCTATTTTATGATTGAAAGCAGTTAATGTTAATGTGTATCTGCAGTTCAGCGCGCAAGAAAAGTAACCGTACTTGTTGGCCGATCCATCATCTGACGAGTGTCCAGCTCGCCAGCTCGTCGAATATGAAATGATCGGCGACGTGTCTTCGATAGTAAATGTTACGGACGGCATTGAAAAAGAGAGATGCTTAATGCGATGTAGAAATACAATACTAGGGGAGTGGGTACACAATCAGTCAATTCGGAACAGCACTCCACACAATATATACTGACACCTCCATCTTGATTTCAGTGATTTGTTGATTCGAAAGTATGATCTTGGGAAGCATGATTTAGTTTGTTGTGTCAAGTGCGTCACCAGGGCCAATTCATTATATTTAAATTCTATTGTTGGGAAGGTCAAGCCGGAGGCCCTGTAGAAAAAGGTTTGCCGCCCAGCGAGACCGCAATGTACCCTTTCCCGCTCCCCTCAGACAGAAGAATCCCTTCCGCCAATGAGGCACCTCGTGTTAATTGGTACCTGTGGATATCTTTTGGCATCTGTGGAGTCAGAATCAGTGATAATTATATTGAACCTGGGTGGGTAGGTGGGGTGAGAATCACATACATCGTCACTGTTCACAGCTGTGTTTGAGAGCCCAGAAAGTGATCCATAATCTCAATGACACCATTTCAGAAGTACGCCAAAGAGCACTGATTTTCCGGGATATCTGATGTTTTACACAGCGGTCCAAAAGTCCTTGATCATTTGATGAACGGTGAACAAAGATGAATAATATTGATAAGGTTGACAGGCTCCATTGACGCGGACGATTCACGTGACGATCACTTCCTCTCTATAAAGGCATTGGGAAAAGTTCAAATGCTAATTTTCCTCTCTGGATTGGGCTTTTGTTGTGTGCAGGATTAGTGGTTCTCTTAAAAGATCATCATAACATTCGATATGTTAAATTGCTTTGAAGTCAGCTCGTCCGCACTTAGGAGTCCCTTTGCAACCTCGAAAATATATTGGGAATGATGTTTCTCAACAACCGAAATACACTATGTATGAGGTTCTAAAACACATAGCCCTCACGAAAAGCCACTAGGATCTTTTCCAATCGACTGAACCAGCTAACCCGATTAGAGCCTGCAGCCCCAGCCCGGTCCCTGCGCCCACAAATGTTGCTGCTAAACCTTCTGTCCCATTGAAAAAAGCTCCGAGTTGACTATTCACGAGTGCCCCAGACTCGATCTTCACGTCAGTTGTATGACCAGCTAGGTCACGAGCAGGAGCATGATATAACCAGCCCCAGGTAGTACCAATCCCGAGGCCCAGGCCCCAAGAAAGCCCATGGGCTTCAATTTCATCACCATAAACATCAATAAGTGTGACTATTAAAGCTGCCGCGGTGCGGAAACGAGCCCAGTCATTTTCCCAACCACTATCAGCAAGATTCGCAACTTTGGCGCCAACAGGTCCAGAGGCGGCATCGGCCTTAGCATCACCCTCTGTGGGTGTAGCGTCGACGTATTTCTTGTAGCCTTCAGAACCTCCAAGTTATTCTATGCCACGGAGAATCGAAAGGACCCTAAACATGAGCTCATTAGTCGGAGTGTTTGGTACACCCCTGGTCCAGACATACCGGTCTCTTCCAATCTGGCCTGCCTTTTCGTAGATATATATCAATGTATGAAACCAAAAATATCAAGAAAAAACCTACTTTTCGCGCGTCTGATACTGTTTTCAAAGTGTCGTGAATTGCACTCAATGAATCCTCATCACCGGGTTTGTTAGACAATACTTGAAAATGTGGGGCCAATCCACGGATATTTGGGTCGTCCTAAAGGCGCAACATTAATCCTTACGTATATAGAGGAGAATTCGAGATGACGAGCATGGCGGGAGACTCTTTTCTCTACGAAGGCAAGATCTTTCGCATATGCCTCTTGATCTGTCGCCTTGGAATTCTTGAGCAATTCAGAATACCTATCTGCTAGTTAGAGACTTCCCAGAACAATGACACAAGAATCTACCATTCTTCCTCAGTTTGGCAGGCCTGTACGTCATCTTAGGATGATTCATGGAGGAAAGGAGGGCACGACATACATGAACTTGGGTTGAGACATCTTCAAAGAGCTCAGGGTTCTTATTGAAACCCTCGGAGCCTCCTCGAGCTTCAATACTTTGAAGGATTTCAATTACACTGGCAAGTGGCCACGAATCGATAAAGTGCCGCAATACGATATATTTCAAACATACCTTTGCTTGTCCTGCATGTTCTGCACGAAAAATTAATCAGTAACAGCTAGTCTGAAACGTAAGTTAAAGAGACTCACTCGCGTTGAAGAATTCGGTTGGTGTTTGACCGGATGGATCAGAGCAAGCTCAGGTCTCAGTGAGCAAATGAGGGTCCGTATAAATACTATCAAGTTGTATGCAAGCTGTCAGGACAGGGACTTGCGGTCATTGTCCAAAAACAGCTCATGGGGATTGTAATGTCCTTGTATGCAGCTCTACGGAGGACAAACGCAATTTTGGGAAGCCGGGAGTTCGGAATCACCGAATGTAAGACGGGTATGGTGTCTCCGAACTGGCTGAAGAATTGATTGAGAAGTCTAGGCAATCTCATGCAGTATGTTCACGAGATTGAGAGTCCAGCCAATGACAATTGTTTGCTTGGAAAAAAAAATTGGACAGATGGTATGATCGCCAGATATTTTGATGGCTTTGTAAGTTGAACCTCCTTAATTCCACATCTAATCTGTTGGCCTTGGAGTGCCGAGCGGTCGTCGAGAAGTGTAGAAATTCTAGTGGAATGCAAGCAAGCAAGTTCAAAGTTCAATCTAATCGGAACATTTTCCGTAAATGTAATTACATAAGTAATTCTCCATCAAGCTACAGTCATTCACGTGACAATGATACAGCCAAATTGGTTCTGCGTCTATCATAATAAATATCCCAAATTCCTGGGAAAGAAAAACACAGTAAGCTAGCTATAGCATGTGGCTACAAATTCAGAGAGGTTTTGAGGTAAACGGAGTAAAATCCACCAAGCTATTGAAGTAACAATGTCGAGTTGACCAAAAAAATGTTTCCCACGCTAATGGTACACTCAATGAATGGACACCAATCCTTCCACAATACAAATTTAGGGCTTTTGAATCTATAGAGACTATGTATGGCTTCTTCATACAGTTTATTAGAAGCAAAAGGATGCATGGAACGTTGTGCAAACTCGAAATTATACTCGGCTTTGCGGCTGTACCACGCAACGGTAGTGTACCATTGTCACGTGAATGACTGTATGTATTCAGAAATGACGAATCCATTTTGGCATCCAGCTTCGCATACTAATGCTTGAATATCTTACTGAAGAACAAATCGACCAAGTTAGTGGTGCTTCTATAATCCTTGCTAATGATTGTTCACATCTCTGTTCTCAGTTCGATAGAAACGGGTGAGCAGATCCAATCTGGTTCCTAAGGCCTAAGACCTTCAGTCCGGCTTTTTTTAATTCCCTACTTACTAATTAGGAGGCATTTCTCAGCTATCTTCTCATTCCAGGATTCTTAGATCCATCAGAAACAAATGCGTTATTAGACAGGTCAAAGGCGTTATTAGAGGAGTTCAATATCGATAATCATCCACGTGTAAGACCCTTGAATCCGATCCTTTCCCCCGATGTTCCTAGAATTAACGTCGCCGTTCATCAGACGAAGTTCACCACGAGTGACAAAGACCATGTCGGCGACAATTACTTCCTGACTTCCGGAGACAAGATGTATGTTGTCCTCAAGAATCGTTAGAAAATTGTCTTATTTTACGCCTTGTTTAGTCGATATTTCCTGGAAGAAGATGCTGTTGATGAACATGGGAAACTTTTGAGAGAAAAACAGAAGGCAGTCAATAAGATTGGTCATGGTGAGAGCCACAATGATGCTTTTGAATCAAGTTAACCCACGTCTCCGAACCAGCACTTCATGAACTTGATCCCGTGTTCCGGAAAGTGACGTTAGAGAATGAACGGCTGCGAGCACTAGTCCGAGATCTCAAATTCCATCGTGATCCCGTAGGTGAGTTGTAACTTTACCCTTCGGACATATGGGTAATGAATGTGCTTCAGCTCTTCAATCCATGGTAATCACCAAACAAACACATATCGGTGGGGAAGGTCAGAGCGTTCGCCATCCCTTGTTCTATTAACAATGATGATTGATCGTGCTTCATATACTAGTACCTGAACATAATGATTCGTGCGTGGGCTGATGATCTTTCATACCCTTCTGACCGTTAATCGCAGGACGTTCCTGGTTTGTTTGACCGTTCTTTCAAATTGTGCCTGTAAATTTGATCATTTATCTAGTACACCGACCCGCCAACCGCTCTAGGATTCTGGATCGCGTTAGAGAGATGCACTCCGGAGAACGGGGCATTATCTTTTTTACCTGGATCTCACATCACCTCACCCATTACGAAGCGATTTGTCCGTTTGCCTGGCGGAGGAACAGGTTTTGAGACTCTACTACCATCAACTGTTCAAGAACAACTGCCAGAACCGACGGGGAAATACATCCTGGAAGCTTGTGCACCTGGTATGCTGCTTTATCCGTTTGATCGATTTACCCTTCTTAAATTGCATCAAGGAGATCTTGTCTTGATTCATGGCTCGGTGCTTCATAAATCCGAGAGAAATAGAAGTCCCCATACACGCTTCGCATATACTTTTCATATGATTGAGTCTCCACCATATGCTGTGTATGACCACAAGAACTGGTTGCAACCTACACTCGAGATGCCCTTCTCACATATCCTTGACATTCCGAATGAAGTTGTGAGGAAATTTCAGCCCTCCGATCCGCACCTTGTCTCGTGATGGGCTGTGGTACATAGCAGGATAAATCCACCTATATGGTTGTATCGATTTGTACTCATGTAATATTGTACTTTCTATCATTGTGCAGCATAGTATTGTTTGTCTGGAAATGGTCATAACAACGATCGCGCAAATCAGTTTGATGTCGCCAGTTTGCGAAGAAAGTTCTTTAAGTAATTTATACTCATGAAAAGCTGTATTTATACTGCAAACCCCGAATACGAAGGTTTACTATGATGGAACCAGCCCCTGCATGACAACGTTTGGTAACGCCGTATTGAGCCTCTGTTGTGTAACGTAGATTTCCCCCGAAAAACATTCTCGAATCGGGAAATGTGGGGTACAGCCTCAACTTGATATATTTATGTTACGGATTGATGACGGGGCTTTTGGTAACTTGAAGCTTTAGTATGAGAGAGGGGTCTGGGCGGCTTTGCTCGTCATTCACAATCGCGGATCTGATGGAAACAGACGGGCAAAAAAGTTTAACGTGGGAGCTTACAGTGTGTAACCAGTTTTATGCCATCACGCTCCTATATTCGAGAGCTAACTTCCTTGGAATGTCCCGGGAATTTCTCCCGTTTCGACTTCTTTTTTTAATTTCAGCCATGGAATCAAGATAATCGCTTCTTGCGGAGCTAAGGAAAGCCGTTTCCGAGAATAGATGCGTCCAGGTGGAAATCTCGTTGAGTGTAAGTTTCAAGGGATTATATCAAGAGATACGCCAACATGTACCGTCAATGTCAAAGCTTTCAGGGAGTGTGATGACAATGATGGTGCGAAGTCAAGATATTTTCGACCGGCGGTCCTACGTATGTGGCAGTGAAGTCATATTGGAGGCCGCCAAGTTTTTCCGGTGGTAACTTTCCAACCATGGTTATTTCTTGTATTCGCCCGATACCTGAAAGGTTTTGGAAGTTTCAGGCGAAGTCCTTTTTTGAGAGAACTCGTTCTTGGACTTGTAGTAATACGAGTGTGTGCGGCCAAGAAGGAATGATGGTGATAAGGATATTTTGAGTCTGGTCAAGGGTCGTGATCGATCCGAAAGAGTTGAAACTCAGCTTGAAGGGCGTGCGAAAGTTTGTTGCAGGACTCCTACCACCACCATCGCCAATTATCAGTAAAGGGGTGAGACCCATGGCACCAGCTCGTTCTTCTGCGCGCCATCTTCATATCGACCAAAATATCATTCCTCAATCGAATACTCATACCCAAGAATCTGAAAATGTCAACCAGGAGCTTTTCATTGACCCTATGTTGGGTACACCCCTTGCGATGTATATCGAGAAGGACGTCGACGACCGAGATACTATTGCTAGTGTGATCACCGTAAGTCGCGTCTTAACTTTGTGTAACTGTTCGCAAAAGACCGATATCACAATTAATATCATATAGAAATATGGAGGTACAATATCACCAGGATATAGTGGAGTAACATACATTCTTGGTACGTAAACGATTTTTGCGTTGGAGCTGTCTTGCGAATAAAATTCATTTAGTTGATCCTCATAAACCATCGGGGCAAAATTTATGGCGGCAATATGCGGGGAAGAAGGGAAAAGTGGTGCTGAGCGCGCGTTGGGTGGAGGAATGCGTAAAAACGAACCAGTTGCAAACTTTTCAGAATAATTGGGCAGGGTGCAAAGTCACAGGCAATGAAATGTCCGTCGTTTTATAATCTATTTGATTCATTTCTCACTTTCCCCTTAGAATCCCTCCACCAACAGACCCACCAACAGCACCAGCTCCAGATGCCGCTCAACAAACCTCCAGCCGGCGAACTCGCACTCGCCCGCCGAGAGAAGCATCCGCTCCTGCTCAGTCCACTCATAATATTCAGCAGCAGCAACCACCACCACCACCACAGCAACAGCAGCCACCAACTCAGCCCATACCATCCATGGCCATCGATGCCCTTGCCCATGCATCTTTCCCATACCAAGTATATCGGCCTATGCATCCTCCACCCCCACAGACATGGCAAACATCTGGTGCGATTGCTCCGCAACAAACACATCTCGCACCACACCTTCTCCACCGCCCACCTGATTCGTGGGATGGATACGATCCTGCTACCCACGGCATGGGCCCGCCTCCGGGAACCCCATATGAATACCGGTATCGCGAAGATCAAGGGGGATGGGTTCCAACGCCGAATCCATATTATGATCCAACCGTGAGTTTTCGCCTTCAATCGTTTTCCAAGGATATCTGACTTCAACCGGACGTCAGCAATATGAGCAACCGTATGAGCAACCTGCATATATAGAGGACCCCAACGCGCCGAATGCGGTCGCCGGACCATCCACTGCCCCATCGGCTGAAGCAGTCGAAAAGCCACGGGGTCGGAAACGCACCCGGACGAATGTGCGTTGCTATCATCAGTATGCCAGATTATAACAGGATAACATGCATAAATCAGCCACCGCCAGGGGCACCTGCATCCACGTTGGTTTTGAATAGAAATCCGCCTGCGCGGTCCCCAACGCCACCCACGCGTGTAATTAAAAGCACATATGGAGGAAATCTCTTCACATCAGACGATGTCTTATATCTCAAAAAATACATCGACTATTGTCAGGAACAGGGTTTAGTGCTCAGGTATATATTAATGAATATCCGTGTGGCTAGAGATTTACGTACTCGATCAGTTTGCGGGAAATTTGTGAACGCATAGCCGTTAAAGTGAGTCTGCTTAATTTTTTTATATTCCCCTATTTCATTACATTCTATCAGGCACCACATCATACGTACGTTTATTGAAATTCCATGTCTGTATATGCGTCCAACTCATGTTTGGTTGTCTTCAGCTTCTATTCCTGGCGTCGATACTGCAACAAGCATCAGATCCGACTGGGAGGGTATGTTATGAATCACGACCGTTCTGAGTCCCCGATGGCCGTCGATAGTGGGAGCCAAGACTTGGATGAAGAGGAAATGATTCACAATGGCCCGGGGCCCGGTATTGTTGCCGCTGCCCATCAACAACAACATAGAACAGCGGTTGACCCAAGCCTTCCAAGAAATCGGTCACCAACACCACCGCGAGCTTTGTATAGGAGTACAACAGGCAAAGGAGTGGCATTTACTGACGAAGACACCGCATTCCTGGTCAAGTTCATGGAATATCGGAAGTGCGTTCTTTTTTCTCGTCAGGTTACTCTTACTTAGCCCATGTCATATAATGTCAGATCACAAGGAAGATTAGACATGGTCGCTTTCTGGAAGGATGTTGCCACCAAGGTGCGTTTTGGCCCATGTGTTTTTGTGATACCCGAACGAATGAGTCCGGAAATCGATTTAGGCACCACATCATTCTCGTGCCTCATGGATGAAGTTCTGGCGCAGACATAAGCATGAGCTCACACATAGTGATGCCGATGCCCCACTTCCACAGCCTCCAGACAAGAAGATGCGTTATAGTCGCGAAGATGACATCTTGCTCGCCAAATACTTTTTCGGCAAGCCAGAGGGTACTTCGGACAAGATATTCCAGGCATTTGGAAGGCTTGTGCGTCACAGTTCCTTCTTTGTGATGCCAAGCAGCTTGCTAATGGGATTTAATCCTTCTTTATGTGTGTATAGTACCCACATCATCCGTGGAAGGGGTGGCAGGAACACCATCGGATCCACAAGACAAAGATTGATCATTTCATGGCGCTACTATCGAACGGGGAAACTTTGGATCCTCCACCACCGGCATAACCCTCCCTATATTTCTTGATATAATTGGTATATAAATCCTCAATATAATTCATTTTTGGGCGTATTGGTTTCCTTGTCAATCATGCGTGTCCGTCATCCCATTTTTGGCTGATGCTTGAAATCCGGAATGGACTCGGAGGGACATAAGCCGAATGCATTCATTGAACTTCCAGGTCCGAGGAATCTTTTAAATAGGTAATAACCGACGTAAGGATCGGAACCACGATGGGTGTTCTTCCTCTATATACGCGGACCAATTCGGACTGTCTGCTCCGGTAATATGGAAGATATGGGGGTTCGCTTGGAAACAAGAGAAGACACTAAGGAACTTTCCCAGCATTTCCGGGTCCTCATGCTGGGTCGGGACTTGCCACAACATTGAAGTCTCGAGTTCGATGTATACCGTGTGCAAAAGCCCAAAATTCAGATGCTGTTTGAAGCACTCGTTTAGTTCTTCCCAAACGATAAAAGAGCATGGGGCAGGTATGTCAACCCCATGAAATTTAACCGATATTTCTTCAATGGGACTTGTACCGGCCGTATTCTTGAGAAGGGCGATGAGTGATTTACACGCATCGATGTTGTAGCCTTGTACACATATGCCGCGGAGATCTGTTAAACCGCCCAAAGTGCCTTGTGATAATCCCGAATTGGTGTCTATGATATATTGAGAGTTGAGCAACGATCCGATCAATTCTCCGTGCCGATCCGACTCACCTCTTTCCGGATCATGGTATATTTTGAGCTTTTTGAGCGATGCGGTCGATGACCGCACTAATCCTTCGAGCAAAGAAGTATAGGCGGCGTCATCGGAATAGACTGCCAGCACGCGTAGATACAGTTGGGAACCCCTGATATACGAGAGTAGAACTGGCGAGAGAGCGTATTTCATGTAAAGCTCCTTCAATCGAAGCCCGCAGCAATTCTGCGCAGCGCGACTAATTTTTGATGGTTCGTCCAATTTGGCATCATCCATAAAGGGATCCCATGAGGTATTTAACCTGATGTGTTTAAGATAAGGGAAATGGTGGAGGAAAGAAATAGGCCACTCTCGGGTTTCATCAAACTCAATAGTGGCAATCCGGGCACCATGACCAAGATAGAGAAGGGCTTGTTGTGTTTTCAATGTGAGGGACCCCCAGCTGTTAGGGCTGTCGATGCCACCAATGAAGTTCAGCGAGGTGAGACTTCGTAATTTCATCATGACATCAGGGAGTAAATCGTCCTGTAACCCCCCAAAGCTCCCGTCATAGCTCTCCGCGTCCCCCGGATTGCTAGATAAAGTCAATTTGTGTATATGCGATGATAAATGCGGATTATTGTAGAGAATAATGTAGAGAGAATTGGTGCGATCTTTATGTTCGGTTGAGAGTGTTATTCCCTCAAAAAGGCGTGATTGTGAGAAATGTCGGAAAGATGGTGATACCAGGCTGCATTGCAAAAGGGCTGACTTGTCGTAGTCCCAGATAGAAAGTTGCCCAATGATCCGATCGATGATCTCTGGGGGGAGAGGTTGGAGGGACGCGGGAGCTTGAGTCATCGACATAAACCACTTTGAAGTTATGAACATAATAAGACTGTAGACAAAGAAACGTCCGTTAAGTATACGCTATGCTTGGCTGCTTTCAGGCACAAACATTGTATTTCAATGTTATGAGCAAATATGCATCATTCAAGTAGCTTCTTGTACACGAATTATACATACATATCATTTTCCTAGAGAAGATAGAATATATACAGAAGCTAGAAGCTAAACCCGAACGTGACTCTCCTTTCCCTTACGTTGTAATGAAAAATATTGTCTAGCCTCGCTTAACTTCCTACATTTACCGTGTCTTACGTTAATTTAGCCGGTTGCTGAGATTCCTTTCCGTGATCACTGTATATGTCATCTTCCGCAGAGGATTCGGTCAGCGCGCGTCTCTGCATGACAGTAAGCTGATCATGAGGCGTTCGGACTAAGAAGGTCAGTGGAAGAACACTCACACCCTCAACATCTTCCGAATATGATTCATTCCCCTCGGAGGAATGCCGAAAAGCCAGGGTGTTATTTTTTAAACCTCGGTGGCTTGGTCCCGAACGTGTATGGCTATTGAGGCGTAAACTGGTATTCCACATGACAACCCCATGACCTTCGCTGATATCGGAACGCCCGCCCGGTATTGTTTGACGGTCATTCAATATCAGCAGCGTGGTGTTGGAGTAGAATTTTGAAATCATCATGTATGTCACAACGAAATATGTTGTGCCTTGGAATGTAATAAAAAAGATGAAGCTGAGTGTATTAGCGGCAGCTGTCAGTGCATAACGAGAAATAAGGTGTCCATTTTATAAACAAACAAGACCACTAACCCATCAAGGCGCCAGTTTCAATCATAAGTCTAATTATTCGTTTAACTTGGTGATGTAGGCGGGGGTTGGTGATTGGGCGATGGCGCGACAACTATAAGACCAATGAGCATATGTCATGCAAGAGAATTAAGATTGAGTACGTAGTAAACAATACCACCTGCTATCCCGAAATCGCAGATCAGGCTCGTCACAAAAGCGACCTTGTAATAATGGCATGATAAGATAATCTAAACCTTATATAAGACATAAACGAACCCTTACCAGAGATGGGACAAAAGAATCGTCGAAAGTTGAGCTGATCTTCCCTGACAGAAAAAGTTGCACAGCAATAACAAATTGCGACGCTGTCGCGCACATTGCCAGCTTCAACTCGGATTATAGTCATAAGAAAAATGAGCGGTAAGAGCCGTACCACAATGACGGGTGCTGGAAGAATCCAGGAGCTGGAAATTATTCTCAGGCGGTATGCAAAGAATAATCGGCCAATGCCTGCTACTAAAAAAAATCACTATCATGCTATTACGGTAAAAGGGAACCAAACAAATATGAGAATCATACCTATTCCCCCAATCATAGAAGTTGATACCCAATACAAACGAGCCTCGTCGATAGCTAGAATGTTGCCTCGATTGGTAACTAATAAATCAAATCCGTCTATAATCACTAATATGGTTTGAAAAGTTTCCACCATAAAGTATCCATGGACCAGGCTTTTGATTACCCTCCGCTCGTTTGTGAATGTCACATAGAATGTGTCTGCCAGTGTTCTAGTAATCGTTTTACCAAATAAAGGACCAAGTACTTACAAGCCTGCACACAAAGCACTCCATATAGCCCACAGCTAATCATTGTAGCCAGTAACTATTATAGTGTTCACCAAGATTAGTATAAGATCACGGGGAAAGGAAGAGAAAGAAAGCGACCATTGGACCGAGTCTAGAGAAACGGCGCATTAGAATATTGAATTACGAATGAAACTGGGAAAATACCACTTGCATCCGCACAATTTGTCCTTCAAGATTGGGCATGGTCCTTTATTGTGGTAGGTCCTCGCCTAATCCACTCTTTATGGTATCGAGGAACATAGCCCTGGGAGGTGAATTTCAATGATTTAGCATGCAAAGACACTACCAAGGCTCTCATCAATCAGATAGGACCACTATAATCCATGATATGATATATCCTGCTCACTGAATATACTGCCTGAATCACCTTGGCGGTAGTGTTTTTTGGCATGGCGACGTGGTCCTTGAATCTGTTGGAAGTTGAGTCTGACTATGAGACAACGCAAAGACTAACTACATGAGAAACTTGCGTTTCCGCGGACCGGATTTCTTTCTCTTCCGACAACAGAAAGCACGTGTTCATGCGGTGAGAACTGAACGTGTTACATAACGTCAATGTGCTGGAGTGACAGGTCCGAATCTTTTCTTTACACCGCACAGTATTCAATGGTCGGTTTGAAGTAAATAAAGTATTCATACTTCGGAGTCATACAAGAGCCCCGGTATGTTTGGTCAGCATGCCGTTTAACCAGTACGTGTACTATCTGAGGGGATGTGAGACGTGACTGAAAGGAGGACGAATAGGAATTAAACATCATTGATCCGGTGGGATCATCCTTAGAGAAACCAAAAAATTGGAATCTGGGGGTAGGAGAATGATCCATCATGATTGTGAGTCGTGATCGCTGTGCTAAAATTTTACACATATCCCAGTCAACACGGAGGAGCCTGGTGAAGGTGGTCGCCATCGTCGACTGGCATGTAAAGAAAAAGCAATGTCTGTTAGCTATACTTGGCTGTTTTCAGGCACAAGCTAAATTTGTTCAGAAAATCCGAAACATATGTTGTTTATTATACACAAACTATACATACACACCATCTACCTAGAGTAGATAAAGCGGCTAAAGCTAGATGTGGTCGCTTTACTTACTTACATTTTATTGATCTAGCCCCGCTAAACCTTCCTATATTTACTGTGTTCTACGTTACGGACAGCCTAAATTAGGTGATTGCTGAGAATCCTTTCCGTAATCATCGAGTATACAATCTCCCGCATGTGAGTCGGTAGGTGTGTGAATCTGTGTCATAACGAGTTGACCACGAAACGTTCAGGCTGGGAAGGTCGGTGGAACAACACTCGCAACCCCAACATTCTCCGAATCTGTTTCATTTCCTTCGGAAGAATGCCGAAAAGTCAATGTGTTATTGGTGGGTTCCCGATGGCTTGGTCTCGAACGCGTATGCCCATTGGGGCTAAAACTAGTATCCCACACGACAACTCCACAACCTTCACTGATATCAGAACGCCCGCCCGGTACTGTTTGACGGTTGTTTAATATCAAGAGCATGGTGTTGGAGTAGAGTTTTGAAATCATCATGTATGTCACAACGAAATATGTTGAGTATTTGAATACGATGTAGAGGATGAAGCTGAGTGTGTTGGCAACGGCTGTCAATTTATAATGAGAAACAAGGCGTCTGTTTAATGTGAACAGGTGCCGACCTATCAAAGCGCCGGTTTCAATCATGAGTCTGATTATTCGTTCAACCTGGTGATGTAGGCGGGAATTGGTGATTGGGCGATGGCGCGATAGCTTTGAAATCCAATAAGCATATGCCATATGAGAAATTTTAGATTAAGTACGTAGTAGATAATACCAATTGCTATCTCTAAATCGCAGATCAGGCTCGTCACGAAAGCGACCTTGTAGTAATGGAATGATAAGATAATCTAGACCTTGTATAAAACATAAACGAATTCTTACCAGAGATGGGACAAACGAATCATCGAAAACAGAGCTAATCTTCCCTGACAAAAATAGCTGCGTAGCAATGACGAATTGTGACGCCGTAGCGCACATTGCCAACTTTAACTCGGATTATAGTCATAAGAAAAACGAGCAGTGAGAGCCGTACCACGATGACGGATACCGGAAGAATCCATGAGCTGGAAATTATTCTCAGGCGGTACGCGAAGAATAATTGCCCAATGCCTGCCACTAGGAGGAGAATAAAAATGTTAACACGGCAATAGGGTAAGAGGAAATCAAGCAAACATGGGAAACATACCTATTCCCCCAATCATAGAAGTTGATACCCAATACAATCGAGCCTCGTTGATAGCTAGAATATTACCTCGATGTGTAACTAATAAATCAAATCCGTCTACAACAATTAGTACGGTTTGAAAGGTTTCGACCAGAAAGCATCCATAGATCAAGACTTTGAATATTGTCCGCTCGTTTGGGAATGTCGCACAAAAAGTGTCTGACGGTATTCTTAAGATCTTCGTCCTAAATAAAGGATCAATTACTCACGAGCCTGCACACAAAGCACTCCATATAGCCCACAGTTGATCATCGTAGCTAATAACTAATATTCTCCGCGATCAGTAGAGGATCAGAGGGAAAGGAAGATATGAAAATAATAACCATTGGACCGAGTCTAGGGAAACGGCACATTAGAATAATGAATTGCGAATGAAACTGGGAAAATATCACGTACGTCTGAACAATTTGTTCTTTGAGTTTTGACATTGCTTTATGGTGGTGGGTCCTCACCCAGCTCACTATTTATAGTAGCGGGGTACATATATAGCCCCCAAGGACGAAAATGTAGCATGGAAAAATATGTATCAGGGTCCCCACCAACGAGATAAGAGTAGGATATTTTGTTCATTTAAGACACTGCCTAAATACTCCTGATGGTGGTGTTCTTTGCCATGGCGGATGAATGTGTCCCCTGAATCTATCAAAAACCGAGTAACACCGACCTTGAGGCACCGCGAAAGACTAATCTCCTGGGTAGTCTCGTGCGTCTGGTTGCTCTTCTTTTCTATCTTCCGATGATGGAAGGTGCGCGTTCGGGCACTGCTGAAAAGCGATTGAATTGGTTGCATAGTGCTGATCTTGCGACATCCAATTTTCCCGGGACAGCAGGAGACCCCTAGGAATGGCTGTTGTGATTCTGCTCTGCCCGTCCAGAGTAGTTAAACATACACCAGCGTCGTATTGATGTGGTAGGATATCCATATCATGGTATTCTTTGGAAGAGCCGGATGAGTAACTTTAGCGCGAACAAAAACCCCTGACAGCTACAAGAACTTCAGTATATCAGGTCAAAACGCCTGCTGTACTAGCGCATACGCTATATCAGGGGAGATGAGACGTAAATGAAAGAGGCGGACGGGAGTCTAATACCGTATCCAGCTCATAGGACCATCTTCAAGTTAGCAGGAAGTGGAATTTGGTGATAGGAGTGGTCAATTACGCTGTGCAAAACCATTGCTTCGGGTACGTAGCTCAATCAACATTCCTTAAGATGATTCATCACGCAGCGATTACACGCCCTCCTTGGCATATCGTAGTCCGTCGCCTTAGACATCAAAGTATGGCAATGGGAATTTAGTGTGCCGAATAAGGGTGTACGTTGCGTCCACGATAGTTGCCAAGACCCCATTGCTCAATAAGGACTGATACTGGGTTACTTGGTACCGATTGTCAATATTGAATAGTGGCCATAGATACACGGAAGAGGCTAGTGGAAAGTGGCTGCCACTCACCGTCAACATCAGGTTGTTAGACTTTTTAAACAAAGGCAATCTGTTGGACCCAGGAATATAATACTATATGGAACCAGTGGAAGCCTCAGTCCTAACAATTATGGGGATCAAGGACTATTGCTGGTGGTCGTGATACATCGAAGAAGGCAGCTGGCTCCTGAGGCAGTGAGAGCTCAAATTCAATAGTTAGCTTAAGCCTTATTTGTCTGGTCTCGGGTCAATGGGGATGATCTTGAGTCGGTTTTGATATAAGGATAATCTTGCATAATGTGTCGGTATATCGCCCGGATTGAGTGTTGTTTGAGTGTTGTCAAATGTTGGATTGGCAGCGTCCTGATGGCTCAGCGCTCAATGGTCAAGAACCAAGTTTGTGTTCGCTATTAGATTGTGCTTTACATAATTTGAAATGAATGAATAATTTATGTAAATAAATAAAATAAATCCATTTGATAATTCACAAATGCAGCTAACTAATTTCCTGGTAGAATCCTTTGCATGTTCTTTCGCATCGTGCCTTTGACTTTGCGCCTCGCGCGTCCCAAAACCACTCTTTTCGCTCATTGTCAATGTTATTCAACCGGTTCTCCCTTTCCTATCGATCCATTACTTGCCGATGTCCTCCAGGAACCGGTTGAACGCAAAGGACGGTCGATATCGACTCAGTCAGTTAAGGAAACAACCAAACCCAAAGACAAACTATCATCGGCCCGGCCACCAGTTACGACCAGCAAAACTATGCCTCAACTTGTAGGCATCTCCGAAGGACATTTGCCACCAGTGTCGGAATGGCGGAAATATTTCCCATTTATGGCTGATGTGAACCACCGTATTTCGATTCGCAATCCAGACACGGCGGCGGCCTTGGCAAACGCGTTTGTACCAGAGGGGTCTCGTGGCAAGGTTATTATAGAGGCATTTCCAGGTGAGCGGCACTTTGCTGGGGATCTTGTAGCCATACTTATGACGCGCCCAAGGGCCTGGTCAATTGACCCGTGCCCTCCTTGCCCTACCAAGGGAAAGAATACGAAAAATAATAGTTATGGAAACTACTCCTCTGTACTTGAAATACCTACAGGTGAGGTACGGCGCATTTCTGTTCGCGTTTGTCTAAAAACATTTATAGCCTCTACAAGCGTTGGATCCACGGGTCACTGTTATACCGCATAGTGGTTACAGCTGGGATGCGTACGATATCATAGAGTCTATGGGACTGCTTGAAGATGTGCCGAAATTAGGGTGGGATGAGGGTGGTATGTTTCCGTTTCAAATTATCTTTTGGCGGGTAGCTCACAGTCATTTTCCAGTTCATCCAAGCTTCCAATTTATATCCCATATACCCTCGTCTGTCAGCGGAGAACAACTCATTGCTCAATTCTTCCGGAGCATACCAGAAAAGCATTGGCTTTTCAAGTACGGTCGTACTCCCCTCAATTTTATCCTTAATGATAATCTTTGGAAGGTTTGTTGCAGTATTGCACCATGCCTTATTTGTTTTCGACCTAATATCCTATTTTTTTTTAGCGAATATCAGCCACAATTAAAGATAAAACGACACGTTGTAAAGTCAGCGTTATTGCTGAAGCTGTCGCTGAATGTACCGAGGCATTCCCTTTCTCCAGGTTACAACCTTATCAGGACCACTTTCATCCTACTCGTAGCAGCCCTGTGGATACACCAGGTCTAAAACATAATACACGACGCACAGGGAATCCATTTCAGGCGATCAAAGTTGTTCCTCTCGAGCACCAAGTACGAAATATCATGTCTTCTGTTCGGTCACCCCAATAACCCTCCTTTTTTCATAGGTCATCTCCAAGGGTGACCTTGACAGTTGGGACTTTTGTTTGAGGAGGCTCTTTGTTCGGAAAGCAACAGTTCTGAAGGGTGCTCTTGGGTATGTACTTCGCCTCTATGTCTAGCAGTTATTCATGCGTAGCCCTCTAGAACACTGGCACCCGGGGCTCAATCTCTCCTCAAAGTGCTCACAAACCCAGATCTCCCTATATCCGAACGAGTGGACATAACTAAGCCAGTTTTACAATTGACCGTGCAAGATTGGGCAGCAATAATCAAGGCATTCAACGAATGGCCGTTTGCACCAGATGTTTGTCCTTTTTCGCACTCTAAAGCTTTTGATGACAATCTGATGAATTGTAGAACCTCTCGATTGACGATACCTTTGTGGTGAAAGAGCCCAGATAGATAGGGTATTTGGGAGATGAGGAATGATATATAAATTACAGATGCGATTAAAAAAACTGGAGAAATTAGAAAAAAAAATTGACAAATAATCAACCCCTGGGGGGCGAACCTATTGCGCCTCCTAAATAATGACGAATAACATCACGATGGAAGAACAAACCCTTCACAGTTCTTGTGTCTCTGTTTCCACAAGCTGTGTTTCCTCCAAGTCACCAGACTCGATAATCTCGCTGTCTTGAGTTTCCACAAGTGTACCAATATCTGACATCATATCAATATCAGTGATTTGAGAATCCTGAGTGTCATTTTGAGGCATCGTTTTCTTCGTAGGACGGGCTTTCTTGTCCTTGTTCCCGTTCCCAGACAACATGTTGTCAAGTGACATTTGTCCATTAAGAGTTGATTGCCGAGGTGCATCTTTTTTGTCCTTGGAGGATTTGGCAAATGGGGCTGAAACAATATCAATTCAGTGCTATACATAGCGAAATTGAAATGGCGCACTTTTTGGTTTTAGTGCTTCGCCTCCGGCTTTGGCAGCATCAACTTTATCGTAGAATGTTTCGCTCTTTTGGATGGTTTTAAGCTCAACTTTTCGAGCAAACGGATTTCGTGAAGCTTCCTGTCCAGGTTTCCGTGCAAACGGATTGGTTCCTGGAAAGTGCAGCCGATGTTAATAAAAACGAATCGAAGAAAAAGAATATTAAATGACTTTGTTTAGGTGCTGGCGGAGCCATTGGAAAACTGGAACTTGGATCTTCAAAATCATCAGCATCGTCACGCTTTCTCTTGTTCTCATTTGATGTTGGAAGTTCGAAGGCAGGTGTTTCCTCGCGTTGAGAGGGTAGAATAAGAGGTGGAGCTTTGGAGCTGAAGCGAGTTTGTTCAATAATTGGGACTGTAACGCGCGCCATTCCCGGCCTTTCCACTGTGGGAGGCGGTCCGTCATCACTAAGGAGATCCGTCCGAGGGGTAAAAGCGTTATTGAAGCTTTGAACTTCTCGTAGGGGTGGGTCAGGCTTCAACCATCTCTTACGCTTATTCCGAGCAAGAACGAGCCGGTCTTCTTGGTTTTCACGGTCTCCTTTCAAGATTTCGACCTTTTCTCGGAACCCGATCAAGTGGTAAAAGTCTGCAATTTTCATGGCAGCGTCAAATGAGGTCAACTGATGGAGTAATTTGACGAGTTCTATTGCTCGGGGAATGTTATCCGCTTTGCACGCAGCTTGGATTAACATGATGAATTCCTTATCCATCGCTCGTTCGCGCATAAGGATGTCATCGGTCGTCAGTTCATCGTCGAGGGCGTCGAGAGCGGTCTGCACCAGTAATAGTTCACGCTCGATTCTGTAGGTATTAAGTAATATATCAATTACAAGGAAGCTCTCAGATGCTCACTGTTCTTCCTTCGGATCCTTACCGCGGAACGGGAGTCGTATAGGAAGTTCCTGTATGAGAGGACGAGGAAAGGCAGGATATTCTTGTTTTCCCTGCACAGAAAAATTATCAACCACAATGACAGTACCGAGAAAACCAAAAAATACCTTTAGTATAAGGCACATAAACGTGTTCTCCGTGATCCCCACAGCCCAATAAGATTCATCCTTCCCAACGCGCCGGTCTAGGAGGTTCGTGTCCATGATACGTGCCCAAGATGCATGATGAGGGATCCGGAATTTGGTGAGAACATGGATCCGACCTGCGCTGTCGTATATGGCCGGCGCCTGATGAGGAATGTAAGCGTTATTTTATGGTATTACAATTATGACACATACGCCTTGATCTGTAAGTCCTACCCATTTTAAAACATGACCTTTAGGAACAGGCAAAGTATCTCGTTGCCGTACACTGAAATCTTCGAAATTGATCATAGTGTAGGATAAATTCTGGGAGCCTGATATATTATTTGAATCAACGTAGTCATAGTATGTTGAGAAGCAGAACGCACCATCGATCGTAGTTGACCCAGCTCGATGTACAACGAAGACCCACTCTGGACCGGCCACCATGGACACAAAATCAGCCCCAATGCCCATGATGCGCCGTTCCCGGCCTGACCCACTGAGAAAGGTTAGATCCCCTTCACTCGTTGCAACAATCACATTTCCAAAGCCTTGTAGGTCGCTATCTGCATTGTTTCGTAAGCTCTTGGACGGCGGGACACCACCAGCCGCGACACCAAGGACCTCGACATCCTTGTTCAACGTATATGTCCATTCTACTTGTGTATTCCACGTTCCATAAGGTTTGTAAAGCACATGCGCAAAATGTTCTCCTTCTGCTTGACAAGCGAAAACGGCACCACGTTCCCCTATTCGGAAGTAGATTAGACCGTTGAACACATTCGAAATATGCAATCAAAACCTAGATAGCCCAGTTCGTATTTAAACCGATCTGTGAAATGATACCCTTTCCGTGCAGAGCGGTCGAAGAATTCGACATTGATGATGTGGTGTGTATCCTGGTCAGTGACCTCAATAACTCCGAGCGTGTTGTATGCTGCATATTTTTAGCATATCAGTAATTACGCAGTATAGAAATAGGCAATCTGTACCAAGATATCTCTTCCTGTTTTCGAGAGGGGTTGATGCAGGTTGAAATGGTCGCTGAGCCTTGGTAATGCTTACTAGATGTGGTGTTAGGTGCAACCACCGGCCTAGAAAGATGCTGTACCCATCTCTTTTACAAATTCATCCCTATCCTTCGTTATTCGGGGCTCGTCTTGCAATTTACCACCTGTATCATCAATGATCCAATCGTCATCTACGTCAGGAATTTCGGCATCCAATTCCACCTCGTCTAGGTTCTCGCCCAGATCAGTGACTGCTCCTATGGGATCATCACCAAATAGACTTGGCCCAGTCTTTGTTGAGGTTGTCGTTGGAGCAGATGTGGAAACAATTGGCTTGACGGGATCAGGGAAGCTATCCGAAATAGCATTCTGCCAGCGACTGAAGACTCCGTTCGTATCAGTCCATGCAACCAGGTTGTCTTTTGGGGAAAACGCAAGTTGTGTAATGGTAGAACCAGGGGTTCCAGCGTGACTGCGACAAAGAAGATATAGAATAATTGTGATTTAGTATTTTTAGCTCAACATACCTGGCAACCACTCGACGAGTTTTGGTAGCCCAAATATGGACCTTAGATCGAGATGCTGAAGCCAGGTAGACGCCATTCGGAGAGAGAGCTAGAGCAGTGACGGCACCAGAAACATCCCTATCCGAAAATGTCTCCACCCGCGACCAATTTGCCCGTGAAATTGCGATGATTTCTTATGAACATTTATAAACCCACTGAAGTCAACAAGGTTGTATGTTGCGCACCGTGAGCCCGTGTGGCTGTAAAGAAATGCAGACCAGACGGATGCCAGACAACGGAGCAATCATGTGCAAATTCAGGGGATCTAATAATTATTTTTTATGAACCTTCATTTCGACACTTTTGAGAAACATACGTTGGATCGGATACGGCAGGTATAATACCCTCTAGAGTGGTTTCAATCGTGGGATCCTCTGTTGAAACGTCCCAAGCAATAATCTTGCCATCTGCCCCAGAAGTGGTCTAACATAAAAGTTAGGGGACATAAAGTCATAGAATAGCAAGGATACACACTAGAAGAGGTGCCGATGGGTGCCATGTTGCCCTTCGGACACCCGCCGTATGTCCCTTCAATTGGGAAACACCAATCATATCCTCTAAGTCCACAACTTTGACCACCAGTTCGCTGTGGTAATGATAAGCACAGTATTCCTTGAAACACGGAATCCAGCTCACTCAGATGCAACCGCCACCCGTTTTCCCTTTGGATCAATAGCAACGCATCTTACTCCTACTCCAACAGCACTTGTCACGAGTCCAAGAAGCTCACTCTTGTCTTTCGCATAACGCCTAACCTCTGCGTCCTCGCTCCCTGATAACCAACAATCGTCCTGAAAATTCTTCCTAAGTGCCCTGACCGAGAACTTCTGAGTTATCATACCGTTGAAGCAACAGTTGTCACGGCCTGCTCTGCCTCTGTTGCAGTTTCCGGCTCCTGTTCGGCGCCTTCATTGATCTTCCAAATACGAACGATACAATCCTGCCCTCCTGTGTAGGCGCGCCTAAAGTAGTCGTTTGAGCGACCAACTGATACAAGATAATCCACACGTACGAGCCATCTTTAGAGAACGCCAAGCATGTATTTCCGGGTCCATGTGATGAACTTGTGATGAGCTTGGACATCAAGAGGTTCGTGAGCCGACAGGGAACAAAATTTGAAAGTCTCTCTGAGAAGCAGCCAAACTTACAGCGTGACTAACGCGCTTGTCACGATGTGCACACGTCCACGACCGTCACGCATCACACCCATTAGAAATTTACTTCCAACGTCAACATTCAATGTGGGCGCTCATATACGACGAGTTTTCCCGAGTTCCTGAAAAAGCAGATTTCTCCGGGGTAGATTTGACAAAACCAGCGTAGAAATTCTCACAGACCTTGGTAGTAGCGCTCATAGCACTAAACATGCGGTGATTTCTGATTAGCTCCAGTCAAAACTCAAAAGCATGAGGCTCAAGAGTCAAGACAACCCGTTTGGACCACCAAACGCCCGAAATCCACCCCGTCCGAGTGAGTAAATGAGTACGTCATAAATACTTCGCTGGCTGATTTGTATCACTCAGCCTAACTATATACCTGAAACTGGGCCGATTTACAACCACTGACAGATCGAATTTATATCAGGTTCGGATTCATAAGCTGCTTGAGCTTGAAGAAAAAACCATTTTACAACACTATATTTAAGCTCACAAGAATCTGAACCACCGTTAATCACAATCGGCAATATGTATGTTTTAGCGCATTTTAGTTAAAGTGTCCCCTTCTGTGTGCCAGGAACTGATAAATGATGAATGGAAATAGGCCCTTTGCAGCCCCATGAAGCCTGGGAATTATTCAAGCCGAATGCACTAAAGTGATTCTCAGTTGTCTACCGACATACGCATACCCCAAGTCCTACCAGGCTGTTTTGCTGGATCATTAAAGTGAACATCGCACCACATCACATCAAGTAGATCAGACCAGAGGAGTACCAGTGCAATCTTCTTTTCAAGTTGAAGGCGATGAGATAACAACACTGATGAAGATCGCATCTACTGGATCACAAATCGGCGTAAGAGGTGTCTTCCTAGTATGGAAAAAGGTGCTCACGAGACATTAGAATGCGTTTAATTGGGTTTGATATAATCAACTCGAGGTCCTGTGACCATCCCCTATGAATACTGCCTCTAGTTGACCGTTCTCTCCGAGCACATCCAATGGAACCATTTCCACCCTCTTTGTTTCCTCTCATCTGCGTGTCACTCTGCATATCCACCTTAGCCTTAATCTTCACTACCTTCGTTATTAGCGTTTCTCCCGTTCTTTGGATTATCCCCGCAGCATTCATCGCTACCGCGGCTTACCATGCCGTCACCTTTCTCATATCGAGCGGCGAGTCCTCGGGCTCCGCCCGGCTCTTCTCCCGCGCCAACTTGGCAACAGCGTATGCACTTACGGTGACCTGGGGCGGGGCCTTTGGTGTCGCCATCGCTTACACCGTCCTTCGGCAGATGAACAAACTAAAAGAACCATCCTCATCCCGGGGAATCTGGACCATGATTCTCCCTTGTCTATGTTGCTTCTTCGAAGTCATTATTATGGGAGCAATCTCTCTGCGGACCTATGAAGAACGGGGACGTATATTATATGCTGAGAAGTGGAAATGGAGGGCAGGGTTCGGTATTCCATCACAGTCAAGGTTTGTGGAACGCCTGATCTGAAATACTGTCGTTGTTGATGCCTCGAACAGCCTGGGGCTACAAGTTCGATAAACCATGAGCTGTAACAATATCCAATTGCAGTCGTTCACCCGACACATCAACATCAACATTATATGGTTAAGCAGTTACTTCAAAATATCGCTCGCTTTGGCCGTCTCCTTGATGGTCATGCAACCATTCAAGCATCCAGGCCGAACACCCCCTCTAACACCACACACATCCATTCGTACACTGCATCTGCAGATATACTGCAGGCCAGTACCAGGTTAACAATACGAGCTCCCAAAGTCGCGTTGGAGATCGTTTTTTATAATTAAAGCACAAATACAATACAAGATACCCGTATAGACATACCAGGCAGAGCCCGTTGTACAATTGGATGTAGTCTCAACCGTGAACACCGAGCGTGTCAGAATGTGGATCGTTCTCCTCATTTCCTACTTTTGCCTTTTCAAATCCCGGCTCCTTACCTAGACCCTCTGGCCCGTCGTTACCGGACAAGGGATTTTCGACATCGATTTTAGTCTTATTAATCTTTGTGTCTTCGTTAGGAATAGGGACGCCAGAAGAGAATGATTCCGTCAGCGAGCTGACGGTTGTCACAGCCATATCAAGGACAGCTTCAACACGTTTCCTGAGCGCTTCATTTGAACTAGAAACGGTCTGCACAATGAAATCACGAGATCATTACTCTTAAAAAAGAATGGTGGCCGCAAAGAGACACTTACCAGTGAAAGAAGATTTATCTGTGCATCTGCTTCGTCGAGTCTCACGATTAAAGACGGTTCGTGATCATCTTCTCCTTGTTCTGGTTCTTCATCAGGAACATCTGGCATATGAAGTTCTACTTCGCCAAAGTGAGCTTCAAGAAACATGGCAAGTCTTTGTATTCTCATCACTGATGATGTTTCGTTATCAAAATCGGCATGAGGATGGGCATGTTGGTGAGTGTGAGATTGTGGCTGTGTTGTTACTATTATCTGTTTTAGATGGTGTGGTAAGGGATGATTTAAGAGACCGTACATTTGACTGAGGCAGGACTCTTGTCAATACCTGTGATGAGCGCCAGGGTAGAGTCTGCAATCATGTCATTACTGGCACTTGAGTCCCATTCTAATGTTAGTTCATGATCATGGGTTTGTTTAACGTCAACGGCACTCATCACCTAGCGTCACTGTTGAGTTGAGGTATGGTCATCTCGGATAACTTTTAACGGCACACACCCTCATGGTTGGTACTCCCTCTCGATCCAGCCCCTCCTCTACGCTGCCAAACATACCCTCAAGATGCCAACGAACCAATTCCCAACCAACGCCGAGGGCAATTTTTTGTCGCTGTGTGACTGTACATGTTGATAATCCCGTGAAATCTCTCAAATCTCGAGGATCGAGGAGTGTATAAGAATAATCTTTGGCGACAAGCAGGCCTGACAAAAGGTCATTGGATTGGGCCGGCTTATCGGCTAGGGTCCCGATAGCCTAAGCAACGGAAATGTCAACGTCAATTATCTGCATATATCTTAAGTAAACCCACTTTCGCCACTCTCTCTCCACGGAACGAAAGGTTTAAGGTTTCCAAGTTGCGAGGTGTATGAATCTTGACATCTTCATCTCTTTCTTTATATCTAGATGTCATGGCAGCCCGAAGGCGCCCCATTGCAGTTTGCTCCCCATGGACCAAAACCTGGAGATAAATTTATTTTATGACAAGACAAGGGAGGAAAAAAGGAAAATACATACGACATGTTGAGCTTTAACAAGTTCGATAAATTCGGAATTCTGGGAGTAGTCAACATGTGCACTAAAGGAAATATACTCGACAGAAATCTTGCGAGGAATCGTAACTCCTTTCATTGAGACGAAGTCTTCAGGTTCTGTCATAATATCCTAAATAGGGAAGGTAATGAGTCGGGGAGTCTGTAACCAAAGACGGAAAGAAAATGATCAAAATAACAGTGAATAAAAACTCTGACAAAGTCCCACAGTGAATGAAAAAGAAGTGACCATTGTTGCATGATATTTACAGGGGACAAGAATTTTTGTAGATAGACCTCTCAACCACTTATCACTCACCCTAGCCAATGTTCCCTCAATAGAATACCCCGTGATGATAAGACCATTTCGGGAGTCAGGGGCCCAGAGTTCGAACAGCTCGCGACTTGGACCATTTGTCATGAAACCAGGACTGGCGAGGACTACACACGGTGGACCTTCGGCAATCTTCTTTTCCCAACCTCTTGTCTGGGGTACGTGGGAGATATGCCTGTGAGATGATTAGAAAACTAACGTGTAGTAACACTTGATACAAACGTACTTGAATACGAAGGGGTTGTCTCGTTTTGCGAATCTTGTGCGAATATTGGAGTTCATTGTGTGGATATATGTCTGATACACCGCCATACACTTGCGAGCCAACGAAGATGCGTAATAAATTGGGACGTTGTGGAGGTCTGGATGCTTTTTCCAGTATTCGTCCAAAACAAGTAAGAGTTCTTGGGCGCGGCCCAAAGCAAAGGCAGGGAGAAGAACGTGACCGCCGCGGCGAATGATCGAATGAACCAAGCTAGTAAACCGCTGTTCTTTTTCCTCTCGGCCCTCCAAGCTTTGAACACCATAGGTACTTTCCACAATGAGAACGTCCGGTCGTATGGGCGGTAGCTCCGCTTTGACGAGATGCCGGTCTTCTTCACGTGAGTAGTCTCCAGTATACAGAATTTTTAGCCCAGCAATATCAATGAGAAACATACACGCTCCGAGAACGTGACCGGCATGATAAGGCGTGAAAGAGACACCGGGGCATATCGTTATAAGTTGATGGGCAGAAACCGGGATGATAGACGCCAATGACATAGTCAGTTCTAACGGTGAGAATAACGCATCTGACGATGATGAACTGATGGAGAACGTCAGTTATGAGGAAGAAGAGTTCAAGATGAAACCCACCTCATCCGAACAAAATCTTGCATCATGAATTTGTGTACAGCTTTTGTTGGATGGGTCATGTATACCTTACCCTTCCCATCTCTAAAATTGGTCTGGGAAGCACAACATCATGAAAGGAAGGTTCTTTGCGTAGATTCGAATACACACTTTTTCTGTGATATATGTCAATGCAGCAGCATGATCAAGATGGAAACTGAGAGTGACACCTATAAGATATACTTCAGACGAGAATAGTAAATTATACGCACTGAGTAACTAGAATCGCATCCACAGTACTCCAATCCAATTCATCAATGAAAGGTAGAGATGCGATGCCGCTGTACGCAGGATGCACGCCCGCGTCACAAACAATAGTCCTTCCTCGATACTGTAGAACACAACAGGATCGCCCAACCTCTTGACCAGCTCCCAGAAGAGTCACGCTTAGCGTAGGTGCATCGGACATCGAAGAAACCAGTTCGTTAAGGCTTAGTCGTTCGTCTCTTTTATATTACAATGACCTGTGAACCTTTCTGTTGGCTTTGAGCAAGAAGTTTTATTCAGGGAAGAGGATATGCGAAATGATGATGGTTTGCGACAAGTTCGTGTTTCTTATGTAACCAGAAAAGTCTCAAGTACGGATCCGACAACACAATAAATCTAATCGTCACTCATGTCTAATCACAAGCGACCCAAATCGGCCAAAAAGACATCACAGCAACATGCTCAGGCGAAGCAAGCCATAAAGAAGAAACATAAGGGTGCTGCGAAGCACCGTAATGAGGAACTCCGGGCGCTACTGGATAGCCAAACAGAAACGCTCTTCTCCGTACGAAGTTTTTTTTATCTATATCAGTGTCGAAATTAACACAAGCGGGAACCCGGCTAGGTCAACAAAATTCAGGACCCTACTCCCTTCGCAAACCCGCGTGTAAATCTAAATGAATCTATTCAAAATCTGACCGCCACCCTCGGGAGTTTGTGACATTCGTTGACGTTTGTTCTCCCTCCTACGTCTTTCACACTTCGGCATAAATGGGACGACACTGCCCCATGGAGCTCGTGGGTCAGGCTTCAAAAAGAATTTCTTCCTCGCACGTTCGTCAACAACATGTTGAAGGTTCACTATATATACAATGATTTCATCCAGGTCTTCACAAACTTCACACCTCACCAAAGTATCCTGAGTTAGGACAAAGGCTGAATGAATTCAACCACCTTAGACGATCATGGAAATTTCATTTGAACAAGTACGCCTACCAACTACTTATTGAACACTTATGTAAAGGGGGAGGGTCTCAGGAAGGAAAACTACTGTTACAATACAACATCAATCGTTCACAGTCAGGAATCCGCAAGGAACATAACGAAGGACATAAGAAGAAAAAGGAAAATGTTTCCAGAGGGGGTAACAAGGCAAACACATATCAAAGAACGACAAACCCCTTCAACCAACCTCAATGCAGTTTGAGAGGGGGGGGGGGGGTAATAAACATAAAGGAAGGTATAAATGAGAAAAAGTCCATAGGGGATGATGGGCATGGGCCTAGGTCATATCTTCCCATGTAGGGCGGGGCGCGCCAATAGACAGCTTGCCTAGCTGTTTCCTCTGGCGGAGGTTCTTGACCTCGGTATTAATGAGGTCTCGAAGGCGTTCTAAATCAAGACTCCTTTCAGCTCGGGAACCCATGAGGATATTGCGCCAGATTCCCGCAGCAGCCACTGAGTTGTCAATAGGCAACTGCATCGGGCGATGAAGCCGGACCATCTTCTGTATGAGGTGGTCTGGGCTTGGGTACATAGCATTTGGCCATGCGACACGAATAGCGAACCACCAACCAAGGGGCTATAGGAGCATATCATCAACAAAATATTCCTTAATAGTCAGACCATACTCACCCGGCCGTCTGGTAGTGTTCGTTCAGGATACGAATCATACGTCGTCAGCCCTCCGTCAGGTAGCGAAAATCTAAATAACAATAAGAACAGAAAAAAAAAAAGCCTCAATAAATAACTCAACATACCTATGAACGACCCAATGGTTCGCATCTGACCGATGTTTTGCTAACACCACCAGCAACCTTGGCATCCCAGGTAACCCAAACGGACTCCAAAGGTCCCTCAACATCCCACAAGCGTCCCCATGGCGTCCATTAAACACCGCATTACTAATCGCATCTGCGATATTTGGGGGCACAAACAGTCTATCCACGATACCCTGCGGACTATCCGTCAGCCGCGCCCGCACGTACCGCTTGTACGTCTGGGTTGACCAGATGCTCAACGCGACCTCATCTACCTGATTTCCGCGCGTTGTGCTATTAAGTGCGTGGTCCAACTCGCTAGCGGGCCATATGATAGCCCATTTAAGTAGCTGTTGGTGGATACGCTGCCATGGAGGCAGTTGCTGTGACTCTGCACCATAGTCCGCTACAGCCCATGGACCCTGTGGCGTTGTAATCATTCCCCTATTTTCCTCATCAGGGAGTGCTGGTAAGGGCGGTGAGGATGTCCTGTTTTCGTCAGGATACCCTTCATTGTTGGAATCAGGGATAGTGGGTAATCCCGATGCAGGAACACCATTCTCATCGAAGTCATCATGGTCGTTGCTTTCCTGGTCATCATGATCATCCCCTCGCACAACCTCCCACGTCCGATGAGATACCGCAGACTGACTCTCGTGGGGTTTCTTCCGAAGCTGGTACAACTCATTTACCAAGTATTGCTTGCCAGGAGAATCTTCTCCGCCATCGAATACTTGCGGTTTGCGACTGCTCTGCGAGACCGTCTCCGCGTCTGCGTGTCGGGCGAATCCTCTTTGTTGTTGCGTTTCCGTCCGGTCGTCATAGTCGTCTTGACCATCTGGATCATGAATCACGAATTCGCTCTGCGTAGGCTGGTACATAGAGTCCGCAATGGTGCCCGTGGGCTGGGTTTGGATATTCACGGTCTGCGTCCTGGGTGTATGCGTATAGTCGTCGTCTTCCCCTACGAAGCGAGAGTCACCATTACCGAATGACCGGTTCTGTGCCATAAGACCCATGGTTTCAATCTTGGGCCCAAGGCTCTCAATTCGCTGTTGCATAAGCACAATCTCCCGCTTGATGTCAGATGCCCACGCTGGAGGATCTTGGGACTATAAACCGAAACCCAGATCAACGCATGAGTCGAAAAAAAAGGATGGATACTTACGTTTTGCGCTCCATGCTCTGGGCCTAGATGGTAACTAAGATCGTGATCGTGGTATGACTTTCGATAATTCTCGATGGCCTGTTCAAACACACCATAAGGTTAACAACCTGATCATCACACCAGTGAACGGACGGCTATATGCTCACCTCTTTATCGTATTTCATCCCAAGTTTCTTGATCCTCTGTCGTACAGCTTTCCTCACGGCCTTTTTGATAAACTCATGGGCTGTCGGATCATTCTCCTTCTGCAACAGTATGCACAATTCCATATCATGGTAGTGGCTGGTGACATCCGGGTCTAGTGACGCTGCATAATACGACGTCCTCGGGGTTCTTCCTGCCAGAGCGTCATTAATGATGCGTGCTTCCTCGGGGTCAAGTTCCTGCTCATCAGGCGATTGTGAACGTGGCGGGGGAGGCATGGGTGTACGCGCCCCATCTTGATCCTGTCTAAGCATAGATGCCCGCGAACCAGCCGCGGAAGGTGGCTTGTGAGGTGAGAGCGAAGGGGCTTTCCCGTTACCGTTGGGTCGTGCAGTTGTTGCCTTACTCTGCTGAGAAGGAGCCTTTGAATGCTGCGAAGGCACTACAGATGGAGTTCTCTCATCTTCTTCTGGAATGGCCATTGCTCGTCCTCTGACGGCAGCATACAGTAGGTCTTCCTGGGTTGGGGCGTGTCTATAAGGAGAAAAAGGCCGGCTATGATGACCACCAGACATGACTGATCCAGGACCTTGTGAACGGCCTACCAAGACAATCGTTTAGAAAAACAGGCAGACAAAAAAGCTCTTGCATGCATACCAAATTCAGACCTATTATAATTTGAGGGATTTTTCTTTGATGGGGATTGTGGAGGTCGGATTTGTGAAGGTGATTCAGAGGGTGTCACGGATGCCGCTTTGGATCGTACTTGGGACTTTGATCGTGGAGAAAGAGGAGCATCTGTCTCATAATCACCTATTCTACTCTCAGGTAGTGGTGGATAAACAGTCCCGTCGCGAGTTTTGGTTGTGACACGTGATCGTGCCGTTTGGGGCGACCAGGGCCGTTCTGGCCCCACTCGAGAAGCTCCTCCGTTTACGGTGCGTGTTGTAGTCCTGGGAGACTGCGTGGCAGAACTAGATTAGTTGAGGAAATAGAAGGGCAAGGAATACACTTGCAAGGAGTTCCTCACGCTCTGACGGCGCAGCGCGAGACTTCCCCCGTTCGGTGTCAACACGCAAAGTCGTAGCTCGAGGAGACATCGCGAATTCTGAGGCAGGAAGAGGAACTCTAGCTGCATGGCCTGGGGTCATTGTATTGGCAGCAGGATAGGCAGAATGCCCTCCCTCTGTCCCTCCGTTATAGTGGGCTTGGGAACCGTTAGCCTGGATAATCACCGGTTAGCAGTGGAGCACATGAAATATAGTGCGGGATGCGACGTACGTTCCACGAGTTGTGTGCAAAATGGTTGTTGGGACCTGTGGGATTGTCGTCTGGTGGTAACGGGCCGAAATTACCAAAGGAGGGACCGGAATCATATGATTCATACTTGGGACCAGGAGGATCGTGAGGTCCAGGTTCCCGCTTGATATGAGCGTCAGGCAACGTCAGCGCGATTAAATATAATACACGGACCATAGGTAAAATGATCTCCCCAAGCTCCGACCTGAGCCCATCCTGGACATTCGAATCGGCGTCTTCGTCATCGTCATGACCGTTGGGCTGAAGAGGTATTCCATTCCGGTTTGTGTAGCTCATTGGAGAATTTGCAAGCTCGAGTAAGGCATCGCTATTCTTGCTTCTGGGTGCTGGAGAGTGTATGGGTGAACGAACACCACTGCGGACTGAATCTGCCCTGCTTCGATATTCGTTTGGGTCAACCATAGAGCGAGGAGGTGTATTGTCAGGTTCGTCTCCCTCTTGAGACATCCCTTGAAGGTAGTGTAGAACTGAAAATGACGTGAGTGAAGCTATAGCGTCAAGTATACGATATAATAACCTTTTTCATTGGGAGCTGGGGAAAATGATCAGTGACCTGGGATGAATTATGCTTATACGGACAAACCTGGAGTAGAAGAACGAAGGCGGACGGCACTGAGAACCTCTTTGTTCCCTAAAGCAGACATAATGGTCGTGATGAATAAGGTGGGGTAGCGCGCGGGTTAAATGGATAGATTTCAGTGCTGTGTTGACTTGAATAGTAAGCTGTGGCACTGGTTGAGGCGTGAAAGAGATAAGTTCGTTGAGCAAGTAGGTGATCGTTGATGAAAAGTGAGTAAAAAAAGGGTTTTTAGGATGATATGGAGTGTTAGAAAAGAGATATCGCAATTGGAGCCAAGCTGGAGTTGAGAAATTACAAGTTTGTTCAAAATGGCAGGCCTCGAGGCAGAATCGCTGATGATGGAACAAATCTCAACTGTGCCCAAATAACTACAAACATCCATGGTTCGGTGTCTTTTGTTCTTGCATCGCCACCCATTCTTCTTTTGTTGCTTCCAGGCTCGCCGACATCCTGTTGATTTGAATCATTCAAATCCAAATAACCGCATTCAATTCATCTATGTAAAGCCCATACACACCAAATCACACAAGCAAAGTGTGCATTTACTTTTGCACCGAATCCGAAGAGTATACATTCGTAATGTCAACTTTAGTGCTTCAGTCCTATTCTGCCAATGCTATTTTATTCGATGAACCAGAATGAGCTTTCAAGGCGATTTTCGATACCGAGTTTGGCAAAAAAGTTTCCCAAAGCAAGCTGATCAATAAATCTGAGACCATCCCCTGATCGATCGTAACCCTCCGAAGGCACGACGCCTGAACCGACGGGAGTTATAACCCTGAAGCTGGAAAACTAACGGAAATTCGCCCACTCCGGGCTCTTCATTCTTCATTTTAATATCACAAATACAAGTCATTTCGCTCTAACATAAAGTTCTTTTTCAGGCTAGAGCCCTCAAGACAGATTGAAGGGAAGATTAACTGCCAAGACTGGCAAGGTCCGGTCCAAGTATGTATCTGAGTCCCCGAAGATCACATGGACTTGTTATCCAACGGTGCTTCTAATCCTCACGTCGGGTCCGTGTAACGACGCTAACAAATCATTTACAAATACCAAACGTCAGTATCTTTGAGCACCTACACGTTACTTTAAAGCACTTGACTTCTTTCTGTAGGGACGTCTCCTTCGTTATCTTGTCCAAAGTTCTTGTTAAGTCCTGCTGGTCCCCATAACCATAGCTTCCTATTTTAAGTCCTCTTTGACTCTTCAATTCATCACTCCATTCTCAGACTTCAACGTTCAACGCTTGGCCATGGATCTCTGCAATTTAAATGACCAGCCTTCTCCAGACCACCACTACAAAGGCCGGATGCGAGGCGGCGTGGTTTCTCGATTCCTCGAGGCCAAACTTGATAACGACGGTTCAAGTAGAAAGGCCAGCTCCTGTATGATATAGAGGCCACCTCAGATCAGGTCCAACGAAATCGCGACGCCGATACTACCGGGGCATTTTGAAGGGCTCCACAGAAGGTGTCCCGGAGAAGATCAATTCTAGTGATAAAGGAGGTTCGGGACACCCCCCTTAATTTTAGACCCACTCCCATGAATTGGCGCATCAAACCCTGGAGTTCCATACATACTACGTAACCCATCCACAAATTTCCATCCAACACGGATCCACGACAGATATCCAGATGATCACAAGTCTCAACTTCCTTCCTATAGTACGCCATTTCTTGTGGGACGTGGCTTGACGCTTTACTAGAAACATCAGAATTAATCCTGACGTCACACCCAAGCAAGCAATGCTTAATCAATCTTACAAACACCTATAAACGCGTTCCAACCTCATAATCTAACCGCCAATCACGAGAACTACTCTGTTCAACTTTCAACTTCTCTCATCAACCCCTCTACGTTCAACCTCTAACACGCACCTCGAATAATATCGTCCCCCCTAAATGACTATTGAGGCTATACAGATGCATCCACAGGGGCTGGCACAATCAGTATCTGACATTACCCATGAACGTCATAGGAAATGAAGTTCCCATGAGCCACTGGCATCACAATATATGACACCAGCGATCTGTACATCATATCACAAACTTTAATGAGGGCACGGGCTGCCACTCATTCCAAGGATTCAATCCGAAAACTATCAACATTCAAACGTCATGGAGGGATCAGGGGGCTCCAAGTGCTTGGTGATGGGAGCCCAAAGAATATCCAAAGACGCCTGCCTACGTTCCAGCAATAGCACAGGCTGACGCCCCCCCTATTCAAGCTTCAACTATTCGATTGTTACAGACAGTCAGAAAGGCTACGACTGAGTAGGCCTTGATTCTCTTGCCATCCACCATACCCTCCTACGCTTTCGTTAATCATGTTTCATTTTGCTATCCCAATACTAAATATAACTTGACTCGGCGACCATGACACATCATTGGCATTTGCAGCAAACCCCCCGACGTGACCTCCGGCGCCCTGATCCTGGACTGACCGCTTGTCAGATCATCCTTCCGGCATGTCTGAGCGTCTTATAATCCTTACGCCGAATGCGGTCACTCAGGTTGAGACCTCTCGTCTACCTGTTTCGCAGGCTCCATGTTCACGTACCCAACTACTACCTTTCCTTTGTACCAATTAGCATGGTATTTCCTTCCTTTATTGGTGAGCACCCCAACAATATTTCAACATTGATATTTTTACTCACCGGGAAATTTCTCACCAAGATTCAAACATTGTTTTTGGGTACGTATCTCCCGGCTCGCGCTTGCATGCGACCTATTGAATCTTAGCGATTTATTCCAGGCTTTTACGTCGTTCTATTCAGTATCTGCGTCTATATGCTCTACAAGCGCAAGACACGAAACTGGAAACTACTCCTCGCCATAACGATCATCATGTTCGGGTTGTCCGTCGCACAGACGGCGATAACCATCCTTCACGTCTTCTCCGAGAAAATCACCACTTTGTGGCCCGTAATTCAAGACCTTTTGTATGTCATAACAAAGTGAGCCAAATGAAATATATGATGACTGGTGCTGAGTTCGTTTTATAGTATTATCGCCGACGGACTTTTTGTGAGGATCAATTTGGACCATTCTTTCGTATGGGAGGAATAATTTTGCTTCCTCTAGGTATATCGCTGCTATGTTACTTGGGCTTATAACAAGTACGTGATTTTGGGTCCGGTTATACTCCTAATAGCGACGACTGGTAATTATAACCATCCTCTCTCCTAATTAAACCATAACCCACTGATACCCTGTCTAGGCTTCGGGTTCGCGACTATCTGGTTCAGCGGAGGAGTTCCCTTGGGGTCTGTACCTATCCACGGGCTTGAGCATATATACGACACGAGAACCTTTTTCTTCATCTCTATCACTACAAACGGAACCTTGACGCTCTTGACAGGTAACTGCTGAAATGTATTACAAGCTCAGGAACTAATAATTCTAATTCAATACTAGCCGGAAGAATATGGTGGATTACTAGAGATCTTAGGAAATTGTCGGAGAAGAGGCTAATCAAAAAATATGACACCGTGATCGCCATTATGTGAGAACATCCATTCAATTCTTGAATAATTTAACTGACATAGGGTCAAGTGTGGAATCCGGCCTTATATATTGTTTGTCAGTGGCGGCGTACCTCATCTCCATGTCCATCGATGCAACGCCACCAGCAAATTACGATGCTAACAAATATCTCGTCATTCCAAATCTGAAAGGAGTATATAACATATCTTTACGTGTCCGTTCTGCCTAAAATGATACCTTTTGTACAGAACATCGCTTTCGCTGCTCTTACCCAGATTGTAGTACGGCCATTCCTATACTTAGCTCGTGTGTTTTTATGGTACTTACGGATTTCGTATCTACTTTTAGGGGATCGTTCCTACACTTGTCATTGTTCGAGTGTGCCTCGGCCTCAGCGCACCTGAATCAGTTTCTTCGCTTTCGACCTTACGATTCAAATCAAGAACGGAAGAGCCCAGTCTAATTAACGACGGACATCTCGAGCCTCTATCAAAGGGCTTCGCGAGGGTAGGGAATCGTTTTCATTAAGATTTCAAACTGCTAATTTTTGATGTAGATATCTGAAGACAGTCTTGGATGTTAATCATCCTCCCGAATCCACTGATTTTTGTTGAATGGACTTGAGCCAACATTTCTCTATCTGGGTTTTGCGATGAGAACAAAATGGACTATGGACTATGGACTATACTCGTGGCATGTACACTACACAATCATTACAATAACACGATCATTAACGTAAAATATTGTCTCGCTTGCATACCCATGACGTTGACGTCCTCCAGGTGATTTAGAAAATGCGATTCCGGGATCGACGGTTCCACCTTTCCGGGGACTCTCTTTAACACGGACAACTTAGTCCGGGACGCTCCTTACCACGAAAACCTTCTATTTTTAAAACGCCTCATGAGACCAAGCTATTTTTAGTGTGAGTATTTTTGTCCCTGTTAAGGTTGCGATATTTCCCCACACCCTCAATTTTCAATTCTGTAACCTGAAATATTTCGGAGAAATTAAAACATTTGATTCTTCTCCCGGCCCGCCATAAGGAAATTTGACGAGTATAAAGGGTTGAGGATGCATCGTAGGTAGAACCAACAAAATGTTGACTCTCGTCGCTCTTCTATCACTTGTCGGAAGTATTGTCCAGACTTCTGCAGCATGCACGGGCACTATTTCGTCCCTAGCTGGTAAGTACTTCCAAAATGTCTCTAAACAGAGTTACCGAACATAATGTGCAGACGTGAATGCTGCCGTGGCTTGCACAACCATAAATATCAACAGTTTCACGGTCCCTGCCGGACAGGCTTTGACCCTCAACCTATTAACCGGAACTACGGTCAATATGAGTAAGGGAAGGTTTACTGTTTCAGATTCATTCCCTCACAATTTGTTTGGTAGTGGGTGACATATTCTTCGGAAACCTAAGCTGGGCAGGCCCGCTCTTCACTGTCAGGTGTGTCTCCATCCCCCCCCCCCCCTTATTTGTTTTATACTAATTCCCGGTAATTAGTGGAACATCTATCACATGTAAATCTACCAACCTGGTCTTCCCTACTTTGTTCTAACAAGAAATGGTTAAGTCAACGGAGGAGGCCATAAATTTGATGGTGGAGGGCCCTTTTATTGGGTTAGTCCTGAATCCTTGTTTGAAATCACCATACTCAGATCTCGCGAAGGATGGGCTCGGTGGGAATGGTGGTGTTGTGAAACCGGCACCAATGATGAAGTGAGTGAAGCTTGATGAGTCATTTCCTCACTAATTGTTTTTGTAGAATAAAGATATCTGGAACATATTCCGTGTGTTGTACCCTTTCATCATGGACCTCGAACCCTGAATATTTTGATGCAGAATGTCAAAGTTGTGAACTCTCCAGCTCGCACATATTCAGTTTCGAACCCTGGTCCTCTGCTTATGACGGACCTTACGATCGACAACTGTTTGTCATTCTTCCAAGATATTGATTCTACTTATAACGGTGTACCCTAGCACTTGGAGATCTGCCCAACTCGCACAGCAATGGCCTTGCTGCAGGTACAAACGCGTCTGCTATTTGGCTGGTGTTGGGAAATGACTGTTGATACTAGGTCACAACACCGATGGATTTGATGCAAGTACGACAGATTTGACGATTCAGAATAGGTTCGTTCAAAAAATCAATGCTCAATAAATATCAATCTGAATTGTATGGATATCATTTTCATTACAGTGTTATCAAAAACCAGGTTCATAATCATTTCGACTTGATAGAGAAATCTGCCACTGATCTACGGCAATTAGGATGATTGCCTCGCCATAAATAGAGGATCTAATATCGTGTTTAAAGGGAACACTTGTTCCGGTGGACATGGAATATCTGTTGTAAGGCACTTCTTCTACCAATTTTCACATATACCAAAACTCTTGTACAGGGATCAATCGACTCCGGCGTCACTGTTAATGGTATCGTCATCTCCGGCAACACCATTATCAACAAGTACATCCAATTCCTTTATTCCGTATGTATTTGTACTGACGCGATAACATCGTGATCCGCGACTAGTGATCAAGCTCTTCGAATAAAGACCAAGTCCGCCGCAACCGGAAGCACCGTCACAAACATCACTTACTCAGTAATAAATTTACCTGCAACAAGACTTGTTCAAAAGTTGACATTCCCTTTAGGGAAACACTGCAACAGGAATTCGTAGATTTGGAGTGATCATCGACCAGGTAAAATAGCTATTAGCCATCGTTTTTTCAAATCCGGGCCGTTTTTGACCCTAGTTTCCACCAGAGCTACCCAGATACCCTCGGTACTCCCGGAACCGGTGTGAAATTATCTGTAAGAACCAATAATGACCCTTACCTTGCCGTCCCGGTTGATAAGGCTTTCTTTTTGTATGTATAGGGTGTCAACTTCGTCGCACCAGTAAGCACCATCTCGGTCAATAGCGGTGCGGACCGGGTAGCAGTGAATTGCGGTGTCGGATCTTGTTCAGGTACTTTCTTCCCTTACTTGGGAGATAACCACAGGCTCACATGTATGGCCACAGGAACGTGGAACTGGTCGAATCTCAAGGTCACAGGCGGCGTTGCAGGTAAGCACCCGCTTTATTTGATTTTTACTGTGCCTTACGAATGGGGAATTTCCCGAAGGCCCGATAACCAATTTCAATGGAATTTCAGGGTTTAGTCAATGAATTGTAAATTCATGGGTCCGTATGCACATTAGCTAACAATTTGACCATATCCAATCAAGTATTCAACAAGTCCTTAGGGGCACACGCGCACCTTCTTCACAGTCAAAGTTCCCGCCTCACATTGATTGAGACTCAAACAAGTCCAATATTTTTTTCCATGATATAAAGAAATAGAATTTCAAGCCTATAGCATTCCTCTATAAAAGTTACAATAAGACGGTATTCCTCCTTGAGTAAACGCAATGGCCTTGCCATGGCGGTAAAAGTCGGGGAGACAACAAATAACAGTTAGATAGCGAGAAAAGATTCGAATGAGCGTAGTAGGGAATTAGGCCTCTTTGAATCGCGGAATGTCAATAGGTCCTAACGACCCAAGAGGAGAAGAGAGGAAAAGGAAAGTGGAAGGCGTACAAGGCCGGAGTAGTACACAGATAAGAAAGTAGGGGAAATGAACGTGTCAATGAGTGCCTCCAGAATGAAAAAAGTGACAGTATAATAATGCGAGCGTGTCGAATATGCTGTAGTGGTTATTTTAGGGTGAGGTATGGGTAGGGGTTGGGTGGGGGGGTGTTGTTGATGCTGAAGCTGGATGCGTGCGTTGACATGAATATATGCAAGAGAAGGAACAAACGAAGATGCCAAAGGAGATAAAGCGGGTGAAGGAAAGAAGAAATCAAGTGACAAAAAGTATGATTTGTCCTCCTGGTCCGTACTGTTCGAATGCTATCTGGACATCTTCGGTCGACCTAAGCGATATCATGTCGCCATCTTCATCCCTGTATTTGACTCGCAATGGGCCATCGTCGCGACGTGGACCACAAAGGCGGATTTTCCTGCCAACCTTCTCTACCAAGTCGTCGAATTCAGTCGACCGCGCAACTTGGATCACAAAGATATCTTCGTGGAAGTGCACCTTGACCTTTAGGGGCGGACCATGGTCGTTCATGCCGCCATCGAAGTGTTGTGATCGTGATGATCGGATTCCAATGGCACCTAGTGACGATTCGCTCGAGCCGAAAGGTGTGATTGGTGATGAGCTGTTAGGCGAGTAGTCCGAGCTGTCGCCAGTCGATTGGCTCGACCCACTACCACGCTTATCATTGGTACCCATAGATGTATTCGACCGGTCACGACTCCATTGCGGTGCGGTTGGCATGGGAGGGGGAACCGACTTGGGGACATAGGCGATTGGTTGGCTCGCGCTCCTTGATCTATTAGTAATTTGGTGACCACGAGAGTCTTGTTGCATTTGTACAGGTGTATTACTGTTGCGCTGCTCATGACCCTCGTAAGCGTTCTGTAGTTTCGTTGAACTAAATTGACTTCGGAGTGGTGGTCGTGACCTGGGAGTGGGGGCAGTGCCGAAACTTGATTCCGACGCGTAACTGACAGTACTCATGTTCGAATTCATGCGCGGATTGTAAGGTCTGAGTGTACTATTCTGCATATCCTGTCGCGGTTGAGGGTTGGGTACTGGCGGGAGTCCATTCCTCCATTGAGCCATGACTGGACCGTTTGTGTCTTCTGTCTGGGCACGGGGTCTATCGTAGCCAGGAACAGCGTCACGCTCTGGGGGCATGCTCATCGCGTTATTGCGGCGGAAGCCTACAGGCGTTCCGCGTCCTGAAGGGGCGTAATTAGAAGACGGCGGGTAGTCCTCAAAGTCATCCTCGTCAGGCTCGAATTCGAACCCATCGTGCGGTGGGTAACCCTGAGGCCCGGACCCGTACACCGCTGGGTTCGTCTGAGGCACATGTTCATCGCTACCGTAAGGTGTGCGAGGGCCACGACTGCTTGGCGCTGTCGATGATTGGGTAGAGTACATAGAGTGTGGTGCGCTGTAAGGGGATTGAGAATGTCCAACTTTGGTGCTGAGGCGGGGTTGGGGCAGAGGGTTCGTTGTGTTGGCGGCAGCGATTCGTGAAATACCATTGGTAGGTCGTTCGGATGCTCGCCGTTGGGCAGAGGCCTTGATTAATCGGTTAATTTGGGCTTCCCATTGGCGCATCTGATCTTCCCTTCGACATCTTAGTGTGAAGTATTCAAGATCATCGTCTCCTTTCCACCAGACGGCCAAGGGGTACTGTGTTGGGATAGCCGACGCTGAGGTACCAATTCAATTCAAGTCATCATAAGAGAACGCATCGAACTTACAAGTTGACATCCTGGGTGATACAGGAACAGCTTGTGTGACATTTCCCAAGAATATCCGTCCTTTCAGAAGTAAAGGTGTGGTCTTTTTCACGGGTTGGCCAACACCACCAGGTAAAGTAAGTGGAGGTGGAGCGGGCTGTTTCTTCAAGATAGAGTTGCTCTTCCCAACTTTTTGTCTAGCGCCAGGAGGAAGTACGACAGCCTCTTTGCAGCAAAGAATGATCTTCTCAAAAAGGAAGACATGATACTCCCGGTCAATGTCCGATTTGGTCACGACGAAAATATCGTCCAACAGGAGTTCGCCGAAGTTTTCAAGATGGTGGCCCTTCCAATCATCAATGCGTGAATGGAGACTCTTCACCGTGAGTTCGTTCTCGGCCCTCCTTTGGGCTTCGTTGATCTTATCGGTGATACGTTTCGCCGCATCAGAGCCTCGTTTCAATTCATCATAATGTTGATACCCGGCTGCCGAAGTCGCCTTGATAAGAGACTGAACACGAGGACGGAGAAACACCTGTCAGTAACTATTATCAATACTAATGAAACGGAAACGTACATCAAGTAGTAATGGATATTTGCAAACACGTTGAATTGGCTTGATTAGGAAGGCTGGGAGTTCGCCTTTGACGTTGATCAAGTGGTTCAATGCCTGTTGACATAAGTTTAGTCAGCTATCGGGGTTTGCCGAAATGGGGTTGTCAAGACAACACGTGTTGCAGGGGAATGTTCAACGAATGGAGTGGCGTCGAGATTGAATGAAATCTTAGAAATAGGGCTGTACTCACCACAAGGTTCTGTTCGTTGGCAAGCATAAGTTCCGAAGCGCTAGTGTAATTGGCGCAGTAGGGTTCATAGACAACAAATTCTTCTTCCTATTGTTCCATAACCGGTTAAGGGCGTGGAATGAAGAAACCATGAGCAACGACAATGGGAAACCCAAATTGAGTATATGGGCAAGTTAGATGACTCACACTTTCGAGGAAATGCTGTCCCCACCGCTGGTTTTGCCATGGCAGCTCTGCAGTGCTTTCCAACCGAATAAGGAATTTCCGTTGAAAATTAAGAAGTTTGTTGAGATTAGGGAAGAGAAGGTGAATGGTGTCTTGATCGATGATATTGAGCCGTGACAACTCATTCGAGTATTTCTAGCGAACATGAGGCTGCGGCGTGGTTGGGAAGTGGCATCTAGACTCACCTGCATGATTTCGAGATCCTGTACAAATTTTCGTTCTGTCTCCACCATCTCCTTAATAATATTATTCCTAGCGGATTCCTGAGCATTTGCAGGAGGCGTGACCGAAGAATCGGTCGTAAGAGAATCGAAGGACTCGTGCGACGAGAGCATAGTAGGTGATCCATGGGATGTTTCGAATACATCTGGTGGTAGGTGATCTACGATGGCAGTTACGGTGTTGATCACCTAGATTGTCCAAATGAGCTCTAATCCACAATTGCTAATAGTAAAAATGAATCATACCTTGACTAATCCATCGGTTGAATTGCGGTCCCAGATGTCAGTGACTGTAAATGGTTCACAGCCAGTAATACTCTGAGTAACCTTGTCTGTGCGGACTTGCATGGCGAAGAGGGCAATTGCACGCTTCTTCGGCTTGTCAGGATTTGCATCATATTCATCCTGGTTGAACTGAGAGTTATTTATTTTTGCGAACCCCTCCTCAGGTGGGAGTTGATCGAAGATATAGCACAAGGGGACTCCGAATGAGAAGAGGTCCCATAGTTGAGTTACAGGGTCGGTGGATTGACGTGCGTCTTCAGACGCCGCGAGAGAGAAATAGTAAGAGAAGCCACGAATTCGCATGAGACGATTGCGGAGAGCTGAGCATTGCTGGTAGAGAGATGTTGACTGGGACGCGGACTTATTGAGAAGGGTGTTGGTTGCGACTGGTTGTGAAGGGTCGATGAGGCCCGCGCTTGATACTATGGATTTTTTACGGCCTGCGGTTGAAGCCATGGTGTCAAGAGGGGAAGGGAAGGGAGGAAGGGAGGGAGGGCGGTCGATGGCGAACGAGGTTGGCTGTAAGAGACGTTCCAAGGCGGTGAGAGTAAACGCATTCGGTACCACTACAATTTAAAACTCCGATTCCCAAATCAAACCCACTTCTATTCAGAATATCCCCCCCTGATCAAATCTATGATTCTTCTTTTTATTTCCACCAACAATACCCCATTTTTTTTTTCTATTGTTGTTGTCCTCTCTACAGCTTAGCGCCTCATGTTCTTATTTTCATCTTCATTTCCTCAATATTCAAGTCTTCATTATACCCTTTATTTAAAAATCTTTCATTTCACTATACTTTCCCTTCCACATGGCTCATCACCATCGTGTTGATTTTTCTGTCACAACCGAGATCCAAATGTCTGATCCCCGAATTCGCTTGCAAGTGAGATATCGATGCATACACACATACGCATACATGAGGAGACCTCTAACAATCTAGCTTCTTTTATCTCTGTCATCCCGTGTAACCCTATTATTTCGGACCACTAGAAGAATTGCACTATTCTAACGCGTCCCGCCTAACCGAGCCGACCAACAGTCATACATGTACCTTATGACATTTCTAGTTTTCCTCAGACTAGTATCCTACTTCTTCGCGTCATCAGGGCCCATATCGACCAATCCTTCAACTTGCCCCTCTGGGAAGGTTTTGCCCTAATATCATCATGTCAAGAAGTTTTCCACTCAGGTAAACTTAGTTAAAAACACTTTTGATGATCTGGATTCGAGTCCCGAAAGACAGGAAATATACAGGGTCTCAATCTTCAATCAACAATCATTTCTTTACCCTCCCGCTTAATCCGATTCTGGGACACGAAACAACTCCCACCGACCAAAAACTAGACATAGTCAGCATACCAGAACCGACAAGTTTCTCATCCGGAACCCGAGGTTCGCCACCAATCACACCGACACCGAACAAGTTCCATCGTTAAACCCGTTTCCCTGCTCCGACCCTTTAGTGCGGGGTCCCGATTCTTAGTCGGGAGCTGAAACAAAAGACGAGGACGAAAGTCCGTATACGTGCGTCATCAACGCTCTGACCTCACAGGTTTGTCAAGACATTTTCTAGGCCCCGGGCAGTGCAACCCAGGAGACTTCAGCTATTAGGAAGGATCGATCCCTATCGGCACCCCCTCGAGCCCCCAGTTAGCCAGGAGGGGCATAACGGATCATGCCACAATCCCTAGATCGTTTCCCGGGATGTATCAGCCTCTCCTTTTCCTTCTCCTATGGAGTATGATAGGGTACGATACATCATCATCTCTGTTCCCTACCAACGATGATGACAGTCATGATCGAGCCCCTTATCCAGCTTTCTCCGGCACCTTCAATCCATTTCGATAAATGTATAGCCAATGTCGCTCCAAAAATCCTAGAATAGGATGATCTACTAGACCTGTTCAATACATTCACCGCACTTCATCACTTGGGCGGCGCGGGCTTCCTGAGAATCAAAATTTCCATCTTTTTAGTATAGCACCCGGACAGGATTAAAAAAAAGCGGGGATAGGAGGTGACGGGGAGCGGGGGATGGCGCGGTTGAGTTGAGGTATCATCCGTTTATGCCAGACAGGTACAACATATGCACGTCAGCACACGCCGCCGCGGCACCGTACATTCAACGCCCGAACCATTACTCATCGGTCGGCTTTACACACATCAAAAGTTATCAAAAGCCTAGGTGCGACATCAAGCTCTAGTCCCAGGCATGTCTACATCCCCGAAAGGAACTACATCATCCATCTATGACAACCTCTGTGACCCTGTTTTCACGAAACGAGTTATTTGGGTGTTGCCCTGCGGGATAACCGGACATCAGTTCGGATTCTGAGACTTACCCACACAGATAGTTCTGAGCTTCTAGAGGTCGTTACGTTGGCATTCGCAAGGTATCGTGCGATGTACATACGAGAATAGGACCGATCTCATATTTAATACAGACACGAAGAAGTCGAACCTCCCCCTCCCATGTCCACTATACCCACTCCATCGAGTGGAGCGAACCGGACCCGCCTTGAGGCTTCCTCGTCAAATGTCGCGATCTGAGTCCTGACACCGGAGTCCCCACTTGTGACACGTCATACAGACTCGGCCTATTTTACAACATAGATTCATGGTGAAAAAAACAAAAACTTCACGCCTGGCCTCCCGGTCCCGTCACTTCGGTTAAATGCAAGACATTGTTTATGTCAATATCAGGACCACCTCGAGGCCCAGGATCGACATCAACATTGTAACATATCTCCCACCCTGCAAGGGATCCCGCGGACTTAGCGCCCAGTATAGATTCCCAAACTACCTCGATTTGCACAAAAGGCGCACGTCAGCGCACGTCCCGCTGAACTCTGCCGAGCCTCAATGACATGCAAAATGCCGTTGAATAACTCTTTCCCATCAATAAGACGTGCATCTATTCTTCTAGTCCTCGTGACTTCTAGACGCGATTGTCGTCGTGTCGACTATCAGTATTGATGAATCATGTGGGTATACTTATATGTTGAACCAGGTTCAGCGATGCCTCGAGGCAAGCCCTATATCTTGTGTTGGGATCTGGGAGATCTCAAGATCCACTGTTTTAAGCCACTCAGGATAAATCAGGATTTAGGTCACGCAAGTTCTCTGCGATTCAAAACTTTTTTTAAATCAGAGCTGGGAAGAAATGGCCTGTTGTTGATAGACGCGCATATATGAAGCGTTTATCGAACCAGCAACCACGAGGAAATTGGGAGCACACTTCTAGCTTGACATTGACATTGACATATGAAGTCAATGCCGCCTTCATCGATACTTAAGTATACATGAAAAGATGAAAGGGGCGGCCTGAGAGTGAACAACGTGGTCGAAGCCATTCGAACTTCGAAGCCCCAGTAATGTGATTTCGAGCAGTTTACAAGAGTTTACAAGAGTTTACAGCATGCCGAGCCATTAAATTTCACAATCTCAATCTTGGAGGTGCCACGCAAAAATACATTTTCCCAGTCAGCAGCACGGAAGAAAAACTTCACCGACAGGGGGAGGGGGCTTGAAATAGCTTTATAATTTGGCTTCCTCTAATTTAGGAGAAGGCCTAGGAGAACCTTGGCTCACAAAATTGCGATATTGCGAAGTTGTTACAGGTTGCTGCAGGTTGCTGCAAGCACCCCAATAACTCCCAATAAGCGCCTGTAACGAGCCATAACGACGTCGATCGCGAGACGGGGGCACGGATCATCGATCGTTTCCTTCGTTCTGGCTGTAACCAATTACAAGCGCTCGAATTTCGGGAGAGGTGAGTCTTGTGCTGTCTTGTGACCGTATTTTATCGTGGACTCGAGGGGTTTCTGGACCGATCGTGCTGGCGGTAATCAACATGATCGGGGGGTGTTCCGATAGCGGATTCGCTTTGCTGTACCTGATTTCAGCATCCGTATGTCAGTGAACGTTATTCTTAGTCTAATGTTAGGAGTGAAGGACTTATATACGCCTAAAGTCAGAAAGACATTGGTCTATAGCCCTTCGGTGAGGAGGAACTAACATAAGAGGCGATCGATACAGGTGACGCTACGTAGGCTTGGGATTTCTGGGAAATATCATATATTAACATCTACACATACTAACTTTCGAGCAGGAACTGGACGTTGACCTTAATCGTGCCTTAGCTGCTAAATTCTATCTCATTCCCATCCTCGGATTTCAAAAAAGAAGTTAAAGTTAGATGACTCCTGAGAAGCTCTTAAGGGTGAGTATTGATTACCTTCGGGTTTCAGGTATACATCTCATATTGTGACACTACCCGGTACGGTAGGTATGGTGAGCAACGAAAGTGTACCAATCCAGCCAAAGTGTTTACTGAAAAGGCCTATCTAACACGGTTATAACTTTCTTGATAGATCAACATCATGTAAACTACACTACACTACCCAGTATGGAAGAACGAGTTATGATCTTCAACTCTTCACCACGTCTCTGTTTATTACGAGACCGGAAATTTTGAGGAAGGTAATCTTCTCCCGGGTCCACTCTAATTCCCCTTCCACACTGCAACCTCACCGGCAGAACGGTTAACTTGAGGGTGGAAGCAAGATTGGTTGCATGTTTCAGATGCCGTAAAAATAAATTAACTTGATTGTGTTCATCTATATCTGTCGTGTTTCTGTTGAAGTTGGTTGGTAGGCCGAGTGGGGAAGATATTGATCGCGTCAGTCAAGGTCGTTGAGGACAATTTCTATAGGCCTGGGAAGTGAAATAGGTAGCTTAAAACGATTTATCAGCGTACCAGTATTGAATACTATAACAACCCTTGTAAATATCAAGTTAGTATGTGGTCGATGCATGTTATCAAAGCTGATGAAAAGCGAAAAGCTATTGCAGCAAGGAACACTCGCGAGTGATTTTCTGCGACGGCGTTGAACGTTGAAATCTTATCTTCACGTGTGGTTCCTTGTCAACAATATCAACTTGAAAAAAGATCCGACGTGCGCGGAGTGACGGATCAAAATTTCAACAAAATTGAACATTCCTCAGGTTGGACCGTGCTAACTCTTGCCATCACTTTTTAAGCTAAACGTTTGTCTAGGCTTGACCCTTACTTCTCAAACTTTGCATGCACTATGGAATCTCGCTTTGCATCCCTTCTTTCCACCAACTATGTGCCATTACAGGGCGAGTTGGAGGAAATCCATAAACTCCTCTTAGATCCCGTCGATCAGCTCAATCAACTTGAGTCCGAAATCACACATTTTCAAAGTATCGTCGACAAACTCGCTTCCAAAAGAGACCGACTACACTCTGATATTACCCGTCACAGGAACCTGCTAGCTCCAATTCGTCGGATTCCCGAGGAGCTGTTGCAGGAGATTTTTTGCCACTGTCTCCCTGTTGAACACAATGCAGTCATGAGTTGTCACGAAGCGCCACTTCTTCTTGGGATGGTGTGTAGCCGGTGGAGGAGTATTTCGTTGGCAACCCCCCGCCTCTGGTCAAGCATACACGTCGTCCTTTCAAGTGACGTGCCACCATGGCCTGGTCAACCCGAAGATGTCATCGAGGTCAGAGAGCATCCTGACATTCACGGAGCGGTTCAAACGTGGTTGAATCGGTCAGGAAGCCTTCCACTCTCCATATCCCTTTTTCAGGCACCATACACCTATGCATCCCAAGAACACGTGGACCAGTTGATGTCAACGCTGATAGATTATTCGTCGCGTTGGAAAAACGTGTCCTTGAATATACCTTCGCCATCGCCTTCACAATTATCTTCGCTTTCCCCGGGGTCACTTCCGTTGCTGGAGACGTTTTCTTTTCACAGCACCGTAAATAGCCCTTCACCACTTCCAGAATTCACACCTTTGGACATCTTTCTGGCACCACAGATACGAAATCTATCCACCCACCACCTCGGAACAGTTCCTAGGGATATTGAGTGGTCTCGATTGACCTCTTTGTCGCTTGAGTCGGCGGGACATGGGGAGGGTATGCTTGCTCCTTCCACGGCCGTCGGTATCTTGCGCAAATGTTCAAATCTCATTCACTGCGAATTAGATTTCGCCAGCGGATGGGGTGGCATATCCTCTTTCAACGACCACGAGAGTGTGACCATGCCATTGCTTGAAAGTCTCATTGTCCACGAGGGTACGCTTCCACTCAAACCATTTCTTGAACAGCTTCGACTCCCAGCCCTTGTTAGTTTGGAGTTTTCGGCATCACCTCCTAGACACCATATCGACCTAGATGTCCCCGAAGAACCGTCAATATGTGTTTTGCTTCACCGACTTGACTCCCTGCGAAACCTCACATTGTCGGCTCTAAACTTGACACACATCGCTCTTATGAGCTGTTTACGATCCGTTCCCTCAATTGTCCAACTTTCTATCCTCGGCCCGCGACAACTGGATCCTTGGCCTTTTATGAGGAATATATGGACTCCGTTTCAGGATGAAGTAGCCGCCCTTCTCACACCCACTCAGGGGCAACCACTAATATGCCCATCCTTGAAGGTGTTGGAATGCAATCCATGTCACGCATCCGATACCGCCCTTCTCGAATTTATCAAGCAAAGGACTATCCATGCTCCTACCCACGATGTCCGGCGACTAGAACGGGTTGATGTCATCTTTCACCGTCAGAGAGAACTAGACATTCCGAATACCTTACCGCCTGAGACACTGGCTGGGACCTCATTTACCTTCCAATACCGCGCCCCTTCGGTCGTTCAGAGGCGTATGACTCCAAGGGCTGGTTTAGAGAAGCCGGACAGATTACAAATTCCAACGAACATATATCGGCGTTTATACCATTGAGTTCGGGGGGTCTTAGTCAAGACCTTGATTCTGTTTCCCTGATGGACCAGCCAGCGATACCCTCCCATGAGCCAATCAGGGACTATTATATACTTTGAGGCCATGGGGGAGCCTGAAACTTATTTGTTCGTTGATGGGTGTGATGGAAACCTAACTTACTGGAGTAAATGTGGTCTCTGAGGGGCCCTAACCAGTGTATCGAGCAGCAGATGGTGTTGGTTTGCGGGATCTGAGTGAAAGGAGGGTGATTCTTGCGTCTTGGATTCCTCTACTCTCTACGGAATGATTGATGACTTGTGCTGCAGCATTTCGTAGAAATATAATTAATAGTTGAAATTTAAGTTGGTATAACATGTTGAATACAACGAGTCCTGCATCGAACGATGATCAGGAGTCCGAGTCATGACAAGTTTTGATAACATCCCTACTGGGCATTCCGATGATTATGTAACCACAGCCTTCTATTTTTTTGAGGCACCCACAGCGCGGTCAACCTGCAAACTCGTCCCATACCCCTCCCTCCAACTAACTAAGTGCCGTCAAAGGATGAACTAAATAGCATACATGGGCCTCTCGCCGGCCCTATCGGTCAGCCTCAATCAAATTAACACTAGACTCACACACCGGCAAAATAGATACGCGTGCACTTCCGGACATTATAATTTATGACTCGAATTCGGAATTACCGCTCTTGTAACTTATGCCAACAAGTGCCGGCCCCTTGCATAACTATATAACTTAACTCGGGCAACTTAGAACACCCCAACCAGAACTTTTGGTTGGGCATGGAATCTCCTTTCACCTCCCTCACCTCTTCTCATTATGTGCCGTCAAAGCACGAAATAGAAGGGATTCGCAATCTTCTCGTCGAACCTCTCAATCAGCTCAGCCAAATCGACACAGAACTTGCACACCTACAGAGCATCCTTGATCAGCTCACCCTCAAACGAACTCGACTGCATTCTGACGTCCTCCACCACCAGAATTTGATTTCTCCGCTACGCAGACTTCCCAAAGAGATTCTACAGGAGATTTTTATTCGATGTCTCCCCACTGACCGCAATGCGGCCATGAGCAACCACGAGGCTCCTCTTCTTTTGGGGAGGGTGTGCAGTCAATGGAGACAGGTCGCGATATCGACACCCCATCTCTGGTCAACCATACATATTACGATGGGGGGTGGACCGGTAAAATTTTTTCCGGATAAGGATTCCGAACGACGAAATCTTCAGCTCTACGAAAGGGTTAAAGCTTGGCTGGATAGATCAGGGAGTCTTCCGCTCTCAATTTCCGTTTTCGAGGAGCCTTTTAGACACAGTAAACCGGAGGATCTGATGCATCTGATGTATGTTTTGATAGAGTTCTCGGCTCGATGGAAGAATGTGTGTTTTATTTTACCTCGCTGGACATCTCCAGAGCTATACTTTATCACACCAGAGAGCGTCCCAATACTGGAATCATTTTCCTTCCACGTCAAACTCGTCGCCTATGATTTACCGCCTCTTGATATCACGACTTTGCAGATTCTTAAAGCACCCCAACTGCGAAGACTATCATTTTCCTACCCGCAGACGATTCCTCAGAGTGCAAATTGGTCCCAGCTGACTTCATTGTATCTGGAATCGTGTGGGAACGATGAGGATTCGTTAACACCAACAAAAGCTATCGAGGTGTTACGCAATAGTTCGAATCTCATCTGTTGCGAATTGAACTTTACGCGTGCATCGGATACTTCACCACTCGACTACCTTGAAGTTGTGAAAATGCCGCAACTTCAAACCCTACGTGTCTGGGAGGGTATGATACCAATTGGGGAATTCCTTGGATTGCTTCGACTCCCGGTTCTTGCCAATTTGGAGCTCACGTTTTCACCTCCCGATGTAATGGTGTCTGGCATAGAAGACGATCCAGAACCATCATCATCCCTAATATGGACCTTTCTTTCCAGACTCAATACCTTGAAAGAACTTACGCTATCGTCCCTCAATTTGACGCCCACCGCACTCCTGAGCTACTTGGAACCTGTCCCCTCCATCACTCGCCTTTCCATCCTTGGCCCGTGGCCTCTCTTCCCTGACATCCTCCCGGAAGACATGATAAGTCCGTTCAAAGATGAGGTGGCTATTCGCCTGACACCGAACGAGGATCGACCAACACTGTGCCCGCTTCTAACAGTATTGGAGTGTGATCCATGTGACACATCCGACGCCGCTCTTCTCAGTTTGATCCAACAAAGGACCACTCACGCTTTAACTCACGGAGTCCAACCATTGGAGCGAGTCAACGTCATATTCCATCGCGCGAGCACGATGAATATTTTGAATGAATTGCCGCCCACTGTTCGTGCCCAGACTGCGGTCGGTCTTGAATACATTGTGCCTAAAGTGGAATACAAGGGTGTTTCGCCAATGGCTGGTTTGGAAAGACCGGACAGATTGCGTATTTCAAGAGAAACGTCCAGGCATCTGTACTATTGAGAGTTATTGGACATTGTAGTCGGTTCTCGGGTACTTGGAAATACCACGCTTTAGCATCAGAACGGGCAAAACGAACTTCGAAATTCCGAGATCTTGTCGATCCTCGAGTGTAGGATGAAATTCAACAAACGTAGTTGAAACTTAAATTGGTTTGACATTTTGAGTGCAACAAGTTCTGCATTGAACGATGCCGCTGGGCATTCTGATGGTTAGTAGATTACGTAATAACACCTTTCTTCATTGCGACTCTCATGATTTACCCAGAGCACTGTCAGCCTGCAAACTCGTTTCATATCTCTGCTTTCTATTGACTATGTGCCATCAAAGGACGAAATAAATGAGATACACAGAGTTCTCTTCGACCCTATCGGTCGGCCTCAGCCAGGTTGGCACTAGACGCACACACATGCAAACCAGATATGCATGCACCTAGGGACATTGTGACTCGAATTCAGCATTGCCGCTCTTGCAACTTATGTCAACTTCAAGTGACGGCCCTTGCACGCCTTACACACGAGGGGAGATTGACATTTAATGCTGACACGTAACGTAAAATGTTGAGCCGTCAAACTATATAACTTCACTCAACCAACTTAGAAAACCCCAACCAGAATTTTTGGTTGAGCATGGAATCTCGTTACACCTCCCTCTCGTCTCCTAATTATGTGCCGTCAAAGCACGAAATAGAAGGGATTCGCAATCTTCTCGTCGAACCTCTCAATCAGCTCAGCCAAATCGACACAGAAATTGCACACCTACAGAGCATCCTTGATCAGCTCACCCTCAAACAAACCCGACTGCATTCTGACATTCTCCACCACCAGAGTTTGATTTCTCCGCTGCGCAGACTTCCCAGGGAGATTCTACAAGAAATCTTTTTTCGATGTCTCCCCACAGATCGCAATGCGGCCATGAGCATCCACGAGGCTCCTCTTCTTCTGGGGAGGGTGTGCAGTCAATGGAGACAGGTCTCGCTGTCGACACCCTGCCTCTGGTCAAGCATACACATTACGATGAAGAGCGACCCGTCACTGATATTCTCTATTTCTGATAAGGCTTCCAAATGCCAAATCCGTCAGCTCTGTGAAAGAGTTAAAACTTGGCTGAATAGATCAGGGAGTCTTCCGCTCTCAATTTCTGTTTTCGAGGAGTCTTCCCAACACAGTAACCCGGCGGATATGATGCGTCTGATGTATGTTTTGATAGAGTTCTCGGCTCGATGGAAGAATGTGTGTTTAATTGTAGCTCGTTGGATACCTCCGGAGCTATACTCTATCACACCTGACACCGTCCCAATACTGGAATCATTTTCCTTCCACGTCACAATCATCTCGTATGATTTCTCGCTACCTCTTGATATCACCCCTTTGCAGATTTTTAAAGCACCGCAACTGCGAAGCGTATCATTTTTCCACCCAAGGACGATTCCTAAAAGTGTAAATTGGTCCCAGTTGACTTCGTTGTATTTGGAATCATGTGGGAGCAACGAGGAAGCATTAACACCAGTAAAAGCTATCGAGGTGTTGCGCAACAGTACAAGTCTCATTCACTGTAGATTGAACTTTTTACGTGGATCGGACGAGACAACTCTCAATCACCTTGAGGTTGTAACCATGCCATGTCTGCAAACCCTGTGTGTTTGGGAGGGTATGGTACCAATTGGAGGATTCCTTGGGTTGCTTCGACTCCCGGTTCTTGCCAATCTAGAACTCGCATTTTCACCTACCGAACTAGCACTCTCTGACACAGGAAACGATTCAGAACCACTGGCATCATCCTCGTTAATATGCGCCTTTCTCTCCAGACTCGACACCCTGAAAGAACTCACGCTATCGCCCCTCAATTTGACGCCCACCACACTCCTGAGTTACTTGGAACCTGTCCCCTCTATCACACGCCTTTCCATCCTTGGCCCGTGGCCTCGCTTCACTTCGATTTTCCCAGGAGACATGGCAAGTCCTTTTGAAGATACGGTGGCCACTCGTCTGACACCGGGCGAGGATCGATCAATACTATGCCCACTTCTAGAGGTGTTGGAGTGTAATCCATGTGACACATCCGACTCCGTTCTTCTCAGTTTGATCCAACAAAGGACCACTCACGCTTTAACTCATGGAGTACGGCCATTGGAGCGAGTCGACGTCATATTCCGTCGCGCGAGCACGATAGATATTTTGAATGAATTGCCGTCCACTGTTCGGACACAGACTGCTGTCGGTCTCGAATACATTGTGCTCAAAGTGAAAGATAAGGGTGTTTCGCCAATGGCTGGTTTGGCAAGGCCGGACAGATTACTTATATCAAGAGAAACGTCTAGGCATCTCTATTATTGAGCATTGTAGTCAGTTCTCGGATACTTGAAAATACCACGCTTTAGCACCGGAACTGGCAAAACGAAGTTCGAAATTCCGAGTTTCTTTGATCTTGTTGATCCTCTAGTGTAGGAAATACAACAAACGTAGTTGGAACTTAAATAAATTGGTTTGAAGAGCTTTTTGTACAAACCAACCATTACATTGGCCGCTAGCGGAGAAACAATATCTATATATTGCGGTTCGGGAAATTTTTTTCTTGATCTCAGGAGTAAAGGCATTCCTTCAATTTATCGTTGTCAAAGGTCTTGTAAATATCCATACCTAACCCACGTCCTCCCCGAAAAGACCACAAGCCTCACTTCCATCGCCTCACCATTGGGCTTTGGGAGGTTGGCCAACGTAGGATCTAGTGTCTGCCTTATTTTTAAATGTGACAATGAGTTTCGGCTCGGGCTCTGGGAGGGCAAGTCTAACGAAATAAGTAACTTCATACCCTCGTCTCGACCCTGAAGCTGGTGGTAATGGGGCCTACGTTCCCCGTGCACGCGTCCTGCTGCGCGTCCTGGCCCTCGAACCACTTCTACACGATCGCGAACCTCCCAACGCAATTTACCTGTTCTTTTCATATATAGCCTAGGTCCTTGATGTCGAAAGGATCCTGGTAAGTTGGTAGAGGGATGAGAGTTGCATTGACAATAGCCTAAGATTTTACGACGTTTCCTGAAAGTCTGAATTAATTCCACTTGAATTCATCATCCAGGACTCACCTCTCAGAATTTAGAAATGAGGCCGCCCGAGGCGACTGAGATGTTGCGCGGCAGTTCCAATCTTGTCCGCTGTAGATTAAAGTTCATATATCTATGAGACATTCCTTTCATTAGCTCGGGACATCTTAAGACCTTGTGCATCTGTGAAGGGTTGAAGGATTGAAATTTCAAAGTGTTGAGTCAAGGATCTTATTGCGGTGAATTCCGGTAATAAACCTATCTGACTTTTTCGAACTCGGCACACGTGACGCAACACGTCTAGTTGCTCAATGACCAATCCCTCTGACGTGAAAGCCGTTGAGCCACACTTATCCCAGGCTCCTGAAACCATCCCCTCGCAGCGCCACGATGACAAATGTATTTGTCCATATTTGCCTGTGGCAAACTATGTTCGTGAACGCTGTAGAGGGGCTGGCAGATTAGGCACTCCGGGATCCCCGAACCTTCCCTGCAAACTTTTAAGCGACAATTTTCGTTGAGTAAAATACCTACTGACCAAACAAGATTAAACAAGACATTTTTGATTTCTCGCGTCACAATAAGTGACAATCCCTGTCAGGAAAAGTAACAAAGTATCTACATAGGGCCTTAATATATTATTGTTCACATGTACTGATGATACAGCCATTCACTTGAAGGATATTGTTGATCAGTTTTTTATGTGTCTAAGAAAATGCCTTTTCATCCAAGTGATATTGACTGAAAAAACAACAAATGAATGTTTTATCTCTAAACTTGGGGCTCTTTCAAAAGACTTATCATGTTTTGGCCAAGAAAATATCAAGAAATACTTAGTATATCTGGGTTATTGAGTTCAAACACACCACAGTTTACTCTACTTGCGCATTGCTGATGATTTTGACGACGACCGCCAGATTGAGGCTGCGCTGTTGTTATTTTTCCTAACAGGGATTGTCACTTATTGTGACGCGAGAAATCAAAAATGTCTTGTTTAATCTTGTTTGGTCAGTAGGTGTTTTACTCAACGAAAATTGTCGCTTAAAAGTTTGCAGGGAAGGTTCGGGGATCCCGGAGTGCCTAATCTGCCAGCCCCTCTACAGCGTTCACGAACATAGTTTGCCACAGGCAAATATGGACAAATACATTTGTCATCGTGGCGCTGCGAGGGGATGGTTTTAGGAGCCTGCACTTATCCAGGCTTAATTGTAAAACTTTTATTGGGCATGGAAACTCGTTTCGCCTCCTTCCTCTCTACTAATTACGTTCCGTCAAAGGATGAATTAGGGGAAATCAGGAACCTTCTCGTCGATCCCCTCAGTCAACTCAGCCAAATTGACTCGGAAATTATCCAATTACAGATTGTTCTCGACCAGCTCAACCTCAAACGAAATAAACTACACTCTGACATTGTCCAGCACCAAAATTTGATCTCTCCACTACGCAGAATTCCTGAGGAGATCCTACAAGAAATTTTCTTCCGATGCCTGCCCACAGATCGCAATGCGGCCATGAGTTGCCACGAGGCTCCTCTTCTTCTGGGGAGAGTATGCAGTCAATGGAGACAGGTTGCACTGTCTACACACCGTCTCTGGTCAAGTATACACATTACGGCGAGGAGGAATTTATCGCCAATGTTCTCTCGTCTTGATCAGTCTTCCGATCACCAAAATCTTCAACTTTGTGAAAGAGTTGAAGCTTGGCTGGGCAGATCAGGAAGCCTTCCACTCTCAATTTCCGTTTTCGAAGAAATCTATCCATATCCTCCCCCACCAGACCAAAATCATATGGTGCCATTGCTGCGCGTTTTGATGGAATTCTCAGCTCGATGGAAGCACGTGTGTTTGGTCGTAGCTCACACCTTTCCAGAATTATATTTTATCACACCCACGACCGTCCCAATCTTGGAATCATTTTTCTTTCACATCACAAACGACTTTGCTAGGCCTAGTACATCCTTCGACATCACACCTTGGCGGGTTTTTGAGGCGCCGTCTCTGCGGACACTTTCATTCTTTCACCCTTCAACAACTCCTAAAAGCGTAAATTGGTCCCAGTTGACTTCATTGTATCTGGAATCCTGTGAGGATGGCGAGGGCTCATTCTCACTGACACCACTAGGGGCTATCGAGGTGTTGCGCAATAGTTCAAATCTCATCAACTGCGAGTTGAATTTCTCGCGATCATCAAATAATTCACCACTCGACCATATGGAAGCTGTGACAATGCCACAACTTCGAACCCTACGTGCCTGGGAGGGTGCGACACTGCTCGGAGGATTTCTTGCGTTGCTTCGACTCCCAGTTCTCACAGATTTGGAGCTTGTAGTTGCGCCTTTTCATCCGAACTCTAGTACAGAAGACGCTCTAGCATCATCATCATCAACACGCACCTTTCTTTCAAGGCTTGACACGCTGAAAGGGTTCACATTATCGTCTCCAAATTTAGAGCAGGACACACTCCTGAGCTACTTGGAACTTGTCCCTTCTATCAACCGTCTTTCTGTCCTTCGCCTGTGGCCTCACTTACACCCTGCTTATGTCAGAGAATCTACAGGTTTTTTTGAAGATGCAGTGGCTAGCCGCCTGACACCTAATCGGAGTCAACCAATACTATGCCCGCTTCTTAAAGTGTTGGAATGTAACCCATGTAATACATCTGATGCTGTTCTACTCGATTTCATTCAGCAAAGGACGACTCATGCTTTAGCGCATAGTGTCCAGCCGTTGGAACGAGTTGATGTCATATTCCACCGCGAGAGCACAATGAACATTTTGGGCGAGTTGTCGCCTAGTGTTCGAGCCCAAAGCAACTTCAATTTCGATTATCTTGCGCCGTTGCCCCCCCTAAAGCATAGAATTATCTCACCAATGGCTGGTTTGGAAAAGCCGAACAAACTGCATATTACAAGAGATGTATCGAGGCATTTCTTCCATTGAAAGTCGATAGATCTTATAATGGCTTTGCAAGTAGTAAACATTCCTTTACAATACCTGGCTTCATACACAACAATCATCGCACCGAGTGAAGGCGAATGGCAAATATGTATTGTGTTTGTGTTACAAAAAAAAAACCTTGATTTCTAGAGTAAAAGGACATCCCCTCGATTATCGTTGTACAAGCACTCTTTATGTAAGTAATTCATATTTAATCTACATCCATCTCAGAAGGGCCGGGAGCCTCACCACCATCTGGCTTCGGTGGGTTAGCAGACGCCGGATCAGGGGTGTCCGTCCTGCTCTTCGGCGTCTGTGTACCGCTCGGGGTGACGACGGGTTTGGGCTTAGGTTTAGTGAGGATAGGCGTGGCGAAGTAAATCACCTCATCCCTCTTCTTCCCAATCTCCGCACTAGTGAGGATAGGATCCACATTCTTCGGTCGCTCGCTCTGCCGCACGTTCTGGTCCTCGAACCATTTCTGCACAGTCGCGACCTTCTCAACGACAGCTTGTTTATCCTTCTCCTCGATATGCGCGTACTTCTCATCCCCGGATGTTGCTTGGGACATGTAGTTGTCTAGCGTCTCGCGTAGTTGCACGGCGGCGCGTTTGCGCTCGTCGGTCTCGCGGTATCGGAAGGCGATGGGGTCGCCGAGGACTTTGAGCGCGTCGAGACGGGAGACGTACGCGGATTTGACGCTGTCTTCGCCTTCTTCGGTGTACAGCCAGTCCTCGGCTTCTTGTAGAGATGTCAAGAGTTTTTGTTTCTCGTCGGCGGTGGCGTAGGGGGCGTAACGCTCGTCTAATTTTCCGCGGGTGTCGTATACGTACTCCTCAAGGGCGTTTTTGCGGTCCTGTTGAAAAAGTTTTAGAAAACAGAAATATATAGATTAGGACGTTGTGAAAAAGCGTACCTCGGTATCCTTGACGAGCTTATCGGCTGAGTGCATCTGGTTCTCTTGTTCCCTCAATGCCTCTATGGTAGCTTTATCCAGCGATGAAGTGCTTGCGACGAAGGGAATCTCCTTCTTCTTCACGATCCTCTTCTTTTTGGGAGGGACCGGTGGTGCACCTTCCGCAGGGGGATCAACATCCATTGGGGGAGGCTCTTCCCGCTCTTCGATCTCCTCAACATAAGCAGCTTCGAACGATAAAACACCGTGCAAGTTCAGTCTCGTCTTGAGTTTGACAAGGGTCATGTCTCCGTTGGGATCTACGGGGACGCTCTTTGCGGTGAATTTGCCGACCCAAGGGTTGATGGATCCGGGAAGGAGGGACGGTTCTGCGTAGACGGCTTCGATGTCGAAAGGTTCTTTTCGGTAGAAAGATAGGACTTTGGTGGATGGGATACCGTTGGCTTTGGGGAAGACTAGGAGTTCCTTATCATCATCGGGGTCAGTGGGGGTGGGTTCCCATTGTACTTTAATGGGATAATGGGTGATATCGTGAATGCTAAAGTCACGAACACGGAAAACGGGGGAGAGTTGTGCACAGGAGAAGGTAGCGCCACGGGCGATGGCTTCATCCTGGTTGAGGGTGGTGGAAAGGGGTCTGCCGGGATAAGTCGCTTGGATGCGTGAACGTACAGCGGGTATCCGTGTAGTGCCTCCGATCAGTTCGATGGAAGTAATTTGATCGAGATTCAATTGGGAGTCAGCTAGGGCCCGCTCAAGAGGACCAGTGATGCGGTTCAAGACATCGGCGACGAGCACCTCAAGCTCTTCGCGAGTCAACTTGGAGGAAGCATCAACGTCGACCATGATGTTCTCGACGTTCAAGGGCGCCTCGTTATTAGCAGAAAGCACCTTCTTGAGCTTCTCACAACCCGCAGTCAGACGGAACACGGCCTTGGGGTTGGACATGACGTCGATTTTGTATTTTTCCTTGAATTCCTTGGAGAAGTGCTCAACAAGGGCATAGTCAATATCGCGACCACCCAAGTTACGGTCGTATGCAGTGCTCAGAACAGTCAGTTGACCTTTGCTGAAAGCAACAATGGCAACAGACATGCTAGAATGGCCGATGTCAACGAAAGCGACATGACGGGGATTATCTGCTTCCGGTAGGTCGGATTTGGTAATACCGTAGCCGAGGGCGACGGCGGTGGTGTCGTTGATAAGGCGAAGGGTGGTAAGGCCAGCGATCGACGCTGAATCGAGAACTGCGCGTCGTTGGATGTCAGTAAACCATCCAGGAACTGCAATGACGACATCCTGCACGCCAGTTTTGAGTTCAGCAGCCGCGATATCGCGTAGTTTGCCGAAATACATTGCCACCAACTGTGTAGCGGAAAATGTGTGTTTTTCACCGAGGTACGTGACCTGAAAGAGAAAAATGTCATCGGATCTGCGGATTAACATGGAGTGATATAGAAACACACCTCAGTACCGATAGTTCCATTCACATCTACTAAAGTAGCATTGATGAATTTTTTCTCGATCTGTTGAATTTCTGGGTCGTTGAGCTGACGGCCGATGAGTCGTTTCAACGATCCTATTGTATTTCTAAAGTTCGATGTCTCTTGTGTTTTGGCTGCCTCGCCGATGGTTCTTTGTTTTGGACCGAAGGCAACGAGAGATCTAGAGAAAGAAAAAAAACGGATCAACATGGCATCCTGCGTGTAGAAGAGCTAGAGCAACGCACGGTGTTGTACGATTCGACACTTCATTTGTGATAATATCAATCCCTCGATGTCTAGCGACACCGATCTACATAGAAAAACGAGGTTAGTGAATCGATTGAATAGATATAGGCGCGACGAAGAGTTTACCAGACTGTGAAGAGAACCAAAATCGAAACCGACGACGGCCATGAAGGTATAAAGTGAACTAGAGTATGTGAATAGGTAGAAAGAATTAGTTGTAGATGAACCGAGGGAGGAGGGGGTTTATGCCAAATTCGAGCGGCCAAATTTTAAGAATCGATCAAAAATATTTTACTTGGCCCGTGCCCTATAAAAGGCAATTTTTGACTGATGGCTGATCGTTCTCTAACCTTCTTGACTCTTCTACAGCCTTCCTGACGCCCATCATCCCCCAAGTATTTCTTTCTCATTTTTTCGTCAATTTACTTGGTTTTCGTTCACCTGATCTTATAAATTTCTGGACACTTTATTATCGCCAGATACCTTCTTAATCCATCGATAGTGAAAATAGTAACCGGCCTTGAGCCAAATGCTATCAACGGCAGTAACGGCGTGTCGCGTGTCATAACCTATACATGATAGTCTTTTGCTCCATGTTGGCGACGTAAAAGCAGTGCAATAAAACCGTGAACATGCAGCAACTTATACATTATTTCCAAAATCACATCGGAAGCGCGGCAAACGCTCCAAATACATTGGCCGGATTACTAGATTTGTTTTCAATACAAAATTTCCAGGCCAATATCTATTGGGTCTTGAGAGGTCTTGAGCCGATTGATATCGCACCATAACGATTCCTGTACTGCGCTGACCAACTGATCGACTCTCGATATGCCCGAGATGACTCTTTCTTACACATCTATCTCTTTGTACAGGCCAGTGAAGCCAAGGATGCAAGTTTCAATGAATGTGTATGATGCTTATGCCCGTCCAATCTCTGGAAGGTGAATTCTCAATTTAGCCCCGCTTCCGTTCTTGCCGCAATATGGAAGTTCGTTAGGGACCAATGTATAGCGAGGTGTTATTGCGAAAACAGTATAAGTCATCGTGATTTGGCTAGACATTCGTCCGACATTAAAGGGATAATGATGACCCTTTAACAGCTGGGATTGATGAGAGGTTCTAGGTGGCAAATTAGGTTAAGTTAGATCTATGTTGTATTTAGAATTAATAAAGGGAATTTATTTTCCCTAAGTAACTGATTCACCAAAACCAATTGATGCGTCTTTGACACCCGGCACGGTTTGTTTGAGGGCATTCCTATTTACCTAGCTGACCCTGGTCGCATCCATATCAGCGTTAGTCAGTTCATGTAAGGCGTGCGACATGCACATCAAATCATTGTCAATGAATCCGAGGGCTTTGACCACGGCGACTTGAATGAGACCGAGAGAGAGATACCTGGGATACCTATACCGAGCCTAATCATACGAACCACCCTGACATAGGATGCACAATGATAACAATGATTCGATCAAACCCTACAGTTGGCTGCGGCGCTATTCATGACCGGGTGATCCGAACAATAATAGCTATCTGAAGCCATGAGACTCATGAAATGTCGAGTAAAATCGAGTCGCCATTGAAGTCCAGTTCGCAAGTGGTCGCGTTAGAGGGAACCAGAATGAAATGTCGAACTGTGACGAGGCGATAACCGGCGTAGACAAGGTCCCATTATAGCCTCTTCCCTGGGGGTGTGAGTGATTTTGGCCGTGACATCGACAAACGTAACGCAAAGACGCTCCCATGCGGTTAGTCAAGTAGTAGAAGTGGGCATATGTGTGTACAATGAGTATCTTGACTGATACCTAAGCTGTTGTTTGTTTGGAGACGAAGGGTGCTCAAACTCATGTATCGGGGATTGTATGAGATTGTATGTGTACTTTGTGGGAAATTTCTGAGGAGAAGGGGGATAGAGTCATGGAATGTCGTTATTTTAGGGTTCTGGCGCCCCTCGTGCCGGTGGAATCATACATTCGGAGTAAGCATGGGATTTTGCGCATACATAATCCGAATCGCGAAGGGGGAGACCGAGAATCATCGTCACATCAAGGCGTCAACTGATCATCCAGAGGCTTTTCGGGGTTGAAGTGATAACAGTGACTGCTGTGAAACCCTGTGTTATTGGGGTATATATTTGCCTGCGCACGGACCTCAAAGCAAAAGTTTGCAAATATGTATGAGTGGTCGAGGTTGCAAAAAAAAATTGGCTGTCGCCTAGTGAAATTAGTGCTTGTTGATTGTCTGCAGGTTTGTGAGAGAGGAAGAAGGAAAGGTCAAGGGGAATCAGGCCCAAGTATCAGAAGTTGGGAGGATATAAAAGGATCGGATCAACAGTCGCACACTGATGTCGACGGCTTTTTTTGCTTCCGGCGTCGTCTCCTTCCCCTCTACTACTACGAGCGTCCCTTATTTCTTCATTGGCTGGTCCCAGCTGCAAGTGCAGACAAATTGCAAATTCTGTGTTGCATTAACTGACATTGTGCGTCGACTGGTTCAGGCTGTTCGGAGATCGCCTTGCTGATCGTGAATCCAGCTAGGAATTTTTGACAAACAAGGGACACACAGTCTCGTGTGCAACGCCCACCAATGTCAGCAAGGCAAAACAAGAAGCAGCGTAAAGGGCGCAACAACGCCAACAACCGAGAACGCACCGTCACCACTCTGACTGAAGACCCGAACACGCCTTTTCTGGTCCCCACATCAAGCGAGGAGCCAGCAGGTGCAACTATCATGTCCTCACCGTTCTCTGTGGCCTCATCGTCCGCTGGCAACCCGAACAACATTCCCCCGGCGAATTTTCAGATGCCTGGTAACTTTGGGTATACATATAATAACTTTGTTGGTCCAATGCACGGGGGTGTCCATCACCAGCAACATCAACCGCAGCAACAGCAGCCGTTCTATTCTTCCCAACAACAGCAACAGTCAATTCTACCCCTTGGAAAGAACGATCTCGAGATCTTGGAAAAACTCAAAGAGATAATAAAAAATGGCCAGCACGAAGCATACAAGGCTATCCCTCAGCCCGCGGCTTTGGCTAGTATCTATCTGGGTCCTCACTCGCAAAGTCAAGTTCCCCACCACCCGGAGCAAGGCCCCGACTACCACGGCAATGCCGATGGGCAATCGCAAGGAAATCAACTTCAAAATTCTGGGCCTTCATCGCCAGCTGATCTCGGTCGGCGCCCGCCACGTATTCAAAGCAAAGATGGCTGGGACCCTTCTGGCACAAGAAAGCCTGTCGGTCCTCTATCAGGAGGCGGTGTCCAGCCGAATAACAATGTGCTATCCGCTTCAAGTCCCAATTTTGTTTCATCCGCTAACACACAGTTCAATTTTTTCCAGAGTAACCAGTCGATCCATGGTGGCCGTTACAACCAAAACGCACCCAGCGCTATTAACACCAACCTTCACAGCAACGGCAAAACTAACTCAGCGGGGCCTCCTTCGGCTGGTGTCAAGTCTTCAACTGATATACCCTTGTCAGACGCCAATCCTTCACCTCTCACAGTATCGACCGCCGGCGGACCTGAACCACCATCACCAGCTCAACGATCGGCGCGATTCGATGGAACCAACGCATCTCGATTTCCTGGTGCTAGTAGCAGCGACCAAGGTCGTCCTCCAAATGATCGACCTGGTCACAGTGAGTCTTCCTATGGAGGCGGGCCAAGATCCAGCAACGAAATGTCACCTGATAAGAGCTCTACATTTGATGGTAAGGATACTCGAGAAGGTGGCTGGTCAATCAGGGATGGTCCTCCCTTAGATGACAGACGTCGTGACCCAGACCGTCCCCCTTCACCCTCACCCCGTTCCCTCAACGGACATGGCGGCCCCGATGTTCGTTCTGGGCCTGACACTCGCGGGCCACCACCTCCCGGACCACCTCGAGATGACCGCTATTATGATCGAGACCGAGAGCGAGAAAGGGATAGAGATCGTAGAGACTGGGACTATCGTGACAGAGATCGACGACCCTTTGACAGATTCCGTGATACTCGAATGACTGATGCTCGAAGACCTCCTCCTGAACAGCGACACTACGAACCTGATTATGACCGACAACCTATTCCTCGTCGTTATGATCCAAGAGGGCCTGATGAACCGCCTGTTGACAGTCGTCGTCCACTGGATGTCCGTGCGCCTCCCCCGCCAACATCTGTTGACGATCGCGGGGTGCGCCCACCTCTTGATGATCGTATCCCTCCTGCCAGAGGCCCCCCTAGTGATATTCGCGCTTCTATTGATTCTCGTTCTTCTCATGATTCTCGGGCGCCCATTCCTGACTCTCGTATTCCACCTCCAGATAACCGTCCACGTGGGGCTCCGTTTGATGATCGTAATGTAAAACCCTCTCCTCCAGATGACCACCGTGGGCCACCTCCCACTGACGACCGTGTTACACGTGGCCCAGCTTCTGCTCGACCTGCAGATGCTCCGGGGAGTATCAGACCTGGTGATGAACGTGGGGTATTGCCACCCGCCGAAGACCGAGCTACTCGACCTCAAGTCCCACTAGAAGAGCGTATCAACCGTCCTTCTCTTCAAGATCGTCTAAGTCAACCCCCTTCTGCCCGACCTGAGTCTAGTCACCTGAGTCGTCAAGCAAGTCTTGAAGAACGTCTGTCACATCCACCAGGTGAGCTTTCGGGGCGACCTATCCCTGTCGCCGATGACCGGACCGTTCGGCCCGCAGGCATGTCAGAACGTGATCGTGTAGGTCTCCGCCCTGGGCCGCCCGACGAGCGCAGCGGTCGTGGACCACCGATTCAAGATGACCGTGCTCGATTGGATGATCGCCCTGGGCGCCCTGTGGAACGTTATACTCGCCCACCGACACCAACGTCGGATACTCGTTCAGCTAGTTATTCTTCGGTTCCTGTGACACGTGATGATCCACGTGTTGGGAAACCACCATCGCCTCCTCATCGTCCTGCTTCTCGTGATTTCCGTCCTCCTGGTCGTCCTATTTCTCGAGAACGCCCGGATATTAGGACCAGTACATATCGACCTGATGAAAGGAATTACCCTGAGGAGAGACGGCTTGACCCTATGGAAGTTGATGCGCCACCAAGGTATAGTGATGGTAGAGTTCCATATAATAGGCCTTTCTCGCCGCCTTCAGCGGCTGATCTAGCACGAGATCGTGCAAGGGCTCAGTTCCCCCCCTCACCCCCTCGCAGTTCTGTCGCTTCTTCAGATCCCGTTTCGTATGACTCTGCTGGGCGTGATTGGCAATACTCACAATATAATGACCGACGTCGTGAATGGAGCGCTGCTGAAGAAGATAGTTACTGGAAAGCTCGACCTCAGTGGGATAGAAATAACCCACCCCCTGATAGGGATCGTTTCGACAGAGACGTTCCTCCACCTCCAAGAAACCACGGGTGGGATCCTCGTGATGATCGCGATCGTAGAGACGGTTTTACACGTCCTGCTTCTCCTCGTTCCTTTGATGGACCACCGCGTCCTCTCTCTTCACGCCTGACAGATGGTTACACTGGTCCTCCTCCCAGTTCCGCCCCTCCAGATCGGTCTTATCCTCCAAGAGACCCCCCACCTTTCAGTCGCGTCCGACCGCGTAGTCCGAGCCCTGTGAGACGGCCTGGTCCAGGTCCTATTGACGATGCCAGGCCACCGTTAAAGAGATCGCGGGATGATGTTTACCCTGCAGGATACTATTCACCTCAAGGTAGAGATCCTCCACTACGTCGTACAACGGATTATCCTTCGCGTGGTGCAAGTCCACCTCCACCGAGTAGCGGAAGCAGCTACTACGACAGGGGTGGCCCCCCTCCGTCGTCTGCAGGGACAAATACAAGCGTCCCTGGAGATAGAGACTACCCTGGACCCCCAGGAAGAGATAATTACCCTCCCCCGGGCGCTTATGATCGACCAAGATCACCGGGTCCTCCCCGTGGAGGTTATTCTAGAGGTGGCTACGCTCGTGGTAGTGACTCTAGAGATGATCGTCGTTATCCTCCTCCATCTATGGCACCACCACCTCCACGCCGACCTTGAGTCCACTAAAAAAATGTAAGCGTCGCAATTTTAATATCACATTGTGAGTAGATAGTTGACGTCTGCTATCAGCTTCATCTGAATATCGTCTTACATGCTATCTACGTAAGATTTGAACAATCTTAAATGTTGCTCGATATATTTCATGGAATACTTGTTCGTACTTACCTGAGAGCCCAATGTAACATTCCAATAAACACGAACTATTTCTTTTTTTTTCTCTAACATTTATATATATGGGTCGAATGTCAGGATAGAAATAGCATCTTTCCCCACAATTATTCAAATACCCAAACCTCCGCATACAAAGTGTGTCTACTGCTTTGTTGGCTGGTCATGAGCTAATACGAAGTCGACCTCCTCCCCAATGGTACTCATCAAGTGCCCTACATCAAATTTCGGGTTCCACCCAAGCCTACGTGCATTGTCGCCCCTCAAAGCACAATCTCCACCGATCGAGACAGGCACGAATGCTACGGGATCTTTTATGACCCGTGAAATTTCGACCAAATCTTCCTGCGACGGTCTCCGAACGCTGGGCGGGTATGTAGATTTTACGAGTCCGTGCGAGGCAAGTCGATCGGATATCGCTTGGGAGAGGAGTTTCCAGCTGAACACTCCGTTCTCAGCGAAGTAATAGCCATGCTTTTTGCCAAAAGGCGGCGGGTTCTCATTAAACGAGAGGATGGGTTCGAGAAGTTTAAGATAGAGCGATGTGAGATCTTGAATGTGGATAAGTGGCCATGTCTACGACACAAGAATTAATTAGACAAGAAGCGATAGATAGTAAATGGACCCACAGAAGAGTCTTCCGCTACTTGAAATACTTCACCAAGGTCGCGGCCCATTCGCACTATCGCAACGAATTGAATGGATACTTTGTTTCCGAACCCGGTCCCAGGCCCATCTGATTTTTGCGATTAATAAAGGGCATGGTATTAAACATATGCGAGACTGACAAACCATAGGCGGGACAACTATATATGACTTGACACCTAGAGAATCGGCCAGCTCGTGTATGGATATGTTGGTTTCGATAGCCTTTCCATTAAATCAGAGGGATGGTTAAGGTGATAAGGCAACAAGGAGAGAACTCGTACAATTTGAAGTACATCATGCGACGATTTATGACTTTTTTGGATGGAATAAATGACATCATCCACATCGTTGAGGAGTTGGTGGATTCCAGCGTGCGACGAAAATAACTTGGCTCCTGAAGTCTGGTAACGTGCATTGATGAGTGATGGGACTGGGTAATATTTGGGTTGAAGTGCACATGGATATAATGAACCTCCCCTCCAAATTTTTTTTCACGGCTTTAAGACCGTTTATAAAGGCTTTCCCGGGTGCGAAATTAAATGCATCTGCGGATTGTATTACGATCGTTACTAAATAATACATTAGTACAGATTTCTACTATGACGTTATTGGATTATCGGATGGACCTACTGGAGTGTTTTATCAAAACAGCTTCTACAGCTCGCTCGTCGCTCATATCGAATTGCAGAGGCGTCACACCCAATGAGGCGACACTTTCGGCTTGACGAGGATTTCTGACGAGGGCAAAAATAGGGAGGTTGGGAATCTGAACAATGTCATTGAGAAGAGTTCCAACACTAACAATACATTGGTGAACATTAATTAGAGAGAAGCACTGTACATACATATATCCAGATGCACCAGTAAGGAGAAGACGAGACATGGGAGATTTTCTATGTCATGACGAAGTCGTCATTTTCTCTTTTTATACCGTCCTTCTCTACTATTTTAAGAATTTAGTCAGCGAGTTTGTCATCGAGATGAAGTATTTTTTTATGTGATCGAATGCTTATACTTCACTTGCGCAATGTGTAGCCATTGCCATTCCATTAGCAAGCATGATACCCAAGCCTCCGACCGTAGTGAATATAGAAAACCTATCATTGACTAATAAGAGCCAGCAAGCGGTTATTCCTTGGCACAACCTACGTATTCGGATGACACTGCTCATTTACAAAACCCGTCACCTTGGACATTTGAGAACGGGGCATGATTAGGAGTTGTCACGGAATGAAATGGTGATGGTTCGGGTCTGGAAAGGGTCAATGAGTAAGTTGCGACATCGATACGGTGGCTCTCCCAATTCAGTTTGTATCATAAAAGCAGCCCAAGACCAATATGTGAATGCTGGGCCGCGATAACAGATAATGGATCGATTCTGGGGCGCTCTGAATTTGGAGAGAGGTTTCCACGACACAGTCAATTTCCTCTCATGCCTGTTTTAACATTTCTCGGTATAATGTCTTGACCAAACAAAACTGGGATATTGAGATGACAGTCTTTGTAATGCTGATTCTGAAATCGCCCTTTGGAGTTCCTAATAATGCGTTAGTAAATTAATGTTGTTGAGCACGACTTCACTTCGAAAAATCCGTCGTTTCAAATCTCGCTTGCTAATTGGCAATTGCCAGTCTGCTGAGAACCGGCTCTATAATAAAATTCTTTGTTACTTAAAGATTGAATTCCATGCCACTTTTGTACTATGGTAATGTCAGATCTAGAATTGTCTTTGAGAGTGTTTTGCATTAGTTACTTACAATTGATAATTTATATGATGCAGACCGTACGAGTTCCACGATCCTTATCAGAAGCCCGTATCAATTCCGTGGGACTTCGGCGTGCTTACGAATGATGGGCGCTGAAAGAGTTTGTTGATACGACCCTGGACAAGACAACCCTGTCAATGTCAGTGTCAACAACGACAGGAAGGGACGACTCTATTCGTTCGCGTTTGTAGCAATGGACAGGGAGGTTGTCCAGCACTATTCAGATATACATCACATATCATTGCCTATAAAATGGGCCTCACAAGAGTGAACCAATGTTCTGCACCAAGTGCGATTTCTCCCGAGTTTTTAGGTCCGGGATCCAGCGCCCATCGTCAGTCAAAGAAGCTTTTGAAATTTGCGGGGCGTGGTGACCATGATCATTTGTTTGCGTGTGACGTTGGCTACGATGCGATATTCATGATAGATCACCCTGGGACTTTTTTTGCAGAGTATAGACCAGAGGCTAAACGCTTATTTCTTCCTCCCTCCCCATGCCTTCCTGGCTCGGAAAGCAAGATTCAAGCCACAAAACCCGGGATGTTTTTACAAATATCCAGAATCTCTCCAACGGCTCTCCGATTCGTCAAGAGAGCCAAATTGGTCAGTGGATTTACTTGCTATAATGCGTCTCAACAGCTTAACTTGGATTTGAAGTTCGAGTAGAGGCAGCGACTCACACAGGAAACCCTCTCAAGCTCGTGAACGACTTCGTCGAAGCCAATGCGGATGCTATCAATTCCAAGTCAAAAAACATTGCGGATTCCGACACAGACAGTAGATCCATCGAAGATTCTCTCAATGGTTTCTCGGAATCAGCGAAGGTGTTGATCAAAGGATTGACTGCCCTTGGACATCTTCATCCATTTATCGGAAGTACGTGACCCAGTTATTGAAAAAAACTTTCCATCTAACTTTCGTGTTGCCCAAGTTGCGGTCGGCGCGTTTGCTTTGGTAGTAACGTTAGACATGACCCGACGTGATAATGATAAGAAAGTGCTCGCTGTGAAGGTACAGATGCAGGATCTCATGGCTGCATTTTTTGAGTCAGTCTTTATCCTCTGCATTCTCAACATGTATTTAATCTTTTGTTTTTACAGACTTCGTCACATCCCTGACTCACAAGAAAAAGGACCAGATGGTGTAACGATAGCGACTCGGTTGGAAAGCCTCATGAACACGATCGCACAGGACATCAAGTTGTGTGGATCAGTTTGTGATACTTATCTGAAAAAGGGCTTCTTGGGTAAGTTCCTTGCATTCTCGTTCCATCTTCGCGCATATTAACAGCCAGATATAGCCAAAACTGTGAAGTCAAGCATATACGAAGGACGGCTAGCAGAGTACGCACAACTCTTTGTGGACCATCGCAAAAGCTTGGAACTGTCCCTTTCCGTCCATACGTCCCTTGGTGTTGATTCAGCTAATCAGAAGTTGGATGGCCAGGGGAACAGATTACGATCTATTGAAGAAAAACTCGATATGCTTCTACTCTTCCGGAAGTTGGACACACCCAGGGAGAAGGATGTACAAAAGTTTATCGAGGACAATGGGGGCGCAAAAGCCTGTATTACTAATCCGGAACTCTTAGAAGAGCTTGTCTCCAAAAGTGGAGAATCTCTTTCTCGGTTTTCAGGCCGTGATATGGGGAGACGCTCGAATGAACTACCCGATATCAAGAAAAAGCTTTTGAAAGAATTGGGGGAAGATATTGATGATGCACTCAAACGAAATATGGTTTTGTTCGAGCGAAAACTTGATATTCAGAACAAGCAACTTACGGATGCGGTTCAACAAGAATCGGATCATATTATCACTACTCTATTGTCCGGAGCTCACGATCGTATCACGGACCCTGTGAGTAACATCACTTATACATATATACTTGAATATTGAATTATTCAATCTTTTAGGATCTACAAAAGATTTGGAAAGATATGGTTCGCAGTATCCTGTCATTCTTTTTACTCAAGATGTGACTTATGAATTACAGGGATGGAAAGGCAGCGTTAAAGCGCGCCACTTTGTTCTCGCCCTACACGACTACTATACCGACAGGCTGAGCGCCCCTGAAACTCCTACATCGGGGCGTTCTCCCTTGCCTTCACCTTTGCCATCCGGAAGGGCAAGTATGGTGGCGTCCAAAAAACGACTGGATGATCGGTGGGCTCTAGCATATATTAATGCAGCTTATGTCCAGCCCATCCTTGAGGCGGTCGATGATGATGGAACCGGGTTCGTCAGCGTGAAAGAAGTTAACACATTCGTTGCAGAAAGGCCTGACGGTTGGAGGTATTGTACTTATTATCTCCACGGCGAAGGAAGCACTGATTTTATGACTTAGTCTACCTTACTGGATTGCTTATTGGGCTGTCGGTAAGATTATCGTTTTATTTTTTTAACACATGAAATTAATCCTAGAGTTAAGGCTGGCAAGCAAGCATGTCCCGGTACAAAGATAAAATATACGAACTTGTTCAACAAATGTTTGGAACCTTGGAGCATGTCCTTCCCTCCAACAGAAGAGCGGTCGATGAATACCTTTTCCATACTTCATTTTGGAGGATCGAATTATTGCTACGCTCAACTCGGTCAGTGAACCCCAAGATCCTTTCTGATCCTGACCTGGTCAAAATCACCGAGAGCTATACAAACGCTGAGGAAGAGAGGTTGGATAATAACCTACAAGATGTTGCATACGAGCTTGATACATCTGCAACGGTTTCACTCATAACTGGTGAAGGAAGGATTGAACGAGTAAGTTTGTGTCTAAATCTTCCCTAAAAAATACTTACACGAAGTTTTAGTATGTTTTTCCATTAATATACCTTCTTTTGAGACGGCATTTAAAAGTAATTACCCTTGCGTGTAATCATGTGCTGGATACGGAAGAATTTGTTACCCTCAACGAATCTCTCGTTTCAATTTTGCTGGCAGCGGACCAACGAGTACAAAGTCTTGAAGGTGAAAATCCTGAATATGACATATCATACCCTATCTGATATCATGTTGTTTGAGATAGCAATATTCAAGCAAACTCATCTCGATGTTCAGGGACGACTTGGAAACTTTGCGTTTGGAATTGTAAGTTCAGCCTGGTTGTTTCAATTGTTGGCATATCTCATGGTCCATTTTCTTCAGTTTCAACTCTCGTATGGAGACATTAGGCGGATTCCTATTGATAACTCCTTTGGTTCATGGACCGATTCTGACGGTGATACCGGAGCAGCGTCGAAGACTAGCCTGATCTCCCGATCTAATGCTAAAGCTCTTGCGGCAACAATCCCACATGATATTCTGAAGTATGGGATACGCGATGGGTTCTCGTCTACCAATTACTTTGAATTCGAGCCCGGCCGCCCGGTGGAACACCAAAACCCTATTCAAGGAACATGGTCAGGACATTGTCTTCGACGGGAAGGCGAGGAGGTGATTTCGTATGTCCTCAGGATCTCTATCCGAGTCCAAGCAGATCCAAAAAAAATCTGGGGCAAGGGAGAGGACTACGCTGACACTTTCGAGTTCACCGGAAATGTTCGTCGTCCACAAGGGCCCTCCATAAAATTTACGTTTTCCATTTCTGATGATAAGGATGGGGTCACAAAGACTTGCAGTGGGTACCTTGACGTCAATTCGGATCTCATCACAGCCCATTGGAGCACGAACAAAAAGAATGATTTTGGGGAAGATGAGCTTCACCAATCGTTCCTCCTCAGACGGACTCCTCCGACTCTCCTCCGCTATCGCTACACACCGGACCAGTTCGCGGAGGATCCGGTTAGGTCCCGCTGGGCATTCGCATGCTCCGCTGCTCTTCATCAGGCACAAGAGAAACTGTGGTCGCGAAAGTTCTTCGAGGCTAGATTTGAAGAGCGGAAGAGGTTTGTCGAACTATCGACTCGTGCCTTGATTGTTCAAATGGGCTTGACCCCACAACAACCTCTTTCGATCGTTGAAAAAGGAGAACTTGAATACCTCAGACGGGATCTCAACCCTTCTGAGGCTCGGTTCTATCATGCACTTGCTTCGTTTGAAATACAAAAATTACCGTGGCATCCGTGGGTACCCTTTTTATTCCGCGTTGACTTGAGATGTTGATATCTAATAGTTCATGGGGTTGTGACTCGTGCGAACGCAGAATCACAAACTGCAGGATCTTGTGTATTCAATGCATGTCCGAAGACTTATCTGACAACATCGATCTATGCTTTACATGTATGGATAAGACGCCTATCAAACGTGCATTCACGCACGACCCTTCCCATCCTGTCATCAAGGTCGAGCAAACTCTGCATGACTACGAGCTCGCACGAACAGTAGATGCTGCGCGGGTTCTCTTCGACAGGATCAAAACGCTCATCCGCTCGATGGAAGCAGCACCATTACGTGTAGAAGATGAGCATGGTGTGACATCGCAGAAGGACTCCGAGTTATCCTGTGCGTGTTGCGACAAGGCGGTGTCGCCACCCTGCTGGGTGTGCGTTGTGTGTAGTATGCTCATATACCTTTCTTATCTATATCATTCTAACGGAAATGCACCCTCTTAGCACGCGATACATTCATCTGCGCCGATTGCGATTCCAAGCGTGCACCCAGCCTTTCTGACAGTCACACCTTCTCCCACCCTCTCGTCAGGATCCGCGATACCTCCATTGATGGCAAGGCTGCATCTGCCGATGACATGCTCATCGCCCTGGAACATCGCCTCCTCACACTCGAGAGTAAAATGCTCGACGGCTTCGCCAGTGTCGATACCAAGCTTGATGCACGCGCAGTGGAGGTCGAGACAAAGCTAGAACAGCGGCTCGCGCAGATCGAGAGCAACTTTGAGACACGCTTTGCCACACTAGAGGCTGTACTCCGCCAGATTGCGGCGCAAACGGCAGCACTACCAGCTGTTTATGGCCAAGTCGTGCGGGACTACGCACGAAGTACCTCAGTGCGGGAACGTTGACCGTTCCCCCCCTGACAACCCCCCCCCCCCCTACATTTGTATCATTGAATTTTCTACTACTATTTATGTATCCATACATCGGACGATCTGTTACTGTAGCCTGAACAATCAGCATCTATAAAAGTAGCTCATTCTTGTAATACTGTGTAGATTACCGAGCACATAACCCCTCACCAAGATCGTTATTTAAGCCTCTGGAATTAAGATTTTGTATTAGACCATCATCTGATTGATCTAGACCTCCCCCCGTAGCCAACTTGATATAGCGAAGAATAAGAGAGAATTTGTGAACCGTAGCAACGCGCCTACATATATAAATCGGTACAAAGCCCCCACTCTTGCTCTGTCAAACTGGACGCAATAACACTAAACTACTTTGCTCAGCATTCATTTTTGTCAAATACCCTTGTCTCGGCGTCCACCAAGGCGCGTCAACTGAATACAGGACGAAGACAAGTTGTGATTCAACGTTCAGGATTCTGAGAGGCAGGATACCAGTGATAAGAATATGTGGAAAAAGGCACGACAGAAAGGAGTGAAATGAGTCTAGAATTTATTGTTTGATAAGGTTGTATTCAATGAATGGTGTGTCCCAGCCTTCCTCCCCATGGTTCAGTAAACAAACTCTCCTCAGTATGCAGTGATATTACACGCTTCTACTATGCCGTTGCGACCAAAGAGGCCGAGGCACGACCACACAATCTTGCCTACCATTGTATCTCACAAGAGTCTCTTCGCAACCTCGCATTTGAACATTAAGCATATCATCATTACTAGTATCCGAAATCACGACCAGTCACGCAGTATTTCCAATACCGAAGAACGCAGTAGGCAGCCTAGGCTAAGTGGGGGGAACATTTGGATGGCCGTAGTTCTTACCGTTGCCCCTTGGTTATGACTACTAGTTTAATTTCTGCCCATTTCCTTGCAAATGACATTCAACAGTGACGAAATTTTGGGTGAATCAACCAGAACTCAAACTCCTTCGCGTGGCACTGTTTCAAGCAAGATGTTGACTTACGCGTCCCTCCCCGCTTCTCTTGACGGTAGATAGCCTGAAAGACTAACCTCCTCACAATGGATAAAAGTGATGCTACTAAATGTGAATGTCATGTTTTATTCCCAGCTTCTCGCAACTAACGTCAAACGCATAGAGACTGAGTGGGAGGGGATGGCCGAGGGTTGTGACGCCATCTTCATGGCGTAATCGCCCAAATTGTGAACGCAAATTTCGGACTGTAAACCTATAGGTTGGTCCTTGCCCTCATAATCACCTACCCCAACCAATACCGCAACCATCCCCAAAGCGAGTGCTAGATCTCCCAGTATCACACTCTGGGTTCCCGCACTTGGTACTCTTATCTTCTCCGCCAATAGCCGCATTATTACAAGCACTGACACCAGCAACATACACGCCCCCTACTCCCATACATGCCCCAATGTCCACCCACCCCCGCCCACCGTCCTTATGTTATCTATAGCAATTGGCAAGAAGTAAGAAAGATTCTGCGTTGGATTGGTCAGTTGAGAGAAGACAAATAGTTATTGGTCAGCCACCCCGAATGTGGGCCTAAATTTACTACCAACCTGATTGATGAAAGTACCTATGCTCATGGCGTCCTGTGCTTTCTGGCATAATCGGTCACCACTGATGCCTCTGTTACACCCAGTTCCAGGTTCAAACCCATCAAGGGCTTTTGGTCGCAGCGCTTCTCGTCAAGGGTGATTGATTGTTCTTGGCACAAAACACCAAAATACCAGAACACCCAGACAGTATTGATCCATCCGAACTCCATTCAAATTTCCCTTTGAATCTTGGACGTGTTCAACGCTCCTCGTAGCTGCATGGGCAAAACAGTGCAGTATGGGATTCACGTAAGCCGGTCATTGATCATCAGGGAAAGGCAGTCCAGGAGTATTTCCAAAGGAGTTCGTACAGCTAAAAGAAAGATAAGGAAGTGATATGAAGAGAGAATGCATCCCTGCAGCAACTGGGTCCGGTTGGGGTCTTCGAAGCGAGTGCGCTTGATAATAACCATCCGTGGGCCGAAATCATACTGTAAATTAGAAACGAAAAGAATCAACCTCAAGTCAAAACCATTATTCGTACACTACATAGAAACCATTAATAGGGACAGGGGCCGAGGGTACAACATTTTTGAATACAAAGACTCGGACCAACTCCCGACCTGGATAACGGGACGACGAGGCGATCTGTGGAAAGATTATTCATAGAATATAAGAATAAAACACCTAATTGTAGTAATTGACGCTGGCCCCTGTTCAGGGTAGCCGCACCTATGGTAAAAGTTGATAGTAGTGATGACCGAAGACCGAAGCGTGGGGGCGCCTACTCTGGAACGGGTTATATGGGTAGTAAGTACGAAATTGGTAATTGTATTGGTTGTCAGTTGTAGGGGGAGAACCTGCTTGAACAGCATTTATCATCGCAGGATATGATGAATTTACGTTAGACTTTGAGCTTTGGCATGAAGTCTGTTTCTTGACACAGCGCATGTAGTAGATATCTTGGACGGTTTAAACAGTCGAAATGTTCCAATCCCGATATAGTGGAGTGATCATCGTTCAATACGGTGCGGATGGGGTTACAATTACAATCAATTGATCCTAATATCACTAAGTCCGACGTTTGGTCGTAAAAACGAAGTACTGTGAAGTGTTTAATTGATGGTCATGAATTTTCAATCCAGTGATGATACTCACCCCGGGCGCTTTTGTGGCAGTGTTTGAGACCACTCCATATGAACACACCCTATTATGATTGATCTTACTTGGATATAAAATAACAGGGGCCGATACAGTCAAGAGCCCGAACCATGTTGAGTATCCGCCTACCAGTCGAGATTATTGAGGAAATCGTCACTGCGCTTGTTGTTCCGCCGGCCAGCGTCCTTAAGCATGGGATTCACCACGGCATACCATCTAGTGATACTTTTCGACAGCTTTGTCTAGTGAACCATTTCATGCATCACTTTTGCATACCGCTTCTTTACTCCAGTGTTGCCATCTGGAATGTCCGCCAGCATGACGCGCTTATATATACGCTTCATCGACATCATTCATGGGGAATGTACACCCGGGACCTATGGCTAGAGCTTCCAGGCGCTACGGATCTATTACACAATTTGCTGTATTTGCTGGGGCCTAGTCTTCGCCGGGTCGCAATGACGAACGTCACAGTGTCGCACCCTTTCGACTTATGTTATGTGTCCGATGCGCTGCGCATGCATTGTCGTAATATCCAAGATTTTGAATACATGCAGAACCTCCTCGCACACGAGAAAGTATCATACAGCCACCAAGATATATTGTGCTGGCCAGAAATGCCGAAACTTCAACGGCTCGTTGTAGACCATACCCGCATCAACGAGTCCTTCGTGGAGAGCATTCTGAGAGTGCCCTATCTTGGTCAGCTTTGCCTACTAAATCCCGAATGGAGCGGAGGAAATGTCGGGATTTTCAAACGTTTATTCGAGAACGCATCCAGCCTCAAGAATGTATCCCTTGTATTCTTGGGATCAACCAACTCTATGGCCTCAGTGACGTATATCGTAGATAAAATGGCTGAGCTGCGATCAGCATTAGGTCCTCTCCGCGAGATTCCTGGTGTGCGGGCCATTGCTGTTCTTGGGGATGAAGAGGTTGTGGTGATCGAGTACACCCGTAAATTGATTTCTTGTGGAGATATATGGAGTCTATTGAGTGGGTGTATAGAAATCGACGAAGGAGTAGTGACCGTCTCGGATTTTTAGCTGAGATCATGCGACTGAACAATGTTGTGATGGCTTTTTTGGAAACCCCAGGGATGGTACGTGTCTTTTGTTGAAACTTGAGCTTGACCCGACCATTTTCTAGATTGAAATTGTTGTTTCCACAGGTTCTGATTATTCCTGAATTGGCACTGCGAGCACTCGTTATGTGAACTGTGGTAGTGCAAGTTCGCAACGATTGTCCTTGGTGCAGTGACCTTTTATTTATTTGTGTTTCTTATGGGCTCTTATTTGATATTTTCAATACGGTTCTTCTTCCTCCTCATCTCAACTACCTGTATCCAATTTTTGTGTGTATTGATTGCAGGTTGGATATTGTATTATTCGTTATTTTTTCTTACTATGTGGAACCTTTCACGCCCATCAGGTTAGATATTGCTGTCCACCCATATTTTGTGGGTTCATGATTCCAGGTAAACTAGGGATGGGTTTGCAGTCCGCTCCCGACTGTTTCACACAATGCAGACATTTTTTCTAGGGTGGTTGATCCAGGAATCTACGCGACAGCTCGGCGTATCCTCATCTGCACTTTCATCATCGTTATACTGTCCATTCACATAAAACATACCAACCCGGCAGAACGTCCCATCCTTTTCCTTGTCCGGAACCACAAGCAGCCCCGTCAAGCGCCGGATTGGCCTCTCACTGGAATCTGTGCCCACGGCGACTGCGAACCCGCGGACTCTGCCGGGAGTCTCTGGGTTCGAATTGATACTATTGTTCTCGTCATCGAGATAGACATATCCGATGTGCCCCTTCCGGCGTAGGCCAGCCGGGGTTTTAACCTGGATGGACTGGTGTACCTCGTAGAGTTCCATCTCAGTAGGATCCCAAACCACAGGTCGCAAAATAGCGTTAACCTCCAGTACTCCGCCCACAATTCTGCCAAATGCTCCACCATCTTTTGTGGCAGAAAACACTTCGCATTTCAGGATTTTCCACAGAACATTCTCATCAGAGAGTTTACTCCCTGCGACGATTTCCCCATCTGTCGCAGCCCAGGACCACGATGGCGCCCTGTAATCTCCTGAAGCTAGCAACTCTGCTGCCGACCGCTTTGCACGTTTGTGTTGCCACAGGAGATCCCCAGAGAGGGTGCGTTCCCATAATCCTGCAATATACCGTGTTTTCCAATAGCGATGGAATAGTTGCGCAATGCCCGATATTGCAAGTAATTTGTCTGAGGGTACCGTAAGGCGCCGTTTAGTATATTCAGCCACAATCCCCCACCATGCGCTCCTCAGCGTTTTCAAATCTTTATTGGCCAATGAAGTGTCCGTCGGAGCCGAAAGCATCATGGGAGGCAACTTCAATCCATCATTCCCTCCAGGCGGAAAATAGAACGCCTCATCCCCTATATTACTCTGCAACGCCTGGCAACGATACCGCAGTGTGTCTGTTGTATAAATAAGTGCCCGGGGTGAAAGCAAGCGTTCCTGATAACACCATGCTCGACCGTCCACTGGTTCAACACCACCCTCTGGTGCACGTCCTTCTTCCTCAACCGAAATCGTACCCAACCGACCATCAGGACACCAGAATGGCAATGCACTATCGATAGGCTCTGATCTGTCCTGCAGAAACCCTTGTCCAACGCGCTTGGCAGCAGCGGCAATGATAGTAACATACGCCTTGCGATAAATATCACACATCTGTGGGATCTCACGATCCTTATCTTCGATGGAGTCTTGCATGATACAAACCGAGTCTATCCAAAGGTAGCGCAGGCCAAGCCTCTTAGTACAGTTGATAGCGTCGCGGATCGTTGGAGGGAGAATACGAGAAGGTATTCCGGTGAGGTAGGTAGCTATGTTGTGGGTGGTTGTGGAATGGGGCTGTGGCTCACCCCAGACATAACTCAGAGCGATGTAGACGCCTTCAAGTCCTGCTGAAATTAGCAGTTTTGGATTTTCAGGGTTTTCGCAGTCGATGACGCGTGTCGGCAGGTGTTGGTGTGAGGGTTTGGGGCAGGTGTGATGGAGGGTGCAATTGGTAAGGCATTGAGAGGCAAGTTCATAGGCCCTAGGAGATGAGACCTGCCAGACCAGATTTCGACTCGGGATAAAACTTGCTGCATTATCCTCTGTTCAGAAATGTGACCAACTGGTAGGTAACGGCAAGGAGATTACATAGAATAAAGATCGAGACGCACCGGGGTGACAACATACAGAATAACGTGGTGACCAGTCATTTTCGACCACCAACGTCAAGATCACACGTTGGAGTGCTTCATGTTTCTCGAACTTCACAGTAACGTTGAATATTTCCTCCGGTTCCGGCGATTCTTTCTTCTTCCTATGGTTATACCAAAATCGGATCTCATCCCAGAGGAAATCGCACCAGTTACAGCCTTTTTCCTCGCCTTCTTCGATTTGTTCCCATGGTTGTGTGGTATATGAAAACCCCTTAGACCGATTGGGTTCATTTGATCGGTCGGAATCTTTGGCCGAAAGTGCAACTTGGAACGCATCAAAGGTAAAGAGAGTGCTCCAGCACGCATCACAGACTAGCGAGCCTGAGCGGAGGGGCATCCTTTGTTGATTAGTGATAACTGATTACTGCGATCCGATAGGCTGGGTTGATTGACCGAGAACCATTCCTCCTGAATTTCGGTGTACAATCACAGTCACAGAAGTAGGAATACATCACGGGGCGAATTTCGCTTCCGGATGCAGAACTTGGCGTCTATCGATTGACGTTTGGGATTGAACGTTGAACTTTTATTGTGGAAAAGAAAACATGATTTCCAGACAAGTCTTCAACCAAACTTCAACTAAATATAATGTTCAAAATCAATGTACTTGATACTTATGGGCTATACAGTTCCACGACGGTGAAAGTCTCACTATCCCCAGAATATATATGCAATGGACGACGTCGACGTGAATTTGAAATTTTCTGGACAGGATCAAGTGAAGGGAAAGAAGAAATTATCTCACTGAGATAATCGAACACTGCTCCGGCTCAAAATATCTCCTCGGTATCAGGACCAACCCCGTTGCAATTTCCATCGTCCCATGCCTTTTTCCGCACATATAACGCGATGGTCGCACTTAAGTGACAACCCGCGTAGTTTAATTGGCAAAATGGCGTCTTTTGGGCATATCCTACACTCTTCCTTCCCATTCCTCCGGCCAGAGTCATCTATAACGCTCAACAATGACTATACACTGTCACCCCAATTGTCACCTAGAAACTTATTACGGACATACTTTTTTTCTAGTGTGAGCAGGTAAAGTGGGAGGATCTAAGATTTGTCCTTAACCTTAAACTTGGGCTTAGGCTGGTTCGAAATCAGGATCAGTAGGATTTGTAGCCTATCGCGACTATGTTTCTTCCGTGCCAAGTGCTAGAGGGGATCCATAGTTGTTGTATGTCTAGATGGCAGAGATCGGTGCTATGTCGCCAGGGTGTACTGTAGGGCTGCATATACGAATTCGTTTTGTTTTCGAAGAGGCTACTCCGTGGTTTAGGTAACAATGTCCCTTTTTCGATAACCCCCAAAACTGTATGATTGCACGCCCTTTGGTGAAACCGCTCAGTGCTTGATTGATCAATTGTTATTGTAAAAATTACTAGTTAATTTGAGCTATAAACGATTGCACGGCTTTTCGAGCTACATTTCTCAACTTTAATCTCACCGAAGGATAGATCTTAACGTTGACATAAATGGTTTGTGACAGACGCATAGATGGCTGGTTCCAGATTTGAAATGATGAACGACGGAGTTATAATTATATAAGCACGGACCATGTTCGTTAAGGTCATGCTATTTTCTCTTCTCGTCCCAACGTCCATTCCCCTTACAACATTCATGGAACATCAATGAATTTAAAGACGACCCCGTCTCCCCCTAATTGGGGATCAATCATTAATACTTTTTTGAAGTTCTACAATTACACATGGAACACAAACTAGATGTTGCCACAAGCGGCAAGAATGAGCGCAGGTAGGTGAGCTGCTGGGCGCCATTGAAACTTGACCGACCTATAGTTGACCCAGGGTTTCTTATCTCGTTATTTTACCTCTAGTGAGGCCCCAATGTAGTAGACATATCTATTTTTCCGGTAGGAATGTCTATTTAGCAGTTTGTGTGATCCGGTTGGGCACTTAATACATTCAGAGCCGTTCATATAATGTCCCTCGGTGTTCGTGGACTGCATACTGTGCCGAAATTCTATTTAAGATTAGCACAATCCCATCTGCGATCCTCGGCGTGTTTACATGTCAACCCACATTCCCCCTAAGCTCCTAGAATCCCCCTCACTGATTGGCATATTACAACGATCATTCCCGTCGTACTCGAGTTTGGACACACCGGTCACTGATAAACCAACGCTGTGAAAAGAAGGTCGAGGCTATGAGGGCATTATTGGTAGGATATATCTCTGCGTTCGCAGCCTTGTTGATTTTGCCCCATCACTTAGGGGCTAGCGACTCTTCGAAATTAGTAATTTATGCCCATGGCAAAGGTAGTCAACTCACTTATTCCAGACTATCGATTCTGGTTAAAAGGAAGCTCGGAGTGAAGGGGTCCAGGGATAACAGACATGGACGCTTTCACCCAAATAATTACAAAAGCGTAACCATATCTTCACCTCCAGTGTACGATAAAGCTTACCCCTTTTGACCCACAGAACTGGTTCTTTGGTAGTTATAATTCTCCTTTATATTTGAATGATTGCGTAAAAGCTAATTGTACTGTTGCTAGTTACTGGCACTACTATTTAATACCGGGTTATATGGAGTCCTCTGTATACAAGTCTGTGAGTCAACACTCATCAATAATTGGCGGACGACAGAGCTAAGTCCTACATTGTTGACACAGGCACATATTACATGGCATTCCCGGCGGACCCCATTGTCGTCAAGGTTTTAATCTATACAGTTCTGGTTATCGAGAGTGTCCAGACGCTAATGATGTCAGTGGATGGATTTCACACACTTGTTATGCAGAAGGGCGATATATCAGGTCTTGATAATATCCGTTTACTCTGGTTCTCAATTCCCGTTCTGGGAGTTATTGGTGAGTCGAAACCTTTTCTGCCTGCTCGACGCCAATTTTATCCTGGTGATTAACTCAAGTTTTACAGTAGTTGCCATCGGTCAACTATTTTATGCGTACCGCCTAAGAATTCTCTCCAAATCCTGGATTTTTCCAGTTACCATCACTATTGTAAGTTATTCTCCTATAGATGGGCTCATGGCGTTTAAAATCAGAGTAGTCATCTGCATGTACGGTGGCCTCAACATTAATGATCGCAGTTCGCGTTTACGAAGCTGGTAAAATTAGTGCGGCATTTGGAGATGCTTTTGCACCTGCTCTGGTGAGTACCTTGACCTTGGCCTTGATTCGCTAAATATCATAATTCTTATCCCCCATCTTTTATTTTTGTCAAGGTGAGTTTTCTGGGTAATATCCTCTGTGATATTGAAATAGCCATCGCCATGATCTACTATGTGACGATTTCGAGCTTGTTGTTCAATCATCTTTGCTCAGAATTTCTCAACAGCTATCACTACACAGGCCCATCCCGGGTTCTCGTCTCCATCATCAAGTCAAGCGCCTCATCAGAATAGTCATTGAAGCCGGGTGTTTAACGAGTCAGTGCAATAAATACACATCTATCCTAAAAACCATCACGAATCATAATTCAACAGCATTTACCACCATTATTGCCTTCCTCCTCTACGCCATCTATAAAGGCTTTTTTTATTTTCTTGTCCCCTATGCCATGATCCCGAAGCTTTACTCAAATACGTTGCTCTTCATTCTGAACAATCGGGTCAAGATCACAGGAGGGCGACATAATGCCGAATCGGATATTGATACAATCTTTTCGAGGGGTGCTGGTATGGTATCTTCCGGAAGGGCCCACACGAGGTCCGAGGGGGATATCGCATTCCGGGCGGTGTCAAGGGGTAACTTGGATTCGGACGTGCCAGAGGGGTGAGTGTATTCAGATTCCATCTCCTGGGCCGTGGCTCACTATAATATTTACTTAAATGTTTATGTCGACAGACAAGCATACCCTATGTCGCATCTTGGATAAAGCTTGGTATATCCATCCCACGTTACCGTCAGGTTACACCCCCCACTATTTCCTAATAGTAATTTATTTTCTTTCCATGTTTGTCAATAATATACATTCTTTCTGTCTTCTTTCAAGTTCATTTCGTTGGCTTTAAACAATGCGTCGTACCGTTACCTGAGAAAAAAATACCACCTCGGTAGTTAGCCATCCCAGCTTCGATGACCCGGGACCCAATGCGCCCCAACAAAGTGGCCAACCACATCACACAGGAGTGTCACCACGCAAGTTGAAATCCATCAAACCCGGATGATAATTATCCTTTCAAAAAATATCAGTACCAATAATATCAGTATCATATCACACATCAGTCCCATCGTAACACCACCACGAAGAACACCCAAATCACCCCGGCACGATAATCAGATACATCTAGACATCTCCCCCTTGCACCCAAAAAAGTCCATACTAGGTCCGAGCTACATCACTCCGAGCCAACATTACTCAATATACCAACTACCACACCAAAACAGCGGAGAGTGCCCGTGATAGCGAGAAGAGACGATAGGGGGCGATGAGGGGTTCGGGTTAGTTGATGATTTACATGAAACGCAGTGCGAAGAGGCCTGCGAAGGCTGATCCAAGCATTGCGGAGACGGTGAGGGGTGAATCTGCGCAAAAAAAAACGAATCAATTCATGGTACGATCTCAAGAAAGAAGGGACGAATATACGCACAACCGAGAACTGCATTACTGCTATCCCTTGTCGAATTCGGCGCCGCACCGGGGGTACCTGACGTCATGGGGACCAGGGCCGACGCAGAGGGTGTCACGAGGGGGGACGTGATCGGTGACGTAGAATTCGAAGGGAGAGCAGAAAATGGGGAAGCAGGGGAAGAGGAGGAAGGGGAGGAAGGGCCCGTAGGAGGCGTGAGCGGGGTTGTGGAAGATATGGAAGAGGAGGCAAGCGCACCTGACCCTCCTGCTGCTGTGGAGAGCTGCGCGAAGCCGATCGACGGCGGATCGGCGCGGAAGACAGAGTAGACGTTTTTCTGTATGTTGTGTTTGCCAGTGTTGAAGTGAGTTTGTGAGTTGGTGGATGAGTGAATGAATCGCGAAAAGTAGGAAAAAGGTTGAGTTGAAGAAAAAAAAGAAAGAAGAATCCACCGTTAGACTACTAGACCTACATCATAAAGAAAAAGAAAAAAGACACGTACGAGGAAGGTTGCACCAACGACCCAATTCGGGTTCCCGCCACCCGCAACGATACTACTTCCCTGCGTCAGATCAAAGATGCCACCTAGGCACTGCGAGCTCCCGCGCGAGATGGGGCCGAGGTTCATGTCCTGTATACTAATGGGCCAGCTCTTCCCACCGAACGACATCGAAATCTCCACATCCGTCGTGCATGCTACGTAGGGACATCCCTCCGTTAGCTTCCAATGATAGTGACGTAGGAGGGGAAGGAAGGACTTACGGAAACTGAAGAATCCGGTATCATCGGGATCGGCGACGGACCCAGGGACGGCGGCCCAGATAGCTTTGACGTCTTCAGTAGGTCCACCGATGAGTGTTGTTCCTGTATCGATGGCAGACAATGCTGATGCGCCCGTCGTGATCGGGACCTTCTTTCCCTGGACAGTGACACCTAAAACACCACATGAACCCATCAACACTGACACCAAGTCATACTATTGAAAAAGCAACACTCACTCATAAGGTTCAACAACCAGAATGATGGGGTGTTCACTGGCATGTCCAAAAATTCGATATCCCCGGTGAACAAACTGGAGTTTGTGCCTCCGAGGGTGAAGGTACCACCGGGACCCTCATCCGGGGCGTTTGGGTCGCCGCGGAAACGGGTGAGCCAGAAGGACATTTCGGGGGCGGTAAGCTTGCCATTGTTAGAGAGGGCTTGCCAGAAGGGCATTGAACGTGTGGATGCGATGGTAGAGAAGGCCAGTCCGAGGATACCAGACATGGACCCATCGAGGAAGCCTTTAGAAGTTTGGTCAACGGCCACTAAATTCGAGTAGGCGGGAGGAAGAAGTAAAATGCGAGGTTAATTTTAGGATAAGAATTAAATTAAATAATAATAAAAATTAAAAATCAAGATAACAATTAGTTAATGCACTTATTGTTCACAAGAACCGAAAACTCACAGAACGTTTGTTTCGGGATGGAGAATGGGCCCATACTCACGACGTCCTGAGCTAGCTGACCCGCGACTTCTCCTGAACCGTAGCGGATGTTGGTCCCCGAGGCCGTGAGTATGACTGTACTGGACTTGCTGTCATCGAAGACAGGAGTTTGAGAACTGCATGTCAGGCATGAGGAATCCGCGACCCAGAGATCCGAGGAACCAGTATCGAGTACCACGTTGAATGATTGTGGCCTACATAGAAAAAATGAGCACAAGGGAAAGGGAAGAGAAGGAACGGTTAGCAGGAGTGATGACGTAAAACAACGGGATTACGAATATCGGTGGGATTGTGTGGGTACATATGGCCCCATGAGAGGTAAAAATGTAATTGTATCATTGTAAACCTCGGGATCGTGATGGTGTGTGAGAGAGCAACTCTCGCCAACTCGCTAGCTCATCTTCCGCAGCACCGTGGCTTTAGCCCATCGGGTTTCAGCCAGCTTGGGGAAAGCACGTGGCCGGGAACTTGGAAGACACACACACAACCATCGTGATCCATCATTCAAGCATTCGAATTCGAACGTGGCGAATGCTGAGACATTCATAGTATGGCCACCTTTATGCCCCGGCCGAGAAACAGGAGCGAGAATAATACAATGAATATGGGGAGGAAAGGGGAGAATGGACTTACGGTGTACCAATGTTGACGACACCCAAATAGCTCGCATCCGTTTGCTATTCCGATAAAAAAAAAGAAAGTGGCGTGAGGTGAGGGAGGGGAGGATTCACCGAGAGATGGCCGTACCTGGTTAATCATCTCGAAGCCTGCAGCATCACGCTTCGTACCGTTCGCGGCGCCATAGCCGTACTTTCCGCGGAGGTGCTGCGCGACGGAGGCGTAGTAGGCCGCATCGTGTGCTTGCGTGGAACGGCGTGCGAGAGGGATGTGTATTGGGTCTGCATGTGCTGTTGGGGAGGCGTAAACGAGACTAGGGAGCAATACAAGGGGAAGTGAGAGGAATATCATGACAATGGAGGATGGGGAGGGGAGTAATGGATGGTAAATGGGTGGGCTATATGGATGTCGACGTCGATGTACAACCGGTGCACGACAAACTTAAGAAAAGTAGAGGGAAAGGGGGAGATGATGAAGGAAGAAAATCAAGTGATGTACCAAGATTAAGCCAAGCAAAAGGAGAGTGAAAAAGTAAAAAAAAATAAAGAGTGGAGGCACAACAACAGATTTCACAGATGCGCAGCAACCAACTGCCAGATCCAAAATCAGTAATCCTATCCAATCCTGTGATCCAAAAACGAACAATCAAATTTCTCCGGCGTGCCTTGCCGAGCCTTACTGCGCTACCCCCGGCCCTTTCTCTCACTCCCCCCGGTCCCAGTGCTTCTTGTCCTTTTCTCTTACGACAATACTCTAGCGGTTGCAGCTTTACGTACCCTTTCTGATTCTCTCGGGCTCTTTTCGTTCACCATGTAGACAACTCAAAGTCATACTCGGAAACTTGGACTTCCAACAATCAACCCGTCATCGCGAGCGCCAGCTGAACCCGATCTGTGGATGGTTGGTATCAGTTGGCAGTTGGTGGAATTAGGATTGACTACTCTTGGCTCAGGCTCCAACACCCTCACTCGGCACGTCAGATGGATTCATTGAAAGAACCACCATATATGGCACGTGTGCCGGGTTTACATTGGATTCTCATTGATCGTTGTCGGCTTGGGCTGTGCAGCCTATATAAGTACTGGTCTATCTATAGTACAAAGGTGGCTGAACAAACTACGAAACGACAACGACGTGATAAAGAGCAATTTATACCCCTTTGTTGATTTGTATCTCGAGTCAAATTTGGAGCGCGAGAGATGATTACCCGTCTCAGGTATTATTCCAAACATTTGCCCTCGAAATCAACTGGAGCTTTCGACTCGATACAAATAGCCAAAACGTGTGTGCCGGAGCGCAGTCGAGGCTTGAATCGTCCGTTCGGCGTTCATGTCATCGTCAGCACGTACACACCAAAGTCCGGCGTCATTCTTCACAGCCTTGGTGGTTCTACGCAACGCTAAAACTATAAGGCGAGCCGCGGTGATGACATATAAACATGTAATGTCTTTGCACGCTCCAAGAAGGCTCCATTGCCAAGGGGCTGGAATGCATCCGGCGGTAAAACGAGAAGCAAAACAAAAATTGCTGTAAATAAACCATAATAAAATTAATTATTACGTAATGTTATTTTTAATTATTTATTGTTTTACTTAACCCTCACGTGTCGTCTCCTTAACGCCGATCTCCGCCAATCTCGCCTCGAGTTGAGCAAGAACGCTGATAAGATAGTGATCTTTGATCCAATCCCAAGGCGACAGGTATAATGGACGTCGTCCACCTCATCCGTTAACCATTAAACACTGCAACCAGAAACTATCATACATCATCTATCACCCCAAATTTAGAACCCAGTGGGAGTATAAAGAAAGAAACTGCTGCTAACTACCGCTAAATATGACTCTAACGGTACAGCCTCAAGGCAAAACACAAACAGAAATAGGTACGGTGAAAGGAGCAGCGACGAGAATAGACCCAGGACAAAAGGGTTCAGTGGCACCGCACCACTTCCCCGTAGATGTGCAGCATCTGATATTCGAGATTGCGGCCAGGCGCGACAGAAAGACTGCACTGCAGCTCGTCCTGGTCGCTCGACACGTGCGTGAATGGTGAGCTGCCCACGAGTTGTAACATGGCCTATAAACTGAGTCTTGGCTGGACCGTATAGGATCGACCCGATCCTCTACGAATGTGTCGTTATACGAACTCAGCTCGAGGCTGAGCTGTTACTCCAAACATTACGCTCAAAAATATATGGGCCCCCAGGGATCAGTAATACCGACATCACCAACACTAGCCCACTCCCGTCCCCGACCTCCCCAACATTCGGCTCCACCACCACCATCCCCGAAACAGATCAAATCACCACACACTCACTCGCCCTAGGTCCATCCATCACCTTCCAACAAGCCAAACCTCTCCTCGCACTCTGTACCTCCTCCCTCACCTCCTTCACAGCATGGGGAGCCTCACGCAACCCAAGCGTCTTCCTCCCCTTCCTACGCAGCCTCTTCCTCCACCGACTAGTCCTCCGCGCCACACGCGGCCCCGCAGAACTCAGCATCCCCCCCGCCCTCCTCTCGCGCCTCACACACCTCGTCGTCCTAGACGGCCCCTACGCATGGTACCAACTCAGATGCGCCGTGCACCTCGTAAAAACTTCAAACGGAGGCACGTCCGTGTCCCCAACCATTGCCCCAGTCGTACTCGGGCCCCCAGCGGCAGCTCCCGTAGTAGAAGACACAACCAGCGCTATCGCACTTTTCCAATCCCTCACCCACTTCGGGACTTGTGCGCAAAATTGGGGCACTACGCAGGGGCTCCTGCGCGTCGCGCGTGGGCTTAAGTATTTCGCGGTGTTTGTCGCGCCTGGTGCGAAGGCGGCGCCGACTATTCGGCAGCGGATCGCGGAACTGGGGGATCGGAGGGTTGTGCTTGTTGAGAGGGCTTTAACGTTGGAGGGGTGGGAGGCGGGAAGGGAGTGGAGGAGTGAGGAGGGTGTGTGGGAGGAGGTGGAGAGGCTCGTGGGGGAGGGGAAGTTTTCGGGGTGTGTGGGGGATCGGTGGGTGGATGTTGATGCGGGTGGAAGAGGTTGAGTGGGCGTGGGTGGGTAAGTGGTTTTATATTTTGCTTTGGGGGTAAATCACTGAGGTTAGGTCAAGTAGGCACGGCTATGGGGGTCTTTGGTGCCCTGTATTTATGGATCCTCATTTAGTCGGGAAATTTGAATATTGTATTGATTTTTTTGGGAATCTATCTCAGCATGGAAATATTTTGTACGACTAATTTTTTATTAATGAGAAGGGAGTTCGTGGGGGATCGGGCAATGGAAATTGGCTGAGCGGAAATTGTATACTTTGAAGTGTAATGTAAATACTGTACTTACTTATTCCTGGATGACTCTTGTAAGAATCTTCGGCTTCATACATCGTTGTACTATCTTGCCGCTAGCAGATTTAGAAACCCGGCTCCATGATGTGGTGACCTGTCGGTATGGTATAATAGTATTGATATATTGATGCCCAAATCGTTGTCCAGACGAACATTGGTCGGATTTCTATCTCCTTTCGAAAATTCTACGTACGCGGATTATTGGGAGGTGGTATTACTTGCTCTGGTCCCATGTGTTGTATGGGGTAACGTAAATTAAAGGCACCCTATTCAATAGATAGATGCTATAAGATCATGGATTTTATTACATTTGTATAAAGCTGATACAATAAACTTGATAGGAGAGGGTGGGAAATTAAGATATGCAGGAATCGAGAGTACAAGGAATGAGATGTCCGACTTCAGTTGTGAGGCGACATGCGATACGTTTGTCTGGAAAGAAAGTTCTTAAATTTCTGAGTTTGAATCATCGTTCCGCATCCGCTGGAACATTATCTCCCCACCAGCTGTACCGGATCTTGTGTAAGTCTCTCTACGGGATCCCAGGACACCAGAGCCCCACAGCAAGATAGTGTCCACTTCCGATTGGGGATTATGTCGCCCTCCGATGATCTTGACTCGGTTGTTCAGGATGAATATTAACGTATTTGAACAAACTTTTGGTATCATGGTGTATGGGACAACAAAATAGAACGAGCCTTTAAAAATAATGTAGGAGAGGAAGGCAGCGATATTGGTGAGTACTGTTGATCATATTTTCAATGTGATAATTTTCATGACAAAATTTAATTCATGGTACGAACATGTTAAACATCCAGTTTCGAGGATCATTCTTATGAGGCGCTTCACTTGGTAATGGAGATGAGAGCCTGGTATAATCTTGGGGCGTGATAACTATTGGGATATGTTGAGTGAATGGGGCGGTCGGTGAGTTCGAAATCATTACATAGTAGATCATGGCAGCGGTTATCTCAATGTTGCATATGTTACCAGCCAGATGACCCACCTTGGCGGACAAGTAAGAATTAATGAGTCCGGTCGATTTAAGGTCAAAACACTCACCAGAACTGATGCAAGAGAATCCTGGAACGCCGCACTAATCCTACCAGCTTTATAAAGATGAATTGCAATGATTATTGTCGAAACAAATGAGCAGGCTGATAGCTACTCTATGGTTTCAAAGTCTATAAGCTTATTTGTAGGCGTAGAGAACTCACAATAGCAATAGTTATCGGTAAAACCCAAGATTTGGAGAGAATCCTGAGGCGGTATGCGTGAAATAGCTGACTGATAACGATTACTATAAAATTAGGTTTAGTCACAAGATAATGTCGATTTCAGGCGGGCCGAAAGTATTTCAACCCACCAATTATACCAAGAACCGGAACTGAAAACCAGAACAACCGGATATTGTCAAGGCCTGATAGATCGCCCTTCTGCGTAACGAGTACACCAAATACGTCCACATTCATCATTAGCGTCTGGGCACTTTCGATAGCGAGAACCACATAAACTAAGGCCCTGACGGCGACAGGGTCCGCTGGAAATGCCATGTAGTATGTGTCTATGTCAGGAATGTGAGGTTTAGCTCTGTCGGATGGGAAGTTCGGTCAACTAATAACCCTGTACACAGAGGACTCCGTATAATCCGCAGTTGATCAAAAATGTTAGTAACTATTGGCGTTACAATTAGCCCTTCGACGTCGTTTCGATGAAAATGGGAATTATGAATACATAAGAACCAGTTCTGAAGGTTGAAGAAAGAGTCAGAATCATCATATATCAAACGATAAAGAAAGTAGTTACATCTTAGTAATTTCTTTGGTGAAAGGGTGCATATCGAATGAGTGTAGACTCTTTCACCTTGGCTTTTACTTAAATAACTTAAATAAAGAAGAAACCAGATGAATTAGACGTCTTTCACATGGACACCGATTCTGTGCTGGTTCCATGGCAGTAATCCCCCTAGTTTACAGGGAAACCTAGTGAGCCTCCAACCAAGGGTAAATTTCGTCTATACGACAAAGCTCCCGAAGTGTTTAGTGTGCAATGGGCACGGTCGTTGTGATATATTGATGGAAATCCCCTCGAAATAATAGGAGCCCAGGGGTGTGTGTAAGTTGACATAATGCCGCGAATAGAGAAGGTACCATAATGAGTAGGAGGATCACAATCGTGTTAATCTTGAAGAAAGTCCCGGCGCAATAGGCGAGCCGCGAAAACCGAAAGGCAATTTCTGAATGATTCTAACGTGGAGTGCCCGGCTGAACCAGACAACTGCTAAAAGGCCATGTCTAGTACCAGGAAGACAGACATGACTATTAGATTCGTATTTCACTAGAGATTAAGTAACTTGATCGGGGGATGTAGTAAATATTGTATTAACTGCGCTTGTGGCTCACCTATCTGCGTCCACTCTCTCCACTTGTCGCCTGATCCCACTGCCTGCTCGTAAAATGCACAGTAATTATGCCCTTGTGAAAATCCACCTAATTCATATTTCACGTGTTAAATTATAAAACTTCAAAAGGGCAATAATACTTAATTTACATTCTAGTGGAGAGACGGCCACCTCGGAAGACGTCGAGTTGAATGGGAAAGCACTATTTCAACCAGACTCCTAACCAGTAGTTGTACACTGTCCGTTACAATAATACCATTGGTTTGCGTGGGCCACTGCCGGCATTATTTGTTTGAGGGGGCTCTGCATTTAGTGGTAGCTATGGCATCTCCGTGGCATTTAAGATCGTATCTTGAACCTGTGGATAAGTGTAAGCTGAGAAGTGCTATATAGATTGATTGGAGTGTTGGTTTGTATAATGTTGTAATAGATCTTACCTTTTTGGCTGTTCGCCTAATGCTAGGCGCTTCAGGTAATAGCATAAGAAGGCTGCGATGACCACATTTATCACAGCTCCAACAACGAAAGTGAAAGCAGGGATCCATTCGTATTTATAGATAACCGTGTATGTGTTCGGGACTCTGGGAACATCCATAAATGTTTCTATCGAGAGCGCGAGGCTCCCCCCCAAATTTACGGATAAGAGCAAATATAGAGTGTAGATGTATCGAGTAAATTCGGAAGGTGAAGAATCCCTGATTTTAATTTCAATGTTAGAATATACTGGTGTATCGTTGATTATTAAACATACTTGAACGAGAGCTGTTATAAGCGATGACGGGATATATGTTGTCGTCAGTGCGTAGGAGTTGGGACCATTAGGAGACTGCCCCTGAAGAGTAATAAGGCCATAACACATCAAGTTTATTGTTACAATGGAGTGCACGATTTCCAATAGCCTCCAGAAACAGCAGTTAGATTCATTATAAAAAAACTCGGAATTGGCTGGGAGGCTTACAGAATTGTTGCCGCCTATACAAGGAAGAATTGGCCGGAGTGATCACTCAGTAACTGTAGAGGGCTCACCAGTATTTTTAGAGACAATCGATCAGCGGGATATGATAAATAGTAACTGTATGCTTGTGTGACAATAATTCCAAATAGAATAAGACTGATAGAAAATGCAATCAACATTGCACCCAGGTTTTTCCCGGATAATAGGTTAAATCCTTGGTAGTTCATGAAATCGTTTGATGGGGGGTTCAGGAGTGTCATTCTGGAACATGGTCACCAAGGTTGATACGCATATAAATGCACGAGTTTTGGGTTCTTATTTGTGTTCGAAGGAGGATGATGGGTTGTATCATCAACTCACTCGAGGATCAAGGCCATGGAAGGAGAACTGCCTGTATTTCGAATGTAATAGAAGAGATAGCTTCAATGTGGACCCAAAGTGATAATAAAACGGTGCCTTGATGCTTGAGGCACTTCCCAGAACCGATCGGTGACCGTTGTATAGAAATAAATATGAGGTTTCACGGTACAACCCTTCTTTAAATGTTAGGGATTTCTGGTCGTCTGATATATTCTGTTCATTGGTGCTGTTGGGGTGCTTATTGGCAAATTTAAAGAAATCCCGCTGCTGTGGTGTTAGTTATACATGATATTTTGGTATTTTACGATGTGCACATACAATCATGAGCCACGATTGTCATTTCGACGGGGAGCCTAATAAGCCTATATTTTCATCCCATATCATTCCAAGGTCGTGGTACCCGCCGATGTTCTGATGAATTGCGCAATAGTTGTTCGCATCGTTTCTATCGGCAGAGAAAAATATGGAACATTGAGACTTGAGGACAATGTTGGAAGTGTGAGTCGTCTTAGTTTGGTATCTCCTCACTCAGACACTGTAAAACCCTACGAACGAACTCCTCGGATACTCTTCCTACACAGCCTTGTTCGCACATTAGTCAACGTGCGATGTTTATATTGACACTAACTTGTCTGAATTCTACCAGGATTTGGCATTAACGAACTCACCCTCCAACAATAATCTTTCATCATCTGTAATCACCTACCCACATGCACACCGCAAAGTTTCAATCGTAAAATTATAAACCAAAGAGATGACGAGCAAAGCTGTTGTGTATAGGAGACAGTTTTTTAGGTGTTTGGTTGGGTGAGAAGAACCCCAGTGTGAAATCTAATCGGAACTACCGTGCCAAACAACCTCTCCCGTGAGCCCGCGACGCATCTCACAAAAATTTCTCCCCCAAGAATCTAACTTCAAATCTTCTCCTACGCCTCCAATGCCACCTTCGAAGTCCAAAAAACCAAAATGCCAGATTTGTGCATCAAACGAGTCGAGATACACCTGTTCAGCGTGCCTGGTCGTGTAGTACGCCTTTCCCCTCTTCCCGGCCGTGACGCGACCCGACACGAATCCCAGTTGTTCTGTACCATGTTATAAGAAACATAAAGGTACGCCTGTTAGTCCCTCGAAGAGAGTATATGCGGATCTGAAATTTCGTTCTTCACAGCGGAGGATGGATGTGGTACAAGGCCCGAAGAAGCTGGGCCAAGTACGCCTGCTGGATATCCCGGTGCAGATCCTGAACGCAATCTTATTCCAGGTGCAACAACGCCCCGAGACTCCGATCGTACAAAAGGTAATCCCCAATGAACCTATCAGAAACATGCCACTGACCAACGGCTGCAGACTCTAATCATGATCCCAATCCTAACACCAACACCAACGCCAACACCAACGCTGATGTCGACATGGATGAAGACGCAGAAGAGCCCCTTCCCGAGGACCCACCACCACTACGCTCCCTCGCATCTCTCAACTGGCCATACGTCCCAGAAGAATCGGCCTACCCCGACCCACTGAAGCGCGATGATCCCAAACCGCTTCAACTACACCAATACGAAGCGATAGGTACGTATTTCCCCCCCTTACATTCCTCTATAATCGAGTACTTATCTAATTTTAAACACCCAGCGACTTCCCCCGCGATACGCCAAGTCCTTTCCTCCCATGAAGGTCTCATTCCGCTCCTCACATCACTCGACTCGTTGGGCGGTCTGGAGCGTGAACGTGCGTTGGAGAGAGCACTTGGTGTCGCGGCACCGGATATCGCGAACCGTGAGGGTAGGGGCGCGCCGGGAGAGGATGTGTTGGCACTGCGTGCGTTGGCGGAGGCGATTGAGGCGGCAGTGAGGGGAGATAATCGTGCAGCGTTGGGGTTGAATTGGGGGATGGATGATGAATGATAGTAATATCGGGCATAATTTCTAGAGATACACTCCCTGAAGTTCACGGGAAGGGGTATGGGTCCATGTATGCGCGGTTGCGGACAATGAGAATAGGATAGATTGCACGACGAGTATATATTATAGACACAGCCTAACGACGACGACAATCTAAAACAAACGAAAAGTAGTAGTAGGGCAAACAAGTATTTAATGCAATGTAGATGGGGGTGGGGGGCGAGTAATAGCGTGCAGCAAGGTAAACAACATTGGACATTGGGTAGGTGTGAATGGTAAATTGTGGTCGGAGGGCGATACATAATGCTTTAGTGGAGGTACGGGGTACGGAGATCGAGCAAGGAATAACGGGAATAACGTAGAGGGTAGGTAGCCAAGAATAAAACGGGAGGATTGGAAATGTGAAAAGAGTCAAAGGGTGGATCCATGAATCTGGTCAATTATCAATCTTCTCGGGATCATCGAACCCCTGAACCGTAACGTTCCACTTCCATCGGCTCTCCAGGAACCCTGTCGCAGTGTCCTCCAGAACAATCTCATTGCGCTTCTGAACGTATACCTAAACGAAAGCAAGGATATCAATCTGGCGATAACAGGACATAAGGGGATCTTTGTTTACGGTCTTATCAGTGACTTTCTGTCTCAACGTTGGGATGTTCTCCGCTTCGATAGGCGATTCAAGGAGCTCGGACAAGTCTTCGACAGCTTTTTCCAAGTCCCTGGTACCACGCATATATAAAATAAATATCCCCGAGTCAACAGGGAGAATAGCAAGGGAACGCACCTCTGGTTATCCTCGAACAAGTCCTTCTCATTCCCCTTGGCAAGATAATACGCCATCGCATATGTCCACTTGAGTGTCATCCGGCATTTATCCACCTCTTCCACTGCTTTTTTCATGAATTGGACCTACACCAGCCGTACATATTTGTCAGACAGGTTCGGGCAGCATAACAAAAATAGGCAGGGAAGGTTTTTCACCTCGATCCAAGTCAGTGCTGACGTGATCTGCATGTCCTCCATCTTCTTCTCGGTCTTCGCGTACAGGTCTAGCGAGAGCTTCGCCGATTGCTCATGGTTTGCCCAGCGGTTATAGTACTATGATGTATTGTATTAGTAGGTAAGGGTATGTTTGGAGTGTTGGAACGTACATGCAGGTAACGCTCTAAAGAGGCACGGCTTTTACTCTGCGCATCACGGGCGTCAACGCCGCCCTTCTCATCATATCTGTTGCAAGAGTACCATGCGGTTCCGTGTTCCGACCAGGGACCTACGTCATAAGGTTGTCAGGTACGATTTGCGGTCAGATAAGGTGGCAGGAACATACCCATGCAGACCCAGCAAAATTCATGTTTGCATTTCTTGCATGTCATATGGCTGTATCTCATTCAGTAGGATAAAAAATTAAAAAATTAACAAAAACTTACTTGCAACCTCCATTCTTCTCAATGGTACTTTGACACATCGTACACTCCTTCGTGTTGCTCTTGATCCAATTTGCCGTCTCACTATCGTCACGACACTTCTTCAGCCACATTCTCGCAACACCACATACCACCGGACGGTGATCACTCTCAATCGGGCATCCAAAGCAAAACTTATGCTCCCTCGCCGCAATCCCTAACCCCCCCGAAACCGACCCGCTTTGATTCTGGCTCATCTGGCCTCCTACACCCCTCGCACCACACGATACCGTAGGTACAACCGTGATAAGGCTTGCCTTGGACGCCGCCGAGGGGCACGATACCGTGTTCGTGCATGACGGGTACGGGCAGTATTTAAGGTTCGGGTTCGACGCGACGAAGTGACGCATGACGAGTTCCTGGAAGCGAACCCATGCAGCAGCGCATTCCGCTTCCTCCGAAGGGTCCCCTATGGGCGCGTCGGGCGAAGGGACAAGCACGGCATGGATGAACGGGTCCGGAGCGACGAGAGCGCAGCCCTCGGCCATGCAACGGATCGCATGCTCGGACTCTTCGCGGATCTTAGCGGAGATATAGGCAGTCCAACACCCCGAGCAGAAGGCATGCTTGCAGTCGAGCGCGAGGGTGCGTAGACCCGGGGCGTCATCGAAGCAGATGGGGCACACGAAAGGCTCAGGCTCGGATTTGGGTGCTCGTGGAGTGGTGGTGGGGGAGAATGAAGGGGACTTGGAAGGAGGGGGTTTGGAAGAGCCGAGGGAGAGGAATTTGGAAGAGGATTTGGTGGGACGGCGGGTCGTGGGGGCGGCGCTTGATGAATTGGAGCGGATGGGGGCGGACGGCGATGGGGGCTCAGGGACGGTTATTCCTGCAGCGACGGTGACTGCAGAAGGATTGTCCATGTACTTCTCAATAAGGCGCTCTTTGTTCCACGACATGTAACGTAAAAGTAGACTAGCGATACTGGCCTGTCGTGTGCCCGTCAATGCATACTCCTATTTGAGATGGCTGGGGAAGTGTTACTCACGTCTACACCGAAGATACCACAAATGTGCTCGACGTCGTCGTTTATCAGTTTCTCCACAGCACTCTGGCTCAGGGACTCATATTCGACCTCATAAGACTTTCTCTTGCCTTTTGGGGCCAGTTTGAAGTCATCTCCGTAAGCATCCATGTCCATGTCGTCGTCCGATTGATCTGATTCTGTATGTGGTATGGGACACTAAGGCTTCACACTAATCGAGAAAATGGACTCACCATCCTGAGTACCGTCTATCATATCTTCATCATCGTCGAAGTAATCGGCATCGTCGTCAGAGAACTCGTAGTCTGAGGACATTAGTGAGTATATATGCGTGTGGATGGGCTGTTCAGGGGGACGTTGGGGAGATCGATGAGGGACGAGCGCGTCGTTGCGGTTGAAGGGGCTGGCTGACTGAAGGTCGGCTGCTTTAACTCAATACCGGTATCACGTGATCAGATAATTCTCCCCCCCTGGAACTGTGCGTCCGCACAGCGATCGAGCCAACGCTGTGAATTACCGTCCAAGGGTAGATCAGTTGCTAGAGAAGTTGTTGTTGTTGTACTTATACGGTGACATTGTGTGATAAATTGTCATACTGGTGTCCGAAATACACCACGGAATCTATCTAACTGAATTGAAATATAAAGAAAGGTTTTAGATAGTTGTCCCTGTAAATCCCTTTACATGTCCTCTGTATCGGATGCTTTGTCGTAGTGGGAAATTTTATTAGTGTTCTGCGGTACAGGGTTTAATTTTTTTTCAATTGTCCTTTTTCACCGGGTGATCCCCCAATTTTGGTACAGCCCGGAAATTCCGAGACCAAATTTGACTACCCAATAATTATGCATTTTTTCCTTAACTTGTTTTGAATCTAGCCAGCATTTATCTCTGATACTCATTAGAGGAAATACTGAACAGCCAGCACTGGAGCTAAGCCTCAGATAAAAAGCCGCTGACCAAGCATTTCAATGGCGTGGGAATATAAATGTTCCAGATCGGGTCATGTTATTTTGGAATTAACTAAAGTTGTGCTGCACCCCGACTTAAACTCGAACTACCACCATCGATTAAACCCATCTCCTGCAACGTGGTTTGGGCACACATCGCCTTTTGATTGTGCTCGATGCCAGGGATGCTAATCCTACACCAGGGACTGCGAGATTATATACAGAAATGGACATCGGGGGCCAAAGTGACCTCTAGTGTGGGGTTTGAGGTGCGGGGCGAGGTGCTCGGCATATCGTAGAGGCCGCCTCTTCAGCTAACCCTGCATTGTGAAAAATTGTCCCCCTTTCTAACCTTTCCCTCCCTTTCCCTCAGACCATCTTGGAGTTCTTACCTTCTGATCTGGTGCACCATTCGGGCCTCAGCCGACTCGGACTCAGAAATGCGCCCATTTTTTATCTCATTCAACAGGGGGGACTCCATCATTCTACCTTTCAACATTTTGCTCTGTGGTCTCACCTCTCACAGTACCAGGACTACCAGAACTTATATGTTACTGCATTCTGGCTGCCTGGGCGATGTGGGGCCGTGCCTGACACACCGATGCAACTGTCTCAAACGTCCATGTGTCCGCCCAGAATAATCCCCGATTGCGGACCACGTATCTATGTATCTATGTTTGATGGTCAGCTCCCGGACATTGGGTTTGTGTCGTGGTGGCATCGAGGCGACATCATGGCATTTATGTCAGACTTATGATGGTGTTTTAAGCTTTTCTATATAATCCTATATAATCCATCTCAAGTGAGTTTAGTCCTCTTCCATTTTTCTCGGGTTCTTTTCTTATAATAGTTCTAAAAAGATTTGCTCCCTCAGGTCTGTGACCCCACTCGACAAGATCGATGACGTCTCATCAATTTGGTGGCTTCCCTGCAGGCTCCTCGTCTCTTGCTCTCCATAACCCTGGATAGGAAGTCATTCCACATTCGTCGATCAAACTTAACCTCAGCTTTTCCCAAGGCCTTATCAGAAGACTCTCAAATTGCCACTCATGACCAACATTCTGACTCAGACGGGTATTCGAAAGAAGCAAATGAGATTCGTCTCGGGACAAGCTTGACCCATCATACGTGTTCGTTCATTACTATCAGCTGACTACCTAAAATTGACCTCATTCTCTTCTAGGACGCCTCGTTCCCGCATGTTTTGCGTGTTGAACTTTCCATCGATGGTCAAATGCACTACACGGCGTCCTCACCACAACACGACGAGACCTCATAATTTCTAGTCGTATTGTCTGTTTCGATCGACATTTTGCTTCAACACCCTTCGGGATCCGGTAATTACACAAGCTGCGTCGCGTCGTGATCACGATTGCAGCGTGATGAGACGCGTCTGATGACTTCGGAGTGAGAATAAATCAAACTCCGTCCGAAAACGCGTTTACTGGGATCAACGCGTGGTCCACGTGACGTTTGTCTTATCACCCCAACACCCATGTCAAACATCCTCCCGCCCCTCGTAATTCCAACGGGCGACGAACAAAACCGCAAATATAATCAAAATGTCTCCCTACCACCTCTCTCAAGTTGGTCAGATGGTTATCGCGCTCTTGACTCTATAACATCGTCTTCACCCCCTCGCTCATCTTCCCCACCAATGACTCCCTTTTCGAGCAGAAGCAGTCAGGGTTATACTTTCATCCAATCCAGCCCCAGAATTGCCTATGAATCGAACCATCATCCTCGCAGCGACCACCTCGACGATCAAGTCTCCAATTGGGATCGAAACTACATGCACTACCCACCATCGCAGAGCAGCATCATACGGCATACTCTACCTAGTATCAAATCTATTTACGACAGTGATTTTATGTTCCGCGCTACGCCTCCTCGTTCCATGTCGAGACCATCGGAGGGGATGGAGTTGGATTTTGGTGAACAAAGAGCTGATATAACCAGTGACGTTGCATCACGTTATCCTTCGACGTTTTACGACAGCGAGGAAGAACAAGGGCAGGATGACGAGGACCAAGATGACGGTTATAGCTTCGTCGAAGAGGGTGCTCGGGCGACATTCTTCCGCACATCTGCCGAACGCGGACAGTGGAAAACAGACCCCGTTGCGCTAAAAATGCAACGTCGCTGGCAGATGCGACAATCCGCCCCAACGTGGTCTCCCCCACCTGTTACTGGCCTTCAATTGATCTCAAGACCAATATCTGAACCCGCTCATTCGACCAGTCGACCGTCTTCTCCAGCCGATTTTCCCGATTCACACGATGAGAGCAAAATTGCCCCCGAGCTTCCTATAACTTTCGTGGACGTATCACCGGATCATCCAAACCATACAGTATCCGACCTATCCAGTAGTCCTCCTTCTCTTACGAGCGATAGAGAACCCAGCCATGAGCCTGATGAAATGCAGTGCCCGTCTTCGCCCCTGCCGCCATCATCACCTCCTCTTTCACCCGTATCCTCACCGATGATGAGATCAATGTCACCCCTTTCATTTGCGTCTTCGCCTCCATTCATGCCCCCGTCCTCCCCGCTCTCGTTTCCCTCATCGGATCAGGACATCGAAAATATGAACCCAGAAAAGGAAGCCGAAACCGAAGAGAGCTTACCTGGGGCAGCTTCTGAGTCAGTCTCGTCGTCGACGGCGCTTATCGAAGAGGTGTGTTCCAGACTTGCCTGTGCCACAGGGTATCATTGACCTCATGTTCTAGCCATCGATATGTATAGAGGCAAGCATCTCGCAACCTATCGCAGATATAGAGGCCGAGACCCTCCCTGTGCCTGTCGTACCAATCCTACTAGCTACGCCCGAACCTGAACTGTCTGACCGAGTTCATAGCCCAGAACCTGTTTTCGAACCTCCTACTTTATCGGACCTGCAAGAAAACACTTCGTCAATTGCTATATTAGTAACGCCGCCAAATCAAGAACCGAGTGTTGATGGTGATATTGTAGAGAAGGAACAAACCTTATGCACTGAAATCCTCATGGAAACCCAAGTTCCGTCAGATAAAATTACGGACTTAACCCAGGTTCCAGATGTCCCGGAACCCTTTTTTTCCGCGGAAAGCGCCGCCCAAGCCCCGACGGAACCCGCTACGGGAGGGGCTACAGTATGCGATGTGATTGCAGAAGTTCCTGAAAAGTCGGAGCCAAAAGATGATGTTATCGCAGTATTGGACCTGTTTAACGACTCGGTGGAGGAATCGCTAGCTTTGGAAATAATAAAGCCTCAAGTGGCTGAAACGTCGACGAGGACTACCAGTAAATCAAGAGCGAAAGCAAAGGCCGACAAGGCACTGAAGGTCAGGGATCACAATGGAGCCACGGATGCAGACGAGAAGGGAGAGGGATCCAGTCAAGCCGAAGCGAGTTCGGGGAAACAAAAGCGAAAGAAAACGGTAGAAGAGGAGAGGAGAAATGCTGGGCCCGTCAGGAAGAAATCACGCACCTCCACCTCGGATACAACGAGTTCGGAACCCCGTTCGTCATCTGCGAAAGGAAAGTCGAAATCTGTTGAGCCGCAAAAATGCAAAGGGGACGGGAAGCGGAGACGTGAAGAGGAAGAGGAAACGGCCGATGTCGGTCCACAACCAAAAGCCAAAAAGCAGCGGAAAACAGACAATACCTCGAAAATTCGTCCACGTCGACTATCACATTCGCATTCAGACAGCTCTACTACTTCATCAACATCCAGTTCGAAACGTCTGCCACCTGCACCAAGTGCATCGCCTATAAAACCGAAGTCCAAAGATCCAGAAACAGCTGCCCTGGATGCAGAGATTTGTGGACTTTTGATCGAGAGTATGGCGACATCCCGAGCCTCGTGTTTACCTGCCTCAATATTATACAAATCAGTCATGCAATGTCGACCGTCGCTCAAAGCACAACGGGGTGAGAAGGAATGGATGGAAGTGTTTGAGCGTGTACTACGAGACGGAGAGGCCTCTCGAGGGAGTGGTGTGTTTGGTAAAGTGGAAAGTAGCGGAAAGGTGTGTTGGATTTGTTTTATCATTTTGGATACCAAGGCGCTGACCAGGCTGTGCCCAACTATCTACTTTCTTTTAGGATGACTCTGACCGCCCACTTGAAGCACAGTGGTTCTACGTTCCCGAAGCTGACGATGATCAAGAGCGCGCGACGTTGATCAAAAGTATGATGCCTCGCCCTGGGAAGCGGAGCGAAACGAAGAAATACAAACAGTATTATTATCGTCCACTTGAGAAGATCTCGAGATGGGACCCTGAAGACGAGATTTAAATTTTTAAAAGTCTCGTTTTGCCTCGTCTGGCTTGAAAATAAAGCGGCTTCATAGTGCATGAGGTCTGCCTGTATACTTTGTTTTTTCGTTTGCACATACCCGTAATTTTTTCTTTATTCGGTCGGCCCTTATTTTTATTTTTCTCCTTTGGTCTGTCTGTTGACACTTGCATCATTATCATCCAGTAACCCCCTCCGTGTTGTGTTAGCACATCTCTGAGCCTTGCTCAATCTTTGTAATGCCCTGAAGAAACCACCCATCCCATGTTGTTGAACTATCATTATGAATTCATCATGTACATGATTCATGATTCATGGAATACTCTACACCTTTACCCTTCACAATGCAAATATGAAACCTTCGTTTTGGGTGTTCGTAAGGCCGCGGAATGACCATTCGTTGCACATTCTGGGACAGTCCCGGCAAGCATATACGTAGCCGTAGTCTTCAAGTAACGTGTCGGGGGCTTCATCGGTCTTGCCCAACCTCTTCCAAACTCCCACACATGGCAGCGTGTTGGTGGTTTTGATGAATGAAGCGTGTACGCCGTGCCGGAATAGAAAGTATTCTGGTGGTCCAACAGTAAACTCACGGAAGTGACGGAACGGAACCCGGTACTTAATGCCGACTCATTACCGACTCACAAAGCCAACGGCCAATGCAATATGACAGATCAGACAGGAGAAGGTTAAATTTATGTCGATTGTGGGCATATGTTACTTAGAAAGCCATGCATTGGTAAGTCTTCATATCGCACATGGTCTACCTTGCGTTCCGAATAGCAAGAGTCCCACAATCCGTGGAGACAATAGTCAGGAAAAGAGATAGGAAGACCTCTTCCTTTGCTATGACACGTTTCTTGCGTATTGGGTGACGGATAGCGTGCTGGTAGTGCGGAATGTATATTTTCCTCGTGTGAGTGGCGAACCATATAGTTTTGAACAATTTGATGGTGAAGTCAAAAATAGATGCTGACTATCGTTGCTCGGTGTTGAAAATTAATTGATTATGGAAGTAATGGCACGGAAGTGTGTAAGCAATGGCGAGTGTTACGTTACGGGCCCGCTATCTTAAGTGTGCGATCAACTGCCTTACAAACAAGGAACAAGCATTTCAAACTTGTGCCACTTGCGCCACGAGAATCATCAACCTTAACATTCACAGTAATCTTACCACGAGATAAATTACCTGCGACAGTCAAGCTACACTTATTCATCCCATTTTTATGGATCAATCTCACTTGGTACGTGAAACAGTCTTTGAATATTACAGTTGTACTTTACAACGCAAATATGAAATCTTCGTTCTGCGTGTCCGTAAGGTCATAGAACGATTGCTCGTTGAGCGCCCCACCCTGCGTGCGATCATGGAGGTGCTCTTCAAGTGACGTGTCGATAACTTCTCCAGGCTTGCCTAAACTTATACGTCTTGCTGCGTGCTGGCGATTCTGATATGCCAGGTACGCCGTGGTCACTCTGAAAACACCGCGCTGATTAACGCCCGATACTCGGTACCCGGATGTAGGTGCATCGGTAACTCACAAAGTTAACACAGCCAACACAATCCAGCAGATCAGACTGGCAAAGGTGTAAATTAATTTGGGCCGATCATGGTATATTGGGGTGTTTAGAAGTCATACCTTGATATCAAGCCTCGGTGGTAAAATGGTTTATCTTGGGTCCTATATAGCAAAGGTCCAACAATCTGTGAAAAGGGTAGTCAGCAAAGATGGGGGGCAGTTTATTTGCTATCCAATCTGACGTACGTTCCCTGCACATTGGGCTATGAATAGTGTGCCAGTGGTGCATATCTTCTTCGTGTGACCAGCGGTGTTTTGTGCGCTCCAAACGTAGAGCATAGGCTCTGAAGGAAATAAGTCTATACCCCCCGTTTGAAGATAGAATGTGGGAACTCACGAATGCCTGTGAAGAAGGATAGCTAGATAGGTAGGAGTGTTATAATCAGTACACCGACGGTGGAGAGTATGTGTAGAGTGGATCTCACTACATAATAACACCCTAGCAGTTTATTTTTCAGTTCGTGTCCACGTCCTAGGACAAGGAGAGCTGAAACACCTCCGATGGGTGGAAGAGTAAGTGCGAATATTATGGGCCACTTAAGCTTGATCTTTGCGGAGAAGTAAGCAGAGAGTAGAGTGACGACAACTTGAAAGGCCCCAAATGGGATGTTGAATAGAATGGTTTTAAATTGATCGAACCCGAAACCCTCTGCGCGATAGGTTATTAAAAGCTATGAACAAAGGAGAGCTTGACAAACGGATAATCAAAGGCCCAAATGCAGCGATGCCGCCGCTTGGTGTTCTGAGATTTCTATGAGATACCGGCGGTGGTTTATGTGGAGATGAGCTCACGCGCAGAGAAAGTTTAGAAGAAACCATAAATATGTTTTTGGGTCTAATAGCAGATCCCAGACTTGTTCCCACTTCCAAACCTTAGTTTCAGTCCCCTGCCAAAGGATGGTATTAAATAGTAACCCGCAGGAAATTGCACCACACCTAAGTACCTGATTGTTGGCGCGTAAACGCTCGAGAACTACGATCTTTTCGTCATGACTTAGAAACTTTGCTCTTGTTGGAGAGTCTGGAAGGACGAATCTGGAAATGTTGGTTACTGGTGAGACTGTGGCCATTTCAGAAATATGTTATAAAAGTCTAACAGAACGATCGGAGAGCAAACTATTGTCAAGAGCCCAATGAAAAGAAAGATGGTCTAGAAATGTTCGTAAAGGTGTGGTTAGGAGGAAAAGACCTAGACTACTTGATATGGTTTTAATGACCCGCGAATGTGTCCCAAGCCAAAGGACATCAACGAACCCACCTATGTTGATATTAACCACCTAGGGGGAGGCAGGAATTCTAAAGAGAAGCCTACCATTGCAGTAACACCATTCATGGCCATCCACATGGACATTCGTGTTGTTTGTTCTCGGCGGCGCCACCACTAAAATTGTGAGGTCAACGACTAGGAAATCCTAGGAGAGAAATACGAGCCATTTGGGTAATCGTTATAAAAGACGGCGCTAAATTTTAAATAAGTCCGTATCAATTATGGTCGTTGAGTCCGAGTCAATGACTGACCGATAGTGGCTTCAAAGATCCCAAGGAAGAATCGCGCAGTAATTAAACCTCTGAAATCTTTTGCGGCAGCTGTACAAGCCACAACGACTCCCCACATCAAGACGTGAACGAATACTGTACAGTTGAGCAAATTTAACAGTTTGTAAATGGGATTTTACATACAATACTTCGCCACAGGAAGTCTGACAATTAGATATGAAGAAACCGGCTGCCACATCAATTCAGCCACATAGACTATGCTGGACAGCCAACTATATTGTGAACCAACAAGACCTTGAACTATAATAAAATATAACCGATTCAATCTCATAGTTATTACTCACCAGTCTGTTGAATAATTCCAAAGACCGAAGTGTACGACAGGGAAGATCTTTTCGCGTCCAATTAATTCAAACCAAACTAATTTAAGGAATTGTGTACTTATCAAGTTGCTGAAGGAAATAGACCATTAGCATGACGGGCATTAGCCACAAGTCGATCTTCCTTAACACTCTGCGGTCTTCTTCAGGTGTTATCTGGCGTTGTTGGGTATCCTCGTCGAGGATTGCAAGAGCAGCGTCCCCAGCTCGAATAAGAGGTTTCCTCTTGGGTGTAGAAGATATTATGCTGCCTGGTCCTTTGACCACAGAAGAAACTGATGACGCACGAGGTGCATTCATATTACATGTATTGGGTGTGCAAAAGGGATGTGGGAATTCTTGGGATCCATAATTATATGCATTCGAGGCGAAGAATCCGCGTGACTTGTCGTAGAAAGGCTATTTGGAGTAATTGTTCGAAGTATGATGTTAACGTTAAGTATACCCTTTCGTTATGTAGGACAAAAAATTAGGAGTGGGGTTTTTGACGAAACGTTTCGACGCTCCAAGGATTATAGGGCGAGGGAGTATTCATGATGATAGTGCGTCTGGATCATGGTATATTTGGCAAGCCTCATAGGTAGTAGGATAAGATACAGCGAACCATCGAATTCCCCTTTAGGTAATTCTATTTTAATATTAGTGGGATTCAGAAGTTCGGATAAAACGGCCCCAGGCAGCATTGGGTCATGCAGACTCACCCATATTCCCAAGCTTTATTTACATACTTATATATGATTGATTGGAGTTATGAATTGTGTTAGCCGGAGAGAGGCTTGAAGGGATTATTGTCCACGGCGTGATCTTTGAACCTATCATGTGTACACTGGCATAGAGTTTCCTCAATGGATTAGAGGGCGTTTATTGAAAGGGGGGGTATATATCTGGTGGACGATATGACTGACGTTTGTGCCGATAAGCGAGGTTTACGAAGCAAGTTTCTTGTATTGTTGGTGGCGTTTCTCGATTTTCTGTATTGATCGTCGACAGTCCATGGTCCTTAGATGTTGCACGCGGGATTTTCAAAATACTTTTGAGGATAGATTATCAGATAAAACAGCATAACGTGGAGAAACTCAAAAGATCAACCTACGGAAGCTTACCACTGTCGCGGGTCTAACCTGTATGGAGGCTAAAGTTGGAATATCAATTTTAGTTAGGGGCAAAAGCGCTTCATAGAGGTAAATATCTTGTGTGACTGAGCATGTATTAACTCCAGCCCCAGAATAAAGGGAAAAAATAAGAGGGCGGTCGAATTGAGTTTCATCCGTGTTTCTTGAAGTGATCCGGATGCTTAGATGAGAAATCTTGTTGTCGAGTTGTTCAATATATATACATTCCATCAAATGCTTTACAATGCGAATATGAAATCTTCATTTTGCGAATCTGTAAGATCATGAAACGACTGCTCGTTGCGTGCCCTAGTGTTCACATCATGTACATGCTTCTCGAGGGACGCGTCGAGGATTTTACCGGTTTTGCCTAAACTTATACGTCTGGTTGCGTGTTGTCGGTTTTGATATGCGAGGTATGCGGCGGTCATCCTAAATTTAACTTAGATCTACGGAACCTGAAGTTTGTGGCCGACTCACAAAGTCAGAACCGCGAGTGCAATCCAGCAGATCAAACTGTATTATTTCGTCAATTCGTATGGTTGATCGTAGGATGAGTGACACTCCATGGGGCTTACTTTGATATTAACCCTCGTCGGTAGAATGGTTTGTCTTGTGTCCTGTATAATAAGGGACCCAGGATCTGCAGACAAAGTATTTAGTACGCTGGTCAGATGCGACTTCTGACTAAGACACACGTTACCCGCGCATTGCGCAACGAATACCATGCCGGTGGTGCATGTTTTCTTCGTGTGACCAGCGGTGTTTTGGGCACTCCAAACATACAACATCGGCTCTGTGAGAAGGAATGAGCATGGCCCCTTTTGAAATTCAGACTTAGAACCCACGGAGGCCGGTGAAGAATGATAGCTAGAGGGGAAGAGATTTAGTATGATTGTTTACGGTGGTTATTTATGTTTCCATTTACCACATAATAGCATCCAAGTAGTTTGTTTTTCATTTTGGGACCGTGATCCAGAACCAAAAGAGCTGAAACGCCTGCGATTGGAGGAAGGGTGAGACCAAATATTACAGGCCACTTGAGCTTGATTTTTGTCGAGATATAAGCTGAAAGTAAAGTGACAATAACTTGGAAGGCCGCAAACGGGATGTTGAAGAGAATTGTCTTGAATTGGTCGAATCCGAAGCCCTCTGTGGAGTTGATCACAAAACACTCCAATGTCAGGTAAAGCTCAACAAACGGATAATCAAGGGCCCAAATGCCCCAATACCACCACTCGGAACACTAGTCAATTTTCTAAGTTACCAACGTTCGGCTGACCAAAAATGGGCTCACGCGCAAACAAAGAGTAGGAGGAACCATAAATATGTTTTGGGGTCTAACATAAGGTCCCAGACTTGTTCCCATTTCCAAACTTTAGTTTCCGTCCCCTGAAGGAGTGAAGTAATCAACGGTTCACAATGGATATAATTGTGACATTATTGAACTCCTACCTGATTGTTGGCGCGCAATCGTTCAAGGGCAACAATCTTCTCGTCATGGGTCAAAAATTTTGCTTTTATTGGGGAGTCCGGAAGAACCAAGCTGCCATCGAGAGTCAGAGTTTGTGTCGCCATCATTTGAAATATGAAATGTATGACTCACAGAACAATCGGGGAGCACACCACGGTCAAGAGTCCGATGAAAAGGAAGATTGTCTAGACGGGTTGTCAAATGAAGTCGGAAGGTGAAGGTATAACCCACCTGATATGGTCTCAACGAACCACGAATATGTCCCAATCCGTAAGACATCAACGAACCAACCTATTTTAAGGAGCATATGCTAAGGTTCATATGAGACATATTAAAAGCAACCTACCATCCCTGTAACTCCATTCATAGCCATCCACATAGACAATCGCATCGTCTGTTCGCGACGACGCCACCACTGCCAATTAAAAAAGGCATTAGTACTTCAAAAGACCTAATGATGAAGCACAAACCATCTGAGTGATTGTTATAAAAGACGGAGCTTCTTTGTGGTCAAGTCATTGCTAATGATCTGTGATCCATGACTCACCGACAGTGGCTTCGAAGAGCCCCAGAAAAAAACGCGAGGTAATCAAACCCTTGAAATTTGTCGCGGCAGAGGTGCAAGCTACCACCACTCCCCACATAAAGACATGAACGAACACTAGGAACTGAAGTCAATGATGTTGAACAGGATCGCAAGTCAAGATTTGCTCACAATACTTGGCCACAGGAAGTCTGACAAGAAGATAAGACGAAATAGGCTGCCAAATCAGTTGCGCCACATATACTATGCTGGACAGCCAACTGTATTGTGAGCCGACGAGACCTTTCAAAACAGTCAACTTTAGGCAACTTGACCTCGAATTGACAGCTGACCGGTTTGCTGGATGATACCGTAAACTGAAGTATATGAAAGAGAAGATCTTTTTACGTCTGGTAAGTGTGACTGATCCTCCTTGAGTAGTGCACATACTTATCAAGTTGTTGGAGAAAATAAACCATAAGAATAACAGGCATCAACCACAAGTCGATTTTCCTGAGAACTCTCTGATCTTCTTCAGGTGTAATCTGGTGCTGTTGGGTTTCCTCACTAAGGATAGCAAGGGCGGCGTCGCCAGTCCAATGGAGAGGTTTTCTTTGAGGTGAAGGAGACAAAGTCTTGTCTCTGCCCTTATCTACTGAAGACACCGATGACGGGCGAGGTTCACTCATATTGGACGGGTACCCACTGTGAGCGTTGGACGAGTGGGAATCTGGGGGCCCATAAATGTACAGATTCAAGACGAGGTCCTCGCGTGACCTAGTAAAGCCCTATTGGGGCAATGGCTCAAGTGATAATGATGGGGTCGCGGGCCGTTTGTTACATAGTTGTACAAATGCGTACGAATTCGACAGGACCTGGAACATCATCAGTCTATAAGAGCTAATAAGGTCAAAGAAACAATAACTTACCCAAGTTATGGTCGTAACAGTATGTTAGATTTAAGCAGTAACACCATCTCCAACCATCAATATCTTCGGCAAATCTAAATTTCTGCCAGTTGACGGAGAAGAAGCGCCCTCAATGGATTGTATGCGGACCGAAACGGACCGTGGTTGAGGTGAATTCACGTCGCCCCAAAGGGTCTTACGGTTTACCCAAACCTCAACCCAGCGTATCATATCACTCTCCATAGCAGGAGTATGAATGAAGCTTGAGAGGGCAAGGACTTGAGCGTCACGCATGGGGCGAATATTTTGTTGCCCTTTCTGTGCGCCTAAACTGATTTAAAAGATAAAGTTTATAGGTATACAAATCAAGAGAATGTCCGCACTCAAATGAGAGAATGAACTTACGCGCGTTTTACAAATGATGTAATGCGATTGGTGGAGTGACACGCGAATTTTAGGACTATGCCCGAGCTTGTCTAAATCGCTGATGATGTTCCTTGCTTGTGCTGCTTTAGTTGACAGCAAAATGATTAAGACAAAATTTCCTCGGGGCAAAAAATCTACCTTTTAGACCTCTCCTTCCTGACACGAGCACCGGTGATCGAGTACTGAATATTGAGAAACGAGAACTTGGATTCTGGATTTCCGGAAGTGAATTTAACTTGGCCACGATCACGTGACAGCGATCTAGATTCCTCAGATCCCAGCAGCGATAGCCTGTTCTAGCGGCTTTGATGGCACTTGTCGCTGAGCTTGTATCATTCGAATTTCTTGCGTCCTCTCCTTATCAAGACCTCACTGTTTCTTTCAGTGAGGATAGTAATAATTTTATGCGATCGTCGGTAATGACGTTGATTTTTGGGACGGATCGGGTTTCGCTGGAAACTGGGGTATCAAGTTCAGGCACCCAGACTCGCCTTTTGGTCATGACAAAAAAGACATCGCTATATCTGCCTTTACAGTTCAAAATCCAAAAATTATTACTTTGTTCTGCGGTGACGGGTGAAAGCACTTGCTTTATTTGAGTGTCACATTCGTGCACCAGAACTCTGCGGGCAGGGTCGGCGGTACCATCCCCGCCAAATTTTTTTCAAACTATTTCAATCCAAAAAAAATTAAATTCAAAATGTAGACATAAATCAAAATCTATCCAAACCAATCAGTAGAAATTGCGGTGGTGACCTTATGCGTTTGAAATTGAAATATCTAACAAATTCACGGAAATTTTATTATTAAACGCACTCCCTTCTCCAGAAGCTCCACCGAAACACTAAAATCCCCGATAAGTAGTGATAACACAGATAATTTCGAGAAATAATAACCTCGTGAGGTCGTCTACGATAAAATCAGGTTGGGCCACCTCCATTTGTTTCCGGGTGTGACTAATCAAAACCGCAAGGGTTTTCCACCCTGCAGCTTTACCACTACGGACGCCATTGGGAGAATCTTCAATAACGGCACCTAAACAATACAACACGGGATGGTAAGTTTGATCCATAGAGTGGCAAGGAGCGGTAAATTCTTACATTTTTCTGGATCCACACCGCACCGACTAGCACCCACAAGATACGGTTCGGGGCTAAGGTGGTATCTTAGGGATTTAAATATACCATAAAAGTTTAAACGTACTGAGGTTTTCCATTTTCGACATCTTCAGCCATCACACAGATATCTGGAACAGGCAACCCTGTAATTCTCATTGCTGCAGAACCATAAACACGTTTGGCGGAGGTACAAATGGCCCAAAGGGGATTGGGGAGATGTCGAACAGAACTCAGCTAAATATATGACTAATTGTTAGTTTTGGATATTAAAGGAAGTTCCCATCGTGATTATTACGGACCTCGGTTAGAATTTCCTTAGCCCCAGGGAGCATGACGATCCCTTTACCACCATTCCTAGAAGCAGATTCAACGATTGCCTCCTCGAAGCGCTCCGCCTCGGACTGTTCGTAAATATCAAGATTAAGATCATATCAAAAAAGGGAACAAGTTATTTCGGAATCCACTTACTTCAAGGGTTGCGGGGTCGGTGATGCCACAGAAATTTCTGAGGTTATCAGTTGTCCTGACCCCGTGCGACGCTGTCCATGTTCGAGATATTGTGTCGCGTACGAAGATAAAGAGTCAGCACCCACTGGAAAGGATATGTGCGACGTCTATCTGTGGATATCTTTTCGCGAATGTTTCCCATGCTCCTGCCGAGAAGTGGCAGAGGCTAAGTTATGAGTGGTTGTGATAAATCTGATCATCGAGGACAGCGTACCTGCTAATCCCGCTGTGCTGTCGACTAATGTCCCATCCATATCAAAAAGGCTGGTGCAAAGAAGTCCGGTTAGGATCTGTTCCAAATAGACAGGCTCAGTATTACATGGCATCGATTTCAATGGCGGTTGTATGTGGCATGTTTAAACGCAAGATAGGGATAGACGTCGATAATGCGAGGAGATGAACTATTTAAGATCGGATCAGAGGCCACGGCACTACCCTAAACATATATTTAATCTGGCAATAGTCTGGATGACGGCAAACCTGCTTCAATAAGTAATATATGGATTTGAAGACTTACTTGGATAAATAGTTCTAATTAATACTACCATCTAGGTAACACCCGGGGTGCCTTTGCGAATACAACACTTAAAATTAAAACATTTTTGGAACCCACTTCAGGGAAAAGGAAATAGCTGGAAACTTGGTGTCTGATGTGCTCAATGATAACTTGCTCCGTAGATTCGTTAGGTCTTCAAGGCGGCCAGTTTGTTTCTGTGTGGCTTGATGTATTGTTTTTGTGAACGCGAAAATTGGTGGAATCCAAGCTGTGGGACTTCTAACTTAGACTAGAGAAAAACTGCCGTCACGCACACGGACCGACTCTTTGTGCTGAAATCACGTGAGAGGTTCGTCAATATGTCGAGGCAAGCCGAATCCAAACACAATGATTCCTCTGAGCTGAGGAAACGATCTTTTCTAAATTCTCTCACATTTTCCATGGAGGAGTGGGGAGATTTGGTTATTTGAGTTTAATTTCGAGCCACACTCGACGTTCAGACGGAATATCGATAATTCAAATCAGTGTCCAGTTCGGGTTAAAATTTAGCAAAAGCGTTCATATGCACAAAGCTTCACTTGAAAAAGTTTCGCACTTTTGATTTCGAGGTTCGATTATTGTTTAACCCCTAAGAACAAAAGGCCTCGCTTCGCCATTTCTACAGCTTCCTCAAGATCTCTTCCGTCCCCACTAGTCCATCGCTCTTCAGGGCTCATAGTTTCAGAGGTTTTCCCACTGCGTAATAGAGCTTCGAACGCTGATTTTCGGGCATTAAGTGAAGCCATACGACGAGGGTCTGAATGTCCCGTGAAGATTATGACGGCGGTGCGTGGAGGAAGAGAAGAATGTAATGTTTTAAGGCGAGTATTAAGGTTCTCAAGAACAGAGGCTAAAGCGTCTGGCGTCGGCGTTGGAACTCGAGGTGGTACTGGAACATCCGCGGATGCTTTCGGCGTGGTCCCTGTTCGTACCGTTTATCAGTCTAAGAAAGAACAGGTAAGAAAAGTATACACACATCCTAGACTATCCGCTAAAGCCATGAATCTTCCAAAAATGAATTGGTGTGAAGGAATAACATCCAATAAATTTTTCAGAACCTCATCGTCGCCTGTACATCCGATAGCTGTGTTAGCCTTATTTCCATGCATTACTGATGGGTTGCCGTGATCCACTACTGCACATTTGATACTACCGGGGCCTCCCCCTGCCCTGCGATTCGATCTTGACATACGTTCGAATATCGATTCGAAGTCGGTTTTATATTCGCCAAATCCGGGTCCACCGGCCATTTTTTTCTTGAGTAAGTCAAGGCAAGCTCTTGCATCTTCCTCGGGATCGTGTCCACCTTCTCCAGCAGTTTGGATTTCTCTGCCACACCATTTTTTAGTCAGCCACGCGAGGCCAGGTTTGAGCGGTCGTCCACGGGGATGATGATACATCAAGGCAGTATCAATACAGAGTGGGTGGCATATTTTAAGGGCTTTTAGATCAGATTCGAGTGAGTGGCCCAATAAGATTGGAGTTGGGGGAGGTGGGGATGACGTGGGAGAAGTTGAGAAGGGATTTGGGGTTGGGGGAGATAGCAACTTGAGAACCTGGGCTTGTGCTTGTGCAAGGGTAGTTGTCACTGGGCCGAGAGCTTCAGCCGTAATGCCTGACCATCTGCGGAAAAAAAAGTTTTAGGGATGAATACGAGTATTTGTGACCGAGACACACCGTGTAAGGTAGTCAATTATAGGTTTTGACGGCTTCACGAGTTGGTCGTATAAAACATTCCCAGAATAGTAGTCGACCACACACACCCTAGTGAGTTCTTTACCGTCTTCTGTCATACACTTGAGGTGGAATGAATAATATGATTAGCTTGAGAATACGAACATACCATTTCGCAATCAATTGCAAAGATACGTTGTTGTGGACGGTCTTTTGTAGCCGATGATTCCAAAAGCGACTGTTTCAAAGGTTCTGGTGTTTCTACCCATCCTTCGGGTTTCTCAAACACGTCAGCCATGTAGGATGGGATGGGGTATTCATTCTCGATCATTTGTTCGAGAGTCAAGACGTATTGTGCTGGATTTTTGTTCCGAGTGTTTTCTGCTGTGCGATCCAAGGTAAGCGGGTTCACATATGAGCGCTCGAGGTATAAACGTACAGGCAAGCATTTTTTCCATTCGCTTCTTTTTCTCTTCACCACTCACAGGCCCGTGGAAAAAGGCGCTCAATACACTGTGCATGCGAGTCAAATCCCCCGGAGCTCTTGTAGGACATGCGTGGCTGAAAGTAGCAGCAATGAAGGGCACATTCGGTTTTGGGCCAGCATCAGGCGTCCTTGGGAGAAGTGGGATCGAGAGTGGAAGGTGGGGATTTGATGTGGCTGAGGTTGGGAACGGCGGGAGTGAGAGTATTTCCGGGGTTAAGCCCGGTACCAACAGCGCGACCACTCTTTGAATAAGTTGAGTGTTCTGAGTCTGGATGTTAGTACAGAACCCTTCCGCTAAAATAGAAAATTACATCGAGGCGAAGCCAGTTGGGAGGGGGCGCATCTGCGATAATGTGAACAGCCAGATCCCGGATATCCTGGGACAGGATCATTAGAAACCAGTAGCTGAGATATTGTATGGAACATACTTCAATTCCAACGGCATAATTTCTCTTGACAATCTCGGTATTGTTGTACATGAATCGGGGCTGTTTTGCCTGATAATGAAAGGGTAAAACATTTAAACTATGAGATCTTCAATACTTAGGGCTCATAGAAGAGACCACACACACATCTACTTTGGCCTCTACTTTCTTGGCCTTTTTCTGTTTGCGTTTTTCGACCTTGGTCCATCCTCCATCCTCTGTTGTGGCCATCGTAGAAGAGTCATTAGTTTTGGTTTTTTTGAGTTTAGGAATGCCTTCCAACGATGGAGGTGATTCTTGAGGCCTTTTCATGGCCAGTTATCGAACGAGTTACTGCGACCACTGATTATGGGAGCTAAACGAAATTATTATTTGTGCCTATTTGGCGAAGGGTTCGCGAATCGTAATAAATCTTCAATTCAATGTAAAGGACGCGACATAGGATCCAATAAGCCATTTCGATGTACAGGCAAGAAAAAAGATCGTTGAATTTACAAGAATAATCCGTCGACAGGTCTCCAGAAAAATAACTACAACGGAAGATTCAAACTTTCCAAATCCACAAACTTACCCGTTTTGAAACTCTCATTGGCGAGTAATCCTACAGCTAATGCTATGGCACCATCTCTCTCGTTCGCGCTCTGCTTTGACGCGTCACCTGTATCTGCCACTTCCCCTGGGACCGGCCCAAATAATACACTAAACATTCTGACATCACCACCTCCATGACCAGCATGGTCGATCTTCGCAGGCAACTTCTCCGGCTTCTGCCACAGCCTATGAAGTGTCACAGTTGCATCGCCGGCGTTAGGGAGGGATTTGCTGCCATGTATTAAGCCATCCATTCCCTCGCCATCCAGAGGTAGACGATATTGTGATTCCACGACTTCCAGCTCAAGACGCCCCTGTGAGCCATTGAACATCACACGGTAACCTTCCCAGGGAGAATATGCAGTCTGAAATACTTAAAAATCATCAACGTCAGGGCAATCTTTCCTTACCATGTGGTATGTCATCGTTGCACCAGTATTGTATCGGACCATCACACTCATGTCATCTTCAATTCCTATTCCAGGAGCGAAAACCTGCTTTACTGTTAGAAATTTTGGTCCGGTTCATTATCTTTTGACCCCCTACATTCTGATCTCGGTGATATCCATCCTCACCCTCTGCATCTGCATAAATTCCTTTCAGAGTCGGGTCGGCCTCCAAATCAATCGAGAAAGGGTCTTTTCGCGCCTCTTCATTTCCCTTTGCCCTCTCATAATTCTTTGCCCAGCCATGCTTTTTGCCTGCTTCCTCGCCATAAAAGGCGAGCCTTCCAAACCCAGCGACGGTCTCTGGCTCGGCATCAATCCACCAATTGACAAGGTCAAAATGATGGCCCGATTTATGGATTAGTAATCCCCCAGAATTACTCTTCTGCCTGTGCCACCTCCGGAAGAAATCTGCACCGTGAACAGTGTCGAGGAGCCATTCGAAGTGGACGGAAAGAACTTGACATGCTCCATCTTAATTCGTGAAACATTCGAAACTATGATTGACTTACCCTCGCCAATCTTACCCTCAGCTATCGTCCTTTTGACAAGTTCATGAACTGGATTATACCTATACAAGCCATGAGTGTCACCTCGCTTCAACCAATTGCCAGTTACCGATAGTTGAATGTTACAGTGAGATGTTGGCCAGTTCGTTGCACAGTCTCGAGGATTCGCCGGCATTTATCAACGTCAGTCGTCATTGGCTTTTCACACAATACACGAACTACATTCTTTCGAATAAGCAAAAAACAAATATTCGATCTTTAACACTCACCTCCCGCTTCCAAGGCCGGAACAATGTATACATCGTGCAATGCGTCAATACAAGTTACCACCAGAATTTCCACCTTCTCATCCTTCAGCATTTTCTTGAAATCCTCCGGCTTATAAACTGGAACACTTGGGGCCCCGAGGGATACTAAAAGTTTGTTGTAATACGCAGCTCGGACCTTATTGGGTTCACAGAATGCAACAACACTGCTCGTTGGGCGGGCGACGATACCGCGTACGAACATTGCAGCCCGAGTGCCAGTCCCTACTAGAGCTACTCGCCCACCCATAGTTTTAGTGGCAGATGTGGTCGACATGATGATGATTGTGGAGTGGGGAAGTTGGAACCTTGGGAAGTTAAATGTACGATAGAACCAGTTCACTTAAGAATTACATTTGACCGTCTCATCGGACCGTAGAATTCACTTCCAGAGTGTTCACGCGTGAACGCTTCTCAAGCTTTCCCAAGACATTTACCAAGGTAGGTAATATTCTTAGCCGTCCGATGACACGTGAAAAAGAATAGTCTTACTAACAATAAATAGCACATTAACATATAAACTCATTCCTTCAAAGAAACCTCTCCCTTTTCTCAAAACCACCCTTTTTGTTCCAAGTAACTCTACTAGAATTTTAACTTAAATGGTAAGAAACATAATATCTTCGAGTAAGAAGCCGACATATTTCACAATCATTCAAGCATCACGGGGTACAACAGAATTTACTAAATTACAATGAAGTCACGACGTCTACAGATCGGCAAAATCACTATCTATCTCAGTTTAGCGCAGCCATTTACTCCGCTTTTGTAATGAAGACCTTCATCAAATGGATACCCGGGTGTCTCATAAGTAAATACAATAGGATTCAAGATTCATATAACAAAGGCGCAACGACATATCACCCAAATTCCAGAACATATCTACAACGGGAGGTTCAAACTTTTCAAATCCACAAACTTACCTGTTCGGAAACTCTCGTTGGCAAGCAACCCCACCGCCAGTGCCATAGTACCGTCCCTCTCATTTGCACTTTGTTTTGATGCGTCACCTGTATCTGCAACCTCTCCAGGAACTGGTCCAAATAACACACTGAGCATTCTTGTATCGCCGCCTCCATGAGCAGCGTGGTCAACCTTCACCGGGAGTTTCTCCGGCTGTTGCCACAACCGATGAAGGGTGACAGTTGCACCACCAGCGTTGGGCAGAGCCTGGTTTCCATGGATCAAACCATCCATCCCCTCAACGTTTGAAGGTATACGATATTGTGATTCCACAACCTCCAACTCGAGGCGCCCTTGTGAGCCATTGAACATCACGCGGTAACCTTCCCAAGGAGAATATGCCGTCTGAAATAATTAAAGTATGCCAGCGATAGTCTAAAGATTTCTCACCAAATGGTAAGTCATTGTTGCGCCAGTATTATATCGAACCATCACGCTCATATCGTCTTCAATTCCTATTCCAGGAGCGAAAACCTGCGGGATCGTAAAAAAAAGCCCAATAATTTCACTGTCTTGAATCTTACGTTTTGGTCCCTGTGGTACCCATCTTCACTTTCCGCGTCAGCATAAATTCGTTTCAGAGTGGGGTCAGCTTCCAGGTCTATTGAGAAAGGATCTTTTCGTGCCTCTTCACTACCCCTGGCCCTCTCATAATTTTTTGCCCAGCCATGTTTTTTGCCTGCTTCTTCGCCATAGAAGGCGAGTCTTCCGAACCCAGCAACGGTCTCTGGCTCGGCATCGATCCACCAATTGACTAGATCGAAATGATGTCCCGATTTGTGAACCATCAACCCCCCCGAATTACTTTTCTGTCTATGCCAACGCCGAAAGTAGTCCGCACCATGAACAGTGTCAAGGAGCCATTCGAAGTGGACGGAAAGGACTTTACGCTCTGTTTCAATTTACAATCCACCTTGAATTTGTTATGGGCCCACCTTCACCAATCTTGCCCTCAGATATAGTCCTTTTGACAAGCTCGTGGACTGGATTATATCTATGGGATTGTTGATGCTACCTCACAATGGTTCGACAGGAGACTTACCGGTAGTTGAACGTTACAGTAAGATGTTGACCGGTTCTCTGCACCGTCTCAAGGATCCGTCGGCATTTATCAACGTCAGTTGTCATCGGCTTCTCAGTCAGGACACGAACTAATCCCTCACAAATAAATAAGAACGACTTGGAACGCTTTCGCGACACTCACCTCCCGCTTCCAACGCAGGAACAATGTATAAGTCATGCAATGCGTCAACGCAAGTCACCACGAGAATCTCTACATTTTCGTCTTTCAGCATCCTCTTGAAATCATCCGGCTTATACACTTGAACCCTCTTAGCCCCAAGTGAAACTAAGAGTTCATTATAATATGCAGCTCGAATACTGTTGGGTTCGCAAAGGGCAACAACACTGCTCGATGGCCGGGCGACAATACCCCGTATAAACATTGCCGCACGGCTTCCTGTCCCTACCAGAGCCACTCGGCCACCCATGGTTTTGGGGACGGATGAAGTTGACATGATGGTGTTCGTCAAGAGAAAGCCAGGCCTTGGGAAAGTCTATATACAAATTGGCCGGTCTTTTTTGAGCTAGATCAGCGGCCCGATCGGACCGTGACGATATTACCACCCACTACATATTCAAACCCAACTAAATCACTTGCCAATTACATGTGATCGTGGGGCCGCGAAGGGTGTGGGTGTGGCCGCTTTTATATCTGTGAAGCACCTCCCAGATCACGACCACTACGCATACTAATTCACGATCTGACAAACATGATTTTATCTGGAAAAACGAAAAACCACCGGGTACAAACGTTCTACAAACTTCATGTATGAAGTCTCAAGGCCACTATGCAAAGCCAAGAATCTCATCGGCATGCTGGATAACCAACTTCTCACCTTCTGTGGCGTTATGTCCTACAACAAATTTTCCATAACCCATTCCGGCCTTTGCGACATCATTACTATGAGAGAATCTTCATTTGAACGGCCGATAAAACCACACTCTCTGACACCTCCGGGGAATTTTGGTGGGGGGAAGCCCTCAATGAATGCCGCATTTTGTTTAACCAAGTACTGAGCATTCTGTCTTGTCAGGGGCGCAGCGCCAATATACATAACAGATGAGCTGTTCATCCCAGCATGTTTATGTTCCACGGCGTGTATTCCATCTACCGAAGGGTGTTCATTCAAATGCTCAACGACCGCGAAATAAAGACACCTACCATAATGCCAAAAAACATAATCACCAGGCTCAACCTTGGGTATACTAGTCAAGGTGATGTCGAGCTCGAGATGAGGGTGGGTGGCTCTGAAAAATTCAGAGCCACGGCCTGGAGGGGTACCAGGAAAAGATGATTGATCGAGGTCTAGCCGCCAGTTTTCAGTCGCCAAAAAGTCGGCATTGTGCTTGAATGATTCCCTGGATTTTATGGCCTATCTTTGCAATGCATTCATTGTACGGTAAACTCTCAGACCTTTTGCTGATGAGTTACGGGGGCCTCGGAGGTCAAAGAGAACCCGTCAGAAAAATTGAGAAGAGTGAAGGAATGAACGAGGTGTAATCCAATCCTCCAAGTGGAAATGACTTTGTACTTTAAACTACTTCTACCATGTAAATCGTCATTCCGAAAGTTTACAAGGTTTTTTCTGGAAACTTCATTGACGTCTTGCTTGACCTCCCTTCCCAGCAATAACCCCGTTGTCGGGATATCATCTATTTGGGCCGCTATTTCTATCGCACCCTAGCTTTTACCTTTGGTTATCTGCGCAATGAATACACGATTGGACACGGTAATACCTGAGAAGGAGCAAAATTTGTTCCACAGAATCATAGGGTGAGGAAACATTTTTACAAGATGGACAACGAAAACGGTCTGGAGGAGATTTTTGTTTGGAGGGGAACCGAGATCCATCTTTTATGAGCCTTGGGAGACTTGGCAAATGAGTGTAGGTCAGGAGGGTTTCGGCACTGGTTCGAGTAACTAGTAATGGATTGGTGACACTAGTCAATGTGAGCGCAGGCACCGGTGTAGCAACTCTGACGGCCCACTAGGTTATCGTGGAAGTACCTCCTTCATGTCGAATCTTTTCATGTAATTATCGTATTCCGGGTCGGAACCACGGCCCAGCATTGTTACCAAAGCAGAGGAACTCTCCGCCCATGTCCCTCACAACTTCTTTTATTGGGCTCCGTAAAGTATGTTCTGTAATGTCATTTTAGTTTTTGATAACATCGAATGGTTTAGACGACAATGTGTGCCATTAGCGCTGCTGAAGTGGCGGCTATTGTCGCGTACAATTCTCCGTCATGGCCACTATCAAAGACCGCCCTTGCTACCCCCCTACCACGTAATAACCTAGGCGTTAGTATATAGAGACCACCAGACCCTAATTCTAAACGTCAGATTTTATTCCCTCGAGTGTAATAGTATAAAGAATACCTTGCATGTAATTACACGATTTCCTGGGCTAAAACGCGGAATTTGATGTAGTCACTTACAATAAAGCGTCGACTTATTGTCGGCCAGTAAAAATGTAGGGTTGTCCAAGAACGGATTGGAGGATTTGGCATGCGTGTGATGCTAGGTCTGAAATAAAATGATTGATTTCTTTCATGGCTTGTAACTCAAGGTCTCTTTAGTTGTAGTAGGCCACGAAGTTCAAAACACAGTATGATGATATAGAATGATTTTCAATTGAGATACAAGACTTGAGATAATTGTTCAAACCTTGTATTCCAAGAGAGTTGTGCTCGACTCGCGTTGCCCTCAGTGATGTTTTTGAGACCTTTTGCGCTATTTTTTGGCTAGATTTCCCTCGGTTCACGAACTTCCTCGAACAAGAATCTAGTTCATTGTATACGATGGAACGCGGAAGAGTTCACAGCATGAGCTGCTTGAGAGCGGAAGTATTTCATTTTAGGGCCGCAAACGGTCAAGTCGTTTAGTCCTAGCTATATTTGGATTTTATTAGGTGGCGGGTACGATAGTCACCCTGCAGGATGCTACATGAGCAATGTTGAAGCATCCCCGAGAAGAATACCCACTTTTGAACGTCAGTTTTAGCCATAAAGAGGTAAATAAGATAGTATTAATGAATGCGATGTTTCTGTACGACATTGTCCTTCCGTCTATAGATCCAGGGTATCTGCTTTTGCACTATGTTACAGTCTGTTGGAAACGGCCCACTTCCTTAGTGACATAGTGCCAAATGTAATGGGACCATCCTTCAAGGACGCCCGCGCCGGCCATGATATGGAGGCAGTCGCCCGTTGCGTGCTAGGTAGGATATCAGGACAAAATCAATAATAAAATCGGACGACGTACAGCATCGGGCCGTAGCCTTCCTGGTCGATCGATCGCAAGGTAATGGATATTAGGGTATCTTCCAACCGAGCTTGTCAGTATTTTCTGCAGAGGAAAAAGAAATCAAGTTGAGAATTAGAAAATAGAAACAGGATAATAAAAAAGATGCGAACTTCAAAAACCTCATTAAATTCCCAAATTCGTCCCCAGTTGTACCACGACCACACGAATGGTTGGATATCTTTCCATGGTGCGCGAGCCTTGTGACAGTCCTCATGGCCCGGAAGATACGCACGGACCAACACCTGACGTTTACGCTTCCCACCCTCAGCTTTCTCAGCATCTTGCAATGCACGTTGAACACCGTCAGCCCACTTCCGCATTGCATGTCCGAAAAAGTCGATCACACCGTCAAGACCCTGGCGCGCCTTTTCGGTTTTAACGGTGGCTTTTTCTCCATATGCGCCAAAGAGCGTTGTCGTCCAGTGCCCAGCAGTGCTAACAATCATAGTACTATAGCCCCCTTCGAGGAAAAGAGGCATATACTCCGTTGGGCTGATAGACCATGCCGCCTCATCAGAAAAGAGTGAAAAGTTGGCTGGGGGATTTGGGTGTATGGTATTGTGAAGATCAACAAGTTCTTCTTGAGTGAAAAGAAGATCAATACGACGGAAAGTAGCCAGTGACGTGGTCGAGATATTGAAGCCCGGTGGTAATCTAAGCTGTTTGTGACTAGGTGTCGACGGGCGTAGGAGCGGTGAATCAGGGTTGAGATAGAGGTTCTGTGGCCATGCGCGGTCGAAGTAGGAGTTCGGGGTATAGGTCGGGGTAGCAATAACATGTGGGTAGAGCATACATGATAGCGAGAAGAAGTGACCCTCGGTGATTGAATCGCCCAACAAAAGCCATCCACCTTGCTCAACCAGATCACGAACGACCCTTTCCTTGTTGAACTCTTCTAGATTTTCACATCCGTCGGCTTTTCCGACGTCCCACATCCATGACTGGGCCCCGGGAAATCTATCCCACTGCTCCTCGTTGTCCGCCGCCAGATGCCAATCAAATTCACGTGAACTTGCACAACCCTCGAAACCAGAGAAGATCAAGGACTGATTTTTGTGTACCATGCGCTGCGCATTGCTACGTTCAAGTGGCTTCCATCTGCCGTTGGCATAGCCCCTCGGTGAGCATGTTCCTGGCACCCAACTTTGTGCCACAAAACCTTCTTGTGAAAACGTGGTCCGCCCTCCGGTCGTGTATAGGTACAAAAAGAGCAAAAATGTGAGAGCACTTCCTAGAAATAAGATTTTCACAGACAGCGAGCGTGGATGCATGCCTGCAATCGAGAGAACCATCCTCGAGTAAGCGCCAGCCTGAAAGACCAACTTGTAGCAGGAGATAAAATGAGTGGAGGTTTTGAGCAACCCAAGCACATTTTTTGACGAGATTTTTGGCCACCGTGGTGTTTGCCTGTGTTAGGATTTCATCGCGTTGGATCCGAGGGGCAAGCCGAGTAATTCGTTGAGCAGTTCATAGCCTCCTATCAGTTTCATTACCGACTTTCTTTAGTCCTGTCTTTCTGCAAAGCGTTCTGCGTAAAGCATAAAATAAAGGTAAGTGGTTTAAGTCAGAAGGGACCATCCGGATCATTTCTTGATCACACGAATTGAATCAGACTCTGACCGGGGTTACATAGTTGATTCTTTTTTTTGGCCCTTATGCCTCCGAAATCATATAAATCTACGTTGAGAAAAATCTCAGTCCTCTTCTTCATAGACTTACCCATCACTCGGATTCCAGATCTTACTAGACGTCCTATATCAAATGGATGTACGCTTTCGTCAAACTCAGGAACTTGGAAGAATTCAAGGTTTGAAGAGGCCCTCGTGCAGCGTGCTTCTTTAGCAAAGATCACCATCTCTCCATTTATCCTTCGACTGTCTATAGTGTCGCAAGTGTATATACACATCAACTCCTTTTATTCGCAAACCGTTAAGCGCCACGTTGTCCACGTCGAATAGCCTCACAAACTCCGATAGAGAATATCTGTAACGGCCCATCTTTCAAGGTATGTCTCCATTTTGTCACTCTAAATACACGAAACGATCATGGGTTAAAGGCGATTGTCACAAGCAAACTTTTAAGCCAATTTACGCCCGCAGTGGGTGATAGATGAACCTATCCAAAATATGTCCATCACCAAGTTTAAGGCCCCATATATTTTCTGGCGCCTAAGAAAGGAGGGTCCTACATGATCGCAAATGAGCAATCGGAGTTATCGCTGGGCTCTTTTTTATGACCCCCAGGACGTGAACGGAATATACTGGTTGATTCCTCCTTCCCCCTTTTCGCCATCCTCAGTCCCCTCAACTATTCATCATGTCGAGCCTATTAGCTAACCAAGCCGACTTGAAGCAACCGTCTTCTCCAACAATGCAGCCTCTGCCGAGTGAACAAAAGTCTCAGCCTACGATATATGTACAGCAGCAGCATCCAATTGGGATGACAAACCCGATGTTACTACCTCAAGGAACCGGGACGACACAGGCTTTTTACCCACCCCAGGCGGCACAACCAATAACCAAGCCGGTGCAACTACATTCATCACCACAACTAAATGGGCAGCTTTACCCGCAGACGATGCAACCAAATCCCACAATAATACAGAACCCTATAATAATGCAACAACCACAGTACATACAACCTCTGGTCCCAGCTCAGACGGGTGAGTTGTATCGAGCCCAATGCACGCTTTTCTCGTATTCACAAGAGAAACCACTATTTATTTCTTGCATTTTACCCAGTATATGTAGGTTGTGCGAATGGAGAACATCAGTGGAACACGGTGTACGGGACCGTAGGAGTTATAACGGCAATAGTACGCCCCTTGTATCCCTACACGTCCTATTCCAATAGTCTAATCTCGTTCAGATCTGCTTCCCAATAGGGTTACTTGCGCTTCTGTATGGCCTAAGACTCTTCGGGCTAAACAATAAACTAACTTCATACCTGCAGTGTAGACAAAAAGAATGTATGTGTACGATGTCAAACCTCCGTACCAGCTTGAAGACCGGATTATCCTGTATATTTACCTCCTCGAGTCTGTACTGTGGATTTAGGCTTGCGTACGTTAATGGGACTTGGGATCTTTTGAAAATTAGTGGTTCCAAGACGGTCTCGTTCGCAGAACAAAAAACCACCCTAAAGATCAAGACAAGGTCGACCTTCGGCTGCTACCACACCATTTCGCGATAAAACTTCTCGTCAATGCTTGAGGTAACGTGAGCGTTTTGAGGTACAAGGCACATTATATTCAAATGTGTCACGCCGCACCACGACACAAGACCATCTGCAAGCCCGGATTGTATTGAGTCTATGATCAATTATTACCCGTATCATAAGAGTCAGATGCCTTATTGATCTATACCCATACCATTACTGACAATTTTCGGACCGGTAACATTCATTACTTGCATTTAATTTTCGGATCAATCATTGCGCCTTGACATAGACTCATAGAGACCGGGAGCGTACATTCTTCCATTTTCGGAAGTCGTTTCCTATGTTATGTACCATAAAAACAACACATTCGCCACCTATCTCCCTTCCATGCTTATAATCAGAAGGGACCACTCGGATCATTTCTTGATCACATGAACTCAGAGGCTGACCGAGGTTAGTTGATTCTTTTTTTGGCCCTTGTGTCTCCGAAATCATATAAAAATACGTTAAGAAAAATCCCATTCCTCTTCTTCATGGACTTGCCCATCACTTGGATTATATCTTTTACTCGAAGTTTCATATCAAATGGATGTATGCAGCATGCTCTTACCAAACTCCAGAACTTGGAAAAATTCAAGGTTTGAAGGTGACCCATTACGCAACGTGCTTCTTTGGCAAAGATTACCATCTCTCTATCTATCCTTCGACTGTCTATGGTGTCGCAAGTGCATATACGTATCAAATCCTTCTATTCGCAAATGCCACAATGTCCACGTCTAGAAGTCTCACAAACCTTGGATAGAATATCTGTGACGGCCCATCTTTCAAGATATGTCTCAATCAACGCTATAAGCCATTTTGTCACTCCAGAAATACGAAATGCTCATGGATTGAAGGCGATTGTCATCCACAAACAAAGGTCTGAGCCAATTACGTGCGCTGCGGGTGACAGATGAAATGCCCAAAATATGTCCATCACCAATATTAAGGCCCCATGTATCGTAATGAAGGAGGGCCCTGCAAGACCGCAAATGATCAATTGGAGTTATGGGCGAGCTCGATTCCTATGACCCCAAGGACGTGAACTAATCATACTGGTTAATTCTATCCCCCTCCTTTTCGCCATCCTCAGTCCCCCCAACCATTCATCATGTCGAGCGCATTCACTGGCCAAGTCGACTTGAAGCAACCGTCTTCTCCAACAACAACCACGATGCAATCTCTGCCGAGTTACCAAAACCCTCCACCTACGATATACGTGCAGCAGCATCCGACCGGGATGATAAACCCGATGTTACAACCTCAAGGAACCGGGACGACACAAATACTTTACCCACCCCAGACAGTACAACCAATAATGAACCCAGCACAACTGTATTCACCACCACAGCTAAATGGGCAGGTTTACCCGCAGACGATGCAACCAAATCCCACGATAATACAGAACCCTATAATAATGCAACAACCACAGTACATACCACCTCTGACACCAGCTCAGACGGGTGAGTTGTATCGAGCCCAATGCGCGTTTTTCCTCATATTCATAGGAGAAACCACTATTTATCTCTTGCATTTTATCCAGTATATGCAGGCTGTGCCAACGGGCAACATCAGTGGAACACGGTGTATGGACCTGTAGGAATTATTACGGCAATAGTACGCTCTATATATACCTACATATCCTATTTCAACGCTCTAACCTCGTCAGATCTGCTTCCCAATAGGGTTACTTGCGCTTCTGTACGTCCCAAGGCTCTTCGGCTAAAAGACAAACTAAAACTAACTCCATCCCTGCAGTGTAGACAAGAGAAATGTATGTGTACGGTGTCAAACCTCTGTACCAGCCTGAAGACCGGACTCTTCTGTATATTTACCTCCTCAAGTTGTATTATGGACCTAGGCTTACATACGTTAATGGGACTTTCGTTCTTCAGAAGGATAGTGCCTCCCAGACGGTCTACATAATAAAAGACTACCCATTCGGCGATAAAACTTCTCTAGGGTGCCTTATCCTGCATCAAGGTCTGAGGTGACGTGAGTTTTCTGAGGTACAAGGCACATTACGTTCAAGTGTGTCGCCGCAAAACACCACAAGGTCAAGGCTCTCAAGCCATTGTTTCAAGTCTATGGACAAGCACAGACAAGGACCCGTCATATCGTAAGAACCAAGCGTCTTCAAAGCTGATTTATACCTGTACCAATACCTCGGCCCGTGGCCGACAAATATCTCGACCATCATTATTGACAATTCTCGGACCAGTAACATAATTGCTTGCATTTAATCGGATCAATCATGCTTTGACATGGGGACCGGGAGAGTTCATTCTTCTATTTTAGGAAGTCGTTTCCTATGTTACCATCAACATGAACATACCACAACACAGCACATTCGCCACCTTTTGCCACCAATCAGCACTTTTCTCCCTTCTATGCTTGACAACGTAGGCTAGGCCCCAGAAGGCCCCACATCCGCTTGCAGCCATCACTACATAAAGATTTCAATTTCCCCTAGCAACCCCCACACTAAGAGCTGAACGATCAGACAAACCACAGAACCAATAAAAAAAAACTCTATATTTTGTATTCCGAGTTATTTATATACCATAAGCTTGCCCGTACGGACTATCCCTCCAGAGTCCAGTACCCTCATCAAGACAATAGTAAGAAAAAAGAGCAGCATAAGCGACAGGAATGTACAGAGGGAGGGAGGGACGAGAAGAGGGAACAGCGCCAGGCTAGCATTACTTCGTGATCAAATACTAGTAGGATAAATGGAGGGCGGGTGGGGGAAGGGTGGGCGTGTAATGTTTTTTTTTAAAAGAGAAATTGTCGAAAAGTTAGGGTAAAGCATAAAAGCGAGCACCGATACGACGAAAGTAAAAGAGTGAAAGCATGTATCGGGATCGAAAGAACGGTTAGGGGAGGGAGTAGGTGTAAGTGAGGAGGGGAGGAGGGATAATGTAAGGGGGGAGGAGGATGTTGGTAAAAAGGAAAAAAAAGGGGGGTAGCAAGGTATATAAACACCGAAAGAGAAATACCAAATATTACGAGGCGAGTCCAGGTAAAACTTTAAGTTCGTTGAGTCTGTGCAGATGCCATACTAAGAGGGGTAGGGGGAGATTCAATGCATTGAGATAGAGGTGCCACCAGGTGGGCGGGACAAGACAGCGTGAGGTGCAGGTGGGGGGTATACGTATGATGATGATGCGTCATGACAAGTTTGAAGATAAGATAATGGGTGAAGGCACCAAACAAGCAAACATAAAGAGGTGTCCTGAGGGGGGCGGAAGGCGGTCACGGCCAGAGTACGAAACGAAAAGAGGGAGACGGCCAATCTAACTCGCCAACCAGTTTATTCTTCGCATCACTCCATCCGATCCACCAATTCCTTCCCAGAGCACACCGCTCATCGCGCATATCCAACTTGCATCTCCACCGACTCCTCGGGAGCCCCTTTCTGCCGCACTCCAGCGCTCGGCGGAGCACGTGACGAATACATTGGTGTCGCTGTTGTTGGTGTTGGTACGTCTCTAAATGGTGACGGCTGGTCTCGGAAGGGCGACATGGGCTCATTGCCAGGGGGTCCGTACGATGACGGAGGTGGCGGTTGGCGGTACGGGTTGTTTGCTTTCTCGTTCTCCATACGTCTGCTATCGGCTTCTGCTGCGGCAGTGGCAGCTGAAGCATCACCGATACCAGCACGAGTTCCCCAACCAGTCTGATGGAACAAAACAAAGTTAATGAAATGCTCCGGCGCAGCCAAGTGCAATAGAAAACGTACCTCGTGTAATGTGAAAAGGGCGTAGATTTTCATGATGGCGAAGTAGTAACCGAATAGAATAAATGCTGGTACATAAATGACGTCTTGCGGACGATACCAAAGATGGGGGAGCAGTTTGGCAGTCCTGGTCGCTGAAAGCCAGACGAAGTATGATAGAAGAATATTCCTGTTGGTACAATAGGGGCTCGTTAGGTGAAGATCGCGCATATACTTAGTCAGATGACGTACCACCAAGGCAAATGATATCCACCTTCCAGAACCGGGATTGTACTCTTGTAGACGAGGTACGCGACAAGACAGGGTCCTACAAGCAGTGTGAGGGGGTTGAATAATTTGTCCACCTAACACCGTGAAAATACAAGTCAGCACAAACTCGCGATCAAAACTTTCCTCAAACTCACCATCGTGTAGGCCACGTAAGGGTGACTTGTCCAAATATGTCTTTCCATGAATAAACTCCTCAAATCTGAACGCCATGTGTTCCGTGTCCACCTCAGGACTTGCTTCAAGAATCTCCAATTGGGTTTCATCGTACTAAGGAGCTCAGCTTCCTTGCAAACCTGCACATACGTGCTCCATCCATGGCTAACCATCCACCGCGTCAAAAATTTGTCGTCACCAGAGTTGAGTTGATATTTCCCCAACCAGTAGTCGTGAGTGAAACCGTGAAGGAATTCGGGGTCTTTCAAAATGACAGTACGATATGCAGCTGTGCGCCCTGAGAGACACGGTAGGCCGCCATCAATGTGAGTGGAGGAAGATATCTCGATGTTTCGAATAGTCAACCGAAACGCGGCTAACACTTCCCAAACAGTCATGCGAGGACCCACAGGCTGGACACGTTGACTTGTGCCCACACCGCCAACTTTCTGGTCCTCAAAGCATGCAAGCATATATGGCAGCATGGTTGGTGGCCAGATGGCATCGTCATCTGCAAAGACAATGATATCGGTTGTCGTGTTCTTGATACCATGGCTCATTTGGAGGCGCTTATTCGCAAAAGGCACAGTAAGAACGCGAATGCGCTCTGGGTCGACGGCGTTGGCGAGCTCTTGAAGGGGCCCGAGCATTTTTTCTTCTGTAATGATGAGAATTTCTTTGGGCTTGCCGACAAGCCAGCTGTTGGCGGCTTCCTTGAACTCTTCACCAGCATCTATGGTAGGTACAATGATGGTGACATCTTCGGAGGCGATGTATGTCGGGTTTTCAGGAAGGGGTACGGGGCGATACGTCCAAGACGCCACGATACGGATAAGAAACCATAAGTATCGGTAGAAACTAGGACCCCAAGTGGGTCAGCAACCAGCTCTCTGCCCCTAATTATACTCGAACTCACCCAATTACGCCGAATGGGACAACTGAGGGTCCTAGTAAGATAGGAGACCATAGGTAAAAAGATGACAAACGACGTACATATCGGAAAAGCATCAGATGTCAAGTATAGCATCTGCGAGGACTATAGGGAATACGGTAATGAACGAATACGACGCCAGAGAGACGAAGGAAGAAACTAGGACCTCGCTGTAGTAAGTAGCGAGTCCAATGTTGGCGAGGGAGGGGAAGACAGTGGAGGGGAAGAGGAGGATGGCAAAAACCAGGAGTGATGATGAGCGGGCGTCTGCGCTGTTGTCCGTCTCACCCATTTCTCTCCGCCAAGTAACATCGGAGTTTCAATTTCATCCCCTTTGTATTTTTTTCTCAGATTCTCTTTTTCCGTCCCACACAAACTCTTTTTAACCTTACCGCAACAGCGGATGTCTATGGATTACACAAATATATTCGGAGCCGCTCGTTATCTGAAATTTATAAGTCTTGCAGAAAATATATCTCATCACGGTGGAGCAAACGTTTGCAACACACGCAACCCTCGCCAAGGACACTTCATTTCCGACGGCACTAACGGCATCCGCCACATGCGAGCCGTTAGTGAAAATTGATATCTGTGTTCTCCTCCGACCTGAAATCTCCCTTTTGAGCGATAAAGTCTCTACATCGTTATGTTTTGAGTTGGGAATCATTTACTGTATGTTTAGCACCAATGGAAGCATTGAAGTTGAACGATATCATGAGATTTCATGTCAACGCTCGTTTATCATCGCCGGTTGATGGCATGTATTTCTACTTTCTGTGAGAATACGGAGACAACAATCCCAGGCAGCCCTCCCCCCAAAAAAAACCATAAATAGGGAAAATATAAGCCGTCATTTTAACTAGTCTCCTTATTTTTGCATTATCTTCCAATCGCGAACCGTGTCCCAACTACCGTCATAACCGGCGACCGAATGAACAACATATCAAGTTTTTCGACAACCAATATCATTTTCTATTTCCGAGTTGTCGCCGGCCCCACAACCGTATCGATAGTCGGTGTTCCAAAACCCAAAATTGATTTCTCAGCTTCAAGTACCGGAATCGATGACGCTGTGGTCGCATGATCTTGTATGATCCACAACCTCTCATCAGGTGGTCTGCATGAGAAGGGTAAGATCAACAAGCGTTGTCTCATTCTGTCGGGTCAAGTAAGGTCAAGGGAGAGAGGCAAAAAAGGTACTTACGGCGTATCTAGGCCGTTACCTGGGTATTCCGATCCGGAGGTAGTCTTATTATGGAGCAAGTAACTATGGGGTTCTCTCGTAAGGAAATTCAAGGCTGAGTCTGGCTGGGTTGTGATGTTTTGAGAACGGCGGGGCGGAAAGTCTCAGGCACATGGGCTGCGGTGACGGGTCGGATGCATGTCACCTCGGCGTTTTCAGGCCATCAGTCGTATTGTGGGCGTATGTCTATGTCTCGCCCATAACTAAGATGATCAATAATCCAACCTAAAGCTCCCTAAAATGAAAAACAATCACTTTTTCTAGAATGATAGAATCATGAACGAAGGTCCGGGAAGTTTCTGACAGCGAGCCTTGATTATTGAGAACTATTTTCAAGCAGGATTCTATCCTATAGGAGGCGGGGTTGATTATCACTGGGCAAGATTTTACGGAAGACAGTTACCCGAATCGCCTCACCCCCAAAAATTTTAGAAGGAGCGCTCTAATGGCTATTTTGACTACGACAGTTGATTGCAAACATGACCGGTGATGTGCAGAATGACGAGAAGCAGAACCTCCACAGAATTCCTCAACTGGGCACCTATGTTTCCGTTATATGACGCCCCTTTGTGCTCAGAGCTTGAGGTCTGGGAAACACTGGGAAATTGTGATAATAAAACCGCGGCAGAGCCTAGATCCTATGACAGCGTGTGTTGGACGTACATCATGTATAATGAGTTTTGAATGTATATAATTGCTGTGGGAAGCCGCAATTTTTTGAAAACCTAGGCATTTTTCGGGCTGGTTGTGATTGAAATATACATCCCCAAGATGGTTGATTTGCAGATAACCAGATTTAAATAAATTTTTAAATTTATGAAGGAGATGTCGCAAGTGGTAAAATGAAAAATCAACACAGCCACTGACAGGCCAGCTGTCACTGAAATCCAGATTTGATTTCACTCTAACCTAGCATCTGCAATGGCAACTCTCATTTCTTCCATCTCTCCACAAGATGGCTTCCACCCAACATCCACAACAACAATATCCTTACCAAACCACAATCCCCTATGCACTCTTCACCTGTACTTCACCCTCCCACCTCTCGTCTTCGTCGACCCCTACGAACTTGCACATCACGAGGATTTTTACACATTTAAGCACTGGGGCACGTCAAACCTGGAACTTCCAGTAACCGCTGTAGACGAGGGTGGCTCGTCTGTTCTTCTGAATGCTGATGTTCCCGAGGGTGCGGATGAGGTCGAAGTCAGGGTACCGTTACATCTGCGGTATGGGGATCCAGCGAAGGCGTCCGCGTCGGGACATCATTCTATGGAGATGGCGTGGCCTAAAGGGTTCCTCGCGTGTCCTCTTGGGAGTAAGTTCATACTACACAAAATTCGAATAGTTGTTGTAGCTTACGCGTTTGCATTGTAGCGACCAAGCAACCACCGTCAACATCAATCGTCTTACCGACTGAAGTTCTATCTCTCTTTGATTCAAGAACAACTTCATTCGTTGCTATATCACCTAATAGTACCCGGCCCTTCGATACCGTACGCGTCCCAACAGGTAACCTTGCAGATGTTGGTTTCGTGGAGTTTGGAACGATGTTCACAATTCTGTTGTCGTTCTTCTATCTACTACGTGCCGCCTTGACCACTGCACGAAGGATGAATCGTTCGCCTAGGCTAAAATCGGAGTGATGCCCTTCATCGTGTTACGTCCTAACTTTGCAATACGTGGATACGACTGCTGGCGAACACTATGCCATTCGTCTCTATTTCCTCCCTTTAAGCCGCATTAAAAACAGTTCCATCTTCTCGATACGACAATAGTAAATTCCTCTCATTGCCTTACGGGCGGAATGTCATTTACCTGGAATGCTCGTCAACATCTGAATTGTCGAACAAGTTTTCAGCCCCAAATACCGTTACACCATGTTGCAGACGCTCAAGGACAAATCTTTCTCAAAGTCCCAAAATTCAATCGACAATACAGCTATATTTATTTCGAGACATGTAACTACTAAATACTAACTACTACATAGTGGGATACAACATAATAAATTACTACATCTACGGAGTTTAAGGAATGAATGCGGTCTACTTACACTTTACAATGCATGGTGGGAATCGAGAGAAAAATGGAAAATGGAAAATGGATGCTGGAAACTGGGAAATGGGAAATGATAACGAAGGGACGTGTTCGTGAGAGTCGTAAGGAGTGTGGTCGTCCGACATGTAATACTATCGACGTGTCATGAGGAATAAAGAGTAAGGAGAGTGGAAGGCGTGCCAATGGGGCTGTGTCGTAACGAATGAGTGAGTTCTACATTTAGTAATGTCAATATATAAAGAGAAATAGAAGTAGGAAATACGGCGTGAAGTGCTCTACCAGCCGGCAGCAGCATAATCGTAGGCTTCATCGACGGAAGGAATATATGCACCGGAGTTGTCGCCAGTAGCAGAAGAGGCGGCCTGAACTTCGTTAACGGCCTCATGGGGGGCATAGTATGTGTTATCCTGGTGAGCGTATTCCGCGGCGGGGGAAGGGGTGGGGGCAGCAAAGGAAGCTCCTGCCATGACGCCTTCTTGGGGAGGATAACCTTGGGCATCGTAATAGTGAGGATTTTCCATAGCAGGAGCAGGTTGATTAACTTCGACAAAATAACCGATCCGACCATCGGGCATAGTATACAGAACCTCTTGTTGCTGTTGGGCTATATAACGACGCGGGGCACCGTTCGAAAGAACATATTGAGGCGCGCTTTGGGGCATGGGATGAGTACTCGGGCCAGCGGAAGGAACAACGGGGCTTTGAGGAACCTGGGTCGGCGGTCGCATACCAGCAGGGTACATACGGCCATATGGACCGGGTTGTCCATATTGCTGGGGGCGGGAGGTGTGCTGAACCTGTTGTGGTCCTCCGTAGGGATTCATACCAGCCTGGGGATGAGCGGAGTGGTATGTTTGCTGCGGGGGATGACCCCAAGCCGAAGGGTTTCGAGGGATTTGTGGTGTGCCTGGTTGGGATACGGTAGTTGGTTCTTTCTTCACGGTGCGGCGGGTTCTTTTAGGAGGCGGACCTGGGGGAGTAATTTCCTTGGGCATAGTCGCGTGTACCGAAGCCATAAACTCAGAATTATTCTTAATTGAGTCCGGAATCGTGATCTCCGCTGGGGGTGCGTGATACTCGGCGAGATCATTGAGAATAGTCTTGACTTTCTTCTTGGGGTACTTGTTGACGTAGTCCTCCCAGATCTGTTTGCGCTGCTGGCACTGCTCATTACAGGATTCACCTTTCTCAGAGGGCCGGTGAGCACTTCCGTGGTGCCCATGCAGCGGTTGGGTGTACCAGGCGGGGACGGCACCGTGAATGAAGGTATATTTATTCTGATTGTCCCTGCATGCAGCAATCTTGTAATGGGCGCTGGGGGTCTTCTTTATAAAGCTAAAATCGGCCATCGGTTAGTAGGAGAAATACATAAGCGTCCTGAGATAGGTACTCACGATATTTCACAGAAGTCGCAATACCGCTCTTTCATCCCAGAGGACGGTTGTTCTGCGGGAAGGCCAATTGCGCCAGGGGAGTCGGCGCTGGTACCGCTAGGAGAGTCTTTGGATAGATCAATCACCTCGGGGAGCTGGACGTTTTGGGAGGATGCTACCGCCTCCGGAACCGCGGTGCTCGTGGAAGGCCCCGTGTCTACTAAATATCCCGCCGACCCGGGAAGTTGGCCGCCCTCAGGGGATTCGAAAACCGTTGAACCCCCTACATCGAATGAAAGATCGAAGGCCCCGTATGAACCAGTGTTATCATCTTCAAAGACATCCAACTTGCGTTTCTTGGAAATCGACTCCTCAAAGTGAGATACCGGATCAGGAGTCGCCACTGAAGCGAGAGACGGTTCCTCAGCTGTTACCTTCCCATCAAAGATCATCTGAAGCGCCTCCAGCACGCTCTGCATATTTTCTTCGGGGCCTAGTGCGTAGGGAGACAGCTCGGAAAGTAATTTCAAGGTCTCTGCGTCCATGACTTCCGGGATTGTGTCTTCGGAGGTGTTTGTATTCAGCTCGGCAGTCTGAGTGGGCTGGGTGACATCGTAGGTAGCTGATGTTTCCTCAGGTAAGGTAAAGGGTAATGTGGAAACACCAGGATCGGTGCGGACAGTTTCGTCACTAGTGGTGGGGTACGTATCACCAGTATTGGCGAAGGAAGTACCTGAAGATTCACCAGCTTCAGAGGGGTCTGCATCTCCGAAGAGGTCTCTCTCCCAGGAAGATGATTGATCATCGGAACACGCCGCTTCTCCCGAGGATACTTCATCCCCGAAAAGCTCTGTCAATAATCCGGGAGTTTCTGTTTCCTCGGGAGGTCTGATGTCTGTACTGGCCGAGGTGTCTGTGGTTCCCTGAGGCCCCTCTATGGCGAAGATAATATCCAGCTCCTCAGAGGTGCGAGGGGTAGCCGAAGGGGTAGTACGCTCGCCGTCGGGAATTAGCCCGCTCACTCCGACGTGCCTGAAGATTGCATCCAACTGGGATTGATTGAGGAGCGTGGTCTGTTCCTTAGACGCCGCCAAAAAATTCTCGAGCTGTGGCATGGGTGGATATTTCGGGCCCTTCTTTTCCCGACGCCGAGTGGAAGCCTTAGCTTTTGATTTGGCATTCTGGGCTGCATGGGTGGAGCCTTGAGCGGTCGACGTGTTGCCTGTGGAGGGCGCGGGGGCTCGCATGGGGGCACCGGTAGCGGTGGATACGTTCTGGTCATTGGCGTTGGAGCGTGCGCTATTACCAACTGGACCGGCAGATGAAGTAGGTGGAATTTGGACAGCAACCGAGGGAACGGTGTTCAGTACTTCCGCGAAGCCTAGCCGTGTTGGGCTACTTTGAACTTCAATAGCCCTGGCTTTCCCCTTCCCCTTGTCCGCCCTAGGTTCTTCGGCGTTTGTGCAAGGCACGGTAGGGTCACTGATAAAGTCTTGAGACCCTGGAGTGCAGGACGAGGAGGTCGACTGGGAAGCCTTCGGTTGCGCAGAAATGATGAAGCCCTCTTCTGTGATATTTGGTACCCATTCTTCCGGCCAAAAGGCATCAAAGCCACTGTCCCCGAATATTCCTAATTGAGGTTCAGTGTCGTTGTTCTGACCAGCTGAAGGCAGAAAATCGTCCCACGGGCCACTATCAAAGTGGCCGTTGTACGAATTGTTGTCCATGGTTGAAATCTAAGTTATTTAGATGAGAAGTAGGGAGGATAGGAATGAGGATACGCACATGAAACAGAAAACAATAGATGTTAGATTCTAGATGAGAATATATGCACTGGAATATGAAATATAAACGTGAATGGAGGGTAGGTTGTGTTTGTGGTTTAAGAGGAGAGATGGGGCACGGATGGACAAAATATCGTCATGGCCAAAATAACGTGACTTTGCGTGTCGCGATTGAGCACAATGAGTATTTCTGGTTTCGCGTCACACTCTAATCACGGGTTTACCACATATCAGGCTACCCTAAACATGAGTGTTATTGGGGGCTGAGCAATTATATGAAGTATAGCGACTTACGATTGATACAAGTAGAGTATGGACCGGTCAAGACAAGAAGGGAAGTCTAGAACATATATCATGTACCGTAGGACCTAGCTGCGTTTGAGAATTCGTTTCCTTTCACACTCTCTTGAAGTTCAGTAATAAACACTTACTGTGAGGTGTGAGGTTATGTCAGTGGCTGGCGAGAGAAACATCTCTTGGCCATATCGAGGTTCGTGGATGGTGAACGGCTAAAGTGAATGAATATAACCCTTATCACCCTACCAAACCGTTCATCGTTGCCTCAATCAAAGGAAGTAGTGTGAGCATCATTAAAAAAATGGGCGATTCTTCATTGGGGCCCTGCATTTACGTTGATCTGATTTTAACTTGTCGAGCAATGAATTGTTGATTGATTAAATTATTACTAGGAGTCTGCTCTGGGACCATACCAAGTTACTAGTCATAAGACTTGAGATGATGGGCGGATAGCACTGCGGGGAAGCACCCCATCTTGCGGTACGTTAAAAGAAAAATGATCGGCGCAGGATAATGGCCAATCTCTAGGGGACGGACAAAACAGTATGATCGATGCAAGAAAGAATGGCACGATTAAGTCTCGAAAGTAAAACCCGATGTATAAGACTTACCTACACTATATTCCACAAGTGGGTATTTTAGTTTTTTCGAGCTAAAAAACCCAAGAACGAATTGATACGCTGTCACAACTCCCAAAAGGGGTCGTTAAACTCGATTTTCGCAACCCCCTTCGGATTGATCACACCCGTATGTGGTACAATATAAAATCCAAGCGCCTTGAAATTGTAAGGGGGTTGAACGGAATTCCCAATGCCCGGTTCGCTTACTTCGCCTTCGTGGGCATCTGCACTTAGAGCAGAAATCAAATACTCAGAAACTACAGTTGATAATTTTGAACTGTAGTCGGTATGAAACATCAACAAGTTGAATCTCATGGAAGGAAGTTACTTACAATGTTCCCTTGCCAACTTTGTATTGACGAGACTGGTCTTATGTTCGCTAAATCATAATTGATATTTCGACCCATGGATATTTTAACTCTGGGCAACATAGGTAAACCTCTCGTATAGGTGCGCCTTATGATTCATAATTCGGTAAAGGTGGAAGAAGGTAAGGGTGGCTGTGCAAATGAAAGGATCCCAGCGGAACCGAAGCGGAACTTGAATTGCACCCTTGAGTTGACGATATCAATTCTTCCATCTACATAAGTAGAGCTTGTCCAGTGGTCGTCTTGAAGGTCTTGACTTTAACGCATTTCCTTACAAGTTAAAACTCTAGATTTGCTTTATATGGAGCCCTAGCGCCGATGGATCCAATTTTTTTACTCAACGGCGAACATTCCCCGGACCCCAGACCCCGAGCTACCTCAGTCAAACCCGCTTGCTAAGCTCCAAAGTATTCAAACGCACCCATTATGTCCATACCTGATACCAGCATTGCTATTCGGCGCCCCATTATTAGCACACCATACCATTTAACTTGAACTCCGATTTACGTGATCCGATTGACATCTATCACGATAAGATTCGTCTTTCTTCAGCGTTCTACACTACGACGGATATCCTCGTAAGCTACGCCAGTTTGATGGTTCAGAGCAGTGTTCACAAACCAATCTCATTTATAGGCAATCCCTACGACCTTTCGTCTTACCTCCAAATGCGCCTCTTGGATACGGCTACCTTAGAATTGAAATTATTCCAACGCCCTGTGCCCCCATACGCAATATTATCTCACGTCTGGGGGGAAGAAGAGGTTACGTACTATGATATAACTAACTCTAACAAAGTCAAGGAGATGCATGGCTTCAAGAAGATCGTCAGCGCATGTAACACGGCTAGAAGGGATGGCCTGGGATACATCTGGGTCGACACCTGTTGCATCAATAAGGATAGTAGTGCTGAACTATCTGAAGCAATCAATTCGATGTATAAATGGTACAAGGACGCGCTCGTGTGCTATGCTTATCTTTCTGATGTCCCAAGTGAGGGCGACCATCAGGATTCTCATTCCTTGTTTGCCATGAGTCGTTGGTTTACTAGAGGCTGGACGTTGCAGGAACTGATTGCCCCAAAAAGACTTATTTTTTACGCAAGGGACTGGGTTGATATCGGTACAAAAGCCACCCTACAAGATACGATATCTTTCGTAACTGGAATAAGCCCAGAGGTCATGATGGGGGAAATTGCTCTGGACGACGTCCCGGTTGCGGTGAGAATGTACTGGGCTGCTAATAGAAACACAACTCGAGAAGAAGATGTTGCGTATAGTCTGATGGGGATATTCGACATCCATATGCCACTCCTCTATGGAGAAGGTCGAAAAGCGTTTATTCGACTACAACACGAAATCATCAAAAAGTCTATTGATCATTCAATATTTGCATGGACAGAAGATGCAGACTCTAACTCTCTAGGCAGCATACTCGAAAGCCGACATAGAGGAATACTTGCCCACTCCCCTAGAGAATTCCGCAATTCTGGAAATGTCGAGAGGATCCATGGTCTTGATGGAGACGAAGGAGCTCACGGTGATCGAGTATGTCCATACACCATCACAAACAGCGGGTTATACATCCAATTACCCATTGTAATGGACCCCGAGGACCCAGAGTCCAAAACAATGGCTTTCTTGAACTGTCGCTTCTCCCAAGAGTCCGAACCAATTGTGATTACCCTTTCCCCACATCCTCTCTGGCCCAATGTATATCTCCGATCAGAAACTACGATATTGCAATCAGCATCAGTGGACGCGGATCTGCCTGAATTAACTTCCATTTATGTTGTGGATGATCACTCTCCACCAAACCCTATCTCTGAGATGGTGGTTCAAATTGTCGTATTGTCAGTTAGTTTACCCTCTCGCTATGTGTGCCCTCACATAGAGCCCATCGATTGCTACAAAGCAACAAACGACAATATAGAGATAAAATTCACCAAGTGTTTTTTGACCTTGCCTTGCGAGGCCGTCTTAGTGTTTGAAGATCGCAAGGAATTTGGGAAGTTTGCGATTATTGGCGGTATCGGGAATGGAGGAATGTTGTGGTGCAATGTCATATCTGCTACTGAGTCTGGGGACGCAAGTCGATGGGTGGATTTAAATGATTATCGTTCTTCCCTTGGTGAAGGAGGCGTTCAGTGGTCTCGAAAATTCCAATTCCTAGATAGAGCTTCGAAGAACCTTAAAAATGGGTGGACAGTTACCGCTAGGACTCTTTTGAACAATATGAGCGACATACATATTGATCTCAAAAGGAGAAAATCGGCGCGACAAGCGGTCCAACGCCCCCAGCCCTTCCAAGAAGCCTGGATGAAGGAAAGGTATCAATCTTGGTTATCCCTCCGGCATTCGAACATGGATTCATGGCCGATATAAATGATCTTCCCAAGGAAGGTCGCTGGACAAGTCATTCCGGGTGTCTTATCTCGTCCATTCAGTTGATGGAACCCAGAATCTTGCCATTCAGGAACATTAATTCGGGGGATCAGTTCTTCCTTTTAGTATCAATGAGCCTCGACCACTCTGTGATCTCTATAATCGAGGAAAAGAAACCAACAAACCTGACCACTTTCCCTCACGCGTTGGCGTTACAAAACGCTCTCAAGCACTCATACAGCGTTAATCTAAACCAAAACAGGGTAATTTTCGTGACAATCAATAAACCCAGAGACCTATCTGTGGCTGATTGTATTATTACTCTTTCAATCCAAGAGAAGCCGAGTTTCGGTGTTGAGAGTCTTACATATTCTTGAAAGTGAGTAATCGACAATTTAGAACGGGCTTTATCACACTTGGTGATTTACAACGAATAGACCGATCTGCAATTACGTCCATAATGAATTTATACCCTTGAAAACTTGTGGAAAGTAGTGATGTTTTCTATAAATATACCGACGATGCTAAACCTAACACTTCGCCTCGTGCCAAAGTGGCACACTGAGTAAGCCCTTGAAACCCCGTAAAATTGTAAAGATAATTGTACATACAACCTCTCCTTAAAGTATAATTGGTGATGATGTGTTGGAAATTTTTGCTTAGCTTGATCACATCTCCTCGGCACACCTACAGTCACAATCCGCAACTGCACAAACCCCATGTGAACGTGCACCACTTTCTCCATAAAACCAATCGAGAATATGAGACGCGTGCCCTCCATGGCGGCATGTCTGACACATAATGATGGCCTCGTCTAACGTGTCTACGAAAAAAAAATAATCCTGAGCATATAGTATTTTGGAATGTGAAACTACGGTACCTTTGTCCTGGTTCTGGGAATGTAATAGGTCGAGCTCCCGCGCCGCGTCTTGAATGATCTCAAGAGTCATCAGACACACCGAACACCTTGGTAAGGCACGGTTACAGTGAGGGCACGTGGTGGGCTGGTAGAAAAAACGTTATGGTTTGATCTTTGGATTGAGGTGAGGATAAAAGAAATAACCTTTGTTTTCTGCTGTATCCCGTTGGTGTCAGCCGATGGGTCGGAGTTGACTGGTTTGTTGCAATAATTGCATCTAATCAAGATTTGTCTTGGTACCCAGTCACCACTTGCACCAACGCCACCTTCGCTCAGCGTCACCTGGCCCCTTTCGATGTCGAACCCAACCCGACAGTGAAACATCTTGAACCCGTCTAGAAGGTCGCGATAACTTTCTACCCATCGCTCGACTTTCGCCTCACCACCTGCCCCAATGCGCGGGTTTTTTCGACCGGGAGGGCATACATATGACCCAAGGATTGCGACACTCTGGACATCTCCAGTTCTATCAAGGTATGCTTGCAAAATATCCAATCCGGTTTTGCTTGAAAGGCCAGGAATCATGACACCATCGATATCACCCCTGGAGAGTGCACGGTCCATACACCGACGGAGGTATGATGATACGGCCTTATCATCAAGAAACTGGAACGCGATGGCAAGACGTTCACGGAATGGCATAGTTTCCTCCTCCAAAATCTCTAGCCAGTCATTGAGGGCGAGGTGGGTGAGCAAGACTCGGAAGTAAGGATCGTGAAGCCTAACGATGAGTCGTTCGCAATGATCCCGGAGTTCGGGACTCTTGGAGCTGGAAGAATGAGGGACAAGTGCAGCAACTGTACCGGACATCATTCGATGAATTTCATCTACAAAAGGTAATGCTTGTATGTGGGGTAATAGAATGAAGATGCGGCTCATGACGTACCATTACTTCGCATTAATAGATCAATAGCTTTGGTGTATTGTTTCGTGAAAACGAGCCAACATGCTGCTCTCGAGACTTCACCATTTTTCTCCCATCTATGATTTAAATGAGTGAGGACTAAACACAAAACAAAAAACGATAGACCTTTTGATAGCCACAGTTAGCTCTTCATCCCTCAGACTCCAGCCGCAAAGCTGTAGCGCTATTTGTCGTTGTACCAATTTGGTGGTGGAGACAAATGGTTTCCATGGACGGTCGTGAGGCCGGCGAGCAGCCAGTGTTGAAAGGGCTGTTTGGAAGTTTCCATATGCGTCATCGGTGGAAGAGTTATCGCGGCGAGAGGTGCGCCTTTCATGATGATATTGGGGCGGGTCGAGGTAAGGATTAGGTGGCCCGAACTCGGGTTGAGGGTTGGGATTTGGTAGGGGTTGGAAACCTTCCCATATGCCGAGCAGGCCTTGATATGCAAAGTCATAGCCATGTATGATCGATGATGGCACCGTGAAGAACTCATGGGAATCTGGTGTAAAGGATGGTTAAGTTTAGGGAATGTCTAAAGGATGAGTAAAGCGTACGTGAGATCCACGCCCATAAGTCCGAAAGCATTTGTGATGGGTCATGGATTGGTCTGTGATGACCTTGAGTAATGAGTATGTTGCTTTGCGGCTATGGGGATCAACATTATTATAATGTGGGTATCATAAAATTTTCGTTACCCACTTTACTTAGGCCATAGCCCTTCATCGCTCGGCGTTTCATGATCATAGAGATATCACCCTCTACAACATTGTCCACACCTCTCAGTAGACGTCTTCCTCGAGTAGTACTACGACTTTGCTGGTCATCACTACTTTCCTTCCGGCTCTTGCTAACCGTCGTCGCGTCTTCGCTTTTTATTTGTTGAGCTAAGTTATAATCTTTAAAATTTGACGGACTAGGCTCTCTACTCTTTTTCGGGCGTGTAGCTGCGAGGTTGGTAGGACCCGTTGTTGAAATTGGAGAAGTGAGTGCTGGGAATCCTTCCTCATCGCCGCGGCCAAAAAACGGTGGGAAGGAAGTTGGGGGTGAGGGCACCACAGGACCCTTATCCTTAGTCGGCTTCGAACTACCCCGTGTTGCGGATTCAGACCTATCTTGTGAACGAGAATGAGACGAGCGAGGATCGCCACCGTAGGGGTGTTGCGAAGGGTCCAGTCCAGCCCATAGTTCCGCATCGACATTCGTATCTGGAAAACCTTCCAGAACGCGACACGTTTGTCCCGCAGAAATAGCAAGGTCGCCCCGAGCACTCCATATAGCTTGTTTTGGAGTGTCATGCAGTGCATATAATTCTAGGTCCCCTTCTTTATTGACGACCATGACGTTGGACGTTAAAGGATGTCGTTGGAGGCTTGGAACGAGAGCAAAGGAAGCCAGGGGTCGAGTGAACCGCTTTGCTGAGAACCTTTAAGTATGGAAAATGCGTGAAGTATAAGCATTACTTACTTCTTCTGGTATCAGTTAACACTAGAGAAGGCTGTAGATCTGGTTCCTTTGGCGAATGTGGCGCATGATGCTGCCCCCCAGCAGAGGGCCAAGGGAGATTTGCCCAGGACCTCCGCGATAACCGGCTTATTTCTCTTAGCCCTCGCCCGTCCATTATCCCATCATCGAATATGTGAGCTTTCGCTGACATGACATCCCAAAACCGCACATAAGATGAATCCCGCTCCAACGATACTAACGTTCCTCGCCGTGTTGCCGAAAATTCGATTCCCGTATATCCAGCCCCCGGACGTAAGAAAGCCCCATCGGCAGTTGCTTCCCTTTCAGTAAATGTCATTACTGGCTGAGACAGCTTGCGCGAATCCCATAGTGATATCAACCCATCCCCGAATGAAGCGATCCGGTGAGGGTCAAATGGGTCCGTGGCAAGACCTTGGATTTTAGAGGCTGCATTCGTAGTTGAAGGAACTGCACTGCGAATGTCAAAGAGACGAAGCCAACGATGTGATATTCCAGCAAGTAAGAGGGTAGTAGATTGTGGAAGGAAGCAGACCGACGTCACTGTCTCGGTCTGTGCGTGTTGTTGAAGGATACGATTATCCGTTCGAACCCCAGTCTCAGCACGAGGTATAGACGGATGTGGGCGTCGGGCTAAAGGAGGAATTTGTTTTGTATCGTTGAGTTGAGGTTGACTGGGGGAGATGGAAAGAACCGATGTTGTAGTACTAATATCCCAAACAACAAGGCTATGGTCACCGCGAATTTTATCTAGGCCTGATGCGAGATAGTTTGGGTCTGCAGTGCAAAATGCGAGAGAGTTGCAGGAGCGCGAAGTTCGCATTGGCAAGGTGACCACAGGGCCAGTGGTAAGCGTGTTGCTTCGATTCCCATGTTTCGAGGACCCCAGTCGAAGAAGGTCAATCTTTCCCGTGGTATGCCCTACCGCGACGAGGTCATCAAATGCTGGGTCTGGAGACCATGCAAAACACTGATGCAAAAAATTTCTGTGAGGTACTCGGTAGAGGCTTGTAATTGGATCACTTCCCGCACCTTCATGTGTTGCAAATCATGTTGTGATGTGATTTGTCTAATCTCTGGATGATCTGGAGCCCACTCATACAGTGTTATTTGAGACCCTCCCCCAACTACGAATTTGTTGTCTTGTCGCGGGTGCCAAAGGAGGCGTTTTTCGGATTGAACCATAATAATTCGCGCGTTGGATCAAAGATATCGATGATTTTCAGGAGCGCCCCAATTGATGCTTGGTTATATGATGTGGAACGTGTCCGACGCGATTCTAATGTGCCATAGCCGTTTGGAGGTCGACGTGACTCTCGATTGACTCGGTTAACACCTGTGGTGATGGTCTAAAGCCAAAATTGACTGGATAAATTCCCATGATACAATTCTTTGCTTATTATATCTTCAACTCTAGCCACATTTGTCTACTTAAAAGCTCAGAACTTTCTATCTTTCGTTATTCTGTGCCCTCAATGCAGAACATGATATCCAACGCTCTCTACCACTTCAATGGACGTTAAATAAATTTTAGGCACCGAACTCGTTTGACGTCAAGTTCCACTGGTTCTAGTGCACTCAACTTGTTCATTGCAGGTTTTCACATCGCCTTTCGGGAGTTGGCTTGCTGAAGTCTACCGGTCAGTAACTTCCAGTCTGATAATGATTGCAATATATTTTTTACTTAAATTTTTGTAGATAAAATTTGGTTCTTACATGCTACCTCCTGGGTCATTAAAGTTTAATCAACCACAACAACAAGTTTACCATTCGCTTCATTTGCTTCCATCACTTTGTGTGCTTCACGAATATCCTTGAAGCCGAAAACTCGAGCAGGCTTCGCCTCAAACTTTCCATCTGCAACGTCCTGAGCAATACTTTGGAGGGGCACGTCGGACAACGGGAATTGAGGGGTACCAAAGTGGAAGCTTCCAAAGAAACTGAAATGAACACCACTGGGTAGCTGCGCTATTGGGTTGAAATCCAGAACGGGTGCAAGCCCTCCTAAGAATCCGGCAAGACACTGCCTTCCTCCCCTGCGCGGTATCTTCATCGAATCCAGGAGTACACTATTCCCCACAAGATTCAATACAGCATCGACCTTCCCTGTCTCAGCTAACCTCTCCGAAAGGTCAGGTCCCTCCAACTCTACGCGAAGTGCCCCCAATTTCTTGAGACCTTCGAATCTAGCTTCATTTCTTGTTGTCGCTATCACTTTGGCTCCAGCATTGATGGCCAATTTTACTGCAGCCTGGCCAAAACTTGATGTCGCTCCCTCACTAGTACCAGCTGCCCAGCTTTCACTTCTAAATTCCGGAAAAGACACGTCCAGGCCGTCGCATAGGTCTCAGGTAACGCCGCTAACTGCTCCCATGGCAAATCGCTCTCGATCTCACACACATTCCCAACCGGAGGATTAGTGAACTCCGCGTATGATCCATTGATCGTTCGCCCCATCCCTCCCATGAGTGCAGCCACCTTCGTTCCCACAGCAAATTCGCCACCAGGACACGCGTGCACAATTCCAACACACTCGATCCCGGACACAGGCATAGATTCTGCCCATTCTCCCTTGCGCATATGCATTTCTGCATGATTGATCCCAAAGGCTTTGACGCGGATCACGACATGATCTAGTGTTGGCTCTGGTGCATCAATGTTTCGAAAAACAAGATTATCGACTGAAGGCCCAAAGTGGGAGATGACGATGGCTTTCATGACTGGGAATTATCTACTCAGTCGCCCAGCTACTCCGCCTTAAAACCAAGGGATGATTTCCCATAATGTAGGTTCGTGTCTCGGCTTGCTGATTCAGCTTCCTGGGCTTAATAAGCTCATTAATACAGTGGAGCTTCTAGTTGAGCGCTCTAGCGACTACTATAGCGTAAACTAAAAGCACTCATCCCACAAATATGTGTCCCTTCACTCGCCCCGACCCCACCGTAGCCTTTGATGACTTCGGACAGCAATGCCCGCTAACTTATATCATGATCATGGCGATCTGTACATGCGCCATTTCTTAGCTCTGGGATATATATTTGTCCGCCCTCATGTCCTGGGTTCGCTCCGTATGGAGAGAATAATATTGTGGCGGGCTGTGGTGAGCTTTCTATTGTGATACACATTCACAAAGAGTTTCTTTCCCCAGGGCAAGGACATGTGATAAGGGTTTTTTTTGACAACTGGGCGATTACTTTTCAGGACTTCCTTAATCCACCAAGGATTCCTTCTAGTCGCAGACCACACAAACCTCTCTTGGGGGTCAACAAACAAGAATATTTTGTTGATATATGAATTTCCACGTGCGAGTATCATTAACCCTATAGCCCGGCTCCCATGTTCTTTATAAAAAACATAGGAATCTGAATCCGATTTCCACATTGCCTCGGAGTTACCACCATTATAGACTTTGGTATCAATAACACGGAACTCATGCTTCAATGCAGGAGGTTGAACATGACATCCCAGATATCCGTTGGGTTGCTTTAAAACTGATGTACGATCCAAAAGCTTCTTGATTTCAATCTCCATTTCATGCGTAAAAGCAGCTTTCTGTGTAACGCGGTTCGTAGAAACCTGTGTCGGGGAAGATGCCGCTGGTTCGTTCACCCTTCGCTTGATGATGTGCAAAGTAGCATCGACCAACCACTTCTCAGTAAGGGCGAATGTCTGACGGGAAGAAGATGCAATGCTGTCAACGCTCCGGCTGATATCTCCAGCCCCTCCAGCTTCCGATCCATCCCGAACTTGTCCTGTTGAAATACTGCACCATGCTCCTGAATCTCCGACGCCAACGAGAACGGTAAAGTTTTCGTCCTTGTGAGGTTCTTCGAAGCTTATGGTACCGGGATTTGAAGGTGTGATAACGGCCTTCCATTCCAATTTATTTTCATTGATAGACATGAACCGTTGGGATGTTATGTTGGGCTTTCCGTACCGCCGAGGTATCCTAACCCTCAAACGGACAGATATTTTATTGTCACGAGCAGGGTCCGAAGAATAATCGTCCGCAATATACAATAGGGACTTTGATAAGCTTGGTAGCTCGTTCTCAGAAATTGACACCAGCGACGCAGCTTCTGCTCGAACATACTGGCCAGACCGAAGAGAATCTGCTTGCACAAGTGTAATTCCGATACGCTCAGTCTTTCCAGGGAAGTGACAATCCAAAGCAGCCAGGATTTTATTCTTCCCGTCCTCCAGTTGGATATGCATCACTGGTAACTCGATTTCCAATCCTCGGTTTGTGATGGAGTAAGGCTTTTGGATGCTATCGACGTTCATTCCAGCTGGCATCTCAATCTCACGCGAGTCGCAAAATTCATCAGGTGACCGTGCTAATATCCCTCGATGACCATCGGTGGATTCGGATGCGGTCCAAGAAAATATGGAGTGGTCATAGGTTTTCCTTATTATTTCGTGTTGGAGTCGAATGAAAGCGTTCTCCAGTTCTCCGTATAATGGTGCCATGTATATTCCAAACAGTCCCATCAAACTGTATGCTCGGTCTTCGATTCGCTTAGTTTGTCTGTTAGCTGCCCAGGACATCTTTGCTGCAACAGATACGTTTTCTAAACGTGTTGATCCCACAATGACACCTATACTGATCCTAGTCACGACGGATATTGGTTTTTGTAGGCTTACTTTATTACCAATTTTTACCCAATCATAGGAATAGAAATCAACTTGTGAAGGCGCAATAAGTTCTTGCAGAGTCCACCCCCGAGTGAACCAACAGCTTCTTTGAAACGCAGAGCCCGGACTAAGATCTTCGTGGTTTTCCTTCCATGGAACATCAGGTAGGTAGGCGTAACAAACAGCTGCACTCGTGTACCACCCAAACATCGAATTGATGGCTTCAGAGAGCTCGGCGCTGCTCTCCTTGTTGATACAACAAGTGTCGATCCAGATATATTTGTAACCATCCTCGAGGGCCCTTTTACAGGCGTACTCAATCTTCTTGTAACCATACATTTTCTCAGCCTTGCTAAGGTCCATAATATCTTTGTATTCAACCTCTTCGTTTCCCCACACATGAGAAAGGATGGCGTAGGGCGGCGCGTTACTGTTAAACTCTTTCAATTCCAATTTATTAGTGTCTAAGAGACGCATGGTTTGACTGAAAACGCGAAAAGCGGTTGTCTGGAACAAGTTAGCTCATTATCTTTGATAATTCGAACAATCACTTACGATCAAAAAGATCTAATATCGGTTCCAAGTTTCCAACAACGGACTGAGAGGTTGGATTTTGTTGGACTTTGTAGTGGTTGGCTAAACGGCATTCCCGGATTTCGAACCAAGAAAACAGGTACCGTGACTCAATCACGTTTGTCAACGAAGTAACATCACACATCTTTAATCAACCGCTTCCAAATGTGCCGTCAGTTTTGCTTTATCGTTTATGTCTTCGTTCAATGTATTTTTACCCGAATTCGAAGATTTAAACACAGTCGTTCATCGGACCTCCTTTATCGCACCTTCTCTCGTCAGCAGGCGCGGGATTTCAAATTTACTCCTTCGCGGCTCAGGTACCCACTGGCAGCGGTCAGCGGTGACGCATCCCCAAATTATTACATCGTATCATCGTTTGGAACAAGTTCTATCGTATAAATCCTGTCGGCGAAGAGCAACCTCAATCACCAGATACCGTATATAGTGAGTATTCAGAGATTTCTTCGTTTATCCTGTCAGTGCAACTTCCAGCCCACCCCCCGTGGATCTAGTCGTAATACCTCCACCTCCTCCAGGATTTGAATATATAGCGACGATCAAACCATTACTGACCTTGTATACCATCTGTTCTGTTGATGCGGCTATCCTCGTGCCTTGCTTGTTCGCCTTATTTTTCTTTTCTACTAAACATATGCGTCACACCCTGATCTTCCTCGCAAATGTTCTTTCCGTTTGTCTGGGCTTAACTTTGGGTATCCCCAATTCTGTGGTGACGGTGTGCTTCTATTATCATCAGAACCATTTAGACCGAAACTCATACTATGGTATAGTTCTGGGCAATGGTTGCTCCGACAGCCCATCCGGTCCCACCTTTTTCCCTTGCCGGTGCATCTCTCATTATTACCATTCCCTTCATTGTCGAATCCATCCTTTGTCCTCGGCTCCTGGCTGTTTATCCCATTGGGCAAGACACCATACGCCGATCCATTTTTATTTTCGTTCCATTACTCACACTTAAAATCGGACGTCTCGGTCCGTGAACATAGCTCTCTGTTTAACACACTACTCAAGTGTAGTGAGGACAGCCGGGACCTTGGATGTAATAGTAGCTGCACAGCTCTCTTGGCGTTCCCACCCCGGAGAGCGAATTGAATGCGCGCTTCAAGTCATGGATAACACGTCAGCTTTCTATCTATCTTTATGTACAATGTTGCTTAAGTTCCTTGAGTACAGCCTTTCTAATGTTTCTATCTGTCCTTTAGAACGCGCGAAGGAACGCGGAACGTAATGGTGGAATTCCATCCAATGGTGCCCGTAGTAAGTAAAAGTAGAACTGATCTCTCAAAATATTCCCTTCCTGATTTTTTCCGTTGTGCAGAAGCATTCTTCTCTCGCATGTACACACTCTTCTGGATCGCTGCTTCCAACTTCGTGTTCCCAGCAATTCTCAGCATCATCCAACTCATCTTCACCTTTTTTTGATAGAAGCTTTGAGCGAGGAACCGAATCAATAGCTTTGTCGAGATTGTCGGTGTCCTTCTCGCGACAGTTGGGGTTTCTGGCTCTCACTGGAGCCCGAACGGGATTGATCATACCGATCTTCTTGAGACTAGGGTCGATATTGTGTGGATCCGGCATGGACACAGTTCCCCCGGCGACACACCTTCCGAGCATCCGGTTCCACCAAGATATACATACAATCAGTATCACGCAAAGTGTGCCCAGCGAAGCACATAGAGCCAATGGTGTTGGTCTCGACACATTCTCTGACCAACATAGCCAATCGGCGGAAGATGCAAATTCTGGTCTCGCCAGTAAGGAAGAAAGTCGCACGAGCTAAAGCGGAGTAAATTTGTAGGCAGGGCTTTCCTTCCTAAATGTACAATTTTAGCTTTTGTTGTCCGTCTTGTAAAAATGTTTCCTTACCCTTAATTCTGTGGAACAAAACCCGCTTCCTGTGAGGTATTGCTGTGTCCAGTCGTATAGTCATAGCGCAGATAACCGAAGGTAAAAGCTTGGCCGCGTTAGAAACTTCAAACAGCAGTCTAAATGGATGATATCCCAGCAACAGGGAAAAAGAGTGGTTATCGCTGGGAAGGGAGGTGATGAAGCAAGACGTCGGTGGGGTTCCCAGAAAAAATTGTAAACTTTCGAAATGACGATTTACATAGAAGAAGTACTTTGAAGTACAGGGTTATTTTTAAATACTTGGAGGATCGGATTACACCTCGTTCATTCCTTCACTCGTCTCCATTTTCCGATGGGTCCCCCCATAACTGTTTTTCCCAGCCTGAATATATCGTCTAATGGTTTGCCTCAACCGCTCGCCTGATGGTTCATCTGTCTCATCAATTTGTTCCCTCGCATTCTGGAATCGTTCATCCTTCTTGGACAACCAGAGTACCTCCAGAACACCTAATGTCCCAACAAGGGAAGCTGGACCCTTGTGTCTGAGCATAGGCATTGTGATAACGGGCGTCAGGAGAAAAAGAACGCATGAAAAGCCTAGGCCTGCAATAATCTAGGTATGGATAAGATGATGTGATACTTTGTGGTTAAGGGGAAGATTACCGGAAGAAGAACAAGCTACGAGAAGGGTGTTCAGGAACGCCTAACACACATCAACTCGGAACCGTACCTGAAGGTGTGCGGCAGGTTCATCTATCAAGGCCTTGGTTGTCTCCAAGACAGCTGAATCATTTAAATGTGTTGCTGTTTTCTGGTATGCTTTCAAATCACACAATAGTAAAAGAAATGCTCACCTGCCCATATTATTGCTGCTGTATAGTCCTCTAGTGCGTTTTCAAAATCATGAAGGGCCACGGTGACTTTGGGAATATCGGGGAGAGGGGATCCGACGGGATTCGAGAGGAAGCTTTGGTTAACAAGATTTGTGGCTGGTTGAATACCTAGTTTATCATAAAGAAAGCTTTTGTACGCTCTCAGCTTGAATGTTGGATTCAATTCGAAGCTGACACCTACCGTTCAGCCTGATCGATGAAGTTGCATTGGGGTAGGGTGAAATGTGTGTCATTGTTAGGGAACGGAAGGGACTGGCCGATTGGTGAAGTTTTACAAGCTGATGTTCCGCGGGGAATTGAAGTTGTTGGTGAGTCCTCAAACAAGTCGTTCCATTGGAATAGCTTCAAGTTCATAAGATGGTGCAATGAAAGCAAAATTAGACAACTCATCACATACCTCTGTAGGACTTGAAGCAAATTCAAAGCGCTCTATTGGTGTCCAAGTAGACGTCAATTTCCGGGGAGGCTCTTCAAGTGGAAGCCTTGTTTGTGCATCCAGTATGGTTGTAGCTTTGGTTATTCCCATTTTACAAACAGCAAAGTTCAATTCGGTGATGTTGAGTTTGTAAAGCGCTTGCCAACCTAGTCTACTGATGGTGGTTCTATTTGCTCTACTGGGAGGTGTCCGAAGGGACCTCGTGGAATTAATTCGTGTGATAAAGGAGACCTGGAGGCCTGCCATAACTTATGTGGAATGAACAAGTGTCCGATGCGACAAATGAGCGAACATACGGGGATTAAGAGGAACAGGTAACTTCATTGCAGGAGCAAGGTTACCATTTGAGTCCACAATTGATAGGGACGTGGCCCACATCATCTGGTCGTCGGGCAAGCCATTCGGTAAGTGGAAACGTGAAAAGGAATTGGGAGCTAGCGATTCAAATATCAGCATAGAAGATACTAAATGAAAGAAAGTGTTACCCATCGACTTGATCGATCCGCTTGACAGCGGTGAATGCCAGCCTGAATCTCTTCGAAAACGGAGTGCGAGTATCTCCGACCCGTCCGGGTCTGTCCCAGTAACAAAGTGCAATGAGTCTCTGGCCAGTCCTGCTGGGTACGAACAAGTAATATTTATCGTGTGCGACGTAACAGTCACATTGCCATGACCTGCATTAATATCTAAAGACCCATATAATACGTTTCCTGCCAATCCGAGAGCGGGGAGACCTGTCTTAGTGTTGAGAATTGGTGCAAGGCCGGCGGACCTTGCAATAAGGTCTTGGTCCCAACTGCCATCGAGAGTGGGTGGGGTTACGTAGGAATTGACCGAGATATTGTGGACGACATTCGTAGGAACAACGTTGAATACACTTGGAGTTGTGATTTTGAGACCAGCTGTGAGGAGGAGATAGATCATGATTGCAATAACGCCAATGGGAGAAGATCGAGCTGAAAACTGATTGAAGCTCGTCATTATAGCAGAACCTAGCCCCGTCCAAGATGATTGCCTAATTATTGGTGGTTTGGTGAATTATCGTGGTGATAATGTAGAAGAGAGGCCTACTTATCATGGAGAGAAAGTACGTCGTCAACTGAAACAAAAGAGCTCAAAGCCACTCTCTGGGTTACAAATAAGAGAGCGGTAAGATAGACCTGTAGCAGCCTCAGTATTTAGTTCATGGCAGGACACGATGTTCGTACGATAGCGAATGTCTGGGAAATAACAGTCTTGGCCACGGATAGTCTCTCTATCTCATCAGTGGTATTCCTAATAATCGACCTTTCCCACTGGTAATGTTGGACCACCAAGAGAATGACATGAAAAACAATCAGGAAGCCGTGCATAACGAAACAAAGGATATGGAGTCGGTGAGTGGAAACCTGTGCTTTTCGAGCTAGTCCATGTTAAAGGAAACCAGATAGCGTCTGATATAGAGTCCGTACTGATATGTAAACTTTGGTCCTTCATCTGGCCCTCATACTTGCAAGAAAGGGAAGAGGAAGAGTGATTTACATCGGATTGTGACATGCTGTTGCCAGAGTCGTGGGTACGAGCTGGGAAATTAAGTGCACGAACGAACACTTGAGAAAGGGGAGTGAGCTACTCACCTACTACAACACCCTCCTCCCTCAAATCAACGCCAATAAGAACATTGTTTTCGTCCTCCGGGGACCTCCTTTGGCTGCCCTGAGAATACATACCTTTTTTGAAGTGTCTGGAACAACGGTAACTCGTCTGGGAATCCGCCGGTAAGGATAGGAAAAATGAAGTTTAGAGATAGAAAAGAGAATATTATATGCAGAGCAACTGTTGATGATAACAGGGGCGGGTGGCGAGGTTCATTTGATAGGCGTCAACAACTCTGAGACAATTTCTTGTATCATGATTAATGTAGACCATATTCCAAGGTCGAGGTAACGTTGAACATTGAGATCTTGAGAACTTGGCAAGCATAGCTACATAGATTGGAAACTATCATTACGGTTCACTCGTTACCACGGTGATTGCCGGTAGAACCTGATACCTGGACTCCCAGTGCAATATACGGTGAAATGTTTCGAAAATTCTATCAGTGTCGCGATCGTCTTTATTTAATTTTCTTTCATTTTCTCAGTGTATTCACTATATCTGACAAGGTTGAAAATTCACCCGAATCTGCTGAAAAGTCCAGTCCATAGGATGAACATCTAACTCATATCATCTGATCTGCCTTGGGCCCTCAGCGCTCAGCGGTCACCCTTGAATCACTTCAATGACGTTGAAGATGTGGATAACCAGGTGACGAACGAGTGTTAAGGACACCACTCAATCAATCAAATGTCAGATTCCCATTCCTAGTCGAGGAATAACAAACTTTGCAAGATTCCAAAAAACCAACAAATAACAACCGCATCAATATGGGCAATGCCGCAATGCAGGGCCCATATCTCTAGGATTCCACCACCTTACTAGACCTTACTGTGGTAAAGGGGAGTAGCATTGACAATTAAAACTTACAAGATTAATCATTTCATACCTAAACCTTTTGTGTGAGTGGTTTTCCTGACTAGGTTCTATTCATTCGGGATCCGTGGATATTGGGGAACATCATCATGATCTTATCATGATCTTCAGATAGAACACCACACTATTTGCCAGACGTATGAGATATTGTGTGATTGATACTCACATATCGGAGCAACCATGATAGTGACATAGTATATCTATTGCGCGTGCTTCCTCGTTAGTAGTAGGAAATTCTCCGAGAATTCGGATCTCACCTAGAATCGTACACATTTGTTTCTTCCGATGGATGCTGAAAATCTTGTTTTTACGCAATCGACACACTTACCAGAACATCAGCGGCCGTCGCGGCTTAGTTCCTCAACTTCTCTGGCCTGATTGTCATAAGCTCTGATCTTTTGTTGAACAAGACTATGCTATCGGCGCTTTTCCCATTCTACCAGGCTGAGGAGTTTTGGTTTCGTCAAGGCGCGTACGGATACGGGTGTCGGTCTAATTTAAGGTCAACCGTAAAGAGAAAAGAGGGGAAATTTGAATGTCATGGGCGGGTTTTACCTGGAAAAGAATGGCTGTTTGATACCGTTCGAATTATGATTTGACAGTGAGGAGTCATACCTGTATCAATCAGTGATTGTGGTATCGAAGGAGCCTGATTTTGAGATCAGTCTCGAGCATTCAAGCTCTTTCAATTATGTGGCCTGCATTAAAAACAGATGCCAGCTTTTTGTGCCCCATTGTTGTTGGTGTTCTGATCAGACCCTACTCACTAGAAGGTGAATAGTACCCAAGAAGGCAAGCGCTGATATCAAACACTGAAAGTAAGGGTTGATATGGCAAGCGAACACTCAACCAAAAGATATTAGGTTTATTGGAGTAATATGATTGTTGTTTAGGATGGCTTGAAATAGTTCATTACTGAGCTGGACTTGATATAAAATGAAGTTGTGTCGTGCATAGAGGTTTTATTCATAAGAGTTACCTTGCTTGTCAAGGTTCTTCGAACTCGATAGATGAAGCCACTTTCCGTTCCATATCGCAAATGACACCAAACAGTGCCTTTTTTGGGCATCCCTTTTTGTCATCATCATTCTATCATCAACAACGTTTGAAATTTGACTGTCCGTTGTGTCTTGATCTTCGTTGAAACCCATACTGTTTCCTACTCCCAGGCAATGGTTGCTCCAAAAGCTCATCTGGTCCCACCTTTCTTCCCGGCCGGCGGATATCTCATTGTCGACTCCATCCTTTTTTTTGGCCCCTGGCCGTTTATCCCGTTGGGCAAGACACCGTACGCCAATCCATCTTCGTTTTCGTTTCATTGGATGTCTCGTATCTCTCTACATATCACTACTCAAATCTAGTGAGGACAACTGGGAATCCAATAGTAGTTGGGCAGCTCGGTCGGTGTTCCCACCCCGGAGAGCAAATTGAACGGGTGCTTTAAGTCGTCGATTGCACATAAGCTTTCTACCTGGTATCGTATACGACACTGCTTGGGCTTCTATAGTTCAGCCCCCCTGGTGTTCCTATTCGTCCTTTGAAATGCACAAAGGAATGCTGAGCGCAATGGTGGAGTAGTAAGTACAACTAATCCCCAAAATATTTCCTTCCCGATTTTTTTCGTTTTGCAGAAACATTCTTCTCCCGCCTATCAACACTTTTCTGGATTGTCGTTTCCAACTTCGTGTTCCCAACAATTCTCAGCACCATCCAACCCATTTTCACCTTTGTTGATAGAAGCTTTGAACGAGGAACCTACGTGTTTCTCATCAATAGCTTTGTCGATATCATCGGTGTCCTCCTTGCAACAGTTTGGGTTTCTGACTCTCACTGGGGACCGGATGAGATTGATCCTGTCCTGTCCAAGCCGGCGACACATTTTCCGAGCATCCGGTTCCATCAAGATGTGAATACGATTAGTATCATGCAAAGTATGTGTAGTGAGGAGCATAAAGTCGATGTCATTGGTCTCAGTCTTTGTTGTCCACCCCGTAAAAATATTTTCTCTCGTAGTATGACTCTGGAAATAATTTGGTTTTTGCAAGGTATTTTCATGCCTGATCACCCATTCATTGCGCAGATCACCTAAGATAAAAGCTTGGCCGCGACGAAAACAGTAACCAAAATGGATGATGTCCCAACAGGCGAAAAAAGTGATCAATGCTGGGAAGATAGGTCAAGCGACAGGTCAATGATGTTCCCAGAAAAAACTTGTAAATTCTGAGATTGTAGGATTATTTCTTACAGATTCTTAAGTCGGGCCCGGTCTCACAATTTCAGTACTATGCTATTTAAAACCATAGGCACAACACGCATTGACACACTCTTTCGAGAGTGACTCACAAACATTATATTTAAGGTTCTTTCCCAAATCCACTCGGACGGTGAGCCGTGTCAGCGAGAGGAGAATGGGATTACACCTTATTCACTCCTTGACTCTTCTCGATTTTCCGGCGGGTTCTCTTCGACCTCCCATAACTGCTTTTTTCCGGTCTGAACGTATCGTCTGACGGCCTTCCTCAACCGCTCGCCTGATGGTTCGTCTGTCTCATCAATTTGCTCCCTTGCATTCTGGAACCGCTCATCCTTCTTGGACAACCAGAGTACCTCTAGAACACCTAATGTCCCGACAATGGATGCTGGGCCCTTTCCTCTCAACATAGGCATTGTGATAACGGGCGTCAGGAGGAGAAGAATGCATGAAAAGCTTAGGCCTGCAATAATCTAGACACGGGTAAGACGATACAATGCTTTGTGATTAAAGGGTTGGTTACCGGAAGGAGGACAAGCTACAAGAAGGGTGTTCAGGAACGCCTAACATACATAAAGTTGGACATGTACCTGAAGATGTGCGGCAGGTTCATCTTTCAAGACCTCGGTTGTCTCCAAGACAGTTGAACCATTTAGCTGTGTTCCTGACTTCTGGTAATGCCTTCAAATCACACGATAGTAAGGGAAATGCTCACCTGCCCATATTATGGCTGCTGTATAGTCCTCTAACACATTTTCAAAATCATGAAGGGCCACAGTGACGTTTGGAATGTTAAGGGGAGGGTTTTTAATAGGATTTGAGAAGAAGAATTTGTTTGTGTTGATAAGATCGGTGGCTGGTTGCATACCCAACCTATCATAAACAAAGCTTTTGTATGGCCTCAGCTTGAGACATTCGATACAAATCAAAGCCAACGCCTACCGTTCAGCCTGATCAATGAAGTTACATCGGGGTAGGGAGACATTGGTGTCGTTGTTAGGGAACGGAAGGACACCCAGGTTGCCACAAGCAGACGTTCCATGAATAACTGAAGTTGTTGGTGAGTCCTCAAACAAGTCATTCCATTGGAATAGCTTCAAGTTTGGAAGACTAGACGAATCATTACGGACCTCTGTGGTATTTGAACGGAAGTCTAAGCGATTTATTGATGTCCAAGTAGATGTTGTTTTCCGGGGAGGTCCTTTCAGTGGAAGCCTTGTTTGCACATCCACTATGGTTGTGTTTTTGGTGATTTCCAGCGTACAAATGAGAAAGGTCAATTCGGTGATGTTGAGTTTGTAAAGCGCTTGCCAGCCTAGTCTATTAATGATGGTTCCATTTGCCTTATTCGAAACCGTGGGGTCACACTGTACACAGCCGGAGGGAAATTGGAGGCCCGACGTAACTTATGTGGAATGAACAAGTGCCCGATGCGGTAACTGAGAGAACATACGGGGGTTGAGAGGAGCATGTAACTTCATTGCGGGAGCAGGGTTACCATTTGAGTCCACAACTGGTAGGGATGCGGCCCAGACCATCTGGTTGCCAGGCAAGTCAGATACTTCGGGGAAACGTGAAAATGAGTTGGGAGCTAACGATTCAAAGATCAGTATAGAAAGTACCAAGTGAAAGAAAGTGTTACCCATCGACCTGATCAAGGGTGGAATTTCGTATGACCCCCTGTCGAAATCAAGTCTTAATCCCTCGGACCCATCCTCGTCTCCGTCCTTGAAAATATGGAATGAGTCCCTAGCCTGCCCTGTTGGATACGAACAAATAATGTTTATCGCATGCGATGTCACAGACACGTTTCCATGACCTGGATTAATGTCTAAAGATCCGTATAGTACATTTCCTGCCAATCCAAGAGCAGGAAGACCTGTCTTATTGTTGAGAACTGGTGCAAGGCCAGCAGACCTTCCAATAAGGTCTGAATTCCAGCCACCATCGAGAGTAGGTAGGGCTTTTCTTGAATTGACCGAAATGTTGTGGACCACAGCCATAGGAACAACGTTGAATACGCTTGGAGTTGTGATTTTGAGGCCAGCTGTGAGGAGGAGATAGATCATGATCGCAATAACACCGATGGGAGATGATCGAGCTGAAAACTGATTGAAGCTCGTCATTATAGCAGAACCTAGCCCCGTCCAAGATGATTGCCTTATTATTGGTGATTCGGTAAATTATTGTGGTGATAACGTAGAAAAGAGACCTACTTATCATGGAGAGAAAGTACGTCGTCGACTGAAACAAAGGAGCTCAAAGCCACTCTCTGGGTTACAAATAAGAGAGCGGTAAGATAGACCTGTAACAGCCTTAGTATTCAGTTCATGGCGGGACACGAAACTCGCACGATAGCAAATGTCTGGGAAATGACAGTCTTGGCCACAGAAAGTCTCTCTATTTCGTCGGTGGTATACCTAATAATAGACCTTTCCCACTGGCAACGTTGAACCACCAAGAGAATGACGTGAAAAATAATCAAGAAGGTGTGCATAACAAAACAAAGAATATGGAGTCGGTGGGTCGAAATTTTTGCTCTTTGATCTAGTGCCAGTTAAATGAAAGTAGATATCGTCTGATATGGAGTCCGTACTGTTATGTAAACCTTGGTCCTTCATCTGGCCTCCATATTTACAAGAATAAGAAGAGGAAGATTGATTTACATCGGATTGTGACATGCTGTTGCCAGAGTAGTGGGTACGAGCTGGGAAATTAAATACATGAGCCAACACTTGAGAGGATTGAGCCGCCCACTCACCTGCTACGACGCCCTCCCTACTCAAGTCAATGCCAATAAGAATATCGTTTTCATCCTCCGGGGAATTCCCTTGGCTGACCTGGGAATACATAGCTTTGTTGAAGTGTCTGGGACAATGGTAACTCGTCTGAAGCCGCTGGTAATGATGGCAAAAATGAAGCTTAGGGATAGAAAAGAGAATGATATATGCAAAGCAGCTGCTAATGATAACAGGGGCAGGTGACGAGGTTCATTTGATAGGTGTCAATGACTTCTGAGAAAACTTCTTGGATCATGATTGATATGAACCACACCACAAGGTCGAGAACTTGGAAGCATAGCTAGATTGGGGATTATCATTGTGGACCTACGCTTCAACCATCATTGCCGTGATGATTAAAGGGCTTCATGTCAAGTTCTTATTGAAATCGAGTGGATGTTCATTTGTACCCATGAGGACGATAATAGTAGTGGGGAAGTTACAAATTACTGAGTATTGGGGGCGAGTTTTACCTGAAAAGAATAGCTGTTACCGTTGCCGACCAGGACCAGGTCTGTAAAAGGAAAAAAATTGCTGTCTCACGAGATACGTCTGGGGTCTTGCAACCAGAAGATGTTGCATACCTAGCAATGCGATTGTCGTTTAGAATGGTTCGAGGTAGTCAGGTTGTATTTATGAGAGTTTTGGAGTGTCCCGTAATTGCGGGATAAAAGTCAATGAATTTTGCTTTGCATCTTCTTCTTTTGTCAGAGTGAGTATTCAGTGCAGGAAGCAGCCGAGCTGACCTTCCTGTTTATACCATTCGGTGTTATCAAAATTTCTCATCAGCGCGTGGTTTTGACTGAATGTATTGAACAATTGCCAAGAGTATTGTGTGTGATGACAGGTTGAGTTATATGCTGTGTTATATGACCTTGAAATGGTCATTGTGGTTAGACAAAGATTTTTTGTTCTCGGATATTGTGATCAAATGCTGTGTTGGTGTTGACGTTGGACGTTGAACTTTAAAAGGTTGACCTGTAAACAAATATCGGATGGGACAAAAATAGAGCCGGCGGACGATCACCGAAGACTTTCCCTTTATGGAGCTTGTCGGCTGTAACACAATGCCGCTTAATGCAGCACAGGCTCCGTAACGACAACCATAATCCACCCAACGACGTTCATGTCGTCCTTAACCTCTGCAGTGGCCTCAACAAAAACGGCTATAGCATCAGCGTCGTCTTCATCGGCGACGAAGACTCTACAAGCTAGTAAAAACCTCAAGGTAAGTGGGATTCACATAGAACGAGTGGAGCCTGACGTTGATCCTAAATTTTGGAATAGGTTGTTGGTATTATACTTGCAATTGCAAGTGGACTGCTCATCGGGTCAAGCTTTGTATTCAAGAAGAAAGGTCTCCTTCGCTCGCAGGCCGGCGGACCAGCAGGGGAAGGTGTGGGCTACTTAAAATCAGTATGTCATTTTCATTTCCGAGCGGAACCATGACTTACAAGGAATCGACTAAGCCACTATGGTGGACAGGAATGAGCAGTATGTATCTGACTCTGATTCAAGTATCGTGCTCAATAGGTCGTGGTAGTGATGATTGTTGGGGAGATATGTAATTTCGCAGGTGCGTAAATTCGCTCATGTCATCGTACCACATGTTCTGATTCATCCAACCCCAGCATACGCATTTGTTGAAGCCATCGTAGTTGTAAGCATACCACACGTTGGCCATACCCCTCGCACCTAATCTTATTTTCGACCAAGACTCCCCTCGGTGCCCTTTCCGTTGTCGTCTGCGCAATCCTTTCATCATTCTTCCTGAACGAGAAGCTTACGTTTTTCGGCTGGTTGGGCTGTGGCCTGTGTATTGTAAGATGGTTTACTTCATCTCCGCACTGCATTGATCAAACCATTCGGATAGATTGGATCAGTTATAATCGCTCTCAACGGACCCCACTCGGAGACGGTTGGTCAGATCCGCGAGTTTGAAAAGCTATTTCTGGCACCCGGTTTCCTCGCTTACGGTTCAGTGCTTATTGTTGCGTCACTAGTCATTATCATCTTCTTCGCCCCGAAGTGCGTAGCCGTGATTACTCCTCGACTTTGGCTAATCATATGATGAATAGATACGGGAAGAAGAGCATGCTGTGGTACATCTTTGTTTGCAGCATGATTGGTGGAATTAGTGTCAGTGTCACGACGGGCCTTGGGGCTGCTATTGTACAAACAGCCTTGGGTGATAATCAAGTAAGTGTTCATGTTTTAATACCCTTCCTAGCATGCTAACTATGGGCGGTGCAGTTCAATTATTGGTTCATGTACTTTTTGATAATTTTTGTGATCGTCACGCTGGGTACGTTCTGTATCATTCTCAACATACATAGCGTCCAATTATGTTATAGTGACGGAGGTGTACTATCTCAACATGGCGCTGGCGCTATACAATACTGGTAATTATTGTTTTTGAATCCGCAGTTTTTCACATGTTTATTTCATCCACGTCTTTTTCTTTAGCAATGGGTAATTCATATTTATTTTATCAAGCTAAATTATTGCTGACATCCTCCTAGTTACGCCAACATATTACGTTATTTGTGAGTCTTTTCCTGTTTCTTTATTGGTCAGAGGTTTTACGATGTTTCAATCTACAGTTACGTTCTTCACGATGGTTACGACAATAGTGAGTTATGAGTACCATATTTTCCGTAATTCCTCAATATGTATTCGTCCTATTCTAGGTTCTTTTCAAAGGCCTCAAAGCGAGCGTGCCACAAATATTGACGATTGTGATGGGTTTCTTGGTCATTTGTTTTGGCATCACCATCCTCCAAATGTCCAAAGTCGACCCCGTCTCTCTATCCAAACTCGACCGCAGGTCTACCATTCTCCTCCAAGCCGCACGGTCAAATACCCAAACCTTCGAAGAAAAAGGTGCAATAGGTGTCGAAGATCCCGGCATGGACGCTCTCCGAGGTTCTTTCGGGACTGTTGGTAGTATCATCCGAGCACGCAGTGCTAGGCGAATGAGCCAAAGCAGCGGTCGACCGGATTATCGCATCCGTCCTGTTGGAGCTGGGGCACCGTACGATAGGGAGTCCGCTCTCCCACCGTGGCAGCCTGGGGTCACTTCTAGTCCACGTATGCAATCCTCACCACTCAATGATGGTGTCACAAGACATCAGCTATACGACGCGCCAGTTCCGCGCCGCGATGGAACGTTATCAACCGTCGGATCGCCTATGGTGGGGAAACGACCAACGATTAAATTTGACAGCCAGGATGTTGTGCATCAGTACGACCCACCCGGCACTGGCGATGACCGGAAAACAGAACACAGGATGGCCGTAGGGTCTCCTGCTGCGAGTGGCTATCCACCACTGCCGACAATGCCTACACGGCACTCGGATGGATTACCTATACACTCGCACAATACTTCGGATTTACTCGGACTTCATGATGTGTCATCGAACCGCGGTGAAGCTAGTAGTAGTCACAGGGATAGTGAACTCAGTGAAGGATCTCATCAGATCCTCGAGCTTCCTCCGTTGCGGTTCGCAAACGAGAACGAGACACATAGTGCACCACCAACCATGGATCATAGGTTCGCAAGGGCCGGGGTCCCTGGAAGGATACAAGCACGGGACATCTTTGACAAGTCGCCAAGTACAGGCACGCTGCTTTCGTTCCCATCCGTGACGGACTCAGGGCGCAGCGAGACGTGGGAGGATGATGAGGTTTCGCAAAGGAGCAAACGGACGCAGGAAAAGGAGCAGGAACGGGCGGCGAAGCGATATCCGAGAGGTGCAGGGGATGATGATAGAGAAGAGAGTATGAGTTTGTGGAGGAGAAGTGGTGATGGTGATGATGACGGTGGTAATGCAAGTCCACCGCCGGCGGATAGCCCCACCGGAATAAGACTTGTGCAACCTAGGGTGGGGAATAGATTCTAAGCGGGCACGGATCGGCTGGACCTAGAGAGGTGCTACTATTTTCTCTCTTGTATCGTTCTCCTCATGATTAGGACTATAGTGCTGTTGTTGGCTGCATCCGACACGGTTACTGGACCTTGTATTGCCCCACCTTTTATCGTCGCAGATAACATGTAATCGTAGGATGTTCGAACTCTGTTAGAACCGTGGCTCTTATATTACATTTACTTTATTTGATGACATCGAGTTCATCACACTGGCAGGAAGTTCAGGCATTGGCGTCCGAGCCAAAAAAAAAAAAGATTAGAATTGCGAACAAAAAAAATAGAAGTGAATAAATAACATGAATCCCGAATGAGGTATTTATGGTACAAGACAGTACAGTGGATGTATGCAACGCAACCGATGAGAATGAGGAAACGATACAGAACTTAATCTAGGTACAGAGAATGCAATGAAAAGGGAATAATAAAAACAATAGTTAAATGTCCCGTAAAAGGGATAACACACGTTGCAACGTCCGTTCGTCAATATCTTCGTCCTGCGATAATATAGACTGAATTTTCTCCTGGGAGAGGGAACTTGAGGAGCCAGATCTCAAAGAACACATTCTCTCCAATGTTGCAGCAGCATTACTGATACGCACCGCCAAGGAGTCCAGCAGTAGCATAAGGTCCGCGTCCGTCGACTTTTCGTTCATCGAAGGAAGTAAGACATAGGGATCACCACGGAGGTCCTTAGAAGACTGAGGAGGTAAATTTTCGGGACCGGAGACCTGAATGCTCCCTTTCCGTTCTGGGAGCGGCCGAAATATCCGACCTGATGTAAGGGTTTCCAGACGTAGACAAAGCACTCCCAATTCCCGCATCTGTGCAACGCTGAACTGAACACGCGAAACGGAAGCTGGAGGTTCGGAGGCGATGCTTTCCAATTGCCGTCGTCCTACCAGATCCTTCGGGTATAGTAGAGATAGGTGCTCTGGGACTTCCAACCCTTTCAACTTGATTTCACCAACAGAAACCACGGTAATGCCCATTTCACGAATAGCTTCGATAGCTTGCGGGGGTTGTAACCTAGAATACTCCGTTTCGGGTTCGGATTTGAAAATCGAGGCATTAATCTCTCGGATAATGTCGGCGCTACACATGATTTGGCCACCAGCTGCGTTGCCACAGACTCTTGCAGAACGATTCACCATGGGTCCGAAGTAGTCCATACGGTGGGTGATGGGGTCAGGTTCTGGACTTGGGAAGCCACAATGAATACCCATGCGCACACTAAGGCCACGAGCGATAAGTCGGCCCTCCTGGTCGTGGATGGGTTTCCCGTCTTCGCACTCCAAAATTTCAAGGGGCCATGACTCGTGCAGAAGTTGGTGTTGAACTGTGACGCACCACCAGACGGCAGCGAGGGCTGTGGGGAAAGAGCACATAAAAGAGTCTCCTTCGGTTTTGACTTCATACCCTCCACAAAAACGCAATTGGCGACGAAGTAGAGTATTGTGGAGGCGGATTGCCGTTGCCATGCCAGGATTGACTTCCCATAAGTGGGTGGAGTTACGGATGTCACTGAAGACGAGTGCGATGTGACCGATCGGAGCGGGAACCTCTCCTTCAAGTCGAGAAATCATCCTATCGAGAATCTGGTTCTTCTTTTTGGGCAGGCCAATTTCTGGGATTTCAGCTACACCGATGACCATGATCATAGGGCTCCCCTGTGCTCCGTAGCTGATCGCAAAATCTCGAAGCTTTTGTGCGGCGATCATAGGATCAGCTCGTTCAGCCCGTGCAATGTCCACTGCAGTTTGATACGAAACGTAGTCCCAAAGGCCTCGATTAGCGACAATAACAAACTCGTCCTGGGCAGTAAGGTTATATGTGATCACATCCGGGCGAGCGTTGATGATCGGAAGGAGGTGGTAAAACCCGAAAGCCCGAGAGACGTCCACTTCGTCGTTGACAAGTCCTGGAGGTGATACCCATCCTTCAGCCGCACGTATCCTCGCCGTTTCCGCACGATCGTACGGATCATGTTTCCGCGACACGGGTTGGGCAACGCCTCCTCGGGAGACGATGGCAAGGGCGTTTCCAACGTTGGCGACATAGAGAGTCTTCCGAACGAAATACAGAACGATACCAGACGCTCCGCTACGGAGGGTAGCAGGATCTGCGGAGATGTGATTACCTCCGGATGCACTAGCTGTGGACATCTTGCGAGTGGACAGGAACAAATTGTCATGCAAATCTTGATTTAGTTTAAGGAACGTCCGGCGAAGTGCATCAGGTATGCCACCCAGATGTGGTGCGGAAGGTACAAGCTTAGAGAGTTGATCGTCGAGGACGGACACAAAGTGGTCACGGAGGTATCTGGCGAGACGATTGGGGCTGGCGCCGGGTGGTAGGGCTTTGGGAGGCTGTACGCGACCAAACATTCCAAAGATGGCCTCATCTTTACGGCCCCTCTCCTCCTGAACGAGATCAAGCATGTTAAGATACTCATTCCTGCCCAGAGCATCCGCAATACCATAGGCCATCCCACCAACCATCGAACCAGACGTTCGAACGCGACGGTCGTCGCTTTCGTCCGGGATGTTCATTGTTGGTGCCGCAATTGTCACATCCATCAAACCCAAGACACGGAGTTGGGTGAGTTCAGTGAAGCCTGAGAGGGAGTTTTTAGGGTCAGAGAAACTTGGCCGTGGGTGTTCTCCGTCTGTTCGGGCAGGTTCGCTCCTGATCTGAAGGCGATTATTTCCCGATAGATTGAGATACTTTAGGTTCTTATTGAAGTTCCTGAGTTGGAGAATCGTAAGTTTCGTTCAAACTTATTAGAATAAAAATAGCTTACCAGTTCCAATCAAACTCCCAATTGTTGATGTTGTATTTCAACAAATTGCTGCCCACGTCCAATACTGTCAAGCTCACTACTTTCCCGAGTTCCTGAGGTAGTGTTTGAAGCCTATTACCGTTCAGATAAAGAATAGACAACTTCTGGAGCCTCGAGAGGTGTTCAGTAGGTATACTCGCTAGTTTATTGCCGCTGAGATAGAGTTCTTCGAGACGCGTCAAATTCTTGAAGAAATTTGAAGGCATATCCTGAATCTCATTGAATGAGAGATTGAGGACCCGAAGTTCTTTGAGGATCATCAACGGATGCAAGACGTCATCTGTCAACCTATTCTCGCCTAGATAGAGCTTCTCAAGGGAATGCACAAGAGGCGGAAGAATGCGATCCGACGCCAAAGACGTCGTCGAGGTTTTTCGTCCTAGGTGGATGGCATGCGTTGCTAAAGCGTCACGACCAGTGGGTTCAATGAGAGGCATAAGTGGTGGGTCATGCCAAATTCCGAGAAAGTTCGACGTCACGTTGATTTTGGTCAACGAAGCACAGTTCCATAATGTTTGAGGAAGTTCTGTCAGACAATTACTATGTGCGTCGAGGATTTCTAGCCTCTGCAAGCGACCAATAGACGATGGGATGTTATCGAGTTTATTGTCCGAGCAGGAAAGGGTTTGAAGGTATGTGAGGTCGCCGAGAGATTCTGGAATGACGCGGAATGTGTTATGATCCAAACGTAAGTGTCGAAGCGAAGTTAGCCGGGCCAGGGCAAGGTCATCGAGGGAGGAGAGTTTGGCGGATGAGATATCCAATGATGTCAAGGCATAGGGACTATTGCCGACGGGCCCGGGAATCAAGGATAACCGAGTAATCTCGTTATGAGAAGCATCAAGTGTCGTAAGGCATGGCCCAAGTGACAAGTCCAGAGCGTGAACGGCATTATGGTCGGCACTAAGGTTCTCCAATTGAGGAAGGTTACTAACAACGTTGAGGTCACAGATGAGGTTCCGCCGACAGTCAATCTCCCGTAGACTAACCAGCCCACGACACTCGTCCGGAAACCTTGTCACTTGGTTACCTACTATTATTAACCGTACTAGGCCTTTGAGTTTGCCTAATTCTTCGGGGAGCTCGGAGATCATGTTGAAAGACACATCAAGATCTCGCAAAGATTCTATCGAGCAGATAACGGTGGGAAGGGTGTGAAATTTGTTGTTCGATATGTTGAGGGTGACTAGAGCCGGAAAGCGGGGGAAATACCACGGAAGTTTCTCGATTCTGTTATTCTGCACAAATAGGGCAGTGAGACCTGAGATTTGGTCGAGATAGGCCTCGTCAAGATCGCTGATTCGATTGGAAGAAAGGTCCAAACGATTGAGAGTGTTCGAGTGGCGAACGCTTTGAGGAACTTTCTTCATCGCCATATTCGAGAGACGTAATTCTCGTAAGGTTGTACAAGCTTGTATGAAGTCGAGAGGAATCTCAATCATGGGATTACGAGAGAGTTTAAGGGATATGATGGAATCGGCATGTTGATGCAGCACGACAGGAATAGTACGAAGGCTACGTCCAGTGAGATCGACGTGTTCGAAGTTCTCGAACATTAGTTCTTCCTCCTGTAGGAAAAAGAAGGTGAAAAGACAACTACATAGTACAAAAAAAACGTACTGCAGGACCCAATAGTTGACTTTTATACACAAATTTGAGTAGAAAAGACATGTTGTCTCCGAGAAGTTCTTGGCCATCGACAGGATCGTAACCAGCTTGGTCCAGCCGCCGCCTCACAATAACCGCTGGGCGTTCAGTTTGTGCCAACATTCGTTCTAAACCAAGATAAGTCACGCGAGGCAGGTAAAAAAACGAAAAAAAAAACTAACCTCGTCCACGTTCTTTGAGATAAAGCCGATGCGTCTCACTCTCCCCAGGTAAAAGTTTCTCATTCAACTCTCCAGTGAGATTCGCGACGTTGACCTTGGCTGCTACTATTACGATGTGGTATGTGTTATTGGCACGATAAATCCGGACATGGGTATCTGGTGGTCGAACTTTTCCTGATCTATTTTTTGATCGTTTGGGAGGCTTTGTACTCGGGTGAATGTGTGATCCATTGGGGGTGGGGAGGTGTATCATGCCATTTGGAGAGCTATCAACCAAGGTTGTGCTGATATGTCGCCCAGGCGCGCCTCCAGCAATGCTCTCGTCCGAACTTGATGAGCCTCCATCTTCTTCAGGTTCCTCTCCATCCCTCTCAACAGCCCAACTCTCGGGTGGTGTCCAACTTGGCCTTCCCGGCTCTGCGCCTAGTAACGGGACGCTAGGCAAAGGCCTCTTGCTGAAGTGCGTCGAATAACCATTACTACCTGGCAGTTTTGTTGTAGGAGATATGCGTTTCTGAGGAATGACTGCCTTGTGGTTGACGAGAGTTGGAGTCGATTCGAAGGGGTTATTAAAATCAATAAGGGAGTGATGGTTGCTGTACTGCGAGCTCCGGTCGGAAAAATGACTGTGGCTAGAAACCACACCACTACTGGGGGAACTGGGGTGGTTTTGGACTGAACTGCCCAGTGAATTTCGTGAAAGGTCGATAATGCCATCCATACTCTCAAGATTCGTATCAAGGTCGTATACATGCTCGTCACCCTCGGGAAGCAGAGGCTGAGGTGAAGGTGCCGAGTTTTTCTTTTTCTTCTCTTTTTTTTCCTTCTTCAACACGTTCTGGACAGAGGGTAATGAGACCAGCGAAGGTACAGAATTGGGAGGAAAAGGCTTTGTGTCAGGGAGAGGTGGCGGCCGAAGGGAAGGGTGTTCTGCTCCTCCTGAGTCCATGCGTATTCTACTTCTCGATCGTTTTGAGGATATGACCTTCCGAAAGACATTCATAGACTTCATCTTCCTGAGCTCGTTAGTGCTTGATGATGCGATGCTATCCACGCGCGTTCTTGCCGAATCATCGTCGGCTGACCTCCTCTTCTCATCTGGGATGCTAAGTGTACTGTGCGAATCGGATTTTCGTGGGTACCGGATGTCTCTCGAACTCCCTTGACGACTACTACTTCCACTACCCATTGTGGTAAACGTCGAAAAAGAATGTTTGGGCATCAATCCAAAGCCACGGTTTGGTTTTGGTGGGGGTGTTGGCTAGCGAACCTGGTCAGCTCTCAATCCCTCATTTAAGGTGTATCACAGCGAAAGCAAAAATGTTGGAGAAGAAACACATACGATCAGGAGTAGCGCTTCCGAACGGTATACTCGCCGATCACAAAGACTTGTCCTCGAAATAGAATAAAATATAAAAAAACATGCAACATACCGGGATATCCACCCATGGCGCAATGTCTGGGTCATCGACAGACTGGCCTAAGATATCTGGAATATACAAAGCCACCCCATTGTTGTCAACGGCCCCGTTAAGCCCAAGGCTGATCTCTGTTGCAGTAGATGCTCTCCTAGCCATGGTACTGGATTGAATAACCTGTGTTCCCAGTTTAACAGGTCTAATTTGAGTGGTGGACCAGCCCAAAAGCAAAGGAGATGAGAGTGAAAGCTGGACAACGTATTACAACACTCAAATTCCGCATGAGGAGTCCGGTTTTCTGATTGATGGCCGGCCTCAAATCCTTGTTTTCTTTCCGTTCACTCCGATCGTTTTGTATATAACTCGCTCCCTTCAAATATCACTTTCATCCTTGTCTATTAATGCCCAAATACCTCGAACATTCTCTAAAATGCACGCTCCTAATCCATGCTTCTCCCAGTCTAGCCTAACATGGTCAGATTCACTCAACTAGCGGCGCTTTAATGTTTTTTTTCGATTCTCGTTGCGCTGACAGCGCCAGCATATTGGACAATGCACACCTTATGGGGATCAAGGGCTCTCCGAGTCGCATCTCACTCACCCTATCTCACTGATTAATTCATATATGTAGATTCGATGCGAGGTGCTCAGTGGCCTTTCCCAACTATAGGACCGCCACACAGACGCAGAGAATGGACCTCGATGTCAAAATCATGCTGTTTTGACGGTTATGGGCATGAACGGTCCCTTTCAACAAAATTAGACACTTTTTGTGATCATCTAGGTGGAAATGCCCTGAAGGAGTCATACTCCGGAATCTGTTTTCTCCCACCACTATCACTCAAATCTATATCTTTTTGCAAAACTATCCCAACAGTTGGATGTCAGGAACTGATATGTTAACTTCATTCCATTCCTTAAAACCTCCTATGTACATTGGTGAAGGGAATGTCAACGCCAGCTTGTCGACCCACTTCAATGGTACGTCGTTTTCTCACTAACTCTAACCATTCACTAAGTAAAATGCGGTCTTTGAATTAACCAGGTTCTATCGACTGGATAAAATGAACAGGACCAAGACGGCAGGTGTCACATCACTGTTTTGTTTGACACATGATCAGCCACTAGAGCTGTGGAGGATAGATTCGAGTCATGCATAGCCTTTATCAACTTGATGGATGCGATCCACGCCAATAATTCTTCTTGGACCCACAACAAAGTTTATGACAAGGTCGGCGCCCGTCTCGGCCGCCATCCCTCCCTCAACTTTATTGAATTTCCCTCGCAAACATTATTATTCAAGGGCCATACTTAGGGTATTTCTCCGACTAATAACACGTGGTGGACAAAGGCCTCTCGCATCGACAAACCTGAAATTTTCCCAATACGACCTTGCTATGCACGCAGGATTCGATAACCGAACAAGGCCCCGAGCATGCTAACTGCGATACACCACATGAGGATTCCGCCTCAACATATCTACATACACCACGGCCCACGGCCAAAAAAACTCAAACCGAATACCATGTCGACGCTACTAACGGATCTCGGATTTATTAAGTCGCCAAAGGGCCTAAGCCTAGAACACGTTGCCGCCTCGACAAAGCCGCCGGCCTGTGAACATTGAGACCCACGAATTGGAGTCTGATGCAACCCTCGTCTTGTATATGACATCGCGGGAGTACTCTCACACCCAAAAAATAATCGAGGGCTTACGCTTCAGCTCCGCTGACCATTGTTACGGAGGATAAAATATGATGGTAGTTGAACGCCACCAACAACGCCTTGGCCGCCTCCATCACTAGATCCTCAAGGCTACTTGCACGACTGCAGTTCAATGTCGTGTCTCTATGGCATACCCGATAACGACGGCAAATGGATTTAACGGATACGACAAATACCGCACACATAATAGCAATTTCTCTTAAACGGGTATCCGGAGGGTTCCGTGTTCATCAACAGGTTAGTTAAACTTGACACCTGGGCGCGTTGTGGAGGCATCCACACCTACGCACATATTGATTGACCAATAGGGGTATGCTGTAACGAGAATTATCCCAACCTCCTTTCAACAGCCCACCTGTTTACGTTGATAATAATCTTGTGAAGTCCATTGTTAATATGACATCCAAAAGTCGTGCTGCTCTGACTTTCGGAGTCTAAGGCTTAAGGGAGGCCCTTTTACTCAAGCCAGAAGACACACGACCCGGTGTACGCCTACCTTCGTTCCGGTGGCGCCAGATACTATGTCCTTTAAGGCGTGGACAGCCCAAGCAGACCTCAATGAAAAATTAATCATACTCTCGTCGCTTTTTGGGAAACTGAGGTCACGATGTCCAAATGCTGATCTGTCATATAACCAAAAAAAGAGTGTTAGAAGAACTTGGTAATCCGTGAGCTGTAAACGCTGCATGCATGGGGGCCATTTGGGTCTATCTTTCACGATGGGCTGCTGGTACTCCTAACCGTCACACTGCTGGACAAGATGTAAGCCCCGCGGCGCATTCACAAAAGAAAATATACTAATAAAATTAAAAATGACGTCCTCCCCACATCCTTTCGGTACCTTTATTCTTAGAAGGAGGTGGAAGAGAAGGCACCATCACTGAGACTAGCCGCTTTTGTTTTAAGATTCTCTCTTCACTAACTAGTCATCAGCGGCCAGACCGTGACTATGTACACCTCCCAAAATCCCACCACGCTGCACAAGAAGCAGAGTCATCTGATACAATATTAGCGGTATATCGTCGCCTTGAGGTCCAGAGCCAGATTCCATGCTGTAGCCTTCTATTTTACCAGTCATTGAAGAGAGGTTTAATTTATCCTCGGTGGGCAAGTGTCGTAACATAATATCACCCCCTTAACAGCTATACAGCGCGCGCGCGTCAAGATAACTAATGGAACCCAACCAATATCCAAATCAATTATTTTGTTCACAAGAAGTAATGGGTCGCATCGCATCATTCCGCTTCTCTCTGTGCGATACTAAGGACCAGGGCTCAGCCTTGCGATTACGGTACGCAGATATGAGATAAAGTATTTTACGGCTAATAGCCCGGGCGGGCTTCCCGTTTGTAGTCCCTCTCAGGTATCGTGGCAACGCCGAAATCAGGTTCGAGGCGAGTGCGGTCCACTCTTAGAACGTAAAGCCTCAACATTTAAGCTATGGAAGTGGCAAGGGAAAGCCCCTCATGATAAATCCATAGCGAAAGCCTCCGTTCCATTTTTGTCGCAATTTTGTGGAGTATAGAAGCCTCTTTACTGTTGAGCCTGGAATAAAATTCTGCCCTGAATCATCCGAATCCATTGTTTAGGGTTCAACTTTACCGCACATTTGTGATCCTGTACACGCACCAAATATCCGGGCTGTCATATTTTACGGCGAAAAGGGAATCTAAATTGCAATTTGCAAGCAGGCGGTCAGTCCAAGAAATTTTAGACGGAGTTCCATCGGAAGTAACCCCCCAGCGGAACGAGTCCTTAAACCTACATAGTGCAACAATACACAACGCAGGCCTTACGGAGACTTCTCTAGCCAGGAGCACGGGGTCTTGTTCTAATTCGAGAAGTGTCCCAAACTGCTGGCTTGTTATAGCCCCCGATTTCTGTTGACCTGACTCCCCCCTGTTGAAAAACAACATACTCCAGGATTTCAAAATAGGGACCCGCCTATTTATGCCTTAGTTGAGAACCTATTCTCAGGTAATTAGACCTGACTCATAAGCCGCCAAAAAATGGCATAACAGCGTAATTAGTTCGATTCCCGTTCGAAGAAAGTATCACACCTTTCACCGCGATCAGTGGCGCTCTGTAGTATTCCCTAAGGTTACTCATATACGATATTGAACCCAAGGCGATTTATCTCCCCGGATTTCGACAAGCACTGGCTAGTCGTGCGCACAATGCACCTATCATTTTGAATTGCGTTGATTTATGGGTTGCCGACTGCCAGGGTCGCCCTTATCCGATTGCTGCCAATTTCATTTCCGTTCATCCGACAAAGACTTTCGTTGAGTGTTCCCTGAAGGGGCCTTCATAAATGCGGTTACATTGAAATGTCACGGAGATTCAGACTCCCAATTTATGGCGGCTGCCTCATTTCACTCTATACTGGACACCTCACGCCATTGGCACCTCGTAAATCCCTCACAAGTTATCGATATGAAAGGGAATAAATCGCGAATGTAGCGTCCCGTTCGACGCGGATGTCACCTTTCCTGTGTGATAGAGATATGTAAGTAATTTCGCGTTTTAAACGAGTGTGTTTTATTTATCACGCACTGGGTCACATCGAAAAGATATTACAGTGTGGTGCACAAGGTCCTTAATGTGACCATCGAAAACTCTTGCGGAGAGGTCAACACCACGAAGCGAACGGTAAAATTATCCAATCGCAATTTATGCATATATGGCTACTAACATCATATATCTGTATCTCTCCCTCCGGTCAAGAGATACAGGCCGGATTGCGCGCCCTTACGCTACGTCATAATTCATTAGAGTAATCGGTACCACAGAAGGGGCCTGGAGGAGCCTACTTCACACCAATGGGGTCTGGCACTATTTCCTTCAAAGGCCTTTGTGCTTTGTAGAAAAGATGGCCAAAATATTTCCGCGGCCACGGCCACGTAAAATAGGGAAAACAAGGCGAGTCGTAGCATCGTCTAATCACGGTGGACTGGTAGCGGGGTGATTTAATACGGGTAGTCTATTCAAATATTAATTGTGATACACTTGATAGAAATACTTACTTAGTTTCGACATTATCACACGAGAAGTCTGGGGAGATTAGAATATGCGCACTGTGCTGTCAGCCTATCACTGTCTCTTTGCCTCCAGATTTTGAATAATTTAATGCCCAAGATTAAGGAATGATCAAATCTAAAATTACGACCAAAATTCCTTTTCTTTCTCACAGTTTGGATTTCGGAATGCTTCCTGAGATATTTATTAAGTATTTTAATGTTCCTGTAGGCATGTGTAGTATTATAACATGTTTGAAAGCGTTCCTCCATCCTTTGGGTTTTATCCGCACACTATTCTACACCCTCAGATAGTGAGAGGCCAGAAAATATGTCGGGTATCGCGGACCTTGGGCTGCACAATATAACAGCGTTAGAATGGCCAATTGTGGTTGATTGATATGGTGGACAGGCTAGTGTATGTAGGAGACGTTGAATGTGGGCGACTGCAGGCTGGTCACAAGCACAAAATAAGGTTTGCCACAATACCAAGAAACAAGTTGTCACGTGATCTATATGTTCAAACGTGACCGCAGAAATGTTCATTTAGTATTCCGCGTTCTGTCCTAAGTTCTAACCACTTCGCCACTTGACGGAGGGAGGCAAAATGCTAAGCTCTAGACCAACAGATGCCCATATTTTTCCGTCCAAAACGCCGGGCCGCATGAAAGGACGTGGTGAGAATGCCATCCGTGGACCGATGACAGTGCAGGGCAAGGGTAAAGAGGCAGTTGGGAAGACATCCTTCCATCCCACCAGCTCTCGTAAGTTAATTAACTTCTGAAGCATACAGTGTCGCAATAAAGAGATCATAGATCCTGAAAAACCCTTCAAAGATGGATCGTCTGCCCAACCATCTTTGAAATCGGCCGCCGCGCCTGCACGTTCTACTACGCGACCGCTTGTTGACAAGACGCCTTTTCCGAATCGTACTGGCGGACAACAATTTCAAACGCCACTGCCACAAGGCTCCAAGCTTGCTGGCTTATCTTTCTTGGAACCGGGTGCGCTTTTACAGTTCGACAAAACACCCGATGCCTTGCTACTTCCCAGTTCCACGAGAAAGCACTCGCGTACTCCAAGAAACTCTGGCAAGAATTTTGAAACGCCACTCAATAATGGAAACCACTGGGACGTTAGCGATATTAGCATTGCCACACCTGAACCCCAGGTTCAAGAAACAATCATTGAGGATGATTATGATGAAATAGAATACATGGCACCCAACACTCTCGGTACATATTTAATTTTTATTATTATATACCATCTTACCCTATCTCCAGATTTACCTTACCAGCCACCTTTTGATTTTGAACTCCCGGACTACACAGAATTAGGGAAAGCTCTTCTGAAATTTGGCCGTTCACCTCACTATGACGACCAACCGGTTCCAGAAATAGATTTTCCTGCAGATCAGATCGAGATACTTCCTTGGGACATGTTGGATCTGCCAAAGCTTGGGACTGGTCAGTATTTTTTCGTTACGCATTATCAACTCTGATCATTCTATCATACGAAGAGGACCCTTTTCATCAAACTAACTTGGGAGCAAGGGAGGACCCAAAACCTCCGGCTCAATTAGGGGCTCAGGCCCAAGGCAAATTACTGGTAACCTCAAGGCCAGGCGCCTCTTTGAAACCTTCAACCATCTCGCGCACTCCATCTGCCCGTACAACCACTATAAGTAACCAAATAACTGCGACTCGTACCACACGACCTGGAACAGTCACTTCATCCAGTACTAGTACTTCGCGCCCAACAACGCTAAAAAGGGCCAACACCACTGCAAATATCACAACGGGAGCGGTGGCATCTACTTTGAAGACTGGTACGATGTCTCGTAATACGGGTCTAAAGTCTGGAACCCCCGCCATGAAACCGGTAACAAGTACTACCGGCCTACGAAATAAGCCGTCCATTCCAAGCATTCCACCTCGCCCTGCAACTTCCATCTCAATTCGAGCGAGAGCGACAGCGAATTCCAACAACGCTATTCCCTTACGCCGCCCCACCACTTCAGCAGCAATGTATAAAACCAATGTCAAGAAACCCGTAGCTGTACAATATCTCATTCCCATCCAAGGAGACTTTGACATGGATGATGATTTTAAATTTGACGTTTGATGATACCTAGATGCAATAACGAAGTTGTAAATTTTGAAAAATTCAATGTACACATTTGATAAACTTTGTTCGTACCCACTTCATACCCCGTAAGTACTCGAGGTAACCACCAGAATCATATCACTTGAATATTCGATGATGTGGAGGTGCGTTGTTTTGATCACGTGATACTTCTTTGATTACAAGCGGAACCAAAATCCTTGACATCTGCCAAAAGAAAAATAGCTCCTCCCATCTCAATATCGTACAATTGAGTCTTCTGCTATCATGTGCTGTGCAACCATTGGGCTAGTACGACACATATCTATTTGAAAGAACTCCTGGAAACGTGATCATCAATTCAAACAAACCAGAAAGAAGGAATCATGCCGATACGCCTAGAGCCGACTAGTCGACCAGCCAGCTCCGGAAACCCTCCGCGCTGCATTCGACCACCTGGTTCAACTTCACAGGAAACCTATCCTATATCACGATATAGGCCTCAAAATCACTACATTGGTGTAAACGGTTATTCGCCTCCCGACACCATGTAGAGCCCGCGTTTTTATTAGCACACATTTCTCAGGTCGCGCCGTCAATCATGCGTCTATTCCTAGAAAATCCATATTTCCCTCGAAACGTGACGTCGAAGGTGTTCGAGGTTTCTAAAAAAACGTAACCCACACGGGTCATATCCCCACAAGGCGATTTGAGACTGTCCCAAACCCCCTCTACGTGCGCCGATGGACATGGACATCAGGCAGGAATTTGGTATAAGTATTCCACACCTGTCTACAGCGTGTTGAGCTCCTGAACCGTGATAATGGTACTCAATTTTCCTTTGTTCTCACAGGCCACGGCTGAACGAGATGCTTATGGTACGCCAAGAAATAATCAGTCGTTTAACTCAACCCCGAAACCAAATTCTAATCTATCATTTAAAGCGGCGTGTGCTACTATTATAACTTTTGAATATTGTAAGTACTCCTGATATCGGAAAGGTACGCTTCTGATCGTGGCACCAGTCCTCCATCTCAGCTCCGAGGTTCTTGACTCTCCGATCCCTTCCTCCGAAGGCTTACTGACTGTTAAGCGATTTAGGTCGATCTTTTTTGGGTTAGTTCCGGGCGTTGAAAACCTCCTGTTATTGATCCAAGATCTTTACAGAGATCGCAATGGTCTTTCTCGAAATTCCTGTTTTTGTGGGTAAGAATGTTGAGATCCATTTGTATATGTTCTAGTCTCATCAGAAGTCTCCAGAGCAGATATTATAGTCTTCTATTCAATGTGTAAGTGCCCCTGGCCCCTTTTCTGGACGTCACTTGACCGCTTGAGAAGGTCAACAACAGTTAGTAAGTATTACTTACTGACGCGCTTAAGGAACAATTTGATTTATCAATGATACAAATTAAACTAAGTGTTCTTGATCCCCAAACCATCCTTACAGGTATGGGTTAGTGCGTTTTTAATTCGATCGTGACTCATTTTGTGTTTCGTGTACAAACAGCTGTACGTATCCTCAATCCAACGACCAACGTTCATTGACCTAAGAAAACTCGATACGGTAATATTAGCTGTACATATTTTTATTATCACTCTGAATTATAGTTTATTAATACTGCGCCCGCTACAGGCTCCTGGTATTTCCATTGGCAGACGACAGGATCAATACATGTCCTCACGGCCCACAGTTTGTATCAATTCTAAACTAATCGAGAGCGAGCACTCATGTATTGCAGTTATACTTGAACTCCGTCTTTACGCGATGTATGGAAAATCTCGATGGCTTTTGTACCTCTTTGTAAGCACTATCACCTATCGCCCACTGCTTCTAATAATTCTCCACAGATAGTGCTTATCTTTGGAGAATGTGCTGGGATGATTGCCATCTTTGCTTATCGTGATTCGGTTTCGCTGGGTAAGAAATTTAGCACAAGTCTTCCCTTTCCTAGAATCACACTTCACAAGGTATCAATGAACCAACACCCGGACTGCATGTTTGTGCTGATGCCAAAAGGGTATTCGGTGGATTGCACTGGTATGTTTATTACTGGTTTTCAGTACTTGTGATCGAAGGAGTTCTACTCCTTCTCGCACTCTGGAAAGCCTGGTTACACCGTCCAATGCCCATTATGACCCCGGGGAGTCTTATGCACCAACTCACAAAGGGCTCTGTTAAATATTTCTTCATGTCAGTCCCCATGTGTTGCTTTTGTGAAAAGCGGAAAACCTAATTATGGTGGTAGCATCTTCTGGATATACCTAGTCAATGTAGTATTCTATGCCGATCACCTGGTAAGTATACTACAAATCTCCATCTTGTCATATTTAATTCGTTCAATAGACTACCCTCAATCAAATCGGGACAGCATTCGCATATGCCTTTTCCTGTATATTGGCCAATCGACTCCTCATCGACATTCGCAACGAAACTTACGGTGATTCTGAGCTTGTCACCCGTACAATCACCACGGGCATCGAATTTAATCCACCGTCCACCACGGCGACATCACAGAGCTCACAGAGCTATGAAAGTAGTGAAGTGAATATGGAGATCAGGACTAGCCTACCGCAGACGCGAATGAGCCATAATGTACCACGAGATACTCCATCCATTCTGTTAATCAGCCAACAATAGTTTATATCTTAGTTAATATCTTCATCAAAAATCCAAAATGGACATTCCATTGCTAATCGTTTGTACTATAATCGCCATAATCCAGACAAATATTTGAAGGCTTTCTGGCTCTCACGTTCGATAAATTCATGGATGCGAAGTTTAATTTGTTTCGCTGCCGCGTTGCAAACCGCGTCGCCGAGTTTGAAAATAGCTGCGTTCGCCTGGAGTCGAAAATGGGCTTAAGTTGTGAGAGAATTCCAACACTAGGATACTTACATGTTTATACCAAAAAGACCTTTTTGCGGAGCCCTCTGGGACGGGTGTGGACGGTCCTGCGACAGCTCTCATTGCTATCGCGATGGTGGGCTTTTTGATATCAATCCTACTGACACTTCTCAACAACTCGTACCAAGTCGCCGGATCGATCGCTATGCTCGCTCCGTCAAAATTCCCTCCGCTTTGGTGATAAAAAGTAAGAGAGAAACCCTCATCCAGGAGGCTTCCTTCTTTGTGTGGTGCACGAATGCCAAAATCGAAACAGAGTAACGAGACGAGTTCCTACGGAGATAAAAGAGAAACAATCATGACATGTTAGTCTCCGTTAAGTAATAGGTGATGAAGGAAATAGCCAACATCAATCTCTAAATGCGCGAGGCGATCCCTCCGAGATACCCGGCGACGGCCCCCAAAAGTTAAGATTACCTCTTGGGATGGTTTTGGGGGACATGGAGCGTCTTCCTTCGCTGGTGAATTATCTTGAAGGATTGTGAAGTCGCGTTGAAGGCCACTTGGATAAATAAAAGTACCGCGGGTACGTTGTAAAGGCATTTGAATGAGTGGGCGTGAATAGCGATAATATTAAGCGGAATGTGAGCTACCAGAGCGTTAGAAGTTCTCTATAACATTTCTGGTGGTCTTTAAGCCTTTCGTGAGCGGCTCAACACAATAACTGTAAGCCTATGGGGGGAATGAACAAAGGAGATCTGACACAGGAAGGTGTTGACATCATTTTCTTAGTGGGGTACTTTCCACAACGGCGCCGCCGCACAAAGGAAACGAAACAAAGAAACTCCGTCAAAGCAACTTTTCGAGACAGCTTGCCACCAAGCTAACTGAATCTTTGATTCAAGTGACCCGGTGACGCGGATGCAATTAGATTATTATAAGTCGCGGGCACGTATGCTCTCGGACGTTCTCCCAAGAAAGAGAGATTCGTTTCCCCTTTCACTGCGAACACCAAGAAAACATGAGGAGGCGTAGTGATAATTAGTAGAAATTTGGTATCTGAATTTCGGCACGCCTCGATATTCGGTACCGTTATACACGGTACGGTGCGGTGCGGTGCATCGCATCGAATTAAAGACCAACTTATCAATGATTTGCGACTTCGGAAATTGGGCTGTTGGCCGAGTAAAGGGTATATTAAACTGTTTCAATCCTGCGCCGGAGTTTCTTGGGTGGTGGGTTTTGGCATGTCGTTTTTGAGGATGTGTTAGTGGAATGTTGAGGCGTTGAGGTTGGATGTCGTGATTTGGGGATGAGCCGTTCAAAAAATTGTGTGGCTACCGTTGGGCTTGTGTGGGAAAGTGTGTGATGGGCTCAAGGCTAGGTCACGAGGTTGTTGGTGACTACCTTATCTCAATGTTCATGCAGCCTGCATAGTCTAGTGTACACTGAGCGCAGACAGACCATCCTTCGGCGTTGACACCTTCATAAGGTTGAAAGACGCTGACATTACGATCCTGCATTCCATCGTCATGTAGCAGCGAGCGCAGCATCTCCCTTGGGACCTCATCCGAAATTCGAATGACCGAATGACAAGTCAACTTTTCGTATGGAATGAATACAATTCGCATTCGCAATTCCATATTTTTTGGGCACACGACCCAAACCGACTTGATCTGGATTATAAATGATACAAGCGACGTTCTTTTATCAGTAAATCCCTTCCCTGTGCCGCAGGCTGTGCGATTGATTATCATTCCAAACCAGAGGTTCTGAGTTCATGGTAGCAAGTTAGCAACTAATTCAGGGAGCAATGGAAGTGAATACCTGACACGAACCCTGGTAGCGCGAGCCTTCAAATCCTTGTTTTCTTCGCCACCTCGTAGCCAGGCAGGGAACAAAGGCGGGGTTACGTAAATAACTACTCCGGGAAATTTCATTGTTCTCTCAAGTTCTCTGCCAGGGTCGGTATTGTGAACGCCCGTTTGGAGCTACGGTGTATCGATATGCATTCCTCAAGCCGCCCGACTATAAAGCCTGGTCGATCTCGTCAGCTTCAAGCCAGCCTACTCCGCCTCACCTTTCTTTTTTTTTTACATTGCTTTTCTTGCTTTCTTTCCACAGGCCGCTAGACGAGCTTGTTCACTCAAACGGCACAACCACTTGACGACATTTCATTCATTTTTATCTTTTTGAACGCCAACGTAAATCATGATTGAGGGACTATCAAAATCCATCACCCTTTACCTCGCGCCAGTTTTAGCCCTCACGGCGGTCATCCTTTCACTCTTCGCATATCTTGCGCCCGTGGTGATGCTCCAGGACAAAGTGTCACTCTTGAGGGTGGTGCCATCCACAGCCTTAACCGAAGTTGGGCCTGATAAGGCTGTTGATGGACCTAGCCTCTTCTTAGGTGTATTAGGTGAGCTAAAAAAGCGAGATTATCGTGAATCAAGACTGAGTTATTTTTAGGCTCGTGTGCACGGGCAAACAATGCTGCCAATATCACTTGCATAACTCCAAGTGGTTCTCCGATTTATGGTTAGTACGATTGTCTGGACGTGAGTTTCATACCGACTAATATTGATTTCCAATAGACACAAGTGTACTTCCAGACAATGCTCCATCCCTCTTATTGTCCGCACCCACCGCTTCCACGCCTATTTTTATCGGCATCGCCTTAGGATTCTCGATTCTCTTCTTTATTTCGTTCACTTTAACTTCGTTCGGACATAAGATGGGGAAAGCCTCCTCGTTCCTGAGCAAACCATTGTTCTCGAGACTGTCTGCGTGGTTTGGATTTTTTGGATTTATGATCGGTATGTATCACAATAATAAGTCGTAATTATGTTTCTAACTTTAGTGTTCAGGCATGACTTCATTTTTAATTGTTCGGATGTGGTTTGAGAAGGCCGTGCAGGATTTTAAACGAACCATTGAATCCCAAGGGCAGCGAGGGCCTAAGATTATCGCCGAGCTTGGAAATGGATTCACGAGTGAGTTTTGAGTTTTATGTGATTTATTGACTTGTTATTGAAAATGCGCGTGCTAGTGATATGGGTTGCATATGCATTCTATGCGATTCCGATCGTCATTTCACTCTCAAAGTTGAACGTAAAAGCTTCCAAATAGTGGACACCCACAGGCCTAACGCCCAAGGGATAAACCAAAAATGATGAACTTCAAGGATAGTTGCTTTGAAACTGTTTCATATTATATTAAACACCTGAACACGGACAACTCTAATAAATGTACTAAATTGTAAAACAAATGGGCTTGGGCACACAACCTTTTTCTTTTCACAAAAGGTCTCGATTCTTCTGTCAAATAGGAAGGTAGGGCATATAGTCTGGTGAATGTGAATGGTTTAGCAAGCATTATATCTGAATACCTTTTGAAGACAAGGTCATTATTACACAACTCTGCAGAACAGGGTTGGTACTCACCTCTCAAAACCCAAACAATGAACGTGTCACATTTCCTCCGCCCGTTTCTTCAGACTCGTAGTTTGGGCATTGAATGCAGACACTAACTTCTCATACAAGAAGAACTTGACCAAATACGAAAACAAACCCCCAAACACCTCCGTCGTTTCATACTTCGTTTTCCCATCTTCCATCGTGCTCACTGCCTGCCATCGCTCCGCATTCAACAAGAAGCGCGGGAGCTCGATGTTCGTCCATGCCACGCGGTGGTTTTCGTGGTCCAAAGCTGAAATACGCTCGAATGCGGACTGCTTCTGGAACCAGCCCGGCTCGCCCATTGTCGGTGGAATGTGTACGGGTGCAATAAGAAGGTACTGCCCTTCCGCAGGTGTCTGGTCAGGGAGGGGATTCTTGGCTTGGTCAACAATGGTTTGCCCTCGGCTATGTGCACGGGAAGAGTGCAGGTTAGTTCTTATGTTTCGGTATGGCTGAATAGAAAAATTTGTACGCGAAAGGATTCCTAAGAAGAGATAGGTTAACAAGCTTTGATCCCGCCAGATAATCAAACAATTTTAATACCATTCCTTGTAGGAGGGAAAATCAAGTATGATTGACCATACTTTGTCGCGCGGTGCGTCGATCACGATGGAAGATGAGATTGAGAAAACGCCGTCCGAAACCCGTGGTGGAAGATTGGTTGAGGTCATAATTGAAAGTTTGGTCGTTTATACCAGTGTCGACGTCCAGTGTTCGCCAAGCTTGGTTGGTAACAACACGAAACGTTTAGAGTTGTATTACTATTACGTAATGTATGAAAACAATTGTTGGTGTTGAAGCTGCGTAAAATCTTAGGCTGCAATCTCACTTACTCTATTCCCTATGCAGGCAAAAGACGACTATTATACCCATTACACAGTCCGCAGGTCTTCAATTGGCACCTTTCCAATACTACGAAATATCTCAAACGGAGCGCAGCATCTCCCTTAAAAATTCGCCCGAGCAGACGGTCGGGATCCGGTGCTCAACGTTCATCAGGCATTTCACCAACGGAAATTGGAACGGAGGTTTTATTGACACCCTTACGCCGTTTCCTCTGCAAATTCTACTGCCCAAAATCACAATCTCGAACCCAATAACACCCTCACACAAAACTCAATATGTGAGATCGTCAAGATTTCGTCCCAGTCGACATTCTTATTGGCAATAATAATAAAGGAACATTTCACACTATCCACAGTTCTCTAGGCACACGACCCCAACACAACACGACTTCTCAATCTCAATAATCGGTGCCGTCGACAGCATCACCACTATAGATCGAATCACCGAGTCATGAGTCAAGGAACAATAACTCCCACAAGCCATGAGTTGAAGTCCGATCTAGCAGTAGGTGCTATATACGCCAACATCAACACTGTCACTGTCAGTCAAACAATTCAATTCAAAATCAATGATCCAATGTTTGATATTGCACAATCAACTTCGAATGGACAAACGAGTGGCGTCCGTGATAGGCTGATCAAGATCGAAGCGAAACGCTGTTGAGTGTAGAATTCAAATCTGAGTTGGGTAAGTGACGTTGCACAGGTATCTGTACATGTATGTTTAGGAAACGCGATGGATGCAGTGATGCTGCGCAGATCCGATGTCTATCAGGCTCAACTATAAGCGCGACTGCGTCACTGATTATCACGCCCGCAGTCATCAAGCACCTGAGATGATTTGGATCGCGTCAAAATTTTGGGGTATGTATGATCCTTAGGCAGATTCTTAGGAAAGAGTCCGGGTCACCGAGACGGTGGTGATTTCCTATAATAGCCTACCACTAGAGGTGCGGTTGTTTGATATGTCGGCTTCGACTTCATTTTCGGTTTTTTGTTACCATATGATATGCGGTAACATGATTCAAATAAGAAGTCTATATGTCGGCCTATTGGTCGCGAGTGGCTGGATTTCCACAACACTACGACCTTTTTTTTTGCTGGAGGTGTTCACTTTCTTCACGATCGATCTCATCAAAAGTTAAAACCTAGACACTTAAAATCGTCCTGAAATGCTTACTCCCTAGTACGTCCCAAAATCGATATGATCCCCCCTCTTTCTAACGTGTTAAATAGGTCTTATCATTCCTTCGAGGTGAAAACTAACTCGTATCGGCTGGGTTACCCATAAGGCCCTCGGTTCTTCTGGGCACGAGGTTACACCGACATCATATCATATTATAGCTTCGGGGTCTCACCCCCGCGACCTGAAAGGTCAAATACACTGGTTCTCGACCTCGGAAAGTTCATGGGTTGCTTCTTCCGAGTTCGCGACAGGCCGCTCAAACTATAATTCAAGCTCTTGTACTAGGAAACCCAATTCTGAACATCAGTTATCAGAGCCCAAGGATGGTGCTGGATCCTCACTATGGACCACCGATGCAACCAGGCCTTAACCCTTTCCGGAGAATCGTGCGTTTCGTTATGATTTCAACGTGCCGCTTGGAGACAAAGTGTATTTTAAATTGCGTTGTTAACCGGTTCACTTTATATGTCAATGGGCTTTGGTTCTTGAACGGAACGGTGGCGACAAGGGCGCGCAGGCAACGACGCAGATATTGTGACAGGACCGCGGTTCTAGCCAACGGAGACATAACTTAACTGTTGGACCTGTTTCCCAAAGAGAAAAATGCAGAATTCGAAGAAAATGCGGGAATCTGGTACGCGCGTCCAATCCCGACGAAAGAACCAGAGGGGAAAAAAAAATTCAAGAACAATGCGCACGTACACATACACCCAACAACTTCCAACCTCTCCCACCCCAACTCATTATCCAAATCAATACTTATTATACCCCGCAATTTCAAAACCGCCTCCATAGTATACCCAAGCGACACCATTCCAACAACATCATACACCATACATCATCCTAATAACCCATCGCAACCGCCAAAGCCCACAAACAAATCACAAAAATCCCGGAGAGCTTCAAGATCTGCACAAAGCACACACACACGTAAGCAAAATCTCAATCAGCCAAGATTCAGAACTGGAAGAAACAAAAAAGCAGGATGCGAGGGGCGGGGTGGAGACTTACGTATACGGGGGGCCACCGTTTTGGTTTGGAAAGAGGAGGAGGAGGAGGGGGCGTGACGTCGATACGAAGTACGTCGTTGAGGAGTTCCGCCCAGCTTTCATGGTCTATCGAGATCGGTGGGGTATCGTACTCATCATCATAATCATACCCCTCATTAGCCACACCCTCTCCCTTCCCGCTTCTCCCGCCGTTAGTGGGACTAGAACCCGGACCAGGCGGAGATGGGGGGGAGTGGGCCTGAGGACGGGTGCGGGGATGGCGGGACCGTGACTGGGATTGGGGGCGGAAGAAGGTGACTGCTAGTGCGTGTTTGGCGGATCCTGGAGGTCGTGGAGGTATGGAGAAGTCTCTATCGAAGAGCTGGACGACTTCCTGTTAGGGTGGGTATTATTATGTTAGCCTTTGGTTGCAAAGATGGCTATGGAGGGGACATACGTCATAATCAAGCCCCGTCAACCTCTCACGCCCATAAATCTTGCGCTGCTCTCCGTATGAGAGGACGATGTACGAAGGGACGCGGGGGCCTGTAGATTGGGTTTGGGCTGGGGTTGGCTGGGACGGTGCGCTGGGGTTAGAATTAGTTGTGTTGGGTTTGGGAGGTTAAAAAACTGGGAGGTGAACCTTGGGCCCGGGAGGACGATCTCGATTTCGAGGACTTCTTGGATAGTGAGATCGCGTGTGATGCCTGAGGGCATGCGGAATGTGCTTTGGGTGCGTTGAAGGGCTGGCATTTTTAGGACTTGTTATCGTATGGTTGTGGTGTGGTATGTGGTATATATGAGTGTGAGTGGGGATTGGGTTGAGTGCTATGGGTGGACGCGAGCTTTTTTAGAGGGTTTGAGGGACAAAGAGGGAGGTGTGGCTTGGATGGATGGGGCGGTTTGGAGGGCTTTCATCGTTATTTTTCATGGGTGGTGGCTGGGGAGGAACCTTTGTTCACTTGGCGTTGGTAACTGGGATTCGCAATTCGCTCGCCGCTGGACAAGGGGGGAGGACGACAGCAGTAGGAAACGAACAAGGGGATGACGATGACAGTGAAAATAAACAAAGGGATATCAACGTATACTTTGTTAGAAGACAGGCCGGCGGAGCCCTTTGTCCGTAGGATGTTGAAGCCATCATGCTGTGTACGGTCTCATAATGATTATTATGATGTCCGCGAGGCTTTACGCTTCACTTAACACGTTGGCGGTCGGAGCCTGGAGGATGATGAACTGTTGAACAAAAGGATGCAAATAGCTAATGTTAGACTCCAGTGGTGCCGTCCACTCATAATATCATAATCCCTATCATATCGTTTGAGCCACTATGAACTGCGCTCCCGTTGATTAATCGTCGTACCCTCGAGGCTTCCCACTCCACGTAACATACCAGTAGTATTTCATTTTGTAGATATTAGAAACGATCGGGAGTTAAAAAGGTTATGCGATTGCTTGTCTGATTCGCATGACGTGGTGGCTGGGACTGGGAGCTGTCTTTGTTCGCCGGTGGCTCCGATCTTCAAGGGCGCATTGCTTGGATAAGGGGTGGATGATGACAATGATGAACAACAAAAGGATATCAGTGATCGAACTCATGAGGTGGTGAGGCGCTTCGCCTGTGGTGAGATTACTATCATATCATATCATATCTTTCCCGCCACCGTAAAATATGGCCTAGTCGGAGTGCCCATTATATAGTATACCGCTAGCATCGAGCTTTGATAGTCGGGGAGCGATGAACGAAACGATATCAGCGAGTTAAAATTGGGGGCGCTTATTGCACCACCGCATCTTTCGAGACACCGCACACCACGAACTGCGCTCCTATTGATTAATCGTGGCTCATTTCCGTTTGTAGAGTCGAGTCTCGATGGTTGGGGAATGGTGAACAAAAGAGCATCAATGGCTAGTAGTTCCCCCTATTTGATAGTACCTACCACCATCACATCTTTTGAGCCGCCATATACCACGAACTGCACTCCCAGCACCCTCGAGGCTTTCCATTTTAGGTAAAATGTCGCTGGCGTCAACGGTCGAGACCTGGAGGGTGTGTAAAAGAACATCAGCGGCTAGTAACGCCCTCAGCCCCCAGCATCACAATCCCTATCACATCTTTCTCGCTAGATATGTAATGTATGTAGCCATATGATAAGAATCACAAACACGTCCAAGTACGACGTATAACGTACACGAGACACAGGACATGCGGGCGGAACTTGCCGAACCGAAGCTCGTCTGTTGATGGGCTTTCCCATGTATGGGATTCTATATGATATGAATATGACTATGAATAAGTACTCTCTTAAAGGTGTTAATTGTTCCCCACGCCTAACCTGCATTGCTTTCATAGAAGATTTCCCTCGAAATTTCGATTGTCTTTGGGACAATCCCGCAGGTTTTCGCACACACGCACGACCCTAGTCCCTAGCCTGGCTAACCTAGTAGTACTAGTCCATCTATAACTATAACCACAACCACAGCACTCATTGCTGTTCATCTCGGATACCCCATACTCTCCACACGACTACCCCCACGTCCACGAATACGAACACGACACCATACATGACGATTACCGACGAGTCAGGCTTCCCTTCGAGTGGTGCGTTCTATGATGAGAGAGCACTGAGGATAAGTAACATGATAGACGAGGAACTCAGGGTCAGTCCCCACAAACTACCCAAACCATCCCCATCACACTCACTCAACTCCATACACAGAAAGAATCCGCTAAACGTAGAGACGCCCGGAAACGTGAAGTCAAAGGTCCGCCTCTCTCCCTCTCCTAGGCCTCTCAATCCCGCACCTCTCATGACTCATACTTCGCTTCACAGTAATGCTCCTCGGCCAAGCCGAATCCGGAAAATCCACCCTCCAAAAGCAATTCCAGCTCTACTACGCTTCCCCCACCCTCGACTCCGAACGTCCCTCGTGGCGTCCCGTAGTCTACTTCAACATCATAAAAGCAGTCCGCATGATCCTCTCCGAGCTAGACTACGAGTTCGCCTCCGCCAAGACCTCTGCTTCGACCTCTTCATCTTCCTCATCCTCTCCCGTCAACCCTTCTGCTCTCAAATCTGATACGGGGATCACGGAGGTCCCCATCCACTCCAACACCAACGGGAACGGGAAAGGAAATGGAGGTGGAGGGGGAAGAGGGCCAGACGCAGACACTTCTCCAGAAGTCCAACGCGAAATCGCCGAGCTCCGAATCCAACTTCTTCCTCTCATAGCTATCGAAGACTCCCTCGCCTCCGAGCTCTCAGGAGGCGTGTCCGTCTCAGGGGGTCGCTCGGGTGCTTATGTCCGTTCGGGGTGGCAGGCGCTCGTCACACCATCGTGGCCTGTCCCCATGTCTGCTTCTGATCGGGAGCGGGAGGGGAATGGTGCGGGAGGAACGGGAAGGGGCAGGAAGGGGGCGTCGGAGGTGATTTTACTTGCAGCGAAGGCACTGGCGAGTGCGCTTGGAGGTGTGGAGAAACTTTGGGCTCATCGAGTCGTTAGGAGGTTTGTTGGGTTGAGGAAGATTAGGTTGGATGAGAGTGCGGCTTTGTGAGTGTCTGTCTGTCTGATTCTTCTTCAACCTTTTTGGTTATCTCTTCTTCCTCTCATCTGCTGGATAGTTTCTTGGAGAATTTGAAGAGAATAGCGGAACCTGATTATATCCCTACGAATAGTATGTATCCCTTCCACTCCTACCCCTACTCTTTTCTCTTACTCCTGGAAAACGACTAACACACACATGTATCTGTTTGATAGCTGATATCCTCAACGTCCGCCTTCAAACACTAGGCATCATGGAACACACATTCCCCATCAACATGGGCGGACTAACGTATGATTGGAAATTGTATGATGTCGGTGGTGCGGTACGTTCCCCATCCTCTATCCCCATCCTACTCCCTCCCCTCCCCTTCCCTTCTCTCCACTTTCCCTTCCTATTTCAGCCTCCTTCCAGAACCCCATCTTGTTTCCACCTTACTACCAACCAAACCCCCCCAATCCCCACCTACCCACCCATGTTCCTGATCTTCTGATCTCCCTGATACGCCCGATTACTGACTTCTCGACATCTACACAGCGCGGCCAGGTAAGCCCTTCCTTTTCCCTTTCCCTTTCCCTTTCCCTTTCCCCTTGATGGGTCCCCCTTAAAAATACCCGAAACTGATTGCTTGATACGATCTTTTCCATCTATCTCTATCGTCTTTTGTCGTGTCGTGTCGTGCCGTGTAGAGACATGCTTGGGTGCCGTATTTCGATGATGGTGAGTCTTGGTGTGCTTTTTCTGGTTCTGGCCTGTTTTTGTTTTTGTTTTTGTTTTTTTGGGGGGGCTTGATCTTGAGCTGGTACTGACGTCGGCATTGTTGCGTTGTATCTCCACAGCAACGGCGATTATATTCTTAGGTACGGTGGGCTTATCGCGACTCGTTAAACGAGTCATTGACATGTCTTCTGTTTACTCACGTCATACCTTCCTTCTTCCCACTCTTCCTATATTCGTATACTCAGCTCCCATCAGCGCTTTCGACCAGGTAAGCCTCCTTCCCTCTATTACATACCCGTACCCGTACCTGCAAATGTTCATGCGATGTGATGTGCTATTTTATGACACCCAACAGTACCTAGAAGAAGACCCCAAAACGAATAGGATCGACGATTCACTCCAGCTCTTCACAGCGATATGCTCGAATAAACTCTTGAAAGACGCACATTTGGTGCTTATGCTTAACAAGGTGGGTCTTTCCCCCCCCCCCCTTTTTCCTTTTCCTTTTCTTGACTGTTTGTTGATACTGATGGAATGGGCGATAGGCTGATTTGTTGAAGAAAAAGTTAGCGTCGGGGGTTAGAGTCCGGAAATAGTACGTCCCCTCCTTCCCTCCCTCCCCCAAATCCAAAAAAAAAAAAAAAAAAAAAGGATTATTTCTCTGACTGGTGATGTTTTAGTATCACGAGTTACGGCGAGCGCCCAGATACGTACGAGAGCGTATCAGATTACTTCCGTTCGCACTTTTTGCAAGTTCATAGGAGGAAGGATATTTCGAAGAGGTCGCTTTATGTCGTAAGCACCCCCCCCCCTTCCACGGTAGCACTCGTATGCTCATTCCGTCTTAGCATTTCACGTCGATGCTGGTGAGTGGTTTATAGTTGATCTTTTTCGCTCCTTTCAGGGCGTTGGGGCGCGTTTTGATTGGGGTTTTTTTTCTTCTGCTTTTTTTGAAGGATATTAAAGCTACGCAGAGCATCATATCTAATGGTATGTCTTATTCGTCGGTATCCAAGTGGAGAGGGGAACTGATGATGATGATGGATGTGTTTAGTGGGAGAAGTTATAATAAGGCAACATATCGCCCAAATTGGCTTGGCATGAACTGTTGTATCAAACCCAGGAGATGCATAAACCGCATATACCACGACGGAAGGAAAGAAAAAGAAAAACCACAAAAAAAACAAAAGGCAGGCCTGGGTATGGAAAATAAATGGCATATCACTAGATCTATAATACTATACTGTACATCCTCGCATACACATATTTCATTACACGCAATACATCTATCCCATCACACCCAACTCCTCACCCACCCACCACATCACGAACTATACTCATACCGACTAATCCTCGGCATCAACCCCCCACTCGACCTCCTCCCCTTAATCCCCAACTGATACATCCTCAACACCCCCCTCCCTTCCAACCCCCCCAACTCCTCCCTAACCCTCCCAAACTCCACCCCAGCAGGCGACGCGAAAAGCCCAACATCCACACTCCGCAACGCCCCGAGCTCCGGACGGACGAGAAGCGCGTCGAGCTCGGCCCACCCGTCGAGCTTCTTGATGTCGGTGAAGAATTCGATACAGATGCTTTGGAGGACGTTGGTGGGGGAGAGGGTGGAGAGGAGGGTTTTGACCCAGGTTATGGCGCGGAGAGGCTCTTCGAAGGTTAGCCGGATGGTGCGGAGGTTGGTGTTGTGGCTTAGGTCGAAGGTGTGGACTGTGTGTGTGTGTGGGCGGTGCGAGTAAAGAGACCAAATGTTCGAATAAGAAAGAATAAGAAAAAGAAAAAGAATAAGAAATGAGAAATAAGAATAAGGGGAATGACATACCATCCCAAGGTCCAGGTTTAAGATGAAAATGCTCCAACGAACTCCCTGTAGCGACGAGTAACCTCTCCACAGCCGTGACGTCATAAAAATGAGCTACGCGTAGTTCGCGGAGGGTTTTGATCTCGACGGTTGAGCGGGGGCTGAGGAGCCAGTATCCTAGGTAGCCGAAATCGACGTGGTCGATGGTTAGGAAATCGAGTCGGCATCGGCGGGTGCGGGTGGTGGTGGTGGTGGTGGTTTGGTTTGGTCTTTGTCCTGCTTGGACTAGCGAGCTTCCGTCTTCGCCTGTTCCATCAACCTCGCCATCAACCTCAGCCTCGCCCACGCCTCCAACCTCACCATCCAAACCCTCACCATACTCATCCCCACACACCCGCGTATCCGACAACGCCAGTCCTTTAAGGTTATAACAAAACGACAACAACTCCGTGAGGTCCGAGAACGTAGGGAACGACCACGATTTGAGCCGGACGTACGTAAGCGAAGGGAGACCAAACACATAAAATATCGCACTCTGCAATGGAAGAGGGAGAAGTCCCCAATGGAGGGTCATACGTGAGCCGAACTCGAGACGCTGGAGGTTCGTTAGGGATCTCAAGAGCGGTGGGAGGGTACGTTCCGTTGCGACCCAAGTTGTGGAGCAGCCTGGGGATGAAGCGCCTCCTACGCCGGAGGGGGAGCCTTCGCTGATTTCGAGCTCGCGGATGTGGGGGGTGATGCTGGGTGAGGAGGTGAGGAGGTTGAGGAGGCGTTTGCAGAGTTCGTTTGGGGGGATGGTGTGTTGGGAGGAGGGTTTTAGGGTTATTTTGGAGAAGAGGTGGAGACGGCTTGTTGGGAGCCAGGTGCGGGCGGTGAGAGAGCAGGAGGTGAGGGTGAGGGGGTCGTCGTAGAGGTGGTCGATGATGTGGTCGACGAGCTCTTGGGGGAGGTGCAGGTGCAGGTGGGGGTATAGATGTTGGTGTTGGTGGGTTGGTTCCGCTGGGGGTGGCATTTCTGTCGTCGTTGTTATTGTCGTCGTCGTTGTCGCTGTCATTGTCATCGTTGTTGTCGTTGACATTGTCGGTGGTGGTTGTGACTAAAACGAGGAGAGGATTGTAAGCAAGCAAGTGTGCATGCAGGCCTTGAATATCAAAAAGCGCACATGCCACGCTAACAGCAGGTGTTAAAAACCGGTGCGAAAATGACCTCAAGGCCTCAAGGTTGATTGCTTGGGTTTTTTTTTGGAATTTTACCGCTGTAAAAAGTAAATCGAAACTGATACTATCGATATGTATTATGGACCACTAGTATTGGTGATTGGATCGATATCGATCAGTTCAGTTACCCCCATCTTGATTATTTTCTTGACTGGACGGCCCTTTTTGGCGCAATTGTTTCCCCTTTGTTCTTATAAAGGACATCGATTTGGGGGGAAATGGGAAGGAAGGGGGGGGTCATGGGGTCATATTCGTTTTTTTAGTTTAGCCGAATTGTGCCAACATGTTGACACTGCCACTTTCGGATCTGGGATTGGATTTGGATTGGATTGGGTCCGAGTTGGTGTAATGGGCGCTGAGAGCTGGGTGAAAGGGATTTAGAAAAGAAAAAGGTACTCAGTACTCAGTACTCAGTGTCCGGAAGTGAGAAAACTCACCGGCACCGAGTTCAGTTGAGCTTGAGGCTAACTCGTCCCTCATAAAAGTTGAAAGAAATACGGTAACATTCCTACAGATGAGCGAGAATATTCAATAGATGCCATGCCGCGATACCAGCTTACTCCCGGTATCAGAGGCTAAACACATCCAAAGACCGTGAGGTCAATCCCACCCATCATCCAATAAATTTAAACTGATAAGGGTCAAACGTCAAACAAGCAGTCCAACTACCAGCCGGACCAATGATCAGCTCCGCCACACAAGGTCACGGTAATAGTAATACAAACTCCATCCAAATACATATAAAAAGTAAATCTCTGAACAGAAATTGATGATATCGTTTTCTTTCTTAGCTACCACCACGCCACGCCACGACCCCGCGTAGTAACAAGTTTGATTGATGACATACGTACATCTACATGCATACGGTAGATCATGGCACCGCAGCTTCAACCACACGAGTTTCCAGCGTGTTCGATCAACTAACCAGCCTTCAAAGGAACCAATGGTCCAATGCACGACCACCACCAGGTGTTCGGCATACCTTGTGGGTCAGACCGATGGTAATTACATAGGTGTAAACTACCTCAACCTCAGACGAGATCAAACAGTGGGCAAGTGATGTCATTGTATGGGATGACATGTTTTTCCGTTTCAATACCAACACTAAAGTTTCAAGAAACGCCATAACCCTCCTTCCATACCAACACCCCAACCTACTCACGCACAACGTGGACCCGCACCCGCACCAGTAGCACTAATATAATTCTTAAGATACCCAAGAGCCGACGGGCACTGCAATCCCGATAAGAAAGCCCACGCAACAGAATCAGCGCCTTTGGGAGTCGTATGCGTATGATCTATAAAATCCAAGTCAAAATCGACATCAAAAACGCGATTCCTTAGCCCTCGACCCTCGGCCCAACGTACCGATATTAAAGTACCCATCCACGACGCTCTTTCCCAACTTTTCATAAAACAAATACGTCGAGTAGAAATGATCAACGTAGGGCACGCCTTTAGCCGTAGCTACGTTTTTGGCGTACCCGACAAACTGTATAATATCACGTTAGCTCGTTCAAAGCATCTTTTTGAGAGGTGCAGTAGGTAAGAATGACGGACTCGGGGGGGTGCGAACACGATCGTGGATGAGTTTTCGTATGGGTTGTTAGCTGGTGTGCGAATTTTGTTAAATGAATCGCTGAATCACTCCTCTAGCCTAGGTGCACGTACGCCTATGTCGAGTTAAATAAGATCAATCCACCAGGGGTACAGTTATCGTTATGGACCGACTTACGTCTGGGAACTAACAATGATCGTCGCGCCTTTTGCTTTGGCTTCCTATGGATATGGGGGTTAGCACGGGGGGAAGACGTAGACTAACCATGTAACTCGGAACCAAACGGGTAAATGGGTAAATAGAAAAAAGACTCACGTCGATGTACCATTTCATATAAGTTGTCCATGTTTGCACGACTTCGACTGTACCGTCTGCTAGAGTGACGGTTTCGGTGTTGGTGCTGGTACGAAGGGTGGGTAAATGTTATGATCCATGTATCTAGGGAGATGGATGGATATCGTTGGACTCACCCTTCACCGCTGTTATTCGTGATTCGTTCTATTCGTAAGGCTCCCCCTCCGAAAAAAAAGTAGGAAGGATTGCACGTACCCGACTGAAGCTCGGTCGGAAGTACTATTTCACAACCCGTCAGGGCTTAACACAACATTGAACGGGAACAAGAGAAAACACCTCACCTCGGCGACCCCCCATCGTTATGTCCAAACTCCACAACGACAACTAGAACCCAATTCAGGAATTTATAGTAATAATAAATCCTCAGGGCTTACAATCGCCAGGTTTCAACAAACTAACCACAGCAGCCCATTTTCCTTCCCGGCGGTAACTCCGGAGACTTCGTCCGCTGACGGCTTTGTCGACGACTTTGACGAGAAGAGAGAAGGAAAAGGAAAAGAAAAAAAGAAATTCTCAGATTTTAGTAGAGGTAGATGTGGAAAGAGAGGGAGGGAAAGGGCGTACCGGGGATGTCAAAGTACCTCTGGACGATAGCGGGTGCGCCCCATCTGATAAAATGAGGATGATGGTTAGATTGGATGAGGGAAGGAATGGTGGAGGGGGGTGGGGGAGTTACCCTTCTTGTCCGGCGCTGTCTGCCCAGTCTGCCATTGTCGAGTCGCCTACCTTTAGACCAAAGGGCCCATCAGTGATCAGCGATTAGAGTTAAAGCCAAAGAAGGAGGGAAATCAGAGCCTCTTACCAAGTAAAGCGTCGGAGCAGCCACTACCATACCCACAAAAGACGCAAGAGAACATAACCCCGCTAAGAAGATCTTCATCCTTGGTCTTCAAAGTTTAAGTTTAAAATTTTCACAAAAATACCGTTCGCGTTTTGAACAAGATCTAGAGGGAGAAAAAGGAGGTTAAACCAAACCCGTCGCATCCCTTTATATACTTAATACTTGGTTCCTTCGTACAAAAAAAAAACCTCCGAGAGCCTTCGACCCAAAGCACGCGACGTCGAACCCAACCCTCGGGCCGCACGAGAATCGAGCAAAGACCTATCAAGAGACAGTAAGGTGCGTCATCTGACAGCGAGCCCCCGGAGAAAAACAAAAAAGAACGAGCCAGATGTTCTTCGAGTAGTCAGTGGGGAGAGAGAGAGAAAGAGAGCCCGAGCTTGACCCGAGACCCGAAGACCCGGACCGCGGGATTAGACTTATAGGATACGGCCCGTTCGCTAGTTTGACGCGTTGGATCGGCGCGTTGGGTTGGGTGTCGGTGGTTCGTCGGTTCATTAGTGTGTTATGGGTGTGGCGCGCGTGCAGTTCATTGAGGACCTCGGAAGTGAGTGAGAATTTTTGATGACCTTTGGTGGTGCTTTATAATGACATGGTGTCCGTAGTGACTAGTCGTGAAGTTTGAACGGGTTACTATTTAAAACGGCTGGCTTTGGCTTTGGTGAGCTGGTGGATACTTGGTTGAAGACCCGGGGGGACATATCAATTTGATTCACGACCCACGGGAGAGAAACAGTGTCATTCGGAAGCTCTAACTCTGACGAGGTCCTAGAGCTCAAGCTCAAGCCTTCAATAGGATAAGACCTGATAGTAAAACACTGATTCCGAGTCACGGTGGCATGATCGTACCCCGAAGTTCTTCTCAAAACCCGAAAGACCGAGAAGTCGCACATGCCACATGGGAGGTAACGTTAACATTAACATTAAAACTTTGAACGTTCGGCGTTGAGGTGGACACTGGAGTCTGGAGTCTGGACGCGGACCGTGCGGCGTGATGTTGAAGTAGGATGACTTCAGTTGGAAGAGGCCTGAACTCCACGCGATCACGAATCTGGAAGGGAATGGTGAGTCAACGGGCGCCGGTGGATGTTGGATTTGAATTTGAACATCGACAATTTGGACTTGGACCTCAAAACATTTGCTAGCTGTTCTAGGTCCTCTCGGAATCAGACATTTTTATGGTTTTTTGTTCCTTCCGGGATATTTTATTCGGTATATCTGAAGGCTGAATGGACTCTCTTGTTTCCCCAACACCCTTTTTTTTTCCGACAGGTTTTTACCAATTGGTGCTAGACTGGTTCTGGGAATCTTGGGAACTCTGTGGATCAACTGGAGAATTCCCTCCTGTATCTCGTCGACGGGAATATCACCAACCATCAATTCCACACTGAGGACTCATGAACATGACCTTGCCGCGGATTATACCCTTCCAAAAGGTCACATCCGTGCACTTCATCCACGGCTGATTGGAACCAACTATTGGTTCCATCTGTCGAAAGTCACAGAGCTCGGACGGTACAGCTAAGCTATTGTGAACTCTCGTGGATAGATGGAAGGATGCTAGCTCTAGTCGATACTCAAGCACAATAACGACCTTCGGGGCTTGGAATTTGTGTGGCTAATCATTCTCGTCTATTTTCTTTTGTCAAAAACCGTGCGGGACTCGGTATCTAGCAAAACCCCGATGTAACAAACGACGTCCTCCAAAACAGGCTGGGGCTCAACAGAAGATTATAGGAACGGATTGGACCAGCCACACGTGGCGCATAAAAGAATGACTTTGCCGGAATCGATAATCGATAACTTTAATTCCGCATCCATTTCTGTGTTTGGCTAGGACCCACGAATGTGAACTGTGTCAAACAAGAATCAACTCGTCCTCCATCACGTTCTACAACTTGTACACGCTCACTTCGTTTCTGGCGCAATGACTTTCAAAAATAATATTGATCCCCAGGAGCTAGATGAGATGACTTTCAACAAGCCTATGAACCATTGTCCTAATTGTGGTGTGGCTGTTGAAGATCCTAGAAGCACGGAAAGCCTTACTTTGTGCGGCGGTGGAGCAGTCGGCGACGGTACTCCTCCCATATGTTTCCAGTCAAAGCTCAGACTAATTTCAACATGGATAGAACTTTGGCCAGCCACTCATGAATCTATCAAGGCTGGAATTTACGCCATAGTCAATCGATCCACGAATTCACAACTTGTTGTATGGGATTATTCTACAAATGCGCAGGCTGTAGTTCAAGCTTTTGTCCACGATCCAAACAATTTCGGGGATGAGAGGACGGTATGTCGCCACCATAATTTATCCCATTCACTAAAATTTACCTCATTGCTACCGCGTGTAGTGGGACATTGGCCGTGGCGGCCCGAAGAGCACAGATCTAACTATGATGTCTCATTTTAGATACGATCGATTTCTTAATGTAGGTCCCCATGTCTCCCAAGAACGAAATACTGTGAGGGTGATACCTGTACCCCAATCCCCTACTTCCTACTAGTGAGCCTATCGTTTTTCTTAGATATGTATCACATTTTCAAATTGTTAACCTGTAGCATTAGCCCAAATATGGGCAACCCGACACTGGTGATATCCGATCCTAATCCCAGAGGCACAAACGGTTGGCCTGTATGTATATCATTTTTTGGCGTGTTTTGGGGTACTGAAGTCCTGTTTATATGTATACAGGTTAGCATGATTGAGCTTCGCGATATCTATCAAGATACCTGGTGTGCACAATGGCGGCTGATCCCTGTCCACAAATAACTTAGTAAGGATATCATGAATTACACTCTCGACTTCTCAATGACTATTTTCTCTCCTTGGCTCACGACATAATGGTTTCCCTGGCTGTTTTGTTGATCATGTCTGTCCCCTGATCTCATAAACAACGCCGCATGATATGTGGAGTCCTATCCGACAAGTCGTTATAAACTCTCAGTTGTAGGGCCGCTTTATTCATCGCCTCGTTCCTAAAAAAAGTAGCAATGTTGCAAGCAACCACCTTGGATTTTTCTGCTTTTGGGGTATATTTTATGTATTCGTCATGAACAGTATTGGATCCCGCCTTCGGAGGCAGTATATCGTGCTGAGTTTGACTTTTTCAAGCTGATTTCGGGAAGCCTGAGGATGAACCGATATGTAGGACTATATAATAGAAGCATCGACGTTTAGATATTAATGTAAAATTTAAGTGGGGTAATCGGAGATAAAACACGGGCGTTAAAAAAAGGCGAATAGGATGCAGTACGCTCCGTATACAACCAGGAAATCATGGAACTGGTTCGCGATTGGGTTCATTATTAACATATTATAATAAATTTAGAGGAAGTGACTGACGTATGCCCTATAATCCAAATTCCGGGGCTTTGCCACGTTGATCCTGACTATATTTTGCAACAACTCTTCCCAACTTAAAGAATCAATCAAAACAGTGTCTTCGTGAGGACGGCTTCCTGATCGGTCCCAGTTGAAGGTGACTGAAAGAGCCGGGTTCAAAGAATGGTATCGTGGAATGTGAAAATCTTGACGGATCAGTTGAAGAGCCTCCTTCATCGAAAAAGTCGGTTCGCTTTGCGGCGATGATCCATTTAGGAAGATTCACGAACCTGGTAATTGAGGTTCGTCAAGCGTGTGCGTCCGTACGCCCGCTTCGTTGAGCCATAAGTGATAATCACCTGGGGAGGGATAGAGGACTGGGAACTGACATTGAGGGCAGATGTAGTGGACTTTTGCGGAGTAACGTCCATGGCAGAGAAATCGATGTGAGGCTGCGAGTCGGGAGTAAACTGGTATAAGGTGCCTCGTCGTGTGGAAATTTATCCTCCATTTGAGTGGCATAGGTTTTGACCTTAAAACAAAGAGGAGCCCCGATCTCTTCTTGGTGCCACCATATATTGAAACGTAGCAAAGAATACAAAGGCCCTTTAGAACTCGACGCTTGGAAGTCGTACGTGGGCTTGGCGCGGACGACAAAGGAATTCTTTTAAACCTGGGTTTTATGGTCGACATTAAAATGTATTTATATCTCCAATCTTCACTAGTATCGTTCCTAGTTGGGGATTTCGTTACTGAGGGCTCCATCGTGGCCGATGTGGTCAGGTGGGTTGAAGTGGGTTTGTACACGCGACAAACGAGAGCAAATGGAGCACCGAGAACCACGGAACGGCGTCCAATGTGTAGTCTGCGGTTTTTTTTTTGCGTATAGTGTTGTCGAGTACATGAAGTAGAAGATGCCGGTAGGTGCAATCAGGGCTAAAAGATTTGGTATGGCCTAAACCTGTGGAGCAGGACTCTGCGAAGTATTTTAAACAGGTCTCCATGTAGTGTGGCGTGGGACTAACACAGTTCCACAACTGATCATCCCACGAATTCACGACCACATGGTCAGCAATCCAGCGGACCAGCTCCACGACGTTCAAATCGCACGAAACTCTGAGTGGTCGTAGGGGGATGGGGAATGTTGACTCCTGTGGGAAATGAACAACTCGATAAACCGGGCTCAACCTATATGGGACGCCTCTGGTTCCGGATGGTTCAAACTTTTCGCCTAGATAGTTGGGGATGTCAGCATTCTTCGCGGCCCGTTTCAAGTCCACACACTCTCTATACCCATCACGGACGACTTCTTCCTACTATTCTTAAAATAAGAATAAGATGCCCACCTCTATATCCGCTTATTCGCTTCTTTGGAGCTTCGTCACAAACACCCAGCACACTAGCCCTGTTTGTTCCCGGTCGAGGCAGTCCCTGATACTGATATAATGTCGATATTAAAAACCTCGTTAGACGATGATAGCAAGGATCGCTCTTCTGTCAGTTCTCCTGGACCTCATTCCGCCAACGACGCAAAGATCGCAGAAGTATACAATGCAGATTTTCAGCAGGCAGTGGCGCACACCAAGTTGAACCCATGGAGTAGGACTAGCATTCAGGTGCGAATGTACCGCGCTATGATATGATCTCACTTACTGATTTTGAACTTGTGTGGCAGTTGTACTTCATCGTCATGGTCGGGTTTCTCAATGCCGTTTCGTCTGGGTTCGACGGGAGTTTGATGGGTGGGATTAACGCTATGCCTCAATATCTCGATTATGTGAGTTCGGATTGACCATGTTCTGATCATTCCCGCTCACCCATAGTTAGTTTCACTATAAATCAACTGGAGCCTCCACCGTACGCCCATTCCGATTTCTCAGTATACTTTGATTAACCAGTCACCTTCTAGGGTATTGTGTTCATGATTTAGTGCGTCTAGTTCTACACTTTCATGCCATGCATTCATCCCTCTTAGTGTGGTAGGAAACTGCGTCGGATCATGTTTTGCGGGCCCAGCATCAGACCGAGTAAGTGGAAAAGTGTGCTTTCCTCACTAACACTCACTTTCTTTCTTACAGTATGGCCGCCGAGGCGGCATGTTTATTGGAGGGCTGTTCATCCTCATCGGATCCGCTATTATCACTTCTGCACAGAATGTTCGTGCATTCCTCGGCGGGCGTGTGCGTCGTTTGCTTCTTGCTGTATTCTCCCCATTCTCACTTAACTCCTAGTTCCTTCTCGGCTTCGGGATTGCTATATCTACCACTGCTGCACCCACCTGGGTGACTGAGCTAGTTCCGCCGCAATGGCGTGGTCGGCTCGGCGGCATGTATAACTCATGTTTCTTCATCGGATCCATGCCTGCAACAGGGGCGATGGTTGGGACCATCAAGATAAACTCAACGTGGGCGTGGCGCCTCCCACTCCTCCTTCAGGTTATCCCACCAACAATTGTGATGTCTGCAGTGTGGTTCTGCCCCGAAAGTCCCCGGTGGCTTGTGAGCATGGGTCGACACGAAGAAGCAAGGGCAATTCTGGTCAAATACCACAGTAATGATGGGAACACGAATGCGATAGTCGAACTACAATTACGGGAATTTGAAGAAAGTATTGAGAAGAAGAAGATGGAACCATTCTGGGATTATAGTATGTTAGTTAATAACAGGAATGCGCGTGTGTATCTTATTTCTCTGATTATCTTCTATGAAACTTGTTGATCTGACCGACGGGGTTTATCCCCATAGGGTGGCGGATGTCGTGTCTAACTCTCATGTGTGTATGTACTCCCACTATTATGCACGTTTTCTTCCTCAACCAAATAATCCACTAGGTAAACGGCCAGCTCGCAGGAAATGGGTTGATTACATACTTCATGCCCGTTATGTTCCAAAATGCTGGTGTTACTTCTGCACAGAAGCAACTTGTGTAGTACGTTATTACACCCCTTCCTCAATTGTCCTGGTCATTACTAACAAAAACAGTAATTTCGCAAACTCAATTCTTTCCGCTTTTGGAGCATTCTCTGGTGCATCTATCACGGACCGTATCGGTCGCCGACGAAGGCTCTACATTGGAGCCCTCGTACTAGCTGCCTTGCTCGCTATGGTTGCAGCACTGTCCTCAGAATGTTTGTTCATAAATCTCAGTCATCATACCATTGATTTCTGATATGCTCATCAATTAGTCGGGAAAAAAGGCAATACAAACATAACAGGCGCAAACGCCTCGATCGCCATGATATTTTTGTTTGGTATAGTGTATAGTTTCACATATACGCCCTTGCAGGCGCTATACTGTGCTGAGTACGTTCTTTCCATTCTGAGATTGGATTAGACCAGGTTCTCACGACTCGCCCATACATAGGGTTATGAGGCAAGACATGCGCGCGAAAGGAATGGCAGTACATATCCTTATCTCGAACTGCGCCGGGTTGGTCATTTTCTTCGTTTTACGAGTTTAAAAATTTGATGGCTGTTTGGGAATGATAAGGTTTATTAATACGTTCGCGAATAGCGTTGGGCTAGGGAGGCTTGGATGGAAATATTACTTTGTGTAAGCGTATTCCTCAATTGGGCGATCCTCTTCCCCTACATAACCCATTTTCTTTCTTTTTAGATTTGTAGCATGGAATCTATGTGCCTCAGTTTTATGGTTCCTGTTTTGTGTCGAAACGGTTCGCCTCTTCTTTTTATCACGTGAAGTTAGTTTGATTTATGTATGTTTTAGCGTGGTCGCACCCTCGAGGAATTGGAGGAAGTGTTTAACGCTCCATGGCCTGCGCGCACTAGCGCGAAGACGATCCGAGTCGCACTCAAAGGGGATGGGGTGGTTAAAGTAGTCGAGGATGAGAGACATTGACTAACAAACCCTCGCCGGTATGAATAATTGTTATGTATACGTAGTATGTCCAACGCTTTTCATTCATCAATGTTGTGTCTTGTTGAGAACGAAAACTGAACACTGCCTAGAAAACGAAACAAATTTTATGCTTGAGAATTACGTGGGGTCCACCAGTAACTTAATGTCCAAACAAATCATCTTGAGGCGCTTGGGGCATTCGCTTTTGAGTCTCTACGCAAAATTCCTCGCTCTTTTGTACGTTGGTGTTTATACGGTGTTTTCCAGATGGAGCATTGGGCTTGGGCCCGAAGTATTGTGGTTCGTAGGGACGGGTATTATTGATGGGCGCCCAGTCATCCCTTGTACCATATACGGTACGTATCACATTACAATTATTTTTTCTCATAAATTGTTGACTGTATACAACGCGTTTCAGTTTGACCGAATAGTCAGTCCTATAATACGTGTCTTAATGTGAAGGATGGTTGGACCTTGCCCGGCTCTGTAGGTAAGTGTCTGTAAGTTCTTGAATGATGGTATCTATGAGGTTGAAAATAGGCCTGCGTTTCCGATCGTACATACTGCGGTCGACGATGCCAAGACCATCCGATCCTGTCATGACCAACCTTGCGGGCCGGGTTCTGCGCCCGACAGTGATGGTTAGATTGGCAGGAGGTGCATGGTGTGGGCGTAAAAGATATACATGTGAGTGTAGATTGGTCAAATGACGGATGATATATGATGAAATTCATATGTAGATTTCCCTTGGATTCCGCTTTGCCAATCGTCATTAGCGTGTCTGGCACATTTATTCATTGCGACATTGACCTTTGAACTGGTGTCACGATTGAATTGGAAGTTGAAGTCCAGTTCATTTTATGGGTGAGTGCGATATCATTAAAAGGAACCATTCATATTGGGAGTATGCATCCTCATCTCCAAGGGGTGAACGTTATAATAGATATCAATTTCAGTGAATCTGATGCTATGTTAACACGTGTTGATATCACAGTCTATCTCGGCCAATGAATCGAGGCTCTTATGTTCTTCCATATAAATATGTTTTCTATAGGTCTAGCACACCACCCCCCACGACAAGACCTCGGTACGATTCGAAAAATATCGTCCTCATATATTTAGCATTCAACAATGTTTCAAGCGGACAGGAAATATGTCTGACGCACAAGCAGGCTTTCCCCAACTGACGGCCAATATGGACTTGGAGTTGAAAGAAGCAAAACGCGCAGAACTCGCAAAGAAAGCAGGGAGATTCCGGATCCTAATCATCGGCAGAGCCAATGCTGGGAAGACGACAATTCTCAAGAAGATCTGCAATACAACCGACAATCCGGAGATCTACGATAGCAATGGAAATAAGGGACCTTGCTTATTCAATAAAATTCGAATTGAATTAATTTTGCTTTGTAGATTGACCCTTCAAACATCGAACCGACCCAACGAGTAAGCATGAACACGCATTGTATCAATAAGACGCTACTAACGTTGACCTAGCGTGGATGCCACGATATAGCGAACGAAATGATATTCCGAAGTAACCCTAGTTTTATCTTCCATGATTCGTGTGGGTTCGAAGCGGGTGGGAGTGATGAGTTGGAGAAGGTCAAATCCTTTGTAGTAAGACGTTCGAGAGAGACCAAGCTGAAAGATCAGATCCACGTTATTTGGTATGATCATTACAACGAATGTTTTGTATTCCCAGACCCAAACTGACCTGAACTTGCAGGTACTGCATTCCTATGGATGATTCCCGAAGGATCACCCATGCGGAGAAACAATTTTTCTCCGAATCAGGAACAGGGAAAGGTAAGAACAATGCCACACTGGTAACATTAGCTTAGGATTTTCTTCAGTTCCAGTGATCGCAATCTTCACCAAGTGTGAAGACTTGGAACTACAGGCAATTGAAGAACTTCAGGCAAATGAGTACCTTACCTTTCCTGAGGCAGTACGGCGGGCACCCGAGTACTCCAGGCAACATCTTTGGAACACTCATCTAGAGTTAGAAAAGTTCAAGTATCCGCCACAAGGTCATGTATATTTACAATGTCAGGTGGTATTCTTATATTATTATATCATACTCTGAATTTGTGATTAGATATGGAGAGACCCCACACAAATTGCAAAGCACTGGTAGATTGTACTACTTCTGTACTGAATAGAAACACCTTGCAGGAGATCTTCATTTCTGCTCAGCAAGTTAGTCTGGAGATACCAATGAAGATTGCAATATAGTAAGCATGTCTTGCTTTGTTCTAATGGTCTACAAACTTACTGGTTTGCTAAAACAAGTAAAATCATGAAAATAAAAGCAGATAAAATGATTGACAGAACCTCAGGAATTTTGGACATATTCAAAAGAGTAATGCAATACTTCCCATATTGGACAGTAAGCTTGATTTTCTTTTGTATGATATTATCAACATACCATATGCTCCAGGTTGTAAGTTTCAAATATCTGTATCCTACTGTGGTACCTTACTCAAGTGGTCATGGCTTTTGATTTCTTTGAGAATGTAAGTGTCTCAATAGTAATAACTGAACTCTGATAGACAATTTTGGGTTTTATCAGTTTGTGAGTGTTCATTTTATGTAATTATTTATGTGCTATCTTATCACCTAATGGCAGGCCCCACCCCATCATGTGAGTAATGATTTGGTATCATCACCCACATCCTGTTTTATGGGATTGAAATTTTTTAGGATGTGAGTAGTTGATGTGTAGTATCATATATATTTTATCTCATGGTTCTGGAATTTTTCTTCAGAGTGTAAGTCACAATCTCACAATGTCATTTATTTTATATATATCTTGAAAAATTTTTGCAGGAAGTATGTCACTATTTTATAGCATTATTGATGTCTTGTTCAAGACTTCTGATTTTATCTAGTTTGTAAGTCATTATTTAGCATCATTGCTCTATCTCAATACTCTGGAACTCCCCCCAGAATGTGAGTAGGTTGAATATAAACCTTGTTATAGTCTTAGCCTCAAGCTTCCTGTGAAAGGATGTAAGTGACTATTTTATTTCTTTATTTTAATTTTTGTCTGATGGCTCTTAAATTTTTTCTAGTATGTAAGTAGTTGTTATAATATTAGGATTATTAAATGCTGTCTCATGATAATGAGCTTCAAGGATGTAAGTAGCTCTTTTATTTCAATGTCACTTACACCCTGTTCAATAGCCCTGTTACTCCCTAGTTTGTAAGTAATTATTATATTGTATTTCTTCTATTCTATCTCATTTTTTTGGCCTCTTTTATAGATTGTGAGTAGTTAATAATCATGTCATGGTCTTATCTATAATTTGCCTTCTGAAACTTTTCTCTAGCATGTGAGTGATAATTATTTTGACATTTGTATAGTTATATCTTAACCCTGGATTACTCTTCAGACTGTATGCCAGTATTTCAATATTTCTGTCTGAAGCATCCTGTCTCATAATCTTGACATTTTCCTTCAGGTTGTGAGTAGCCATTTATAAGTGGATAATATTTGCCTAACAATGTTGAAAATTTCTTAGCATGTAAGTGGTCCTTTATTGACATATTATTTTCTCTCTAGTAGCCATGTTTTTTCATCACCTTCACCTAGGATGTAAGCAAATTTTTTAAAGTGTCATTTTTTATTTTTCTTATAAAATTGGGTTCCATTTAAGGATGTTGGTTATTTTTAATGACTTATTTATGCCTTACCTCACAACTCTGGGCTTTATATTAGGCTGTAAGTGATAACTTGAGAATATTATTCATATCATTCATCTTGTTTTTTTCTAGTGTGTGAGTGATTAATTCATTATAATATTTATTCTGTCTAATAGTCTTGGTTTTCCTGTTAGGATGTAAGTAGTTGTTTATTGGCTCTATATATTCTCTCTAATGGCTATCATAATTTTTGTATAGCTTGTGAGTAGCCATGTTATACTCTTTCCTACAGCTATAAATTTCTGTTTTAGTATGTGAGTAGTTGTTTCACAGTGTTATTTGTGTCTTTTAATTTTTTTCAGTATGCAAGTACTTATGTTATCATGATATCTATATTCTCTCTGATAGTTTTGGATTTCCCTCTAGCATGTGAGTAGAGGTTTCATTGCCAAATTAATATTTTGCTCAATGTTTTTTGTCTTTAAGCGTGTTAGTGGCAGGTTCACAACATTTTTTATTCCTGATAATATATGGGCTTTTTTCTAGCTTGTGAGTGGTTTTGTATTGGTATTTACATTTTTTCTGAATACATTTGGATATTTTCTAGCATGTAAGTAACCATGTTGTGATGCTATTTAGACTCCTGTTATAATTTTAAGTCCCTTCTAGCATGTGAGTAACTCTCTTATAACACTGTTTTATGATTTAAATGGTTTTTTCCAGTTTGTAAGTAAATCCTTTGTGTTTTATTTTTACTGGCTTCATGGTCCTATGTCAGGTGGTAAGTGTCTATGCAATACCTTTTAAGAGTTAATACAATACATTTCTCTTTTAGTTTGTAAGTCAGATTTCCAGCAATAATTCTATTTTGTTTAGCTTTTCTCTTTGTAGAAGGTGATAGTTCACTTGCTTAAACTATACTGACTTTAATTTATTTGTGTGTTTCTGCATTCAGAAAGTATGTAACCCCCCTACCATTATGCATGTGTATGCACTTATAAATTTCCATAGTTTGTATGTTACCTTTTGCTTCAAGCACTAAACATATATTCTTATTCTCTATAATCAGACAGTATGTTTTTATCTTATACAACTAGATCCCATAAGTTGAATGTATTACATTCAAACAGCTTGAAGACAACAAAGCTCTAAACTCAGCTGTTATACAACCGTCTTGTGTGGGCCGTTGCAAGCACGGCATGTCCGAGTTCGAAATTTGAGGGCCGCTGTCCAATTAGGTAAGTATCTGAAGTTCTGAAGATTTTTACTTGTTGAGAGAAGTGAGCTCATAATTAAGGAATTTTACTTGGGGGTTATATGTAACATTTAAATTATATATTTCCATAAGTTCTACTGATCTTGGGGCCACGGATTGCGCTCAGAGACGCATGCAACGTCGAGGACAAGCTGGTGGTATGCACCGGAGTCCATCGGCCCGGCGTCTCCTGATCCGATTATTTTGAAGCACGATTATTTCTGGAAGGTCATCCAAACCTCCCCTCACCAATCCATCCATTCCCGCCCACAAGGGAGCGCGCAAATCATACAGAAAGGATAAAATATATTATTAGACATCTATTGTACATTCAATGACGTGCTCAACAGTGAGCGCAACCCAAAATTCAGTGTCGGGAAGGTGACATAACGTTCCCGCCCAATCATTCACCGGCAGAATTGACAACAACAATAAACCAGCTATGTAAAGTAAACGGATATGCCGGAAACGAAAAGGATAGATCCGTGATTCGATCACGGAGCTAACCGCAACGTCGGTTCGTTTTCTTCCCACGGCTACAGCGACAGTGCGAAGAATTTCCCACGTTTTTGCCCAGGAATAAAACCTCGTTCTCATACTTCGAACTCGGAACTTGTACCACACACCCTATCATAGCCAGCATTTTTACTAATTATTTCTTGACATTATCTCAAAGGCAGATAAATATACATCCTCCTCAAATGACAAGCAAATTATCCAACTTGGCACTGGTAATTTCTGCCCATGTTTTTGGAATGGCACACTTTGGTGACTTGATATTTTAGCTTTCACTATTGTGGCTGAACATTTGTACTTTGTCTGGAAGCATCACAAGTCAATTTCTGCCAAGGCAGTTTTGGCTGTGCTCAGGCAGTATCAAGATTCCTCTCAATGCATTACATGCATGAGACAAGTCACTGAAGTCATCACTGAATGTCCCAAATTACCTTGGAAAGTTTCACAAGGTTTATTTCATCAAAGGTATGTAATAAAGTTTTTCAAGTTGACCCCATTTATAATTCTGTATCCAGAAAACTTAAAAGTTTTTTCTGGGAGAAGTTGTGTAATATTGTGCTAGCAAACAGGCTGGGTATGTCCAATTACCAACTGGTTTATTCTTTTATTCAAAATATGCTAATTTTATAATCAATCAGACAAAACTGGTCTTTAAAAGCCTACCATTCAAGTTGTGCATTTTGTGTCACTTTTTTTACTGTATATTTACTGTATTTATATGTCAAAACTTTTCTATATCTCTGTCTATGTGTGTAAAATCTTGTACATATTCACTCAAGTTGTATATATCGTCACTCTTTCTAAGAGGCCAATGGAAATGCTAGAAATCTGCCACAAACCGCTGAAATTTGGGGCCAACAGGGTTCACCACGTGACTAACACTACTGTGGGAAGATAGGAAAAAATCTCTTGCTCAAGCTTATTGCTGATCCAAGATTTTCGACCGTCGCCCGAATCCACGAACCCCCATCGACCTAGAATCTTAGGATCCAAATAACGGCTTCTACGATGTCGACAAGTGGGCTCAAGGCGATTGCGCCGGTTCCAACGGCGGCCGATTTTTTGGATATAGTACTTTCGAAAACGCAACGAAAAACCCCAACTGTACGACGAATTCTACAGCTTGATATTTATGATGTTCAAGTGCTTTGAATATAGGTCATCCATAAAAACTTCAAAATCAGCCGGATAAGGAACTTTTACATGCGCAAGGTTAAATTTACGCAGGATACATTTGAAGAGAAACTAGGTGCTATTCTATCCGAATTTCCGATGCTTGATGTGCGTGGTTATTACTATCTTGTGATGCCTAAAAACACTCAATATTCTTGTTGTTTTAGGATCTTCATCCATTCTTATCCTCACTTATGAACGTACTTTATGATAAAAATCACTACAAGCTCGCCTTGGGCCAACTACGCACCGCCCGCCATCTAATAGATCACGTTGCTAAAGATTATGTCCGTCTCCTGAAATTTGGAGACAGTTTGTATCGCTGTAAACAGCTGAAAAAAGCTGCGTTGGGCCGGTGAGCTTCATTGGTCACTGATCGAGTTACCTATTTCTAATATGTTCATCAGTATGGCGACAATAATGCGCCGACAAAAAGATCCCCTTGCCTACTTAGAACAGGTTCGGCAACACATCTCCCGTCTCCCCGCAATTGACCCCAACACACGCACACTCTTGATTTGCGGATACCCGAACGTCGGCAAATCATCATTCATCAACAAAGTGACTCGTGCAGATGTAGATGTGCAACCTTATGCATTCACCACAAAATCCCTCTTTGTTGGTCATCTGGACTACAAATACCTCCGATGGCAAGTCATTGATACCCCTGGAATCTTGGATCATCCATTAGAAGATATGAACACAATCGAGATGCAGAGTATCACCGCTCTCGCGCACCTGAAAAGTTGCGTGTTGTATTTTATGGATCTCAGTGAGCAGTGCGGATATACAGTAGAAGCGCAAGTAAGTTATTTCCCCACTCCTAGACCACATGCCAAACGACGCCCATTAGTGCAAACTTTTCCATTCCATCAAACCCCTTTTCAGCGGCAAGCCTACATTGCTTGTGATAAATAAGATCGATGTTATGCGCCTTGAAGACCTGCACGCAGACTCACGGGCACTTGTACAAGAGATTATCGACGGGGAAAATGTTCAGTGCGTGCAGGTTTCCTGCTACTCCGAGGAAGGAGTGATGGATGTGAAGAACAAAGCATGCGACGCGCTGCTTGCGCACCGCGTTGACACGAAGCTTAAGGGAAGCAAAATCAATTCGGTGATCAACCGGATCCACGTAGCGCAACCCAAGGCACGGGACGATGTTGTACGGGCACCGTTTATCCCCGATGCAGTGAAAGAGCGGAAGAAGTATGACAAGAACGATCCAGATCGACGAAGGTTGCAACGCGATATTGAAGCGGAGGAGGGTGGGGCCGGAGTGTACAACATCAACATGCGCCGTAGGTGATTTTTAAGATTCCAGATCTGTTGCTGACAAAAGATTGTAGAGGATTATCTCCTCGCAAACCCTGAGTGGAAGGAAGACATCATCCCCGAGATCTTGAATGGCAAGAATATTGCTGACTTTATCGATCCCGACATTGCGGAAAAACTGGAAGCACTAGAGCGGGAAGAGGAGAAACTACAAGCGGAAGGGTTCTACGATAGCGATTCGGATATGGTATGTCCTGTCTTTTGATCACTACCATCACATCTAACGGGAGCCACAGTTCGATTCGGATGACGAACGTGAAGCGCAGGAGGCGGCGGTGGCACTATCACACAAAATTAAATCGCAAAGTATTAAAAAGTCGAAGAAGAACCAGGCACGGTTGCCGCGGACGGCTGGGCTGCGGACACTTTCGGAGCTGACGACGGAGATGACGCAGGCAGGGCTCGACCCCAGCCGGATTCAGGAGCGAGCGGCGATGCTGGCGAAATTGCAGGGAGCGAAGCGGAAGAGGAGCCAAGACGCTGACGAAGATGTTGATATGGATGCGGATGAGGATGGCAGTGATGGAGGTGAAGGCTGGATGGATGTCGATGGTGAGGAGGGTGAAGAAGCCCCGAAGAAGCGTGTCAAGACAGACTCTGGTGCAGTTGCTGTAACAGATAGACGAGCTCCGAGGTCGGATCGTCGGTTGGCGGGTATGCGTGACGAAGGGGTACGTTTTTTAAAATTTTTCGAGCGATGTTAATTTAGCTGACGGGGTTTACAGCAAGCGAGCCGTGCAGTCAAACTACGTAACCTCGGACAAAGGCCGCGTAATATGCTGGCGAAAGCAGGCGAGGGAGACCGCGTCATCAAAACAAAAATGGTATTTTCTTTTCTGTGGGTTCTCCGGTATCGTTTGCTTATTCACATTCTACGATTTCTAGCCGAAACATCTTTTCGCTGGCAAAAGAAAAGGCGGGAAAACGCAAAGACGATAAGTTGGAACCCAGTTTCAACATCTTTTTCATGTTATTTCATTCGTTCATGTATTCTCGGGTTGTATACAATCGATGTTATCTCCACATCCATCTTCTAGACGGACAGACAACAAGGGTACATAATGTGAACTACAACTACGTAAAAAGAGTAGGGGTCGAAAGCGAAAATGGCATTCCATCAGTATGGTAGCCACAATAAATCAGGGATGGCGAGATCCTAAGACGATCTCTATCGATATCGTGTATAGTACAAAAGGGAGAGAGAGAGGTGTCCTAATGACATCTTTCGGGGTGGTAGTTATGAGTAAAAGTCTTAGTATATATAGGGTGAAACCGGTATCAGTCAAGGTATCGCAAAGAAAAAAGTAATCCAAGGTCCTGGTCCATCTAATCCCAGTCAATGGACAAGCCACCAGGCCCGGTGGCGAGTCCGATATCCCGGTCGGCCTCTCGTTTTAGCCATTTCATGGCGCGTTTGTCATCTTTCAATAGTGGGGTCAACTTCTCCAGACATCGTTGGTTGTGTTCCTGGAAGTAGAATACCGGAAATAAGTATGCCTTGATCCGACTATGGAAACGTGCACAAGTATGAGACTAACTTTGAGCCATTGTTTCTCCTCCTTAGTGAGCATGCCTTCCTTGACCATCCGGGTTTGTATCGGGACGCACGTAAGACGTTCAAATCCAAGCCAAGTGTTGCCGTTAAAGCCATTTTTGGTCTGTTAGGACCCAGGCAACAGTCAGCCTACATCCAAGATAAGAATAACAAATTTACCTCCACGTGCCGTACGGCCAGGGCAGATTCAATCCGCATGCCCCATTTCCCCTCGTTGTCTGCATGGCAACTTAATTAATAGGCGCTAATGAAGGGTATGCAGTGTGACTTACAGAAGCCAGGTTCATTGGTGATAACGTGGCCTGGCACCAAGGGAATGCTGCTTGAGAAGCTCTGAGGACCTTCGTGAACAGTCAAGAAAGACCCAAAGCCATGCCCGGTCCCATGCTGCAGTCACATAGATATAGATGTTCAAGATCCGTAATGAATTGTGGACAAAAAGAAGCAACGTACCATGTAATTCAAGCCATCTTTCCACAGAGCTTTACGTGCGAGGACGTCCAGCTGATGACCAGACGTGCCCTCAGGGAAAACTGCACTATCAATAGCAATCTGAAGGAACGTCAGGTAAGGTAGTTATCAATAAGACGATGAGGTGAACATACATGACCCTGTAGAACCCGCGTGAAAGCTTCCGATTGCTCAGAGGATGGTCGGCCGAAATGTACTGTCCTCGTGGTGTCGCACGTCCCATCCCTATACTGTCCACCAGAATCACTTGGAAGAGGTTAGTCACCCGGCGGAAAAAGGGTAAAGACCACCTTACTTGAGATATGGGGTATCCCGGCCGATAATATGGGCAGAAGCTTTCTTGGGTGTATAATGTGGAAGGGCAGCGTTCGGGCCAGTTGCAGAGATGGATTTGTACGCAAGTCCCATAAAGTGTTTATTGTGTCGCCGGAATTCAGTTAAGCGTGAAGCAGCTTCGTATTCGGTGATCTCGTAGCCTTCGGAAAGCTTTGTCTCCAACCAGGCAAGGAATTTCACCTAAAGACGAATTATCAATTTGCGCGTAACGAAAAGATCAACGCAAACTCACGAATGAAGCTCCATCCCGCAAATACGCCCTCCTCAGCCCATCTATCTCCCTCTTATTTTTCACCGATAACATGGTCTCAACATATGCAGGGGCAACCGTGTATCGATAATGTGTAAGCATGAGAGAAATCGCGTAGGACGTTTGTGGCGTGATAAGGAGCTAGGAAATGTAATAAGAACACAGAACCGATCAAAGAAAAAGAAAAAGACTAACCCGGCCCTCTCCCCAACTCCTACGTCTCAGGAATGCCCAAAAGTCAAGATAATCTTGACGTTCCACACCTATGGACTTGATATAATCCAGAGTCTCGTCGGTAATCTTGGAAGAGTCTATAAATATGATTGCGCTTTCTAAGCCAACGAAAAGGTAGGCGTGGAAAAGGGGATTGTGGGGTATGTCCGACCCGCGAAGGTTCAGAAGATACGCTGCAGGATGAATTGTAAGTTTTGTTCAACCCACATCAGATAGTAAACTTACCTATGCTTGGTAAAGCAGTAATGAGAGTTCCCACTTGCATATCGCCGAGTTTGGGTGGGGTTTTCGAGTAGGTAGGAATGGTTGCTGGTTGCTGATGGATCCATTCCCGCAGCTTTCTAATTTTTTCCGTTGCTTCCATACCTATTAAAGTATAAATACAAGATGAAGCCCGAGCGCAAGCATAGCGTACCTGTAAACTCGTACGGCTGAATATATATCGGGGCTTTGGACTTCGGAGGCTTGTCCTTCCAGACGAGATCGACAAGATTTTGCGGAGGGTAGACGAGCTTCGAATCGAGAGATTGTATCTTGCTATTAATGAGGGTTGCCTTCTCGTGAGAGATCATGCGAGCATCGATTCCAATCTTGTCTCCCTTCGTGCGCTCCTAAGATGGAAGGGAAGCATCAGCAATTAGGGAAGAGGAGGAAAACAGCAATACCACTCACCACCAGCCATTCTATCCAGTCCCTTGGTTGCCCAACAGCCCCAGCTTTAATCAAAGTCCAGTTTATGTCTAATTGTTCTTTGGCCTGAAGCCAATATCGGGAATCCGTAAAAAGGTATGCTGATGAGGTGGTTATTATGGCCTGGCCAGCAGTGCCGGTAAAACTATAACAACATTAAGCGGGTGGAAACGCAGAAATAGCGGTATGTGCTTACCCAGAAATATATTCTCGTCGTTTATCACTCTCTGCGACATACTCAGATCCGTGCGCATCCTCACTTGGCACGATACTAGAGGCAAGAGTTAATTCCAGATACACGGCCATGACGCAAAAATCACTCACTAATAGTCCAAGTCGTGCGTAGCCATATGTCTTCGCAGGTCTTCCAGCTTATCTGTTGTATCCCCACCTCTTATTGAATCCACCTCATTTATCTTGCGCTCAAGAGCAGAGCCAACAAGGGTGCTCATGGAATCATTGGGATAAATTTGAGGCCGGCGAGGTAAGGGTACTTGCGTTGAACCGGTTCGCTGTGTTGACCGGGTGTGTGTTGTTGACTTACTGCGTTGAGTATCCTGAGTCCGACGAGTGTCTTGAGTCCTAGATGTCGACTGTGTCCGGTGGGTGTCCTGTGTCCGGTGAGTATCTTGCGTCCGTTGTGTAGACCTACTCGCTTGCGTAGATTGCGAATTACTCCTGTGGGGGCCATTGTAAAGTGGAAGGTTCGTTTGCGATGTCATGGAACCGGGTTTCTCCGCCATATCCCTGTCCATATCCATCTCTTTCTCTTTCAACCTCTTCCCCAATCCCCATCCGTAACCCCATTTCGAGGACGTGGTGGACTTCTTCGTCCCCGTCATTGTGTTCGAACGAACCATTTTCGAACGGCCATGGCCGTCCTTTTGAATCTCCGGGAGCGTGGACGGGACCTCGTCGTACTTCTCAGAGTCAGTGACAAACGTAAGGTTATCTGCCATACTAGTCAGGGTTGAGGTGGGAGAGTAGGAAGGATGTCGGTTCAGTTGTTCTTGTATGTGCGACGCTTGGCCTGAACTTGACCACGAGAGACGTTTGGGTTTAGAGCTTCCGATGAAGGGGAAGCAGATAGGAGGAGGTGGTGGGGGAGGAGGAGGAGGCGCCATGGCGGTCGCGGAGTAAAAGTCAAGACTTCAGAGATCCCACCTGCGGCGAGCCTAGCCTTGGGATCAGCCACGAGGCAAACAAGTGTGACGGCGTTCAGAACTCTGCAAAACTTTTCCATTCGTAACCTTTTCCCTCGGCAACGTGCCGCCCGTCTGATCGATTTGCCTTTTATAGACAAGCAGATTACCAGATACATCCGATCATCCTCCGATCACCCCAGAATCACCCCTGCAAAGTCTCTTGGGCAAACCCTGCGAACCCACAATAAACATTCAAGAACGAATACCTACAGATACCCTCATTCATTGGAGTACCACAGCCAAGCCCTATAGGCTTGAGCAGTTCATTCATAAACGGAAGAGATTTTGATCGGCTTTCCTAAGGCCGAGCCAGCCCCTGCTTGGTGAGGAGAGACGAACTTTTTAGACATATCAAAGGTCCAGCTGGTCCAGGGGTTGTGATAATATTGGAGAGAATTCCCAGCCTCGGAGTCCGGCTACGGCCTATCGATCCGGAGTGCCCCGGAAGGTTGCCGATAAAAGTCTAAACTCTGGGCAAGGTCGACGGGGGATCATGAACGGCCTTGAATGACAGGCGTGGTACGATAATGACTCTGGTATTCACATACGACACAATAACCATCGCAGTGCGTTAGAAATGACTTGAACGTGGGATGACCTGCCCAGGAACGCCTCCGCAGCATGCGGAAGACATGCTGCTCCCTTACCGGTTCGGGAAGGACACACCCAGGTCGCATGTCGAAGGTTTCTATTTTGTTAAGAACCAGGGTATTGAGGCCAAACAGGTAATAAAAATTTCCCTGCAGACCTCAAGACAAGCTCATTCAACGAAGCATGGGACGCGGTGGGATGTCCCAACGATTGCATCATTAGGCCTAGTATCGGATGTGAGAGATGAGACGATAACACGGGAAGCCCCACCTAATTGGTAAAGATCCGGGCGAATCAGGTGAAACGAGGGTTGAGGCTTTCATGAGAGCTATTTGCCCAGTTGGCGGAGCATAAAAGTTGCTCATAACGAAGTTCTCTCCGTCATTGAACCGGAATCGACCATCATGACCTGGATTATTGTGGTGATGCATGTCAGGGTGACATTAAATAGCGGTTCCACCTTTCATATAAAAATTTTTAACTACACCCAGTGCTCCCGAGATGAACATCGAGATGACTCCATCTTCGAGATGACATGGGATCGAAATTAGGGACCATGTCCTAGGATACCCATCAGGCTGGGAGAACACCGGTAACTAGAGTCCCATTGTTGGAGGAATCCCATTCTGAGCGCTCCTGCTCGACAGGATAAAGAAATCATTCCAATCCGGCGAGATCGATAAGAAGTCTTCGTCTGTGAACATGTGGTCCTGATGCTGTATCCATATCGCCGAACCGGCGACCCGACCCAGTATCGTCCATTTCACGTTTGCTCTGGGCCAGAAGCGGGCTCCCGCTCTCTCATATGGTTACCGTATTTAACGAGATGGTGCGTCAAGCGACTATGAGTGGAAACCTATATTTATGAAATGAATTGAAGAGAAACGCGCATATATGCGGGTGCTCACCATCATATTTTATACGTGGAGTTAATTCGCCAAACTGTTATCGTTGATGACGAGGTTCTGTACCGCTGTAGGATGTCAGCCCCACAAGTTTGTCTTGATGGTTTGAAAGTGTATAACACCAGTGGTCTTCAATTGCTAAGGTGAACAGATCCAAGTAGAATTGTATCGTGATGCTTTATGAAAGCAAGGGTATCACGGGTATCCCGGATACCTAGTGATGAAAATTTGACGGGATCTACGCCTTTATCTCGAGCAATATTGTATATGCACGATATGACTCCCTTCTAGATCTGCCTACCCCGTACGGTAGGGTCTCGTGTGCGGGAACTTGAACATAACTCCAGTGGGATCTCCAGATGGACCAGATGACATATTCCGGGGGAGGTATTACGATCTTAAAGCTGGGCGACCTGTAAATGGGGAGGTCATCGTTGAGGAGAGGAATGAGTGCCGCCGTGGACTTGGAAGAAAGATCTGGAAGCATTGAAGAATGACGTCAACCGGCGTCGAGCTTGAACGCTAAATTATAATTCAAATATGCCTAAGCGCCTATATGTGAGCACGTGGGAAGCGCGTGATCCAACGCGTAACCAACCCCGACTTCAACTTTCCCCACAATGGTCTCCGCGTTAGTTCTCAAACGGCCTTTTCGGTTGCTTCATCTTACTCCGTCTGGATTTACATACAGAAGATATCAAGCCGCTCCACGGCAAGAGGTCGAAATTGAACAAGGCAGAATGTCGGATCTGAAGAAGGGGCAGACAGCGCTGTTAGAGCCCTGTAAAACGATTCTTCCACCACCACCACCATCACGAATCAGTAGGAATTTCGCAGGCGCACGCGAATGCTATCTTTATCTTCTACCTGTTCCCTTTTGAAGCATACTACTGGGTTTACTGATGCTGTATACCATATATACTCCTCCGCTGCATTTTTCATCATTGGTGTAGGTTTTTCTTCGGTGAAACATAACATATCATTGGGGTTTTCGATTCTTAGTGACGTTTTTCGGTCTTAAGTCCATACCTCCTGCTGTTTAAAAGCCTCTCTACATCGTATCTCGTTACCACATCCACTATGGGGGGCGGTCCTGCTATTTCCACTGGTACAGCCGATTACACTCAATTCATAGATCAAACCAGACCCTGGTGGAAGAATAAAAGTGCGTGTTACGATCCACTAGAGGTCCAAATCTGACGATCCTTAGGGATTCTCTTATTGAACCTTTGGATTTCCCTTTTGTGAGTTATTTCGCCAGCCCTTGCTTCACCCTCCCATGTCTGATGTACTACAGATTGATAACTTCATCGACTAATGGATTTGATGGTATTTGGAATTCGTTACTCCAATTACTTGAAGTCACTAAGATTCCATTCGATTTACAGGAAGTATGATGAGTTAGTCAAAGCTTTACATCGCACAAAGAATTATTTTGATTGCCCTATTTCTAGACGGCCTGCAAACCTTGGACCAATGGAAAGACGCATTTAACAATCCTACTGGCGGCAAGGTATGTTCTAGCATCACGTTATGTAAGAAGGAAGTTAAGCGTAGACCCTCAGATTGGTCTTCTCAACGCAATCCAGGTCAGTCAATATGTCAAGTACTTGCTCTATTATTTAGGCTAAAACCTCTTCAGAATATCGGAGCCCTCGCTGCCTATCCCTTTGCGCCATACGTGGCCGACGGTTTTGGACGACGTTCCTCTATCCTCTTTGGCGCAAGTCTTATGATAATCGGAACCATCCTCCAGACAGCTTCGCATGCGGTGGGCATGTTCATTGGCGCTCGGTGTGTCTTCTTCCCTACTACGAATATCTTTCAACGCTTACCTGAACCCAGATTCTTGATCGGTTTTGGCCTCACTTTCGCGGCGTCTGCCGCTCCTTTACTCGTGACGGAGATCGCTTTCCCTTCTCAACGTGCCCAGTTAACATCTCTGTATAACTCTCTTTGGTATCTGGGGAGCATCATGTAAGTTCTGACAAATATCTCTGACAGAGTCTAATTTTAACGATATTTTATTAGCGCTGCTTGGACTGTGAGACTCTTGTAATATGATGACCTGAGTCCCTTACAAATCCTTCCATTTCAGACATTCGGAACGTTCAGTATTCCGAGTAGCTGGGCATGGAGAGTTCCATCCGCTCTTCAAGGTTTCCCATCTGTTCTCCAAATCCTCTTCATATGGTTTGTGCCGGAATCTCCTCGATGGCTGGTAGGAAAAGGAAGGTATGTATACAAATCATTATTCGTTAATTGGATTTGAATTTCTTATTCTTCGTTGAAGAGAGGCACAAGCCCTCAAAACGTTGGCATACTATCATGCGAATGGGAATGAGTTAGCGCTTAATCCACGAAGCTCGATTAAACTATCATATTGATCATTCCAATAATCTAGAAAAGACCCCTTGGTGGAGTATGAGTTTGAGGAGATCAAGGCGGCCATCGCCTTCGATCGCGACGTGGTATCTAACATCGGGTGGTCAAGTTTTTATAAAACACAAGGGAACAGAAGGCGGATGCGTATCATTATTGCGCTCGCGTTTTTCTCCCAATGGTCAGGAAATGGGCTTGTGTACGTTCTAATTCAAACCGTGGGATCACATTTAATATTCTACTATAGGTCATACTGTACGGTCTCAACATAAGGATGCCGAAACTCCATTCATCCCAGTTTTTTTAGATCTCGGCAAGGTTTTTGATGCCATTGGGAGTGAGTTTATCCAGACATCCCCGGGGAGTTAAGCTAACTTGTCCTCACAAGTCACGAATCCGACTACACAACTGCTTATTGTGAGTGGGTTCTTTCATGAAGATACTCGATGCTTAGTGCTTGCGTTAGAATGGCATACTCAATATCTATAACTTCTTCATTGCTGTCATCGCTGGTCTATTGTGTGATAGAGTCGGTCGTCGCCGCTTGTTCATAACCTCCACCATTGGCAAGTACGAAAGTTAGGCAAAATGTTACTTTGGCTAACGTTTTTCTTGATGAAGGGATGCTCGTCTTCTGGACCTTACAGACGGTTTGTTTCGCTCTGTACACACAGCACCGTGACCAAGCAGCGGCACACACTGCTATTGCAATGATCTGTGAGTCAATCCACCCAACGGGTCTTTCTTGAGGAAGATAAACTAATGCTGCTTTGATTGCAAGTCCTATTTTACGGTTTCTGTAAGTATTATTTCTGGATCCACATTAATTTTTAGAGATACTCACTTTTTTTTAGACAATGTGCGATGCACCCGTCGTTTGTGCCCATTTCGTTCTAACCGTTTGTATAGATCGCCTTCAGCCCATTGATTGTTTCGTAAGTCTTTTGAACAAAAAAAAGCAAAAAAATTAATATTCCTTTAAACTGTAGATACACTGTCGAAATTTTACCATATGCCCTACGCGCCAAAGGATTCGTTATATTCAATTTTACGATTTCTCTGTCATTGATATTTAATCAGTGAGTAAATCCACTTCTCTGATTTCCCACTCATCAATTTGGGTTTTAGATATGCCAATCCGATTGCTTTCGAAAAGTGAGTATCTGATATATCCGTCATAAATTTCTAACATGTCTGGTGGTTTTCAGATTGGGATGGAAATATTATGTGAGTTATGTATACCACGTCTAAACATATCATTTAACCTTCCGGAAGCTTGTCTACGTATTCTGGTTAGCCTTTGAGCTGGTATTTTGTTGGTTCTTCGTTGTAGAAACCAAGAACGTACGCCATTATTTCCAAACCCTCGTCAAACCAGAGCTAACCCTTTCTCCGTATAGCGCACTTTAGAAGAAACTGCTGCGTGAGTTCTGAACGTAACTCATTGAGAATCGAGGCAGATAAATAACGTTACAACAGCTTGTTTGATGGTGACGAGACGGTCACGAAGATCGCGGAAAAGGCTGCTGAACAGGTTGTTGTCGCAAAGCAACAGGGGAAAGATCAAGATCGCCAATCTGACGAGAAAATAAGTGAGGAAAGAATCAATTGAAGTGTTTTGAGGTGCTTTTGGTCTATGTATGTACCTCTCTGGGGTTTGATTGAGCTTATTTTCTTTCTTGTGATGTACGTGTGCTGTTTAGAATCATTCTAATCAATATGAAATCTTTTCTCTTTCTTTCAATCACTCATAAACAATAAAGAATAGGTATTTTTGATGGGTCTATTCTGAGAACTGCTATGATCTTCAACCTCAACCCATAGGCCTCACCTTTGAATCTCAAAAATTCTGATCAAATCAAATTACGATTTTGGAGGAGTCCTGGAATAACGTATTACTAGAGGGGCTAGCGTCCATGATGTTATTTTAACATTCCGGTTCCTTGACTGTTCCAAGGAGAAATTCCTGGGGAGGTATTGGTCAGTCAATACCTCAGCCGGGAGTGCGTCGCTAAAAAAGTGTAAATGAAAGACACAAGCATTTATATACGCACCGAGAACCACTTGACCTGTGCCTTACAATCGCTGTATTAGAAGGCTGTTGAGTGAAATAACGTGGTAGTGAGATGGAGGCGAGACTTTGCCGATGCTGACCAGCACTGCCACCGGCCATAAATTGTCCACCGCGTGGTCGACGTTCTGTAGGATCATAGATCATGGTCATTCCCCGGTCTATCTGTCAGGCTTCCGGGTAATCCAGCCGCTCAAAGAGTATAGCGGTCAACGGGTTCAATCCCACCCGCCGACCACAGTCGACAACATACAAGTAACATTACCTAAACCAAACCCGAGGTTTGCTTAAGTGCAGTTGGTGGGCTGTAATTTGAAGGCCGCAAGAGATATCGCAAGAAAAGACGGCCTTTAAGAAGTCCATATGGTCATGAGAGATGTACGGCGTGATGGCAGCCGGAGATGCATCATAATATATCAGAAATCTGTGTCCGTGTGGAATAGACGCCCAAGCTGTTTCTCTTTCGCACATCTCATCTGCAAAGTAGCAGCATTGTACTTCGGTCACGACCTCCCTCCCTTCCTTTTTCATTTTATGTGATGTTTCGATTTCGCGTCCTCTCTCTGGCACTGGCTGTATCGTTATGTGTCATCGTGGTGCCTGCCGGTGCCAAGCCAAAGGTCAGTTTCTCTCACGCGCTTCCAAATCGGTTGAGTGGAAGCAAATTTTTGACCACCTCCTACATAGGCACGGCGCGACGATGACAGATTTGGGATGGTAAGTTATTCGTTTATATGTTATACAAATGGCTTAGTTGTGCGTTAGCTGGACAATAACCAGGGGAAATCACCTTGTGCCTTGGTGCAAACCTTGCAATCGTCGTGTTGGTCCATCGCTTTATACCAGGTTTACTCTTGACTGACAAGAAATCTCACAAGGCCAACTTCAAGTAGTCAATCTAGTCAATTCAAATCCGGTTCCAAACCAATGTACTTGGTAGGTTGTCTGTGTTTGCAAACTGACACTACTCGACAACTAAACTTCTCAGTAACAACGTATTTTTCAATATATGGAGCGCGTGTCTCTTGCAGAGAAATGAAGATCTTCAAACGCTTGATAAATGGGAGACGGGGTGCAAGAACGCCTCTCTAAATCTCACGGATGGGTATGAAGATGTAGTATACCTGGACATTCCAATGTGGGCGTTTATGAGGGTACCCGATGATGGGAAATTCAACGTTAATAACGTTCGTGCAGGTAAGCCCCTACTTTCATCTTCGGTTTTCTTTGTTGGAAAGCAGTTTTGGAAGTCATTTCAAACAACAATCCCGCGAGCCAACATTGGTCCATTATTCAAATAATAGCTCCTGTTATCTCCAGTGTGGGGACTCTCGTTCTCGTGGGGGTTATAATCCTCTTATACCGGGCGAAATCTACGAATAAACGAAACCCGTCGAAAAACACATGGGACTGGCGCATTCCATGTTTACGTCGCGCCCACAAAGTTCGTAGAGTTACCCCCAAAGATAAAGATAATTGGACAATCGACCAAATTCCCAATGAAAATGAGCCTGTCGAAATTGGCTTAACTGATTACCCTGTCCCATCCCTCGGATTCCTAGCCCATATAGATCAAGAGCTGGGTCCGCCTGTTCCACAAAAGCCTGAATGGCATCTTCCAGGTAAAGGAATATGGAAAAGGCCCCTGCAGATCCCATCGAAAATTCCGATTCCCTGGAAGGACCGGGCAATCCCAGTGCAGTCTGTTCCCCCTACCGGTAGATTCCGCATAGGCTCTACCGACCACAGTACGCTGTACGGTACTCCGAAAGGTTCGATTGATGGTCACAGAGCCTCAACTTTCAACAAGTTTTCAACTGAGGGTGTCAATGGTGGAAGCAGTAGAGCACACGAGACAATCGAGGAAGAAGATGACGAAGATGAAGACACTTCCTTGATATCCCCTGGGGCCCGGAGCGAGAATCATGTTTTCCTTATTTCACGCCCGGGTCGCGAATCGGGATTTACAGTCGGATCAAAAACCTCAACCTCTCGGACGACTTCTCATCAAGTTCATGTACAACCTCCCACCCCCTCAACACTCTCAAATCACTCCCCTATTGCATTAAGGTCCTTCAGGCCCAAACTGGTATGTGATCATTGCAGCGGCCGTTGAATCGATAGTCATCTTTGGTTTTTTTAGCCATCCCATATACCGCCCCCGCCGACCAAACCAGCACCATCACCACCTATAGTGACTCCCCGTGTCCCACCCCAATTACAATTGTCTCTGGAAAGCCAATCTCATCAGCCTGTAGCCTCCACTTCTCAAATAATGGATACCCATGTTCCACAAATCTCTCAACCCCCTCTATCTATTTCCCGACCTCGGTCATCGGAGTCCTCTTACACCGGGCCTCACCATACACAACTTCAAAGACAACTGTCTACAGAAAATGATGACACTTATCATCAACAAAATTTCCAAACTACGCGTAAACCAGGAGGCGCAAGACCTAATTTAACGACCGTCTCGTCGAAAGAAAGTCTCCAGGGCGCTTTCTCAAACCCACAATATAGCAGTCAAGCTCACCACCGCCAGCTATCTGATTCTGCAGCCAGACGAAGTCCTCTTCACTGGCACGATGAGGTTTACCAAAGCGGCAGTTCCCCCTCGTTTGTTCACAGAGAGCTTTCTATTGAGGAAGAAACTTCAAGATCTACCCTCTCCCATCATCTCGGTATCGCGGGCCCTTCATCACAACTTCCCCGGACCCCGACTCCGATTCCTCATCGCCGTGGCCACTCAGCAGATGATGCAACGTCGAATAACCAAAGTATATATCATCATTCTCCTTCCAGTCACATTCGCAACTTATCAACGGAAAATATCATTCCCTCCCGCTCCGACCCCGTAAATTTATTCCCCGGACCTGTGCGCGCAACGGGTTATCCGAGGTCACAAAGTGGTGCAACTGAGTCCTCGGCTAGTCTATATTCGAACAGTAGCTATCCGATACAACCACCCAACGTCGCTTATCCTCCCCACCGATCGTGAATGTTTCATTGGTTGGCTTTGCTTATTGCTGAGGCTCTTGTACTTAATACTAGAATCGATTTTTATGTTAGCTACGGCAATCGCCATATATCTTGATTTATTCGTTGTTTATTTACGATCGACTTGGACCTCCTTGACACTATGTATGACGCCAGCTACCACTACAAAATCCTGTCGTGCTACTCGGACTTGTAAAGGACATTAACTTGTGACTTGTTTATCGATGTTTAAACGTCAAAACTGGTTCTTCCGAAAGTTTATTTTAACCTTCTCTCATCACAAGAAGTCACTACGGTCATATCCAAACACAGTAGCATCACTTTCCTTACACTCCGGTCCACCAGAATGCTCTCATCATTTGAGAGTCGACAAATGGGGGGATCCACTGGCAGATGACCCGACATGTCTGGCTTAACACGTTTCATTTATTAGTTCCGAGTTGCTGGCTTACCTTTCGTTCTTCAGCTTCGACCATCCTCTCGCCCCGGCCACATCGATCAGGGAACGACAATGTCACAAATTGGACTTGTTCAAGAAACGAAAACTACAGAGCTTCCACCGGAACTTGAACTAAAGATCGCAGAATGGGCCGCCCGAGCTTCTCGCCCTTGTGCAGTCAGGCTGGCATTGGTCGGGAGGCGTTTTCGAGAATGGTAAGCCTTATCTTTTACTTTATGTATACCTAAAGGAAAAGAATATTCGATCAGGGTGGAACCAATCATCTATGAAACGGTAGTTCTTGGCGCGAATCCTGCGGACACAGTCACCACTACGATGTTTTTGAGAACCCTCAGGCTCAAGCCAGCTGGCTTCTTGGCGGGAAATGTTAAAAACATTTACCTTACGAGTGCGATCGCTTCCTCTCAGGCTGTAGAGATTTTGTCTACGTGCACCGGTGCCACCAATATTACTTGTTGGGCTATTCCGAACGCCAACGACAATCATTTAATGGCTTTGTATCGAAGAAACTCATTGCGACGGCTATCATCCAGGTGGGACGCCCTACATGAAGCAGGGTTGGTGAATTTAACACTAGCAGTGCAAAATGAACTTTCCATCACGCTATTCGATAAACTTTCACACCTTGACATCGTCAACTCCATATACGATGATACCACAATTGACTGGACTTGGCTTCATGCCCTTCCAGCCCTCACTCATCTTGCTTTTGGAGATCTATTTATGCCGAGTCACCAGTATCTGTTCGATGTCTTCTCCCAACTCCTCTCAGAATGTAAATTTCTCAAAGCCCTAGTTATTTTATCTTCTGACGAACACTTTCCTGTGGAGTTGGAGAAGAGGGGATGGCATGATCCACGCGTTATTCTCCTTCCGAACTATCACTACCCTAAATCACCACAGGAATATTGGCAAAATGTTCAGGAAGGCGGATTCGACTTTTGGGACTTTGCGGATTGGCAAATAATGCAGAAAGGGAAGCCTAAATCGGTAAATTTTCAAATTCATACAGTTTGGCCTTCCATTTACATTAAAACAAAAAGACTCCCGAGGAAGTTACTGTGGGGGCGAACCTCATTCTACGTGGCCAGGAATCACCGGGTTGAAATAGGTAGCTTTTCCTATGCTTGTGAGGAGCTAAGTTTTCAATTTCTCGTACTTTACTTGTTGAGGATGGCATGCCCGAGTCGTTCTCAATATCTAATCCGTCGGGTGATTCTGTAGTATTGTCATATGGTACTGTTTAGTGTCAATTTCCTAATTTACGCATGTTCTATGAAGATGGAACGGTCATGGTGTCCCTTTGAAATTTGGACTCGGCGGACGCCGCGATCTGACCGGCGTCAACGGCGAAATCGATGGTTCCTGCTTTTAGTGCAATCACGATCCTAAAATTCAACGGTTACCACACCGTGAGGTTCCTGTGAGTGCTTAGGGAATTTACGCCCCGGAAACCCCATATAATTGACTTACAAAAGATTCCCACCTCGTCTTCAAACTCATCTTATTTGCGATGCGTCTCTTAAATAGCGCTACGAGAGAGTTGTCTGAATTTCAAAGTGACATACCTCCCTACGCGATACTGTCCCATGTATGGGAACAAGAAGAGGTCACTTTCCATGATATTACTGATCTTGATAAAGCCCAAAAGATGCTCGGCTTTACTAAAATTATCGGTGCTTGCAACGCAGCCATGAAACACGGCCTCAAGTATGTTTGGATTGATACCTGCTGTATCAACAAAGACAGTAGCGCCGAGGTCTCCGAAGCAATCAATTCGATGTATATGTGGTACAAGAACTCCCGTGTTTGCTATGCCTACTTATCAGATGTCCCGAGCGAAGATGATCACGAAAATATTTGTTCCTTTTTCGCGACGAGTCTATGGTTCACAAGAGGCTGGACATTACAGGAGCTCATCGCGCCTCGAAGGGTAATTTTCTATGGGACCGATTGGACAGATATTGGTACCAAAGCCACTCTTCGACACACGATCTCTACCATCACAGGTATCGACGTAGAGATCATCATGGATGGAGATTTGGATCACTTAAATAGTATACCTGTTGCGGTAAGAATGTCCTGGGCGGCCGACCGCAACACAACACGGGAGGAGGATATGGCGTATAGTTTGATGGGATTATTTGGTGTTACCATGCCACTACTCTACGGAGAAAAGGGGAAAGCTTTCATTAGGCTACAGCACGAGATCATCAAGCAGTCTGACGATCACTCGATATTCGCCTGGTCCTCACAAGAAGAGGGCGAACGGGGGATCCTGGGACGTTCTCCCAGAGAGTTTCGGAACTCGGAAAACATAGAGAGAATCTTGGAAATATCAGAGGATAGCAAACCTTTTTTTATAACTAATAAAGGGCTTCGCATTGATTTACCAACTCTAGTCAAGACCCAAACCTTCTTCGAGCGAGTGGTACTAGTCCTTCTACAATGCCGTTTTAAGGGGGAGCCGGATCCCATAGCAATCGAGCTTTCATGCTTCAGCCCGCAAGGGAAGCTTATCTGCCCCGAAAAGGCCATTCTCACCTACACTCGAACACGCCCCACACAATTATCGGGACTGAAGCAAGGGGTAGGGGTCTTCAAAGAGTGGATGCGTCAGAGTCTCCAACTAGTGAAGTCCGAGTCGGTATATATTATAGACGACTATTTCAAGGCCAATGACGGTGCCTCCAAGACCTCGTACGAAATTCTACTCAAACTCAAAGTTCCCGCTGAATACGGAAAGATCCATCGTACCGAATTCCAGCAGGATGATGGATGGCGGGAAACATCCGAGAATGAATGGAAGTACACAGGTGATCAAGAGGGTATTCTGGTATTCAAACGTCTTGGAGGTCGTGATCAATTTTCAATGATAGTCGGTAAACGGGAGGAAGGATTCATGTACTGCGATCTATGGACCGGCCTCGAAAAACAGGGTGAACAGATTGAACGGCATTTTTTAGATAGAGCTTCAGTGAACCTTACCGATGGATGGTCGGTGACCATCTCTTCAGGGACCTCGGACTACATTTCAAATTGTAGTGACGAATTCAGATTACATGCAGAAGTCGAAATCAAGAAGTCGCCAGCGTCGAGAATCTCTCCCCCCACTATAAATAGGCCAGATGGGAAACTCGGGTGTTTAATTGTACCGCCTCCACTTAAACATGGATTCTCTGTTCCCAGAGAGAGCCTTCGGGATTCTTCAGAAGTAAATTGGGTCCAGCATTCTAGCTGCTTCGTTCTGTATCTGGAACGCCAAAGTTCGCAAGCAACAGGGATATTGACATTCAAAAATGCTGAATCTGGAGACGAATTTTCTTTGCTAGTAGAGCAAAAAGAAGGGGGAATTGATTCTAAGATTGAGGGGAAGATGTCGGATACAGGCCATAGGCAGATATTGATGCATAGCGAGACCCATTCTAAGGCTGCTTATAATGTAGCCTTGCCCCAAGGAAAAACGGTATTTGTTACGGTCCGACGATGCAGGGATGCTTCTGTGGCAGACTTTATAATTAACTTATCAATGTAGAATCATAGTTCTAGTAGTCTACTCTGTTCTCATCAAAGGAGGCGTTTGGTCCTACTTTCTTTTGGGCTAGTTGGTCAGTTGTTACTAGTGGTAATATTCATGCTCGGGTCGGTCGGGGTATCGAGTGTTGAGTATTGGTGTAAAGGATGACTCAAAGAAATGCATACCGATTGTGAATGTCTGAGGCATTTGAACGGGGCACTTGATCGATAATATTGGCCATCTGGTAGAGCACAAAACAATGGAAGGTTGATTTTTTTCTGAGAATTTCCTGGTCATGAGCGCTGAGTACTCAAGTTGGAGAGGTTTTTTTGGGCAGGGACCGTTGTGAGCTTGAATCTTTGAGGTGTCTAAACTGGGCAAGCAGTTTTTTGAGCTTTCTGAGATGACACAATACACCCGTAGGGGGTATTAAACCGGGTGGTCGGTGGTAATCGTTATCAACGCTCCTGCGATTCAAAGTTCCGAGTAAAGTGAGATTTCTAGAGACCGTAAAAAAATTAGAGTTGACTCAGGCGCCAACACTACATCCCTGTGAGGAAAGAGAAAACATGCAACACTCCCAAAAATACCAATAGAAATCTTGGGATTTTGGCCTGCCGCCTAGGTGCTAGTTTGGTAAGTTGATGGGTCAGTTAGGGAAGAATAAAAGCTTTCTGGCATTGAATAACGACTGTAAGCCACACTGGGTTTCGTGATTACATGCCTTGGTTGTAGCCTGAACTTGTGTAGCCTGGGCTGATGCATATGATTTTACGATCGGGTTCGTGCGTTTGTTTGGCCAGAACATCCCAAATAAACCAATAGCCAGAGCCATGTGACTTTCGGAAATTCACTCCGTATCGGACCACATGCTTGAATTCAACGAACCATTCCAAATTCAAATCATGAAAACTCAAACAATACTTTATATCAAAAACTTTCACTAGACAATATGTTTTCAATCCGAGGGAAATAACCAAAGAACCGTTTTGTTAAAGATGGGTGTTATTCCATACCGATCTGACGACAAATTGCTCAGGGTTTGGTGTGGCAATTCGGGACAGCGCAGGATTCAACACGAATTTCACTGGGGAATAATCAAATACACTGGATTGATTCAATGCCATTCGGATGACGTACCCGTCCTGTCTATACCTGGAACGAGATAAAATCCGTTGGATGGAATACCCGTCGTATTGTCGACGAATATCCCAATTGTTTCTGCTGGATGATCTATCCATGTCCACGGTGCGACCCCACCTTTAGCTGACAGTGTGAAGGTCAAATCTTCATTCCGAGTAACTTCAATTTTCGGATTGACGAGTGTGGCGCTCGCCAGCGACACGGGTGTGAACTAGAACAATCTGCTTCAGTAAAATACCAAGGAACAGACCGAAGGTTATAGTCACGAATTGTTCGTTGGTTATTCTACGATTGCTAACCTCCGCTGTTAAGTTAAGGTGCAACCACACGTCGGACGCATTCTTCCCCGGAGGCAAGATAGAATTCAATCCAGTAGCCTCAAATACCAACGAGTTATTCAATGTCGGAACAGCGAAGTTGTGGGTGGTCGTGTTCAATGGGGTGCCGAGCCAATCATACCAGGTCAACTGAGCTGAACCCTGAATCTCTTCCCATCTATCGGAAATAACGAGTGCCTGGAATGTCTCGTTCTCTGCGGTCCAGAACGGATAGATTGTAATAGGCGAAAATACTCCCGTCAACCCATAATGAAGCACTTTCCATCGGCCGGAATACTCTATACTGGACCAACTTACTCCTTGCCAGATATCGTTTAATTGCCAAACCAATGCGCCCAGATTGTTCTCGCCTTGGCCAGCGCCACGACGGTACCAAGCTACCTGGGATACCATAGCCATTGTCTGAAACACCTGAGTACTCCAACACCACTGGGCAAACGTCTGGTTCGTGTCTGTAGTTGACGGCGTCGGAAGCCACATTTCAACAGCCGCCGTCATCTGGGACTGTCCCTGAGGCGCGTTTCGGTTTGGGAACATCAAATCCCCTGCAGGGGGATGATGATCTCTTGACATCACGACGGTCGAGTTAAAAGAGAAGTCATCAGCCGAAGTGAGCACTTCCTCCCAGCTGTAGAATGATGGCATCGAGTGGAATCTAAGCGGGAGAAATATTGGTCTTTTTCGGGAAAGGCCTCAAGAACTCACACACCCGAATTCATTCATGAATCTTACAGAACTAGGCTCAGCCTTTCTCTCTATTCGATGCTGGGAAACATACCTTATCACGGGGAATGTGCTATAATTAAATGCCTGGCTAGCGTCATAATTATATCGTTCTTTGGACCAGTGTGAGTTTTTGCCCCACGGGGAGATAGTTGTATCTCACCGCCATTTCCATAGATTTCTCCGGCGGTTCCATTATTGAATCTCAAAACATAAGGGTCTAGGCTTAATACACCTTTCGTTGTCGAGCAGTCGGTATATGGCACCTGGGTATAGTAGCAGTCCCATTTAGTCAAAGTCCGATTTTTCGGAATTGATAGTACCCACAGATCTCGTTTCGGATACCACGATACTTTGCAGGAAGTCTTGGAACAGTGTCACGTACTGAGCGAGTACCTCGGTTAAGTGGGCTAGATCTAACGAAATGAAAGGACTAACTTCATTGAGATAATGCGTGCCATTCGCCAAACTATGATTCGCTGCGGTTATAATCCCTTCGATTTCGTTGCCCCCAGCCCATTGTACATTACTGGGATGCCTGTTCACTCGCCTAACATTTTGGCGTACTTCCGGCTCAATGGACTCGAGCAGAAAATCGTTGATGGGATATAGAGAATCAGAAAAAATGAGTTCGGACCAGGCAAGTATTCCTAACTCATCACATATAGAATAGAAATCATACACACCGCCGGCCACTGATGAATCGGACGGCTGATATGTGCCACCGCCCCAAATTCGTAGCTGTCAAAACCAAAGACAGAGCTGATCAGATGCTCTGGGCCCAGTGTTACGATCTACCAACCATGTTCTGCCCACTTTTAACCGCGCTCTCGAGCACCCACCTGACCTGATCTGTTGTCGTTCGCGCATAAAACGGGTCGAAAGGGATGATGTTCGTTCCTAAGCTGTAGAACGCCTTTCCGTTGATTTCGAAATGCCAATTGTCGCCGGGTGTGATCCCGCGCTGTTCCACGTCTTCCTGGGTATATGGTGACTGGATGAGCTCGATTGTCCGGAACCCTGTCGTCGTTGTGAAGCTCAACAGGTTCCCGACCGCGTGTCCACCTCCAGGCCCAGACCGGCTTAAATCTACTGTGAGATTGTAAAGCTTTGGTGTTCCGAGGTTATGAGGGTACCACCTCTCCGGGACACCGTCGGGTATTGTCCATATAGCATTTACCCAAAACGAAGTCTTCGTCGCGATTGGAATATTGGATATTTTCAAAGGTTTGGAGATGAGGTTCAGTTCGGGCAAGGACAACGTGAGGACCGAGGATGGGAGATGAACAGCCGATCTCAGAGCAAGAGTGACGTTCACGACCCAGTCCGCAGTTTGGTTAGGTGGAACAGCAAAAGATTGTCCGACCTTGTAAATGTCAACTGATAATTCGTCAACGAATACCGGTCCGGTCACAGAATTTCTACTTGATGGACCACTGGGGGAAATAGGAGGGGTACCGGTTTGACTATTTTTATTATCTTGAGAGGTGGATAGAGTCACCAGGTAGGCTGGTTTATAAATTCCGCTTGGAACGAATGCTGGACCCTATGGCATCATTTTCAAAACAGCGGATAGCGTTCAAACTGTCTTTAATCCTACCCAGTCCCAGCCGAAATCCGATGCGACTTTGCGAATCCACTGGCGGACTCCAGGATATTCATACTACGATGCGAAAGAATTAAGCAAAATTTGAAATGGGGTGTGGAGTGATCCTGACGTTGTCGCTTGTTCTCACTCCAGACCCACCAGGAAAGAATTCAGCATCGGGTCTAGAGGTGACGTTCAATCCATAATACCAGGCGGACTCAAAAGCGACAGTCAAATTGTTATCTTTATTCCTCGGTGAGTTAACTAGGGCTGAAACATCGAATGTATATTGCTGGAACTGGTTATTAACCCAAGCGATCGGGTGCCCATTGAATGTCTGCAAAAGGTAAGAATACAAGCATCACAATATTCTATGAATATTACTATGTTTGCTATGGTGTCAATACCATAGAAAATCAGCAGTGTTGATTGGGGATTTTTCAATTTTAATGATTTTGTGAAAGGTTCCAGGTCCGCCGTAAACGTCCAATTTTCCTCTACGACCCAGCGCTCCGTAAAATCTGGAAATCAAAAATATGTAACATTGGACGTAACCGTAGAGTGGGAGAAGTGCCGGTTTACCATTAATACCAAGCAAGGGCTCAGTTATAAGACCCGCAGCGAGGAGATCCAGGTGAGCCTGAGACGGTGGCCCAGACGCAGGAATTTGAATAGATCCGTTCTGATTTTTTAGTGTCCATTGCAGCTCAGAAAGGTCAAATATTTCTGCAGAAACGACCAGAGAAACTGCCAGCAACGCAAGATAGTAGACGTGGGTTCCGAACATCTTGGAAAATTCGTCGAAGCCATTTGGCTTTTATAGATTTACGTCGTATGATCATTCATCTTCGAAGAGGCTATAAATAGAATATACGCACATCGAAAAGTATCATGTGGTTAAACCAATAATGATAATAAAATAAGTTTGAAGGATAGTGGGAGGATATGCTCCCCGAAAGCAACTTCATTGGGATGATTGGGCGTATATCGTTCATTAATTTTTGTTGCGGGCACTACCCGGCTGTGGCTGCAGCGCCCAGGCCGGTGTTTTAGCAGATAACACGAACACTTAAGGAAGCATTTTACCATATGCCGCAGTGGCGTGGGTGAACGAGATAGGTTCTGAGAACGTGACAAAGACCTAGTTAATAGCTGTGAAAGGCGAGCAATGTTATGTTTGATTACGAAAGACGACAAACCAGGAAACAATAATTTATAGCTATCATGATCTAAGAGATCTGCTGGATCGCACGCGTTTCCGAGCGCCTGCGACTCTCTTCTGTTGCTCTTCCCCAAATATCTGTTTTCTTGCGAAAAAGGTCTTCTCCTTTTCCAAAGGCTGCCTGTGGGACATGGATGCTAACAAACCGCGGGTCTTCGATGGAATCGAATTTGGAAGATAAACTATGTGTATATATTAGGACGCAAAGTATAAGAGAAGGGCACGTCGAGAGGATATCGAAGATGGCATTGGTGACTTTATTGTCGTCAGATATAGAGGTGATGTCGTAGAGAAAGGAAATGTGAGTGAGTTTCGGAAGTATATGAAACCCGGTCCAAGTGATCCACGAGACCCAACGATCCGTGAAATGAAGATGAGTAACCTGGCTGTAGAACACGTTCGTTAAATCGATTGATTTATCATCTTCCTCATACGAGAGTCCAGATAGCATGAATGATAGCCCGCCAAGACGCTGGTTTCCTAAAAAGGGGCGGAGTCGTGGTTCAGAAATCCAACAGTAAAGATAATCAAGCGTCGGGCACAACGCTAGCACACGGCGAGCTTGCCAAAAACCAACGTTGCAATGTATACACAGCCTTTTCACGTATGAGGTATGTGATGGCTTGGCTTCGGCAGTGGATAAAAATTGAACCGCATTGCTCCGATCGTGGAGTGTGACAGATTCATAAAGGATGGGATCCACCCTACGATGTTCACTCCAGTTAGTCAGTTCATCACGAAAGTGAAGGAGTCTAATAATACCATGCTTTAACGCGGCGGGCTACAAATACCAGTCTCCGTGCTACGGTTATGCACTCCCTAGCAGCCCATTCGAATATATCACGTTCTATTTCCAACGGCAATTCGACGACCATTAATATAGTACAGTGAGCGTGACCGGTTGTGGGGTTTATCGATGTACTATGTCATTAGTCCCTCCTTAAGTATCGCAGGTAGGCACAAATAAAATCGAGTGACGGGTCTAGACCTTTGGTCTATTTTTCCTCCGACGAATTAACGGAGTTCCTGTCCGTCCGCATCACCATCAACCGGTCAACTACAAAGCTAGTGCATAAAATCACCGAAACCATGGTGACATCGTGTCAGATGGCCACGTTTGCTCCGCAATAATTGGCTACACAGACCCTACTCGAACTACCGTTTTTCGGAAAACCAGGGTAGGGGTGATGAGTCGAGACTCCAACATCCCTTAAAAAACCTGACGCAACATGCCAACACCTGACTCTAACGTGGCCCTCCCAAGTCAACCAATCGGCTCGAGTCGGCACGAGGGGGAGCAAATTTAGAAGATGGGACTAAGCGCGTAAAGGCTCTCAGGTGGTGATAGGTATACGCCACCCCGAGACCACGTCGCTCAAGAGTCCAGACCCACGACCGGGAATATCAGGAAATAGTGGAAAACTTTAAAATCAAACAAACTTAGAGCGAAGAAAATCGAAACACAGACACAGTTGAGGCGTAACATACCGATATATCCGTACATCCGAACCAATCATCCTCGACCAATTTGAGCGGCTTCCAGGCACAATGCCTCTGATGATAACATGTGGAGTGGCGTTCGAGCTTTCAAACCGCTGGTCACTCAAGCGCATGGGCACCGGTTATTTTCCGAGTGCACTGACTCTTAGGTTAGTAATTAAAACATTGTTCTGGTAATAATCAGAGAACTCACAAAGTTCAAATCTTGATTTTGGAAATTGTCCAAGAGGAGGTGATTCTATACTGACGGAAATTCTAGGCTGCACAACATCACGATCTTATGGAAATTGTGTTTCAGAACTACATACTATTATAGCAAGACCATGCTGAATTTCCCTCCAAGGTGCCAACAATAAAATGGTGAGTGCGGTAGGTAGAAGATTCGAATGAAAGGAACGCGTATATAGGACTATCAAAAGGGGCCGAGGGGAAGGTGACCAAACTTGAATGACTTGGCCATGATCCTGTGATTCTGGAGGTGAGACTCAATCCGTTCATCAAGAGAGTCTATAGCCGGTGTTTCAAGAATGAATTTTTATTCACGCAACTCGGCTCTCGTTCGAGAGTTTCCGAACACTTTCTGCAAAGCAAGCACACTTCCCATGGCTTAGGGCCGCGTGGTTAGAGATGGCCTTAAGGCTAACTCCTATTCACCCCGAGAAATTTTTGGAGAAGGCGTGTCTAGAAGAGACTAGATGCCCTCTAAAAACACTCGAAATATTTTAGAGGGGTAAATTCTGATTCGCTGATGTTCCCACCCCAGGTTCGCACCTATCGCCACTAGTGAGGTGCCGAACAGAGATAATTAAGGTTAGCCAATCAAAATTTAAGGAGCCCATACATATCGTTCTGGTTGAGGAAGTAAAACAATCAATCTGATGTAAATCTTGGTGAGCTGGAGCGAATAAGAGCTGTGGACCTGAAATTTGACGTTTAATCTATAGTTTATTGGAATGTGAGAAATCAATTCTTAGACGTTTGGAAGAAGGTAGCATAAGAACGAGATCATGGGGTCGCACCCGTGTGTATTTTATATAGCACCCTGACCGCTCGCTGATTGGTTCGTTTGAGGAAGGACTTCTCAAAGACAGAAATATGACAGGTATCTTCCTACCTGCGTTGACAAGACCGGCGAGATTATGTAGGTTATCACACTCTACAAATTGAGAATTCCAGGAACTATTTCAATCCAGTATCTATCATGGTCCCAGAAGGCTCGAGTCAGCCTAGGTAAGAGTCGACAGCGAGTTGGCGTACCCATCAGGGTCAAGAATGAAGGCAATGCCTTTCATCTTCCCATCATTAGGCCTCTTCTTGAAATCAACCCCAAGACGCTCGAATCTCTCGCATGCCTTTTCAACATTGTCAACGGTGATTGCAATATGACCGAAACCCTTCCCGGGTTCGGAGTTTCCGCTTGCATAGCCTTGGAAATTGGGATCTGATTCCGTACCATGATTATGCGTGAGCTCTAGAACGCCTGTAAGAACACTGGCGTTAGTCATGATTTACTAGGGTTTCAACCGAGCCGACCTTCACGGTGGAATCGGAGATTTTCTTTTTCTTCTGCTGTCAATTCGCGTTCGTCGTGATTGAATGCAAGGAAATAAAGAGTAAAATCATCAAATTTCGTTTCTGATCGGCACACCAGTTAATACAGCAGTATTCGTTGGTATTATTCGCAATACCAGATAAGAGTTCCATGCCCAAGATCTAAAGGTATTATTAGCAAAAGCCACATGTCGAACCCATCATTAATTACATCTTGATAAAATGCGAGAGACGCTTTGGGATCCCTGATGCGGAGCATGGTGTGATTAAACTATTTACAATATTCATCGCAACAATAAAAAGACAATATATAACAGAACCTGCCTTGAAGCTTGCAGTTTCTGCGGGGCGAGACATGGTGAGATATTGCGCTCAGAGCTGATTTGAGATAAGATGTTGAAGATCGTAAATTTCAAAGAGTCATGATATCATGTCACGTGTAAGGATTGGTTCATCTTCTCGACGAAGTTAGAAGAGGCAAATTTGCAGTCAGATCAAACCAATACTGGGAACTATACTTGCAAGCCCAATGGCTAAATTCAAAAATGAGAAAGGAAAATTAAATGTTTCCGAATCATGATTCTACCGACTACTTGTCGCCGAATCCTCGCACTTGATATGGAAATTAGGGTGTGAAAGGAAAATCCAAAATAATGATCGACCCTACCCCAAGCACGAAATAACGAACCGCTGGATAAAAGTAATGAACGATCGCCGAGAACTAGACCAGAAAATGACAGACAAGAAGTTTGAGAGAAAAGCCCTATCCGCCAAACTTGTACTAAACACATGGAAAAATACCCTTTATCAAGAAGAAAGACTCCCCGAAAACTGGCTGGGAGTCTCCGGGGTTTTAGTGGGTATACGGCCACCAGTTGAAGAAGAAATTGTAGGAAGGTAAGTATGTGAAAGATGGCTAAGTGAGTCCCACACTCTTCGTGCGTAAAGCATTTCCCCGGGGTGCCACCCCTCCCGAGTGATGAGGTTTTTAAATCCTCCTCAATCCAGAGCGAGTCTGAAGAGGACGACTAGGTCGTCGGTCAGATGACTATCCCAAACGCTACACCAAAAAAAAAAAAAAAAAAAAAATAGAAGAGGCAAATTTTCAAATTTAGGTTTAACATCTTGCCAAGTCACCATGAAACATGAAAATCGATCTGGAATTCGCAGCGAGTTCAGAATAACAAGAGGCTTCTCGACTTCAGAAATAAAATAAAACAGGCCACAACTAAATATCAATGGTGAGCGTCTAGACATGAAGCCATATTGAATCATTGATAGTTTATCGTCGTGATATACCTCACGTACTTTACGCACTCGCAGAACCAACATAGACATTTTCGTTATCTAGATAATAATTTAAGCAGATCCCGTAGGTATTCTAGATCTCACTCACAGATCGTAGGATTGGTGATATATGTGTAGTCTGACGGCGTTTGGTTGATGATAGTAGCACCGTTCTTAATCATGGTCACAGTAATCTTCCCAGGAGACAGAGGAATCTTAAGCTTGGTGACCCCAGGTGCGACGTTATTGAATGTCTGGAAGGAGCTGCCACACTGAAGTGTGACAGTGCTTGTCGATGTCGCGAAGACAACAGCCCATAACGTATCCTGACAGGAAAAGTGTTGGGGAACCCATTAAAAATGCTTGGACAAACTTACAGACGACCAATCGAAGCCGCTTGGGCGGGGGAGTGGGTCGGCAGACGCTGTTGCTGTGGCCGGGTGAGTACGTGCCCAATAATAGATGACATCTTGCTACTCCGAAGATGCCAATCTCGGTAAAATAGGCTGGCTGATAACATGAATCTAACGCACCTTGATGGCAGGGAATGATCCGGTCTTGAATGCCGTAATATAGTACTGGGACATATCGTACCAGGCTGTATGTGGCATATTACTTAGCCATGTCGTTCCCGCAGGTTGTGCTCCCTTTACCGGCCCGAGGCTATGAGATGATTATGAAATTAGCGGCGGAGAGACGAGACAATGTCCCAAGATGAGGAAGGCGTACTAATGGGATTCTCCATAATCATTCCTATCATACACGCAAAAATAAGCACCATGTTAGTCCTGGCATTTAGTCCGATCTGCTCACCAGCTAACCATCTCGACGAATGTCAACGTATTTCGCATGGCCATGAGTTGTTCCCAGCGTGTTATTACGAGCCAGTCGTCACCTCGTTGATACCAGTTTTTGAAGCTATAATGGGTGCTAAAATTCTTGAAGGGTGAGAAATAACTCTTTCTGATGCCATCGGATCACGCACAACATCCACGTGCTGACTGTTGTAGCATATCGCGTTCCCAGTTGGTTTATATCTTTCAACGTATGGATACTCAGCAAAGTAGTACCTGTCAAATAAAAGTTACCTACAAAAGTTGTCGTCATCAGTCTAATAGTTAAAAATCCTCGTCAGTGCGCTTATCCCGTAAAATGTTCGGCTCACGGTTTTATTGATGTTTCCTTGGGGCCAAGCACAACCCCAACTTGAATATTCATAAATTAAATTTTCATTTCTGCATTGAATCAAACGACTCACCAATACCAAGAATCTAAACTCGGCCAATTTCCGAATTGACCTTCAATCCCTTCAATGAACGGCATGAGGTAGGCATTCGTCTGCGTCTTGAGACTCGCCCACCCCGAGTTTCCCAAACAGCTACCGAAGAAACTCGAAACGAAAGGTTTACCGTCTATCTTAAATTGATTGGGATGGCCCGCAAATTGGTTGACTCGGCCAACCAGGTCATTGACATCGCAACCCATGGCAGTGAAGTCGAAAGAGATAAAAAGCTTGAAGTTTGTTCCCAAAGCAGCTGCAGCAGCGTATGCAGAGGCGATTTGATCGCGTTGCCAGGAATCCCCGCCCATGTTGAGAGCAAGTGCGTCTCTGTAATAAAAGTGGATGAATATTTACCAATCTGTCAAAAGATATGTACTCACACGCCCTTTGCCTGAATCTGTCGGATATCATCCGCCCAGTCTGCCTGTGTATATGGGAATCTAGATTTCCATCGAAAAAATGAAGATACGTTGCAATACTTGGAGTAGACTAGACTTACGTATCTGGGCAGCAAACCCTCAGTATAAGACACAGTGTAATTTAAGAAAGAGCTCACTGCCGACAATCTAGAAAATATCCTACGTCCACATTCAGTAGACCTACACGAATGAACGCTGACATACATGATGCATAAGTACGTATTTAGTGCCAGCTCGCTTTTGTAGTCCCATTGTCGAATTATTCTGGTATGCTGCGTCATTCTTGGCGGGCTCGCTCCGAGAGAACTGGTCGAAGTTGCTTGCAAGTACCCAAGGTGACAAGATAATGCCAACCATGGCGAGCGGCAATTTGAGATGCATTCTCGATTTCGTTTTCTAGCTTTAGGTCAGTTTCTTTCTCAGTAGTGAGGAAAAATCTGTACGATTTGGGGGCCACTGAAGCACGTTTATATGTTGCGGCGAGTAATCCGCATCATCTTGTGACTGAATTTCACATCAAATTTGTGCACAAGGAAACCAGATTCTAACAACCAGAGTTATCAGCTCGGAAGAGCTTACCAAACGATAAGTATGATGCACACATACAATTGACAGAACAAGCATCCCGAAGCACATGGAAATAAATGTTGAAGAATATCGCCGGTGTGAACACATGGCTTACTCCAATACCCACTTTCTGTGGGACGAGAGAAATTTGAAGTAAATATAGGCTCGTTGTAGAGATGGACTGAAAATATGTTATGTCGCGCCTTGATGGCCACGGTTTGATGAAGATATTCCATGTATGGTCCTTACGAGGCCAGCTTTCTTTAGTAGTTATGTGGGTCGGAATCACAGATATGATGAAAACATACCAGTTCTTCATCAGACATGGGATCGAGCCATATGGAAGGCTTTATCCTATACATTATGTCGGCTAACATCGACGAAATTGGTTTCGCCGAACCCCGCGTGACGTCGCTCGAGATCGATAGAAGAACACGAAATCCCTAAGGCATATGTATGATCATGATGAAAGTTGCAGCATTGTGATATGGTTGCATAAGTGTGTTACGTGGCTGAGAGTTTGGGGTGAGCAATTGGTAAAAATAGCAAGGGTTGTTCGGGTATGGTGGCAAGTTGCAAGGCCCAAGGCGGCAGTGCCCGTTGGAATAGTTTGCGATGCGGGAGGTCCATAGGAGGGAATTGAAGTAAGGACGTTGCTGGGAAGCATGTTCAACGGAGAATGCAGTTTATAACAATAAGCTCTCAGGCTTCAGGCTGAAATTCGAAAACCAGGCCATATGTTGAAAGTGTATAAACATCGACGTTGGAGTCAAATGGAGATGTATAGTTACCATGAGATCGGTGACAGATCCCTCCGACGTACAACAGTAGAAGGACCGGTACATCAGTATTGGTGCAATGGTGCATCTGAGTAAATTTTAGCAGGGGCTCACTGCTCCGAACAGGAACTGCTCAGGGCTGGTTTAAGCTAGATCACGTGTATTCATAATCCCGTGACTTATCATGCTGAGTTTGACTTGCCACCAGTGACCACACTACAGTTACACAGCCAGAGAAGTTTAGAATTCGGTCGCTATAAGGCGTGACTATTGCCTAATGTCTCCCTGGTACGTTATTTTATCATGTATCTTATTCTCTCTAATGAGTTTCACCACTGGCAGGCAACTTGGTGGTATGCAGCTGGCAGTGGCAAAAAGACCGCAATCTCAAATTGTAAATCGCGAACGATTTGGTGCTAGGATGTAGAAAAAGGATATTTGCCAGGTTCCTCAATTTTTTCAGCATGGCAGTGGTCAATTGGCTGCATGGAAAAGTTATGGTGACTTATGGCTATGTTTGATGGTTTCTGCAAGGCTTTTGAGAATTGTCGCAGGACGTGTGCCAACTGCAACCCCGTCCCTAAAAGGATGCGGCACCGATTTTTAGATTGACAACTGATGACCTGTTCCTCAGGGAGCGTCGGTTGACAGGGCGTTCATAGGTGCCAAAGGAAGAACTGTGACATCGGGTCGTCGTCAAGGAGAATGTGAGGTCATGCCGTCGTCGCTATCAGCCTCTCAACCAGCCTTGATGCCATTATTTACTACATACTGCCAGAACGTGAACACGCATATTTTAGTTACCTCTCGGTGTATTGATGTCTTTGACAGGGAATGTTGGCGCTCTTGTCGCAAGAATGTTTGGCGATGATTTTGGCAATGATATTCGTCTTGTGAGAAATGCACTGGTTCTTCATTCTACGCTTTGTATGACGCCATATGAATTAGTCTTTTGCGAAAAACGTAATTCGTGGATGGAGATATGCTTCCTATGCAACACCAAACCTCCTTGACCTCTTTATTGATGCATTCACTGCCTGACCGTGTCCATAACTATAACAACGTAAGCGGTATCTGAATAATGAGCAACTCCGTCATCTCAGCGCTGATTATGTCTTTCCGCTCATTGACGTAGAGTTGATGTCTATCGAAGTCGAAATACTGCTATAACCATTTATGTAAATCAAAGTTCTAATCGCAGGATTCGTTTTTCTTATAGTCAGTGAGTGGGTCTTATCGTGGTATGGATTTACGTAGTTATAAATATTCATTTACTTACTAAGGAACCGAGAAAATGGACTCTTGAACTCTCGAGACCGCGAGCGCTCGCCGTCTAACGTCCATCATTTACATTCTAAGTTGGACTATACATGCGCCCGTAATTATTCTGGCGTCTGTTCCAATCCATCATTCATAAGGAGCATGCCCCTTGTTGATTCGCCTTATCACTTATACCTTAACGTTTCCCCTGAAACATTTTTGACTTAGATCGCATTCTCCACACCCCTCTTTTCATCGTCCATTCTGTGGACGCACACACTCGTTTTACCCAAAGCCAGGTCGTGTCGAGCAAGAAATTCCGACAGTATGCGTACCAGCTTCGCCTCTGTTATCGTCTGGATTTTCTTCCTCCAACACGCCTTCGGGTACAAGTCACACCGCTCTCTTGATAAGACTCTCTACAGGCACCGACGGTTGTCCCCGTCGTATAACAATGTTACAAGTCTCCTGGATAATGGCGTTTCAGAATTGGCGAAGCGTGGTGAGACGAAATATGTATTTATGCATCACGTACGTCTTTTGACTTTCATCATAGTTGAAAAAAACTGATTCAAGAAATAGATTGTTGGAAGTGAGTTCTTCATTTCTTTAGTTTCTCTCCAGGCGTGGTATAACTCCAATGCTTATTCGTTCCAGATACGTACGACCAACCCTCTGTTTTCATCGAAGGGGATTTTCTAACGGTTTCTAAACTAGCTTTCCATACACCCAAGCAGACTGGGCTGATGATATTCAACAAATACAGGCGAAAGGCGTGTAAGTGGTAGACTAGAAAAATAAACGGAAAATTATATATCTCAACTATAGTGACGCTCTCGCCTTAAACATGGGTGGAGACGCCTGGCAGCGCACCCAAATTGCTTCTGCCTATGCCGCTGCTGCGGACATAGGAGCAAATCTTAAACTTTTCATCTCGTTTGATTTTTCCGCCATGGGCTGCGATGTGAACGATCTGGTCAATCGCGTCAACGAATTTGCGTCCCATCCCAATCAGTTCCGTATTGATGGCAGGCCTATGATTTCGAGCTTCACAGGGCGATGCTTGGGGAATTCTGGGTGGGCTAGTTTGAAGGCACAGACAAATGGGTATCTTATGCCATTTATTGAAGGAATTGAGGGCCAATTTGATAGCTGGACGAGCTTGGACTCTTGGTACTGGTAAGTACATTTCAATCCATCGATCGTGAAATAGTATTTATTCTTCCTTTCGCCAGTTGGGGGTGTGCCTGGCCACAAGGGAATGTTGACAAGACCGTAAGGTTCAACCTCGTTGCGTTCTAGTACTTCTAACATTCACGCTATCAGACCGGAGACGACGATTATTGTAAGTATCCCTTTTTACTCAAATCCAACATTCTGACATTCTTGCAAAATAGATTTAAGTCAACTAGGATCACGATATGGAGCTACTGTGAGCAGTTGGATGTTGTACGTACCACAGTCCCATTACCATTATTAAATTGAATAAGTTTACAGTACCCACTATGATTATAAGAATTGGTACCAACGGGGCGACGATTGGCTTATCATTACGCGCTGGGAACAACTAATGGCCATGCGAAATACCATAACATTTGCTGAGATGATTAGTTGGTGAGTTAACCGACTTTGGCTATGCGCCGCTGATTCTTACCATCGTTTCTGCCATAGGAATGATTATGGTGAATCTCACTAGTATGTTTGAGCGACCATATTATACATTGTTCCTCTTATCGAGCGAATTTCTCTAGCTTTGGCCCAGTTAAAGGAGCACAGCCCAGCGGGACGACCTGGGTCAACAACATCCCTCATATAGCCTGGTACGATATGTCCCAGTACTATATCACAGCCTTTAAGACGGGGTCTTATCCGGCTATTACGGTGTGCTAAGCTTTTCTCTATAACATAAAGTGCTTGAAATTTAATGGCTTCTGAGTAGCAAGACGCAATTTATTACTGGGCACGCCCTCATCCGGCCACAATAACAGCAACCTCGGACCCGTTATCTCGTCCAAATGGATTCGATTGGTCACCAGTAGGCCGGTCCCTGGCCCTCACTTATTACCAATCTCACAATCGATTTTTATTAGGACAACCTTTGGGCGGTAGTCTTCTCCACATCCCCAAGTTCCGTTACACTCTCTTGTGGCAGTTCCACACAGACTTTCGACAACGTTGCGGCTGGCGTCACCAAGCTCAAAATCCCTCTCGCCCCCGGAAAGATTACTGTAACTATGGTCAAAAATGGCGCAACAGTCATTAACGACACACCATCTGATTACACGTTTGTTACCAACCCCTCTTTGTGTGAGTTCAATCGCCGAAAGTCCGCTTTGACCTTCCGAACTGACACATGATAGATAATTACAATGCTTATGTTGGCTCCGCGAGTATGTATTGGTTTGGTCGCCGTTGAAAGTGTACATTGCTAATGTCCCTCTCTTCGCAGAAGGTGTTTCTACGTCTCCAACCACGACCGCCGCAACATCCACAATTGCTGTGAGCACGACGGCTACCACCACCACCCCTACGTCAGGCGTCCCTGCAGCACCCACAACAACCACTATATCCGGCACTATTTGGTCCTACCTTGGATGTTACCCCGACGACTTTCCTCCTCGCGTTCTGAATAACGGTATTAGCAACTCAATCCCCAATCAATCAGTTGCCGCCTGCCTGAAAATGTGCTCTTCTTCTGGGTATTCGTTCGGAGGGACCGAGTTCGGTGTTGAATGCTGGTGCTCCAACAAGATTACGGATGGTATTAACCCGGTCCCAGCCAATGAATGTAACATGCCGTGTTCCGGAAATTGTATGTCCTCGTCAGATTTTTCGGCAGATTTCCTTTTGATTTATATCCCGTTTGTAGCGAGTGATACCTGTGGGGCTGGAAATCGGATTTCATTGTACTCCGCGAGTGGCGTCAAGCCTTCTACTACACGTCTTCCAACAAGTGCAACACTCACGCCCACAATGGTACCACTTCCAAGTAGTTCGGTGTACTCTTACTATGGCTGTGTGGCAGAAGGGACATCTGGATCCCGACGTGCCCTCACTGGACCGAATTTTGCACAAGATAATATGACACCAGAGCTCTGCCTGACACTTTGTGCTGACTTTAAGTTCTCTGGAGTAGAATTCGGGTAAGCCATTTTTTTTGGATACCGATTATGTTAACTTACCTCGCACAATTGACGATAGATCAGAATGTGAGAATTTACGATTTTATTTTGTTCAACGATGGAGACTCAACCCATTTTCAGGCTTTTGTGGAAACTCACTCACCAATAATGGCGCAAATGGAGCAGTCATCGATTCCAGTAGTTGTGACGTCCCTTGTTCCGGCGACTCGTCGAGGACCTGTGGAGGTAGTTGGACGCTATCTGTATATAGCAAAGGCTCTGCTAACGGCCCGCCATCAGCTCCCGTAAGTCCATCGTAGCTGCTACCCACTACTTGTTATTTAATTACCTCATACACAGTCTGGGTGGCGTAGCGCCGGGTGTTTTATCGATACACCAGACCGGATTCTTCGCTCATCGATAACATCTGAGGCTGGTATGACGACTGAAAGATGCGTCGACATATGTTCCTCCCAAGGCCACACCATCGCTGCAACTGAGCATGGTGATGAGTGCTTGTGTGACTCGAAACTATTTACTTCGGGAGAAATCCGACCGACTAGTGCCAATGATTGCAATATGACATGTGATGGCAAGTGTATCTTTTCCTTGTATTATTCATCGCATTGACGCTGGTTTTTGGTAGGTAATCCGGCTCAAGTATGCGGTTCAAGCTGGCGAGCTAATGTCTATGTACGCTCGGGAACCTTGTTGGGCGGCATAGGATTGAATATTAACCTTTAATGTATCTCGGTGTTCCCTGCTTCCTATTTTTTGGATTACCAGTCTCCTCCTCCCCTTTACATCCTTTCAACAAGCTACGTTGACTTTTCCTACACCTCGTGTAATACCACTCTTTTAATAAGATTCTCTACCGCGGCGATGATTGCCAACCAATCCTATCATGGCTGTAAATCGTTTACCGGACTAGATGCGACCCCAGACAAGTGACGACCCGGTCACGTCCCGAATCTACTCAGCAGAACCAGACATGTCCCCTGTCCAAAGTCCACTTCGAGATAGAACTATAACCTAGACCCCTATGCACACCCCTTTATATCAGAGAGGACCTGTCACCTCCAACCAGAGGAAGGGGAATGAAGGGAAACTTGGAAGGGGGGGGTGTGGACTCGGACCATTATACCCACGCTTTCTCCTTGGTGAATCTGGTGACCACAGTGGATCAAGGCCCCAAAATCCCATAAGCGAACTTCGGGCCTCTCGGAGGCTCCTGTCGAAGGTGCAAAGATTTAGTTCTGGAGAATTCTGGTATTGTCACTATGAAAATGGTGTGCAAGGCTGGATAACGACGTCTAAGTTTGAATGAAAAATGGAAGCCAATAGCATGGAGATATGGTGACTGGATCCTGGGTAACGGATACCGGGATACTGGAGCAGGTATCATGATCACGGCCTACTTTGAGAGTCAAGCGTTGCCGTGTTGTGACCCTATATAAGGTACATTTCAAATCATAATGTTACTTTCAATAACCTTATTTGCTAGTGATTGACGCCGATCAGACTACGAAGACGTATAATATTGCACATAAACAATCATCTCATTGTTTTTCGCTTTCGCAAATACGGTTCATCTACAAGTCGAATGCCATACGGAACAAATATATGTGTTAAACTGGCTTAGTAAATCCTCTATCCTTCAGCCTCTCGCTTCTTGTCTTATCTGACTCTAAAGCTATCCAGTCTCTGCTGGTTTTTCCCCTCATCACTATTAGCTTTAAATTTCAACCTGCCCACTCAATCCCCTGACGGAAGCATAGTACAATTCACCTGGACCAGCACAGCCAGCGATCCCAGTACAGTGGACATGGGTGTATATTGCCTCCTCTTACCAATACAGAGGGTCCTTGGGGCGGACAATGTCAATGTGTCGACGCTCCATATCGAGTTCGGGGCCAATCCAACTATTTCGCATGGTCCGCAGTTTGACTTAATATTTTTCCCGACTGAGACTTGAGAGCAACATAGTGCACAAACCAGTATTCACACTTGCAATCTACTAGCGTTCATCCATGGGTCCAGGTGAGCCACAGAGTGAAGTTCTCTTTCTGTGATTTTAATATAGCCATTCGTGTGCACCATCAGTATACAAGTAGGAAAGAGTGCGGGTTTCATATTTTTGGAAGTAAACGTATCGCTGTCAGGGTAAGACCTCTCTCGGAACATTGAAAGCAGCTCTGAATCTACAATTAAAAAAAAATAGAACCTCTTTAGTCACTCTGCAATCTACCCCGGTGACCACAAAACCTACAATCAAAGCATCTTCCACATTGGTAGAGTTCAAATCATCGGTAGAAATTACTTTGACTACGACATTCCACCCCCTAGACTTCATCCACAACCCTAGCGAGCACATTTTCTCAAAACCAGACAATCTCGCATGGAAGCCCAACAGGACTCTCACCACATACACGGTCCCGAGCGGCCATTATAGGTGGTGTTGTTGGAAGCCTAACAATCCTTGCCTTCATCCTGGCGCTTAGGTTTTTTTATTTCCGACACATAAGGAGTCGTGGGTCGCTTGAAAATACATCCAATTTCTCCGTCGGCAACCTTAAGAGTGCGTCAGAAAAATTACATTGATTTGATATTTTTGATGACAATCACAGAAATGCTATCCCACATCTTTCTTACTATTTTTCGGAGTCGCAGCACGCTCGATACTATTGCACACCCCATTGTAATCAGCGAAAGCTATCGTCAGCCAGAGAGTAAACAAGGCATGTAATGGGGTAACCGCGCGCGATCGTTAAAGCTTATTATTGAATGGCAGAGCGATTCCGTCGGGTGCAGGAAGAAACGGACGATTCTGGAAGACAGCGGGAACTATTGCGTTCTAATTTGAGTCCTCGAAGCCGCAGAAATACAGGCAGCGAAGAGCCTTTTGCTCATTCGGAGAGGCGAGAAATTGAAGGAAGATTACGAGAGGAATTGGAGCGCATGAGCAACAGGATTGTGATAATTGAGGCTCAGTTGACAGAGGTGGCGGAACCACCTGATTATATTTCCTCCGATCATACGTGAACTGATAACTATAGGCTTAATGATCTTTACTTAGCCTCGTCTTAATAAGAGAAAGTCTATTTGAGGCCTGCCGTTGGGGCACCGCTCGTTACTGGAAGATCCTGACCTATGGATTTAGATGCATTACAAGATAAGTGGCCAATTGTTAGCAATCAAGCTAAATATAGGGGAATATGAGGCTAGAAGTTCACCTCAAATGTATGGGTAATATAGGGGCGAGTGTTTTTTACGTGGGATAACGTTAATTTCTTTAATTTTCCAATACCATCAATGGCCTATGGAAGGTGCGGCGTGGTTTAGTTCATAGAAGGAAGTTGAGTAGCCCACAGTCGAACTATAGACAATTTCAATCGCTTTTGTCAAGTGCCAGCTCGATTGTTGGCTGGGCTTGGGCGGCCCAGCAACCACTGAATACCCCCCATTTTGAACGCTAACATTTAGGGTCAATGGCGTGGAGACAAGAATTGGATTGATCGCTGCTCTTGCAATTAATAAACATAGTATAAAGGAACGAATGTAATAGTATTATGACTCAGCATGAGAAGGAAGGGGGGTGAGGCGTCACACGCATCCCGGTGCGGGACACATCAACCAACCCCACCAGCCCTGGAGAGTATCATGTTACGACTCTACACCCCCGTCTCCTAACGCACAGTCAGATACAGCCCTTCCACAGCCACATTCGCTTGCCACGCGCCCAAACGTCGCAAGGCACGCAGGGCCGCCGGTGCAGGGAATATCAATATCATTGCGGGGAGCACAAAGGCAATGATTGCGATCGTAAACACAAGAGTGATGCTCGGCTTAATGACAAGAAAGTAGAATAATGCTTGGTATGAAGTCGGGTCCGTGAACTGCAGATATACAACGCATAAGCATATATCACAATGTCGTGCAATGGAGCGCGGCTCGCGATGGATTGTGTAGATGGTAGGAATAGGGGAGAAGAGAAATAGCAAAAAGGACGACGTACCATCGCGTATGCATTTTTGTAGAATGAACGTTCGCGGACAAGCCCTCCAATGGAGGCGTTGCCAGCTTCAATTTCCTCGCTCGTCGCCTCACGCATTCGAGTAAATATAGGTCGCGGAGGATAAGGCGTAGGGTATGCTAGAGGAGAGTGGTAACGCGTCTGCAAGGCGAGCTGTGAATGAAAGTAACGAGTCGAACGGGGGGGTATCAGGTCAAGTCGATAAAGAAAGTAAGAGCGAAAAAGGCAAATCGTACCTCTCCTCGTGCAAATGCGCGTGCCCCAAGTAAGTTGAAGAAGCATAAGATGGCCCCCAATGGAAGTGCCATCAACAGTGTCGTTCCCGTCTAGAAGCACGTAATAAGCCATGTAAAAGACGAAAATAGAAATGAGAAACGGTGCTAGGAATTGCAACACGCACCACAGTGAATACAAACATATATATCCATGCTGCCAGGGCGTAAGGGAAGTTAAAGACTGCAAGGTGCAACAATGGTCTATAGTACACCCGCTGTCCCATCGGCCGGAAATATCGCGCCCATGCTGCTGTCGAGAAGAAACCACCATGATTACGCCTCGAAGCCGAACCACCATGCTCGGGTTCATGTTGATACCCGTCAGGGCCCCGCACGCCCGGTGCTAGCAAAAGCCTCCCCTCGAAGTGATTATACAAGTCGCTTTCCCCCGGCTCTCCGTCCTCTTCCGTACGGAACAGAGAGAATACAGTTTGTGCCAGTGAAGGCGCCACAGATACTGTGCTTGTATGTGAATACGACCGTGGCCGCCCAACAATCCGGCGGGTAGTGCTGCGGGGTGTCGGTGGAAGGAAAGGAGAGGTCTCGTATGATTCAGTGTCATCATGAAGGTGGTCATGGTCTTGGTCATGGTCGTCTGAGAAAGGGACAGGCATCAAAAGGAGCTGTGGTGAATGGTGTGCATCGTCAGAGTAGGAATCTGTGGATGAAACCTGAGTGTGCCGATGGTCGTGCTGCGGAGCTTGAGCATGGTGCTGACGGCGAGAACGTCTTGCGCGTCGAGATGGATATGGTGGTGGTGGGTCACTTGTAGTTGGTGGTGCTATAAGAGGTGAGTTATTGAGATTGTCGTCGTTGTCGATGATCATGGTCAAATGCAAGTTCGAGGAGACAGAGGAACCAGTGATAGCGTCAAAAATTGGATTACGTAAATAATTGGAATATGCATTTAGGCTTCCTGTCGAAACAAAAGACCATCTTCATTTATTACTCTTCATAGACGCTTGCAGAAATCTCAGTAACGTATAGACGTTCCACAACTTTTCTAAGTAAGAGAAATAACAATGGTAACCGACTATTCATTAAATCCTTGTAAATCGGGCATACGTGCAATAATTACAATGCCTCGGAGATGGCGGCCCAAATATCAATTCCAAGTCAGTAAGGACAAGGTTGGGGGAGCTTAGGGAGCGGCGCCATTAAATCATATCTTGCAACAAGTAATTTGGCGTGTATTTTTCAGAAACAGTGTGCAAGGAATACTGCCCCGGCGGAACATCATGAAAACAAATTGATGTTGGCAATGGGGCCCTAGATCGAAACTTTGGGTTGGGGATATGGTATATAATACTTTGGTTACTACAACGTTATCATGTTGGATGAGCACACGTCAAGTACATTTAAAGGGCCATTTCTAAGACTTATAACTCATCTCTTCCAGGCCTGTTCAGCCAGGTATTCCTTTGACTATCCGAAGCAGTATCTTCACTGATTACCTATGTCCAACATAAACTCAGTTCTTTTCTAGCCGGATATCAGCTAGCGTGCGCTTACATATAGATGGTTAAACCCAAACGGTGTGTACCCAGGAAGATTGCTGAACAGTACGGTGAGGACTATTATTTTGAAAAAGCAAAAAGTAAAAATTACCGAATATTAGCCGCATTTTGGGTCGGGTCTAAAATACGGGTGGAGATGTAGGGATATAGCATGAAATGGTCAATAACAAAAACGTACGTTGGTTGATCCATGCCACAAAGTCACTTCGGCGCATCATTGTCGAGTGCTATAAATAGATTTAAGGACGTCTTAAGGGGTGCATATAATGTAATCATGATCCACGTACTGCGTGTGCTACAACCCGAGTTCTTCCAGTACGCGTCGGCTGCCGTGTTTCGCCACGAACTCGTGGAGAAAAGACAATGGCATTATTATTGACATCAGCGTACCGCGCCGAACCTTGGTCTTGTGCGGGGGTATATCGAATCATCGGTGCATTGTTCAGTACACCATTAGGTTGATTGATAACCGAGGAACCTAAATATTTTGAATGAGTTGGTGTGTTTATTTGAATAGTAAATGGCACCATACGATCCATGGTATGCAAGACCTATAAATTAAGTGTTAGTTTTCAATTTCTGTCGTGCAAGCCGGGTTTCGAAAAGCTCACAAACAAGAAAACGTTATGATTTGGGTCATCATCGTCAAGATCAGGGTCGAGATCAAGAGCAAAGTAGACTCCTGCGGGAAGTTTTGAGTATTAATTCTCAGTAGCTATTTTTATTCAAATGAATAGATTTACCAGCACGACCATGGGCATCTGTCGCCTCAGTAGTAACAACCTGTTGAATACCAATGCGCCGTGGAGTCCTTTTTGACGTTCAATTAAACTTATTTCAGTGAAGCCACAGAAAGGCCTACCCTTGCGTTCCATCTTCATTTAATCCACTAATCGTGACACGCGTTAGCAAATTCGGAAGAGTTCGTACTCTAAACACATACTCGTCCATAATGCATTCAACTAAAGGATAGGATAAACTTGTTGTAATTCAAAGGGTTGCGCGAACTCACCTTCTTCATCCGCTAGACCATTCCGTGATCTTCTCCGTATAATAGCCTATCAATCGTGGTCAACAAAATAAGATATATGTTGCCAAGCCATACGAACCCCAGTCCACCAAGCTGTGAATAACATAATAGATTTGAAGTTTTTGTTAAAAATGAATGATTTGATGCATACCTTGAATAACGTTACTGCCAATACCTGGACATAATCAGCTACTGAGGAAAATATTCATCACCAAGGAAACCATACCGCGATTCCACACATATCTCCAGTTGATACCGGCCAGCTGAGCAGAAAGGAGGAACGCTGCTTCCAAGCCATACGCTGAATCAAACACGTAAGTGCAGTGTTCAGATCAAAAATTCCGAACACGTACGTCCTGAATTTCCAGTCTGATACCATTGTCCAATCTGTGAATTGGAATTCAGTCCGACCTGTACACCCTGTGCGGAGATTAGCAAAGGCCATGTGCTAATAAATAATTACTAACTGGGTGCGTAGGCCAATAGGACCTCGATGACGTATCTGCCCTGCGACCGTCCCACCTGTTTGCAACATTGAGGTGGTCGGTTTGCATTGACTCTATGATGAAACTCACGTGGGAATGTTAGGATCGCTAGTATCTTGATCGGGGGGTTGTATCACGGCCTGATTGGCAATAAGGAGGTCACGGACGGCTTGCGGCCATTGTTCTCGCATGTAGGCCCCGTTATTGGTGCCTACCACAGTATCTAATGCACTATTAGTATGTGGATAATGAGAGTATTAGTATATATATACTGAGGTAGCTCTCTACAGGATTACTTTCGATAGCATTCCTGTACCTAAAAATAATACCAAATATCAAAACCTTCTATCAAGTAGAAAGAGAAATGGCCACATACATCATGTTTCTGCATAGAGTGAAAGTGAAGGTTGTTTATAAATTTTTGTTGCATAAATCCCAATTTATTTTTACAAAACGTACCGCACTAAATTTGTGAGCCTAAGGTTTCGAATAAATAATGAAGTATGAGAAAGTTGGAATATTCGCACCTAGCATTGACTTCTTGGGGCGACCACCGGGGCGCTGCGGCAGTGTACAAATTGGGGAAGCCGGTCTGCTGTGTACGCATCCGAGCGTCTCCGATCTGGCGTTGTAAAGCTGAGTAGAATACAATGCGTAAGCTAACACGCATCGAGAAATGATTTTCTCTTACACGGGTAGCGAATGACTGTTCTCTCGCGCATTATCCAGTTTTGGACGTACAAGTAAGCCAAGAAACCTAGCCATCTATTGAACTGCAGCATTCGTTTAAGGCACTGCCCCTGCGAAGAAGAATGAGGGCACTTACGTTTCCATCGCGTCCGTCAAACGCGTATGCTTTGCCTTCACTGTTAATTTATACCAATAATTGGTGATGGTTTAATACATGTTTTGGAATGACCTACTTGACGCGTTTGTTCAGGACTTTGGTGAGTTCAGACCTCCTGGCGAAGTCAGGCTTTCCGAATTCAGCCCAGAAGTTGCCTGATTTCTTTGTCGTGTCTCCACATTGCTCTCCAGGCTTCCTTCCATCTCGCAAAAAGCTAGTAACCTCTACCAAAGAAAACCCTTCAGCTAGGCTGTTGCCAACTTTGAATGTGTGACGTACCTTTGACTTCGCCTGATTCGTATGGTATTTAATCATCGATATCAACTCAGTTTTAAATGATGCTCACGTTGATTGAAGATTTCGCCTTGTTTCAAGACGCAGTTTTTCTGAGATTATGGTATCAGTGCGAAGAACGTGGAGACTGTGTGTGAAACACACTTGATTTTTATCACCATTGGCCGGGTAAATAACAAAAGCAACGCATTCAGTTTTATCTTCACAGGCGCTTCGACATTGACTTTGGGGAAAGAGGTGGTATGTTAGTTAAGGCAGCTTGACAAGGTGTTGGGGTTTACCTAGGTTGGGTCACCGTTATGCTGTCGAGGTCGGCTTGCGAAGTCTCAACTTCGATATCGTTGAGTTGTTCCCATCTGGGAGTAAAGGTACACAACTGAATAAAGGGTCAGAGTTAATCTCCGAGGGGCACTCACGTGAAGATACTACATGGGCATCTCTTTTGTGTTCCAAGTGAATAGTCGTATACATTCAACCTAGAAAGGTACGTACTGCATAATTTACCTACTCAAGGTCTTTTAGTTAATAATTTTCTAGAGAAGAAAGCGCAGAAGACCAACATTGTAGCAGATGCTTTGGCACCCGAGGCCCCAGAAACCACAACCTATGTATCCGTGGTTGACTTTATGAACAATAAATTCGACATCAAAACATACCACGACTTCCGTAGCGGAAGTGATCCTAAAACGATGTTTAAGTAGTAGGAGTGAGGGGAAAACATTTGGATATACCTTGCATGAGTTACCGTAGACACGAATGCCACCGCCTGGGCACTCGTGGGATTTACCAGACAAAATGGCGCCGCAGCTTCCCCCTGCATAGCCAAGTTCTAGCTCGGAGTTGAGGATAGGACACGAACTTACAGTATAAATACCTGAAAATCTTGTTAGAAGAGAAACAATTACTCTAGGGTGGGGCCATACATTGAACAATCGGGAGGATCACCGCTCTCCCAAACCTTGACGTCCATCCTACACGAAGTCAGTCAATATTAGTTATACACGAAACGGCTTACCATCGAGAATCGTTGATATCCGATCCCGCAAAGTGGGTGATCAAGGAAGCAAGCCCTAACGCAGCTGACCAGGATGGTTAGAGGTGTATTGACCGTGTCCGTGTACAAATTGGAACCTACTATATTCAAGAATTGCGATTGCAATAAGCCCGTAAAAGATCCACGCCAGGAAGAATAGACGTTTCTCGTGATCGGGATGGTATAGATTGACGGAGGAGTCCGGGTGTTGAACATACATAACGGCGTTACCTTTCGCAGCGGCAGCGACGTTGGAAATACAATCACAGATGGATGAGCAAGGGCTGCTCAAAATACATGTTTCGACAAGATTACGATGCCCAGCATTGCACATCCCCTCGGCAGTTGCGAAGTAAGCTACGGTCGAACTACAATTAATTCCAAGTGCGACAGGGACTTAAAGGGTACTCACCTCCACACTTCAGCACCTGGTGAGTGGGGCATGCTACAGAAAATTATGTAAGGGGACATTAACAGCTCCAAAGCGTCAACGTACATTCGGCCTTGGCTCGCAGTGCAGAACAATGAAGTGGTTTGGTTTCGGGTGTCAAAGAACGCTTTGAATATGTAGAATGTTCGTTCATTGAGATATATCCATCCCCTATAACACGATGAAGTGAGACAGAGTATATTCCTAGAGAATTTACATACCATCCTCATCCATTGATTTGAAAATATCATGAGCCGAAGGTAAGTGAAACGCGGTTAATGCGGTTTCTAAGTGTTCAGTCGAGTTCCAACTGAAAAGCAGAGTCTTCATAAACTCTTCATAGCTAATTCCACCATCTTTATCTTTGTCAGAGACATCGTGAAGTCGAGGGATCAGTATATGGCGTTTTGCGTTGTTCGTGAGGGTTTCGGCCTTCAAAGGCTCAGACGATGCATCCTCAGAGGTGCGTTTATGACTTTGAACGGGTTTCGGCGCGTCCAAGGGAGTATCGCGGCCGAATTGACCTCCAAGTTGTTGCGAACGAGCACGTTGGGCGCGATGAGCAGCAAATTGGTCAAGTTCTCCGCCGCGAGCGACGTGGAGGAGTCCCAACACTCCAAAAGCAGAAAAGATACGCATCTCTGCGGAGGTTCGTATCTACAGTCGAGATATGTTGATACGAAGTAGTCATGTATACGTATAAATGAAGATCAAATCCCAATGCGCGCCCAAGATCCATTTGGTTGAGATCCAAGGGGAGACACCGGCAAATTCGGGTTCGGAACTTTCAGCAGGTGGTGTAAACCGAACGGGTTTCTCGGAACCTTACGACCCTGGGACCCCAGATACCGCTCGATCCGATCAGCCCGTTTGTCAACACGGACTTTATTATTTTCGATCAGTCTTGGCAGTGGCCACCAGCTCCGAGCGGTCATGAGCTTCAAGTTTCCATTTATCGCTGCCTTTCTCTGGGAGTCAGAACAAACTCAAGTACTCTTTCTGAATCTTCACATCACTCAATAGGACATCATGAGACGTCCATTCATCCAATTGCTGTGTGTACTCGCTGTTGGACGCGTCGTCGTTGCGCAACTGCCTGGTATTTGTGGCTCTCAAGCAAAGGGCGCGTTGTGCCCCGATAAACAGGTAATCACGCCTGTTTATATGGCCTGATTCTCGAGCTAAGCGTGATATGAATGTCCAAGTGCTGCAGCCAGTTCGGATTTTGTGGGACAACAAAGGAGTTTTGTCTAACTAGTCTTCGATGTCAAAGTCAATGTGTATGTTTCTCATTGTGTATTTCTGGGTATGAAGTTAATTATTCTTTAGATCAATGACGGCCCACGTGTGTAATTGTATCACAGCAGCCAATTTCATGCTTTAACCTATGTGTTCTACAGCCCCTAAACAACCTGGAGATATTCCCGACATCGATGAGTCAAAACTCTTCCAACCACCTTCTGGTACATTCAATTCTAAGCGAGTATCATCCAAATCTGGAAGATTGGTTATCTTACACATTTCACAGAAAACTGGTCGGGTATTTTTCGAACTGGGTAATTTTTTTCCTATCCGTCGACTTTGCACAGTAGTTCATGCACCTTCTCGGAAGGCTCAATATCGTGGCTTTGATCCTTCTACTCCTGGATGCACTAATGGAGATTATGCTTTTGTACGTGCACAAAGCGCCAAACCTCTTCAATGTATATTCACTATCCCCTCTCAAAGCTACCGGAAAACATTAATCCTCACCTCTACACTCATATTAACTACGGTACATCCTTGATCTTTATCTTCGGTTTTCGGATGTTCTTGCTGATATCAAGCGTACATAGCATTTGTTTTCATGGCAGAAAGTAAGCGTTATTAGCGTGTGTTATCCGCATTTCTTTTTGACATCACCCTGAGACAACTCAATTGTTCCTCATGAGTACGCACTTCCAGAAAATATTATCTTGTCTATCCTTACAAGGTTTTCAGACATAATGACGAAGAACTCTCCCTCCGCATGAACAAATGGATCCACCGCATCAACCCGAGCTGCACCACGTCTGTTTCTGTCGGGGGATGGAGTATGAATGACGGTCGTAAGTCTCTCCCACACCACACCACACACTGCTGGATCACACACGATATATTCTAGCAAGTAAATATACCGGTGGTGTTGACTACACGCCCTTTTTCTCCAAGATGGCAGAAACAGCGGCCTCGCGAGCAACATTTATCCAGTCTGCGATCGAGTTTGCCCGCCGGCTCGAGTTTGATGGTGTTGATATCGTGTGTTTCACTCCGCTTTGGGGTTCTTCACATTAATCATGTTTCCCGTTTCCCCGGTAGGACTGGGAGTTCATTGGTGACCCTCTCCGGGGCGGTAAATCCGCTGATAAAGAAAATTTCAATTCACTAGTGAGGGAGATGCGCGCGGCTATGCAGGCCGAGGCCTCTTCATCCGGCAAGAAAGAACTTCTCATCACAATGGCGGCTCCAGCAGGTCCAGAAGACTTTAAGAACATCGATCCCAAAACCATTTCCGACTATGTCAATTGGATTAAGTAAGTGTATTGTTCCATGAACTTCCGGTGACGTTCACTAATGTATCATGGGGTAGTCTCATGACTTACGAGTATGTAATTCAACTCTAATTCTCTCAATATGCTGAAGTTTATCAATTCGAACGTAGTTTTTATGGTGTGTATCGTTACATCCCTTCACAGAACGACCATCTCATGCGTAAGTTTAGGAAACTGGGAGGACACTGTCGAGAATCATGCTCCAATTGCTGATACACGTATCCCTGGATGGTTTGCTCCTATCCTTCGTTCATCTTTTTGAAAAGTTTTAAATAGTGTCGATAGGTCCTTTACCTCTGCCATAGATCAATACCTTGGTGCTGGCGTGCCCCCTGAGAAGCTTATGGCTGGTACATAAATTTTCCGCCTCGATGTACCAAGAATCGTTTCTCATTACCATGATTCTTAGGTCTACCCCTTTATGGTCGTGTATGGACGCTTTCGGATATGTCAAATACTTCTCCTGGTGCACCTGGTACCGCAGGCACTGCTGGGCGCTGCACCGCCGAGGTATTCATACACACTTATGTCACCCTCTGCTGCTGACGTCTTATTATTGCAGCACGGGTACTTATCGTACTTTGAGATCAAAGAAATTGCGGACGCACAAGAAGGTAAAGGGGTTACTTTTGAGCCTCAAGATGGACGTAAGTTGCGAATACGCTTAGTTGAGATTTAGCTATGAATTGACAATAATATCTTTTTAGATTATATGGTGATATGTTGGTCAATGATATTAGTGGGCATAGTTGACCTTTTATCTGGCAGGTTTTTGATAACCAATGGGTTGGGTATGACGACGACGTAATCCTGTTTTTCTTTCGTTTGGCAACTATATCTCTAATGTCATTTTTACCTTTAATCTTTTCCCATTTGCCAGTTGTAAGTTTTTTCTAAGTAACACGAGAATTTTCTGACTCACACCTTTTCAGCTCATTCTCAGCTAAAATTGGCATAATTAACGATCGTGGACTTGGAGGCGCTATGGTATACCCTCAAAACCTTCCTCTTCTTTGTACACAATCTCATCACTCTTGTCAGCTTTGGGCCGTAGATCTCGATACGTCTGATGCCGCATTAACTCGCAAGCTTCTAAGCCTGTATCGCGCTTGTCCCAAGGTATATCTTCACTCCTTGAGGTGTTAAATCTAATACATCCTTTGCTTTATTAGGATGATGTTTGGCCAACAACGTCTACAGACGAAGACGCAGTCATTGATTGTCCTTCAAACTCCAACAAGCCCGGAAATACGCAGAAGCGTCACTGTAACTCTGATGGAAGTTGGGGATCAGTAGATGCGAAGGATTGTCGGGCGTTCACGGTGAACTCGCTCGCCGCGCAACAGTGCATCGGTTAAACATATATCACACTACAACTTTGTACTTTCTGTTGGAACACAGTAATCGAGAAATACATCCGTTATTCATTGTTATATCTCACACTCATAAGTTCTTGATCCCGCGCTTCGCGCAGTCTTGTGTTATGTTTTTATTTTGGGTTCCTATGACGAGTTGCGGATCCTGAAGTACGCGAATCGGAGAGCTCTTTCAGTCTTTGTGAATTCCATTTTAATTACCAGCATCAATGTCTGGGCAACCCTTACGCTGGTCCCGACTATTTTTACGTTGTATTCTTGGGTACATGTGATCCTCGCTGTGTGGGTTGGCCCGAACACAGCGCACCCTTGTGTATTGTATTGTTCAGTCATACCCGCGATACCCCTCAATAAAGAGTCAGGCTGGCTTGAATGGCGATGAAGGTGAAACGCCCTTGTGATTTTATTTGGTTTTATGTCATTGGATCACCCAGGTGGGTCAGGGCGGTCGCAGGGTGGCAGAGGCGCCATTGCTCACATGGCCTTGGAGTGTATTAAAAAATGAGACGCCATGAGTGGGTGGTAAAAGGACTCATGGTATCTTATAGGTTAAGGTATCAGGTGATTTTCCCCATGAATGAGAAGATGTAGCTCACGTTGTTGAATTTTCCAAACAGAATTTGAGACGCCTTTCATTAGGCCTCAAGACCGTAGTACTTACTGCAAATTCGAAGTGCTCGAAATCCGACACTACGAAGCCAAGACTATCGGGTAACACGCGGTACGCGGTATCTAAGCGGTCAATCAGAAAACTTGACAACATAAAGAATTATCGTGGATGATGAGCGGGAGTTCACTTTCTCCTATCGGCTTGAAAACTGAGTTTCGGGGTCCCACCCGCGAGCATCGTGTTCATCTGATCGCGAATCGAGGACCCTTCATGGGCGGCAAACGTTCTCACGGCCTTTCGTCCGGACGACTTATACCATCTATTGCAAGAGAATATGTGCGTTTCTGGAATTTTATCCTTGGGATTGAGACGCGACTTCTAACATGCGTTTTGTCCCTCTTTTTAGATATTTTGTTCCCGTACTGTTCATATCTAGTGGGTACTTTCATCCGGCTGGTTGTTCGGTGTTGACAAAGTGTGTCATAGGCGTTCATGCAGCATGCACGAAAACCTATACGGCAAGCCCTCCATCGCGCGTTTTAATGTTGGACTGAAACCTATTCAGGTCGTCAGCGGAGATACATGTACCCTCATTCCTCAAAAGAATTCGATATCATCGTACCAACTTACGAAGCTCAATCCGAACCTTGACTGTGGGACGCTCTTCGTCGGACAAACACTGTGTGTCAAGGATTCCACATATGACTGCCAGGTATGCTCATTTACTCATGTTTTGTGATATGAATAGTTCGCTAATTAGGGCTTCAGCCTGTGTATCTCGTGAAGAGCGGAGACTCGTTCGTCGTCTATCACGCGTATGTCCAACCTGTCTCTAATTACAACTTTTAGTTGCTCTGGGATTGCCGATGCAAACCACATCACTACCACTCAACTGATCGCAAACAATCCGAATGTTGGCGCGACTTGTAATACCCTTCAACCCGGACAGATGCTTTGTGTTGCCGCACCAACAAGTTGGTTTTATTTTTACCCTGATTTATTGAGCTAAAACAGTGTTATTCAGCAACAACAACAACAACAACCCCAACACGTCAGTAGACCTTTGCGTTTCAGTTTCGTTCCTTATAGATCTGTGTTTCCTAGCGACGGCATGTACCAAAACCTACACGGTCAAAAGTGGAGACAAGTGAGTCAGGTCGAGTTCTACATCATCCAGAGTCTGATGTATATTGTATAGCTGTGACTTGATAGCGAGCTCCAACCAGATCTCGAACTATCAATTAACATTCTTGAACCCCACGTGCGTACTCAAGTTATTTTATTAATACAGCCAGTCTAATCATCTATTTTCAGGATGAGCTGTCCTGGACTTCAAGTCGGCCAGGTGCTCTGTCTGACTTCCACCGCCTACAACTGTCAGGTACTCGTCATCCGGACCCATACCTTCAGGTTTATTCCAGCTGACAGTCCATCTAGCCGGTCTACACGGTCAAATCTGGTGACGGTTGTATTCCAATCGCGGATGCAAATGGGATTACACTCGATCAGTTATACGCTGATAATCCCAACCTGGGAGGTGCATGCAACATTTATCCTGGACAGACTCTTTGTGTGGCGCCACCAACTCCTACGACGACTGACCCTCCAACGCGTGAGTGAACAATTGATATATCATTGCCTGCATCTTCATTCCCCCGCGCTGTAGCGACTTCCACGGAGTGCACGCGGATAAATACCGTACAAAATGGGGATACGTGTGATACCATCTGTGAACGCGCAGGCATTTCGCGCTATTGGCTAGGTCAGGTACGTATTTCATTGGCTTTTTATCACCCGCACTCAATTGGGAACCTTTGTATGTGCAAATCACAGCTCAACCCTACCCTCAATGCCGAGTGTTCCAACTTGATTGGAGGTGCCGCGATTTGCGTAGACAGCGCAGTCAATACCTGCGGTTCTGTTTATACCGTGAAAGGCACAGAGGGCTCCTGTGTCGGCATCGCAAATACTCTGGATATTCCTCTTGAGACATTGCTTAGTCTCAACCCGAATGTGAATGCGCAATGCAGCAATATATATATCGGGGTTCGTAACAGATCAATCTCTTTCATTAACCAGAGTCTAACCATCATGAAAAACAGGAGGTTTTGTGTACAGCTGAAAAGGCATCAGGGATTCCAAGTACCGCATGTTCCCGAAGATACACGGTACGTTCACCTTCTTTTCATTATATACAAGAAATTTTACCAATACAATAGCTTGTCTCCGGAGACACCTGTACTAGTACGATCACCGTCCCAAAACACTTTCTGACAGTATCCACAACTAACTTCCATTCCCAGTCGCGGCTGGCAAGAACTCTCTCACAAACGCGCAATTGGTTGCTCTCAACCCAGGTCTTTCCTGTAACGCTCTAGTGCCCGATAACGAGATCTGCGCGTTTACCCCGGCAACCAGCATCTGTCCCAAACTCATCCAAACCAATTTGGGCGACTCTTGTTGTGAGTTACCCTGGGCTTCCTATTTTCACAACGAGATCACTGTTAGCTGAGATGTTCCCTTCATAGTCTCTTTGGCTGAAAATGTGAGTATGTCACTGGAAGAATGGCAATCAATCAACGTTGGCCTTGACTGCGACCCGTGAGTCCCTACACTATATCTTAGGAGCTTCCGAGCGCGTTTACTAATCATCACAAAAGACTTGCGCTGAACTATCTTGTATGCTCTGCCCACGGGAACGCAACCCTCCCGGAAGAGCCCTCTGGTAGCAATCCCACTGCCCTTCCCTTATGCGGCGCATACGACAAGAAGCAGTACTGTTGCACGAAATTCAGTGTATCCGCGGACCTCTTCTCATCACCCCTCTGCCAACGCGCCAATGTGAGTTGAGCCACTGATTTGTACCGGACTTGATTGACTAATGCTTGATGCAGGGGTGTCAGGTAGGGAAACCAAATGAAATCTTTCAGGGTTTGAATGAATGACAAACGGATATTTTTCAGGAAAACTGCGTTGGTGATCCGGGCGTCGTCACGCCTACAGGATCTGCCACTCCCACATTTACGCTGACTCCGACGAGCTTCCCCACCCCGACCCCTGAGCCAAATAACTGTGCGAACTGTACCGCATCGCAGTGTTGCACGGCCTTTGTAAGCGATACTTTATCTTGCATCTGAGAAAAGGTTGGATGTCTAATATTGTTTTTCTTTCGACAAGGGTCTATGTGAAAGCGCCTTGTCATCCTGGTACTGCCGTACGTCCATTCTGAAAACTCCGAGGGTGTATCAACCTCATTGGACTTTGTCCTCATATTAAGAATCCGCCAATGGCTGTACACAGAATTGCGACAAGGGACTCCCCTCTGGATGGGTCGACCTGCCCCAAAATCCGCTTGTGAATTATACTTTCCCGGCCGGTAATTATAACGTCTCTGGAGGAAATCCATGTGGAGTATGTGACAGTACTACCGCACCTATCGTGTAAGTGTAGTTGTTATCACTATCACTGATGAATCGACTTGAACCCGTTCCCCAACCAGTTCACCATCGGGAAATTATTGTTGTACTCAGAATGTACAATGTATGCCAGAAGTACGTCGCGTTCCCTATTGTCTATTCTCACTCTACTCAATCTACATAATAATTTTTCAGACCTTTGATGATTGCAGAGGTGAGTGATTTTCCTGATACACACGTCCCTAAAACTGAATTATTTGATTCTAGTCACCAACGGGTGCCTTTTCAACTGTTTCGACACGTTCACGGAAGATCAGGACGAGTGCGACCGGACAGGTCAATGTGTATACACAACAACGAGGATCGCTCAGCCATGGGAGTCGGGTTCCCCGTTCGAAACAATCCTTGACCCATAGTGTACATGTGTGTTGCGTGTAGTACTGAAGGTTTGGAATATGATGTAGTTGATGTAGACAGGTTCTCCCAATACTATCACTAGTTTATGTGGACCGTTGCGGGAAAGGCAGGCCCGAGTTTAGATGTGGACGATGAATTTAATTTTAAGTTTATCCAGGATAATTTAGCGGAGATCCTTTGTCGTTCTCGAGGGCTCGTTGTGTGGCCTTTGATAAGCCCCTAAGGTCATTAATAGCCAATTAGAATAAAGGCGTTTTTGGACGCGGTTTTGATTTTAGTGAGTCGCGCATATATATCTCAGTGGCGATGTTGAAAGCTGCACTCCTTTTCTCGAGAATGCAAATGTTATATGCCTGGCTCCAAATCCTATTTTTTGGACTGAAGATACATAATACTACCGCTAACTGCAAAGTCTTCTTGCCACAAGAACGAAGTAACCCGCTTCTCAAACCATCTAATATCATCCCTAGGGGGAGTAGATCCACATTTTCGAACCGTAAGCCGGGACAGCATCATGCTATTGCTGGTTCTCGTTTCAACCAGCTCTTTCAACGCGTTTATGGTGAAATTGTGGCAGTCAGTGATAGTCAGGCGGTCCAATTCAGTTAGGTGGGAATCCTGGAGACTTCTGCTCATACTCGTCACCAAATCTAGAATATCGTCGTCAAATCCAGAGCACGCTGTCACCAGAAAATCTGTTCCGTGCCACATTCGTATAAGGTCCCTGAAGCTCTGTTTTGAGCTAATGTTTTTGAGGTTTAATACTGGTGTTGCGGGTAATCTCGTGATCGAAGTCGACGGGCAGTTATCGATCGTCAACTCGCCAGCCTGGTGGAAAAAACCTAGCATTATATCCGTGACTTCCGGGTTTAGGTTTCTTAGCGTAAAGTTATTAATTGATGGATTTTGTTGTGGTTTATCCCCCGTTGTAAAAGTGACCGAGTCAACTTCGAAGTCTTTGAGAGAGTAATCCTCGATTAATCTTTGGATAAAACTTGATGAAAATCCATCCCTGCCGAATTTGATGGAGAGCGAAAGACCTTTCGGGAAGATTTGATGAATGGGAGAGGGTGTGCAACGGCAAAGCTCGGTAAGGTTCCATCCATCAATCATTATGGTTTCTAACTCCCTCCAGTCGATCAAGTGAGCATGACCGGCCTGGGAGTATGGCTGTACTTCCGGGGAGCCACTATCAATACAACTCTTCAATACTAGCTTTTGAATGTGAGGCATATTGGGTGGTAGAAACGGTAATAAGCGAGGAAGGGATGAACTGTAGGCAACTTCAATTTGGAGAGTTCGACAGCGGTGCACATGTGAGCGAAGAACCGTGATAATTTTAGTCATACGGGATAATTCAATATCCTTCATTCCCTCGGCATCTGAGAACGAGGTCCTGGTAACCAAAATTTCAATAGGCTGATCCCCAGAAACGCGGAGCTTCAGCTCAAGCTTTTGTAGCGAGAAAACGTCGGCGTCCAAGTGAATAAGAATACGGGTCCAAAAGGCAGGGACATGTAGCATGATGTCTTCCCAACGAGTGCACACCGATGCTACAGAAGTCGGGAATTGACGAAACGGCGACTGGACCATAAATCGTTCCCAGTCATCTTTGTCGTTAGGTTGGATATAGCAGAAACATCCTTTTTCTGCCGCGCAAGTTTTTTCGGAACAAATCATTTTACGTCTGGGTCGGAAACGCGCCGCGACGTATGCGTATTTGAAAATACAGAGTAAGATTTCGGGAGGCAAGGTGGTGATAGGCGAGCAATTTCCCGAGAGTGCCAATGTAGGTGTCATGATATCGAGGGTTTCAATCCCTCAAGCAAGGATGGCTTGGCCAGACTATAGAAGAGCCTCTGAAAAACGTGAGTTTGGTGGAAAGTGCTGCTAGGCGACTGTGTCAATATAAACCATGCTCAAAGGGTGTAAAAGGTTCGAAAAAGCATCAACTCACCAGGGAAGTTTTTTTGTCGTTTCCTGTTTAAAGCCTAAGTGAACTGACAGCGTTAAGTAGTCTATATCAACGAGTATACATAGATGAGTTACAATTTTCGCTCCACATTCAACCAGATGGGTTTGTGTGCAAGACGATTATGCACAAAGCACACAACCCCCCACAACAAAATAAGGACAAATGAAATATAGTTATGATTCCGATCGGCCATCACCGCAAGTGGTCAAACGCCATCCAAGACTACCTTGTCAAAAATTTTGAGCTCGGAATGGCGTCTGGGACCCCTTACTGCACAGTGATTGTACAATTATCGAAAAAATCACCCTCCCTACACATACGGCCAATATTTACCTCAAAAGGACCAGAAGCCAGCGCGTTAGCTGCGTATCCAGGTGAATCCAAGTTTTGTTCACCCCTCCCCAATTCTCTCATCGCGAGCTATCAGGATCATAATGAAACGTTCATGAAGGAGATGATGTCTAATAAACATGGTCTATGAGCTGGAAGAAGGTTAAGAGGAAGAAGTTGGTTTCTACAATATCCACTATCCAATATCTCTTCAGGGGGGATTTCATGACATGATCATCATCCACATCAAAGAAAGTTTATCCTGGGTTTCCCCACATTGACCTCGAATAGGAAGTGACGTCTTCGTATCACGTACATACGCACCACATGTGCACCTCACCCAAGCCCAACTGTCGTGATACCACCTCTTTACCTGCCCTTCCGAATGATGGCTATGGTTGATTAAATCCGGGTGGAAGGGGTGTATCGTTCGATGGGCCGATCAAACCCGAGGGGAGGGCACCCTAATGAAGCTTGCTTTGGTGCATGAAATCAAGTAAAAGACATTGACCCTTGTGTAGGGGGGGGAGTCTTGGGGGGGAGGGGGTGCGATCAGACGGACGAGCTTCGAGTTTCGAGTCATGTTTAGGAAGTGGGGGGACTTGAACGTTTGATTTAATTCATGTATGTACGGCGTCGGTCAATCGTTCATGATATAGTATCCGCCTACCTTCATTGACAGATAATTGATAGATCAAATACCATCAATACATCAAACGGGTCACGGTGTTGACTAGGACTGCTGATCTACTGACTTAGCAATCTACTTGAAAGGCCATGATATCGATCATCGACATATGAGATGCAATCAATAGTAATCTGCAGCTGCTCCATCGGTCATGCCCACCTGAGCACTTCCTCAATTGAAGTGTCGTGTCCAGTGCTGTTACACACATGTTACATGTATAAAATAGAAGCTTATCTTTTGGATGTCAGGACTGCACCCCTCTTCCCATCACCCCCCAAAATTTGTGCTGGCTTTTCATGGATGGTACCCTGGATGTAGTATATGCTCGTCAATATACAAAAGTACGTCACCCGATCATAACCCCCATGTATATGCATTGATGAGATATTCACCGACCCTGACTCTGGTGCCTTTAGTATTTCGTTGGTAAGGCATATGCATAATGCGATGCCGACAAAGGTCGTACTGAATCGCGGTCCACAACACAAGTTTCTGCCATCACCTATTTCGCAAGTCGTCCATCAGTTTCCAGGTACCATTGTCATTTAATCCGAGGTTTTACACAGGTTCTAGATTACCTTTCGACACTAAACCTCGAGGTACGTCACTGTAGCTCCCACCATAAAAAAGAACTCCAGACAAGGGCTGGGCATTATAAAGTTCCTACCATGTTCATGATCTCGTTAGATAAGACATTTCTGGAAATCGAAAGGCATCATCGGAAGTATCCTGTTTTTCGTGAACAGATATTTACCAGTGTTTTATCTACCACTGCGTGTATACTGTACGTTGGTATTCTCAGTTCTCCCGACAAATCGGATCCCTGGATTTGAAAGACTGACCGATTGTTTTTAGATTATATGAATGGGGGTCTACCATCGCAGGTATACGTTTCATCGTTATATGATTCTGAACCCCCGCTTAACGCCTTTGCTATTGTTTTATTTCTTCTGTAGACGTGTTCTACCTTGAACTCTGTCCTGGGTTGTAAGCAGTGCCGCGCCCTATTACCGATTGAATGGCCAGACATGACAAATTACACAGGGATGGGATCTATTGGTATCTTAGCTTCAGAAAGTGAGGATCCATATCCACGTCCATCTTATATTGCCCAATATAATCCCAAACCGTTTTAAAGTTGCCTTGTTACTCCGAACATACGCTCTCTGGGGAAACAGCCGCATCCTTCTTTGTATTTTAATGGCCATCCTCGTGGTAATCTCCTCCAAATCCATACCCCAGTTATCCGACTAATTTAGGAAATCTTTCTTCCCTCTGCTATAGGGCGTTGTCGTCTCTGAAATCGTGATATTGAAGATGTTCCTGGGGTCAGTGGAATGTAACCAAAATTCAGATCCACTTGCCCATTTTTCAAACTAATTGTTAACATGTTTTTTTTTCACAATCGCAGTTGGACGTTCACCCGTACCCGCTTTCCCTGGGTGCCTCGATATCCAGCATAACAATAAATCATTATTCGGGATCTTGTTGATATTGTTGAACGAATTAGGTAAATGAGACATCTCTTGGTATACTCGCGATTCGTACGTTGAAAATTAACTCCCTCTGCCAGTCATGTTCTCGCTCATGATTTGGATTGGAGTGAGGAAGTATCGTCATTCCGTGACGCCTCTTATCGTGGTGCTGTATAGAGATGGAGTAGTGTATTTTTCGCTCATCTTTGGTGCGTGATGGGGTAGATATTGACATCAACACACCCCTAATAGAACTCATTTTTTTTTGCAGCCATGTCGTTGAGTAATATCTTCGTAATAGGAGCAGGGCCGGTAAGTTTTGTCCACCCATAACCGTACGCGACCATTAAAATCTCACATCAAAACCAGACGGAGTACCAAACCGTGCTCAGCACGTACGTCAATCCCCAATCCCCAATCAACCATTCTATCCCAGAACCCCAAGGTGGCGATAAACTGACGGACTCTCTTTTTTCAGATTACAATTCTTGATGCATAATGTCTTGGCATCTCGTATTATCTTACATGTACGTCAGGTTTCTACGAATAAACCTGATGAAAGTATGGATGTGAGTAGGTCGATTGCTTTCCCGGCGGCGGAAAGCGAACAGTCGACTTATTGTTAAATTTGTATAATGTAGTTTTTACTGGATAGGTAGTCTGGGCCTGCCCGCCGTGTAATCATGTATTATTATATTTTGTTGTTCGTTCTGGGGGTGCTGGCGCCCTGCTTTTGTCCAAATACACCGACGGCTTCGAAGAAAGCTCGAAGGCATATTGCTTCGGGGTAAAACTGCTCGTATAATGTGGACGTGCCGTTGTATGCGATCACGATCCATCGCCGCATTGGAGGGGGTGTCGGGGATGTGAAAGTGAACTAGGGGTCATTAATCTCGCTATGTACTGCAAACTCGTAACATATAACTAGAGGGGGATCGACAAGATAGCGATTAGATATCGATTAGATTGGGTTAGAAAATCGCAACCCTTGGCAGGAGGAAACCCCAGGTACTCCATATGGTACCTGGGGTTTCACTACGAGCTAGTTAGGTAACACGTTTAGGAAACCCTGGTCTCACTATTCAAAAATGCACGAAAAATTCCTTTGTCGGAGGTGGGGTCGATGTGATTGGAAGTGAGGAGGAGAGGAGAGGAAGCAAACATACATAGTCGATTTGACGCGCATAGACGCACCTTCCTTCTGTAATTGTACGACTCCAATGCGAAAAAGTGGAAAGGGTTTAGGGCATAGGGTATTAAGTATAGCAACCAACCCGAAGTGAACTGCCCATCATGGATCACTGACTCACCAATATAGAGGGGGGGTGCGTGTAGCGTGTAAAGTATAATGCGGTGTGATGCAGACACGGGTGCCGTATATACATTCGAGGCAAGGCCCATGTCACCCAATTGACCAATTTTGACCGGCCCCGGAGTAGACTGTGGTTGATTTCATTGTCGTTGTCAGACTTCAGAGTGCGTTAAGCTGTCAAACTCTGGAAGCTTTTCCGGCTCTGTTCCTAGTTGTGCATACGCCCCCAAATCCCAAACTTTGGTTGCGCATATAGGTGGAATGGAGACTGTCGAGGGTTTGGGATGGGGGTTTGAAGAAGAGGGATTTTTTACCCACGTGATGGTTCCGGAATCGGCGCTGAATTCGGGCAAGATTATGGAAGAACCCGGGTCCTCCTTGTGATACTCCGGGTCTCAAATTCAATAAAATAAAAATAAAAAAATTGATGACTCTCGTTAAAACCTTCTCCGTCGACGTCGTCTTCGTCGTTGTCGAGAGCATATAGCTGCTCGAATTCACATTTCACAAATTGCAGTAAGTCTCTTTTCTTTGTTGGGCACAACAACACCACTGATTATCATTGTAAAGTTGATTGAAAATGTTAATCTTACCAGGGTCATCATCGATCTCAGCACCAAAGCGTGATGCGCTACTCAAATCTATCCAAAACGTCGCACCCCAAATCGCGTCCGTCGACGCCGTATGGATTCACCTCGTCAAAGGAACCTCCGAAGCATCAGAAGCCGAGCTCAAAGACACGTCCTCTATCCCAGGACGCACACTAAACAGACTCCTCGCATACGGGGATGACATCGCACACGCGCATACAACCACACACATCCAAAACCACACTAACACCATTTTCGTCACCCCACGACTCGGATCCGTCTCCCCCTGGTCTAGCAAAGCAACTGATATCGCGCGCCTCTGTAATCTTGGTGACCACATCGAGCGGCTCGAGCGCGGTGCGGCGTTCGTCCTCCTCCCTGCAGAAGGTAAACAGGATACGCTCGATGACATAGCTTTAGCAAAGATCGCGCATTTATTACATGATCGGATGACTCAAACCATTCAACGTGTTCCTCCTGAAGAAGACGCGCTCTTTGCACATAAACCACCTCGTCCATTACGTACAGTCGATCTCGGTACAGAACGCGCAGATGCACATGCACGCCTTTCCACCGCTAATACAGAACTCGGTCTTGCCCTAGCAGCAGACGAGATCTCTTACCTCGTAGACGCGTATGTTTCTTCATCTGGGCCCGCACGCGCCCCCACAGATGCAGAGCTATTTATGTTCGCACAAGTCAATTCCGAGCATTGCCGTCATAAGATCTTTAACGCTGCATGGACAGTCGACGGGAAACCGTGTGATATGTCGCTTTTCCAGATGATCAGGAATACTGAAAAACTCAACGGGACGGGTACGATTTCTGCGTACTCTGATAACGCAGCCGTCCTAGAGGGAAGTAAAGCTCCACGTTATGGGGTATCACCCTACCCTACAACAGACGGGCCAAACCCAGGAGTGAAGAACTTGTACAAAGCACGAGAAGAGGATATGCCCATCCTCATCAAAGTCGAGACACACAACCATCCCACCGCTGTCTCTCCCTACCCAGGCGCGTCTACAGGTTCAGGAGGAGAGATCCGCGACGAAGGGGCTGTCGGACGGGGATCACAGCCTAAAGCTGGCCTCGCAGGGTTCACAGTATCCAACCTCCTCATTCCGGGGTACGTCCAGCCCTGGGAAACCGATTTTGGACGGCCAGCGCATATCGCATCTGCACTTGATATCATGCTCGAGGCGCCCCTTGGGGCTGCGGCGTTTAATAATGAATTTGGGAGACCTGCGTTGACGGGATATTTTAGGACTTTTGCCGAGAGGGTTGGGGAGGGTGAGGGTGAGGTGAGGGGGTATCATAAACCGATCATGATTGCTGGTGGGTATGGGAATGTCCGACCTGGGTTCGCGAGGAAGGGTGCGATCACCCCTGGGGCAAAACTCATCGTGCTTGGTGGGCCGGGGTTGCTCATCGGTCTTGGAGGTGGTGCGGCATCTAGCCAAGCCTCCGGTGCAGGGTCAGCAGAACTGGACTTTGCGTCTGTGCAACGGGATAATGCAGAAATGCAACGCCGGTGCCAACAGGTGATCAATTCATGTATCGCTAGAGATGGAGGGGAGAACCCGATTGAGAGTATCCATGATGTCGGAGCGGGTGGGTTGTCGAATGCACTTCCGGAGTTGGTGCATGATTCAGGGTTGGGTGCTGTGTTTGAGATTAGGGATGTACTTGTGGCGGATAGTGGGATGTCCCCGATGGAGATTTGGTGTAATGAAAGTCAGGAGAGGTACGTATGTGCCGTCGCCCCTGGGAAGCTCGAACTGTTCGAGGAGATCGCAAAGAAGGAGCGATGCCCATTCTCTGTGGTCGGTGTGGCTACGAAAGAAGAAGAACTCATCGTCAAGGACCGGCTTTTCGGGAAAGACGTGATCAGATTAAGTATGTCGACGTTATTCGGGAAACCACCCAAGATGTCCCGGTCAGACACAACCAAGAAGCTCTCTACACCCGCTTTCGACATCACACTCCACAAATACCTCCCCACGCGTCCCAGCACAGCCGACGCGCTCACCGCAGCGGCACAGCGCGTGCTAAGGCTGCCCTCTGTCGCGTCGAAGAGCTTCCTCATCACTATCGGGGATCGTTCCATTACAGGACTCGTCACGCGCGACCAGATGGTCGGGCCGTGGCAAGTTCCCGTCGCGGACGTTGCTGTCACGCGGTCGTCGTACGGGTTCAACGACGTCACATACGGAGAGGCTATGGCTATGGGTGAACGGACCCCCGTCGCGTTGCTCGACCCCGCAGCGGCGGCACGTATGGCTATTGGTGAGGCGTTGACGAACCTCGTTGCTGCGGAGATTGGAGATCTAGAGAGGGTGAAGTTGAGTGCGAATTGGATGTGTGATGCGGGGAGGGAAGGCGAGGGTGCGGGGTTATATGCTGCCGTCCAAGCTGTGGGGATGGAATTATGTCCTGCTCTCGGGGTAGGGATCCCTGTGGGGAAAGACTCGATGTCCATGTCGATGAAATGGGCAGAGAAGGGTGATAAAAAAGAAGTCAGCGCGCCCCTCTCTTTAATCGTGACGGCGTTTTCGAGAGTGGAAGATGTCCGAGGGACGTGGACGCCTCAGTTACGTACAGGAGCCGAAGCGGGCGGCCCGACGGCGCTGGTGTTTTTCGATTTGGCGAAGGGGAAGAAAAGGACTGGTGCGTCGGCTTTGGCGCAGGTGTTCAAGCAGGTCGGAGCTGACCCGCCGGATGTGGAGGACCCGGCAGTGTTGAAGGCGTTTATTCAGGGTTGTCAGACTGTTAAGCGAAGTCATCCTGGGTTGGTCTTGGCATATCATGATAGGTCAGATGGTGGGTTGTTCACTACTGTTGCGGAGATGTGCTTCGCAGGACGCGTCGGAGCGAGTTTGGAGTTGAATTACCTCCATTCAAGCCAGAGTCCCATCCTTGCACTATTCAATGAGGAGCTCGGCGCAGTGGTACAAGTCCGCCGTGCACAACTTGGGCAATTACTGGGTGTCTTCGTCAACGCTGGCGTCCCGGAAGATTGCGTACGTGTAATCGGGAGCGTGAACGACTCGCTTGAAGACCAAAGTTTCACCATCGTACACGGACCAGGTGAGGTGTTCAAGATGACCCGAGCAGAGATGCAAGAAATGTGGGCAGAGACGTCTTTCCAAATGCAACTTGCACGAGACGACCCTACATGCGCACGAGAAGAGTTCTCACTCATCCGTTCGGAGGAACATACAGGGCTTTTCTACGACCTTACGTTCAAGCCCGAGCCTTCGCGCGCGTTGTTTAGGAGACCGAAGGTGGCGATTTTGAGGGAGCAGGGTGTGAATGGGCAGGTGGAGATGGCGTGGGCATTCCAAGCGGCAGGGTTCGACTCTGTCGACGTGCACATGTCTGAACTCCTCTCTGGTGCAGTCTCCCTCTCCGAATTCCAAGGCCTCGCTGCATGCGGTGGGTTCTCCTACGGCGACGTCCTCGGCGCAGGTAAAGGTTGGGCCCACTCTGTTCTCCTGAACGACCGCGCAAGGAAGGAATTCGTGGACTTTTTCGGCCGAGAGACCACCTTTGCACTGGCGGTGTGTAATGGGTGTCAATTCCTTAGCCACCTACGTGAGATCGTCCCTGGTGCGGAAGATTGGCCTGAGTTTAAGCCTAATCGCGCGGAGAGGTTCGAAGGCAGGGTGTGTATGGTAGAAGTTGTCGAGAGCCCCGCTACGCGTAAATCCGTGTTCCTTCGGGAAATGGCTGGGTCTAAGCTCCCTGTGGTCGTCGCACACGGTGAAGGGCGTGTCGCTTTCACTGATGGCGGGGATGCGCAGAGGCGAAGGTTGGAGGAGGGAGGACTTGTAGGGATGAAGTATGTGGATTCGACAGGCGCACCGACGGAAGTATACCCGTTGAACCCGAACGGGAGCCCTGGTGGGATAACGGGCGTGCAGACGCCGGATGGGAGGGTGTTGGCGCTGATGCCACATCCGGAGAGAGTGGTGGCGATGGAGAGTAATAGTTGGTACCCGAAGGAGATGGCACAGGCGTGGGAGGGAGTGGGGCCGTGGTTTAAAGTGTTCCAGAGTGCGAGGAAGTGGTGTAATTAATAATGGTGCGTTTCTTTCTTTTGATTGCTTGGTTGAATGGCTTCTGATATGTGTGTGCGGTAGTATGAATGGTCAAAAGCGAAAACAAAGAAGTGTATTTTTTTTGTGCCTGTTTATCTATCGGATTAGAGTGTAGTTTACGGGAGTACGAGAGAATGGGAGGGGGTAGGGATTTTGAGTGTATGTAAAAAGATGGATTTATTGTCTTCTCATTTCGAAATGCAAAATAGATTGTTGTTTCTAGATTCAGTCCTTCACCAGCGCACATTCCTGCGCAGCCCAAATTTTGCAGGAAGGACTCATTTCAAAGCCGCTTTATCTACCTGTATAAATCTGGACAAATGTCTTCACCATTCGAAATATTCTAACTAGTTCAACGTCACCTCAGTGAAACGAATTTCTCAGATGTGTATCGGAGACCATATAATTTGAGCGTTCTGCTAAATATCTTCTCCAGCATATCAGCATTGTTATACCTAGCAATGGGCAATTTTAGTGGCACTGACGTGTTCCACGCAAGCTTCACTGTCACGATCTTCCCAGTAAACGCTTGGACTGCCGGGATATTAAAGTCCACCTTAATTTCTCGAGGAAGGTATTTTTAAAGGAATGACTTCGAAGTAAATGCGACTCCGTTTTCATTGATCCTTACACTTTCAAGTTTCGGCAGGTCATTTCTAGGTTTGCCGATATATTTCCAACAAACTCTTTACCAGTGGATAAATAAGGAATGGTTTCCAAACCACCTCCATCCCACCAAACCATTTCACAAGGAACGCTATAAACCTCCCACGTTTAAACGACATGGACGCTGAATTCTCAGGGTTTGTGTAAGGAAGCACCCGTAGGTGCGACGGCCGAGTATTGTTTATATCAACCAAAAAGTCACCTATTTCTAGATGTTGCTTGGTTTATTTGGCCCGCTATGTAAGGATCATGAGTATGAGAATCGTTCTCGTCATCGTATACTGATTGTGCCTTATTGAGGCCCTGGAGTAGACTAGATGAATGAAATTACAATCATTAGGTGTACTTTCATCATCAACTGGGTTTGTTTAGAGAGTTGAGAGCCTTCTCCAACGTTAATTGCGACTGCCTTATAAACTAAACAAAGATCTTTTCACGTGTTGGGTTCCAAATTCTCTGGATATTGTTGACATCATAACCATTGAATTCAATAACCAAAATCATAAGACAAATAATCACATATCTATACCGAAAACAGAAAACAGTAGAAACCAAAAATCAGATAAAATCCTGTAAACCTTTCAAAAACTCTATGATTGCGTCCAGCCGCCTACGATTTCAAAAAATCGCCAGTAGCCACCGTGAATCATCCCCTTGGACTATAAATAGGTATAGGTGTTCTGTTCACTCATACCATCGATGAAATATGTTCTCACCATTGGGAATGCCATTCGATAATTAATTCAATGGAGTGAATGTATCAGAGAGAATCCCAGGACCATATAAATTAAGGGTCCCGGTGAACATCTTCTCCAACTTCTTAACATCATCTTTCCCAGCAGTGAGCGACTTCATTGGCACCAGCGTATTCCACGCAAGTTTCGCAAATATCGATTTCGTGGGAGCAGACGTTTGGTCGGTCGGAATGGAGTAATCCGCCTTGACTCCCTGAGGGAGGTACGTCTTGAGGAACGACACAACTTCTTTCGGGTCCCCAGTGGGCGGCAGAGTAACCGTGGCTTGGACGAGGAATTGTGATGGTGGGCTCACAGACTTGCCGAGCTCGGAGGACAAGTATTTGTTAACAAGGCCCTGCATGATATCGTGGTTGTCCGCGAAGGGTAGATCCTCAAACTGCCCAGTAAGTGGGTGGTACAGCCTGTACGGCGCGTACTGCAATCCCTGGTTGGAAGTGGGGTCTCCAAAGATCCATGCCCCAGCACCAGTGGTCGAGTCAGAGACATAGGACACGGTTTGTGAGGTAATTCCAGTGTAATCAACCTGTCATGCTTAATTAAAAAGACGGCTAGTGGTGAGGTCGAAAATAAACTCGCCTCAAAAGACTGGGAGACACTGTTGGAAAACATGGTAGATGTTGTGAGGGTACGGTCGAACCAAACCATGACGGAAACCACAGGTGTCAAGGTTTCTACGCCCGTCACGGCCTGAGTCGGATCCAAATAAATTGGACTGTATTTCCCGCCGAGCATGGCTTGAACACCGAAGTTGATACTCCCATAGTTGTTGTTAATAGTTAAGGAGCCTCCTCCGGGAGATCCTCCAAGATCCTGGAACACACCATTGGCGTCGAGGTCGATTGATTCACCTGAGGTCCCGGAGTTAACATTCAGGATAGGACGAGGGGAAAAAAGAAAAATAATACACACCCAAAGCGAGAGGTTGGATACTGGTTCCCGCCATGACCAGCGCACCGTTTGTGAAAGTGTTCTGCCCGAAGACGGCATACTCCTCTGTCCATTGGAAAGTATTATATTGCAAAAATCTGCATCAGACAAGAGTGAATAATTTGCTTCGGAATCGTAGGTCGAGGTGACTAACGAGATCCCCTGCCAGACGACGTTGTATACGTTGTTCACCTTCTTTGCGATGCAAAGTGAGTAGCCTGAGCTCTTCATTTGGGCCAACTCTGTGGCGTCAAGGTTAACCTGGAGTGTATAATTTGTACTCATTGCCATTTCGGAAGAGATCAAGTGTTGAAGAGAGGAGTGCTTGAATGGGACTGGATATCAAAGGATAAGATAGTGATTTTGGCTTGTTCATCGGTTCGTTTATATATGAGGAGGAAAGCCTGTGGGTAATTTTTGTTTGTAGGCCTTCGAGGTGAAAGAGATGCTGAGCGGTGAGCACTCTCAACCCGAGTGTTCCAGGTGCATCGGTAGCACGCAGAACCCGGGAACACCGGGAAGAATGCACTTTGCAAGAGAAATGCTTCATATGAAATCAGGAACGAAAACGAGCCGTACAATGCTCTGAGTACAGAGCAGGACAGATAGGGAAAATTCCTCGGTGAAGGACTGGTGAGATGTTCGGACCGGAATCATCGGGAAAGGCTATTAATACCACGAGAGCTCAAAACCAGCCCGAACGTGCGTACAGAAGGGAAAAACTCCGTGGAAGTAAATGTCCCTCGGACCGCGTGCCCGTGTTCGTGTGCGGTATGTCATATATTTCGTTGTGTGATCGGTAACATATACCAAACCTGGAACATAAATGAATATGCAATTAAAGAACGGTACCTCGACAAGAACGGGCCGCGGCATCTTTATTTTTAAGCTTGCTATGTACTTTGACAAGAGCATCCTTTCCGCCTGGAACATAACAAGGGATCCGCGGAGAGCGTTGAACCAATTGAAAACTTGAAGGCTGCTAGGTGTTGAAGCAACGTCTTCATGTTAGCTCGTGAAAATTTCACTAGAATTAGCAATGTATAAAATGTAACTTCAGCACTATCAAAAAGGCGGGATAAAGTTTGCATCACGGGAGGCAATACACCTTAGTATAGAAACCGCCCGCACTATCCTAATCAGATAGATATAAATCCATCACATTGATTCATACTATGCGGATCTGCTTGATTGGAAAGATCCGGGTGGGGAGTTGAAGTAAGAAGATACTCACGCTTAAAATCCACACATCACGCGTCCATCTCGCACTGTTAGTTCCTGGTGTGAGCGGGAGTACTCAACGTAACATATCGGACCGGGCTTACCAATGTCAAGACTGTTGAGACCACAGAAGATGACGGCGAATGAGGATATGGTTCTCCAGAAGGACTATACGACATGTCGTATCGAAGCCGTCAAGGGGCGTATGGCCCAGAACCCGCCAGACACTTTCAAACTATCGGATCAGAGAGCTCACCCGCAAAATCCAGTCGTCTTGATGTCCTAGAGAATTCCTCCATTTGTGAATAAACGAACACCGGCGGCCGAAGGTATGGTTATTCGGGGAACGCAGTGACACAGAACATAGGTTTAGCCTTACCATATTCTTTGACACCATTCGGTTAACACCTGAATGCAGGAAAGCGAAGAACATAGCCTTCGATGGTGGTGGTTCTAGTATTTAAGAACGATACGGGGGCGTTTCTTTGACAATTATCGTTGAGCATTTTAGTTTAAAGGTGGGTTATGGTTTCCAACAAGACGATTGAGCCTCAAAAAGACGGTATTGAGAATTTGAGCGAAAAAAAATCATATGCCGTAGACAGCATGATAGTTGAAAAGAAGGACCATGTGGCGTACGACTCAATTGGTGCAATGAGTCCCGTCCATAATATAATAGCATATCTTGAGTATAATCTTAAGCCGGGACTCCGTAGGGTGCAATATATCAAAATTGGACCCACACCTAAAAAGGGTACTTGAAACCGAAAGGAAACATTAGCTACCGATTTTATACTTGATGAAAGTGGCGAAAATGGGAATGGTACTTCTTCATTGGACAGAGAAATAGTTGAGCAAAGACGAGGGTATAGATCCTGAATACCCATATTGGTGATGGGCTTGGGATTATTGTTTTCCCATCATCAAACGCGCAATGGAAACTTGATTCCAGTTCTTTGTCCGCCCTGATCCCTTCTTCTCACGTTTCTGAGCAGCCCAGGAGCTGAAGGTTGTCATATTGGGGTAGGCCTTGCGGGTTGTGGCCATCTGTGCTGCACTCGTCTCGTTGGTAGGGTCGGTCCGCATTTGATGCACGCGTTCTATAGTTGAAATCCTAAAACGATCATGTTTGTGGATGAGTATGAGTATGAGGTTTGAAGTGGAAAACATACAGTCCCTGGGTGTGTCCGTTCATGGCGATCAGAATCCGGGCGAGGAAAGCAGGGATGGAAGGCATTGGGCTGCCTGTCGCTTCTTTGTATGCAGTCTGCTGCTCTGATGTTGTTAAGATGTCCCCGACGACGGTAAGGATTTTGGATTTGAATTCTTCAGGATTCTGAGCATCGTCAGTACCAAGCCGCCTGGATTTGGGTAGGCCTACCTACCCTAAATACACCTGCTGCTACATGGCCTATATCATCCACAGCCTGGAGGAATGTTATTACTGTACCGTAATTAGAAACAAGAGAAGATATTCTCATACGCACAATAAGTTGGACCGTAGTTGTGTGCTTTAAACCTGATTTCAAGACGGCCGCAGTGATAGAACCGATAGTCCCCTCGAAATTCTCCATGAAGAATCCAGGACGGAGTATCCTATCCCATACCCATCATTCACATTTTGGGAATAACATTTGGGAATCCACCCACGTCCACGGAAGACCCTTCGTCCCAAGCTCCTTAACATGTCGCTCAATCCTAACTTTGGCAAGTCCATCCAATAGCAATTTATCATCATAACTCTCACCCCCACGCTCACCCGACGAAAAGACAAACAAGGAAACGCCGTACTCTAGGGACACATCTGCAAGTGTCTGCGGAAGGGCGGATGATCGGGTCAGACAAGAAATTCGTGACGGACTTGTCAAACACACCTTTCCTTGCTTCTCCTCCCCATCTGCGTTTGCACCAAGCCCGGGAAACGCAAGAACACAAAATACACCCCATATGCCACCAAGTTCCTTCGCGTCTTCGAATACCTTCTTTACAGAAGCGACATCATCGAGGTCACCCGCCACCACCGTGACATGCTTCTCGAGTGAGAGCTCCTTTGCAGCAGGAGAGTTGATGTTACGCGTTAATGCAAGTATGTGAAAGTCAGTGTCTTCTTCGGTGTTGGCTCGGGGGCGCAAGGCGGATATGAGGGCACTGCCTTGTTTTCCAGTTGCTCCAGTCACGAGAACGAGTTTGGCTGTCATCCCGATGTACGTGGATCCCACTTTTGTTTCTGGTAGACTGGTACTCAGCACAGACTGTTAAAAGAGTAATGTTGAGAAACTAGGTAAGAGAGCGCTCCAGGCTGTCAAGAAGACTCAAAATCATCATCGAAGTCGAAGAGAAGGTCCGTGTGAATCCTTCCATTTCCCATTTGGCTGTATAACGTTTTGGTGCATGTGGTGCCGGTTTCCAACTGTCTCCTTGACATTCATTGGTTACGGTTCCCCTCTAAGGACAGGTCTAGTTTTGGCCTCGGGATATTGGAGAAAGCACTAGATGAGTTTTTTTTTTTCGTGATGGGGTCTTTGCTAGGTATTTCTCTCACAGGCCAATAAGTATCGTTGGTATATATCGTGGGAGTTTCGCGTCAAGGACGCTCATCAATCCAAACTCCGCGACAACCGGCCGAGTTCCTTTCAAGGATAAGTCTTTGTTGAGAGTATATTGTAAATTTGTACAAGGTAAATTTTATAATACTTATGACCAACTGTTGGAATCGATTTGTTAGCTGATTGAAAACAGAGCTATCACACCTCTGCCCAATAACTTGCATAAAGGGCCAGGACCCGTCAAACCTCATTTGGAGGGTGACGCGTCACCCTCCAAATGAGGTTGATGCGCTGATATTGCCATCATATTTGTCGGCCGCCTTTTGCTTCCTCCGATGCCGAAACTAGACCTACCGTCACCTGTCCTGGAGGACAACCGCAGATCAATTAATATCGAAGATGATAGGCTAAGTCCCCACTTGCAACAAGCATAGTTAAACAATCTTAGATGGTATAAAGCTTCAAAGTTCTGTCCCCACATCCACCAGCTGATGCCAGGAGGCAATCTGAACGTTATTTACAAAGAGACCAACATTCTTTTTGTTTCCGCGTTGTATAGTACAAGTGCTGCAAATTATTATGAAATCAAAGTACGAAAAACATCAAGGGAAGCGCAGAATGGTGTGTGAGTGAAACAGAGATGGGTTCTGGGCAAAAAATAATTGTTGTAAGCGTAAATAGTAGCTCGACCCTCTAGTCGGAGGCTGCAGGGGATCTGGGCGCTTTGTCGTGGAATTGTTCGCCTCCTCTCTGCTGCACGTTTACAATGGAGCGGAAGGATATAACGGTTTGCCCAATTGTTTTCCGCCAACTAGGCTCGTCAAGGTGGACAGGTGCAGAGCCCCCTAAAATAGAGCGTTGATACTCACTTTTAAAAAGGGGGATAACGGAAACATACCCTGATGTGCATTAGTTGTAACCAACGCAGAATCTCCCAAAGCCAATCTCCCGACTCCCGTATGATCGAGGAAATCGCGAATATAGGTGATCTTGAGTAAACCAAAGAGAAGAAGAAAAGTTGAAACCAAGAACGATGGAACCCAAATGATAAAAAGTAAGAGTAATGGTATCGTATATCTGAGGTCGTATGTCACTGAAGGCTCGAGACTCGCAGCTATCAGCGTGGGATGACTCTCTGTTCCTACAAGGCTGTTGGCGACAATGTCAGTCCAAATCAAATTACGAATCTGGGCGTTTCCATTTTCCGGATTATTGGCAAGAAGGGACTGCCACTTGGCCAGGAGCGCAAAATTGTGCTTCCCACTGTAATCTTCATCACCGACGGAAGTATGACCGTACACCTTGTCCCATGTAGCCGCAAGAACGGTAGATGGTTGCCCAGGGCCCGTAACTCCCCAAATATCTGAACTTCCCGCAGGAACGTAGAGTACCTGACTGCGAGTAGTCCATAACGTAGAATCCGACTGGTATTTGTCTGCTACGTGCCCCCAAAAGAGGTCAACGTCTCCGATCAATAAATCGGTCTTCTCAACCCCCCACAAAATGGGCGTGCCCCTCAGTTTCCGCGTAATTTTGAGGTCTTTAATATCCCTCGTTGAGTTCATAGTGAACGTTACGGTCTGGACGCTCGCGCGAGTTGCACTGGCGCAGACGTGGAGTGTCTGTGTCCATGTCGAATTATTTGATGGGATTCTCTCGTCTCCACCGTCAGTTCGTCGAGCTGGTCCTGTAAATCCCCCACATTTGACACTAACATTGGTGATATTCGCGTTATCAGCACCTCCAAACCCTCTGCATGAAATCTCTGGATCTCCCACAGTCGTATTCGAAAGGATCGTGAGATCCCCGCCAGAGACGTCTCCTGCTGTGTAAAAAGATACCGTTGTATTCAAGAGGAATGTTTTTCCAACGTAGCTCTCGTTTCGGGTCATATTATTGAACCCCAACATCGTAAAGCGGTTTCCGAGAACGGCCCCCTTATACGCGTGCTCGTAAAGGTTGATATTTTGCCCATCCAGGGACATCTGTGGGTATTCAGTTGTGAGGTTCACAAACCCTCCACGATCGGTAAGATTGAAATTATCTACTCCGAATTCGTTTACGCGAATCCAATCGAAGGTCAAATTGGTATTGACACATTCTGTAACCGGTTCTAGCCAAAACATATCCTGCGACCAAGTAGCACCTTCCTTAAATGAGGGAACGGTGAGGTTCCCTAAGCCAATACCAGGAGTTTCGGTCATGTCGACAATTAACCCGTCAACAGCAAAGATCCCTTCTTCGAGAATCATGGACTGTACTACCCCAACCTCAGTTTTTGCTAACGAGAAATTGTAACCCCCAGTGCCGATAAAATATCGCCGAAACTGCATATTGAATGGACCGTAAGGTGTGCTTGAAAATGTTTCGAGAATAGAGGGGGGGATGTCAGTCCGATTTATAGTTTCGGGTGTGTTTCCAGGACAAAGGACTTGGGAAACCCCCCCGCAAATACGACCAAACTTGAAATCTTGGCGAGGGGAGGTCGCAAGTGAGAGTGTGGAGGTGTCTTTAATGAAAGATGCATTTGTAGGTCGAAAATTTGTGGAAACAAAGGGGCCTTGTTTAAGGCCAAGAGGAGCAACAATTCCACAGATAGCAACCAGTAGGGCGCTGATAACGGATAGTGCGGAGAAGAAGTTGACACGAGTGCTGGCATACGTACGAGAGCGACGGAGCATGGTCGACCAGAGAGAGGTGTGGGCCTGCCTAGCAGCAACACTCCAGCTATTGGCGGAGTTTGACGGAGGAATGAAGTAGAGAAGGAGAGCGACTAGTGCGAGACTAATCGAATATTGGAAGAAGGTGATGATAGCATTAATTATGGTTGCGGCCTGAGCAATCGTGAGCTTCAAGATAACTATAGCCATTGAGGGTAGCTAGGGGGGTAGGGCAGTCAATTGGCAGTCAACCTAGAAATGCCTTTTAAACAACATAAAGGGAAATTAAATGGATTGATAGTGATCTTTGGATAAAAAACCACCTATATTGGTAGCGACATGCCGGGCAACCTTATGGAAGGTCATGAGAACCCTAAGCCCCCGGTGTTCTCGGTGTCAGTCTCGAAATATGGTGTGAAAACGAGTACACCCAAGAAAAGACTCTTCAGTTAAAATGTAACCTGCCTTGTAAGTATTAGCTATCATTTTCGTCGTCAAGTTTGACGACGTTTGTTTGATAATAAAACTTGTGTATCTAAGGAAAGGCGTGTCATCTCGGAGTATACAGTTGTAGAAAGATTGATTTACTGTGAGAGTTTTTATTTCCCATGATAGCCCAAAGCTGAAATCAGAGTAGACAGCGCTAGTACCAGTAAAACCACGTCTTAGATCAACCAAGTTCTAAGGCTGGATTACCCGGTCAGCAGACTGAAACGATGAGGCTTGCTAAAAGGCACAAAATCCAACAAAACTCCATAGGTTGTTTGTTCCGGGTCTGCGGGAAAACTTGGTTGATATCCCTTGTACTCGCACCTCTCCTTAGAGAAATTTTGCGGCGGGGTGCTCAACAGACGAAAGGAGGAGCATTCCTACATTGAAATCACCAACATCAGATCACCACTACCCATTTACAAATTTTGTTAATCAGAGATTGCATGAAAATGACATACTGAATTGAGTGGGATTTGACAAATGGCAGGCTTCAAAGGTGTTAGGGAAGGTCATTGACTATATGCGGTATTTTTTTCGGAACCAGATTCCTAGTCTCCGTTGGCTGTGCATGGGCACCAGTCAAAAGGTGTGGGTGCAACGGCAGATATGGAGCCAGCCACGAAGCGGACTCGTGGCTGAGGGTTCATGGATGGTAGGTTTGGCATACCATTCAACATGGGGGTTGCTTGATTTGTTAACATTCCACCGTGAAAGGAGGGTTTTTTTAGAAATATTTGTGGTGTCAGGGGACGATAGTCAGACATGGGGTTATTCGTTGTCGAAAGCGGGAAAGAAGCAATCAGCGATATAGTTAGTCGTAGAAACTTATCCCTACAGGAACATATCCACCCCCTGTGCCCTTAATTGGATTTCCCCTAGCCGGTAATCGTCGAGTTATGGGCCGCAAAAGGATTGGAATAGAAGCTAAAAACCATCATCCATCATCGTCCCAGGTCAAAGTTAACGTGGGAAGATTATTGTGTTGCCAGTTTATTACGATCATGACGTGAAACATGAATGTTCGAACGTTTGAACGTTTTACAGTAACAACCATCCATTTATAATTTTACAATAAAAGGCTATTCTATGTACTACTGATGATATGTGATGCATCACCAGGCCTTGAGTGCGCGGCAACTTATACGTCAGAGTCTTTTTGATGATTAGTGTTATTTAAGTAATAGATTTTGATATTGCTTGATATCATAGATACCTAGCGAAAATGGGTTGAGCGAAGTGTTCGGCATAGCTTACCTGGAGTCATCTTGTTAAAGTCATGTCCTCATGTCATTTATCGTTGTTTACCTTTTATATAAACTATACTTTGCCCAGATAAGAATGTAGTAAGGAAAAGAGTTTACCAATCCAATAAATAAATAAAAAGATACATTAGTAATGTGTTGGAATCTATTGTTTTCCTGTCAGCAAACGCATGATAGAAACTTGGTTCCAGTTCTTTGCTCGTCCTGGTTCCTTTCTCCCATGCTTTTGTGCAGCCCAGGCACCGAACGTTGTCATATTGGGATAGGCCTTACGCGCGGCAGTCATCTGTGATGCGTTCAATTCATTGGTGGGGTCGATCCGCATCTGATGTACGCGTTCCATATCCGAAATCCTGCAAGGATTATATTCGTGAGTGAATGTGAATGTAGGGAGTCCTGAATGGAACACATACAGCCCCTGGGTGTGTCCGTTCATTGCAATTAAAGCGCGGGCGAGGAAGGTGGGGATGGAAGGCATTGGGCTGCCTGTCGCTTCCTTGTACGCAGTATGTTGCTCTTGTGGTGTCAAGATGTCTCCAACAACGACTAGTATTTGATTTTTGAATTCTTCAGGGTTCTGGATATCATTAACACTGGATGCCGGGATTCATATGGGTGAATCTACCTTGAATACCCCTGCTGCTACATGGCCTATATCATTCACGGCCTGCAAGGATGTAATTAGTGTGCCACGTGTATAAACAAAAGAATATCGCCTTGTACATACAATTAGTTGTACTGTAGTCGTTGGCTTCAATCCGGATTTCAAAACGGTCGCAGTGATAGAACCTATCATTCCTTCAAAATTCTCCATGAAGAATCCTGGGCGGAGTATCCTGTCGTATATTATCATTCATAATTCAGAAAATGAATACTGCACGGAGGGACCACGTACGTCCATGAAAGGCCTCTGGTCCCCAGTTCCCGAACGTGTCGCTCAATTTTGACCTTGGCGAGTCTATCCAATACCAATTTATCATCATAGCCTTCACCTCCGCGTTCAACTGACGAAAACACGAATGATGAAACGCCGTACTCCAACGATACGTCTGCGAGTGTCTGCCGAACGAAGGTTAGATAAGAAATTTGTATTGAATTTATTAGACGCACCTTTCCCTGCTTCTCCTCCCCATCCGCATTCGCACCAAGCCCGGGAAATGCAAGAACGCAAAATACACCCCATATGCCACCAAGTTCCTTTGCTTCCTCGAACACTTTCTTTACCGAGGCGACATCATCTAAGTTTCCCTCCACCACTGTGACATGCTTTTCAAGTGAGAGTTTTTTCGCGACGGGGGAGTTCGTGCTGCGCGTTAATGCAAGGATGTGGAAACCACTGTCTTCGTCGGTATTGTTTTGGGGGCGCAAGGCGGATATGAGGGCGCCGCCTTGTTTTCCCGTTGCTCCAGTCACGAGAACGAGTTTGGCTGTCATTCCAGGTTCGCAGGTCCTACTTCCAGTTCTGGTGTTCAACACTCTCCTTGTAAGAGGACGGTATTAAGAAACTAAGTAGAAGAGCGTCCCAAGCTGTCAAGATCATCATCAAAGTTGAGGAGAAGGTCCGTGCGAAATCTTTTCATTGCGCATTCGGTTGTAACAACTTGTAACGTATGTGACCCTCAATTGTCCTCTTGACACCCACCAACAGTGTTATTCATGGCTACGGATTCTAAGCAACAGTCTCCTGAATTCACCGTGCCATATAGGCAAATACGTGCTAAGTACGACGATGAGGGTATCACAGTCTACCAGGCCTACTCGGCTGCCATAGCAATACCTGCAGTTAAAGAACAAAAACTCACGGCATCTTCAGATTTCAAACCAGGAAGAATGACCTGGATCAAGCCGAGTTGGTGCTGGATGATGTACCCGGCATTCTTAAATCCGTTTGGCTCCGTACTGAATTCATCGGTGGTTTATTTTAGGTACCGATCAGGATACTCGTTCAAGGATGAACGACAGGCCCATATCCTGGCTCTGAAAATGAAGCACGGACACTTCTTGGAGTTGCTTTCAAATGCAAGTCTATCGCACGGACACGGTGGTGCACTACCCGACGACGAAAAAAGCAAACCTGTGCGCGTACAATGGGATCCTGAGCGCTCGCCTTCCTTAGGCATACTCCCATACAGAAGCATTCAAATCGGTATTTCAAAGGATAAGAGTAAACAATGGGCCGAAAATTGGATTATAAGTATTGAAGATGTGACGGAGAAAGCAAGAGCTCTGAAAAAACTGATTGAAGACAAATCAAGCGTCGCCACGGTGGAAGAGCTTGTACAGGCGGGGGCGATGCCAGATGAGAAGGTTTATGAAGTACCGGACAGTATCCGAAAGATCTTATGCATGGACCTCACGCCGGAGGAAGTTGAATACGAAGTTCGGACCGGTCTTTCGAGAACGAATGATTGACCAAGCACCTTCAGGTCCATTGCCTCTTCGCATATCAATCCCAACGATAAATTCATTGAGCCCAGTTTGGTTAGAGACGGCACCTGTTCGGTACGAATATCACTCCAAGCCACGAATCCAAAAACATTCAAATTACGATAGTATGACATGCCGACCAATGTTTAATGGATGTACAAACAGGATCGTCTGCGGGATTTTCTTCCATCTTACTAATATAATTGTATCCAAGCCGCGTGTAATGATCCTCCATTCTTACGACAAGGAGACGACAAAAGGAACCCACTATCCCAGGGTTTATCGTGTTTTTTCCTACGAAGCCACCGTTCTGATTGTGCATCGAGGAAGCCGCATCAAATTCTACCCCAGAAAATCCCGAGTGGCTCCATCACAACTCCAGCTCCAAGCCCCATGATAGATTCCGGAAACCGAGCATTTCTATTCTCGTCCTGATTTCTGCTTCCTTTCCTCGCGACGGAACGTTTAGTTAAACCGACCCGACGAGCTGAACATTCCATATAGCCATTGACATTGACTAATAACCGGGCGCGACCATATACCTATGTTATGCCTACCTTGCCCAATGTGCAGGCACCCAATTAGCCCCTGCCCTTTTGCGATAATAAGTGGAACACAAAGTTGAAGCCGATATGTTAGGTGTGTACTTATTCATACGAATTTCCGCACCCGCCAGAACCGCTTCATCACTTTAAAACATTGATTTATCAGGAAATATTGCTTGAGTACATGTTCAAGATCGTGGTGTTTCTCAATGATCGCGAAGCTCCCTCACTATATCATCCGTGCGACAAATCTGTATCGGAGTAACATACTCCATCACATTCTGAACAAATATGAAGGAATTGATTAAGGGTGTCGATAATCCGAGGTCCCGGTTTGGTTTGTAGTTTCCACCGGGAACAAACTTTCAAAATCTGCTATGGAACGAAATACTCGACCGTTCGAGGCAACAAAGACTTCTACAACGCTGGAAACTCATGTCCTTGCGGAGTAAACCAGTGGATTTCTCGGTGGCTTCAGATTAATGTTGGCAACATATTACTCGCCATAAAACGCGAAGTCCCATTGCCGGCGGCAAGACTACTCCTAACAACTCCAACGTTCCAGTACTCAGATTAAATATTCTTTGGCATCTGGAGCATTCCGTTCATCCAAAATGAAGAAGATTCGGCACGACGTCATGTTTTCGTCAAGCATCGACTTGATATACGAACTTCTTTGTCAAGGATGATCACTTGAGCCGAGAATTTCAGGTATAAAAGGCTTCTCATGGTGAACAATAACCTCACAACTACCAGCTTTACAGAAACTACCTAACAACTACTCGAAGCTACAACAAATATCATGTATTTCTTTTCTCTTGCCACCGCACTCGCAACACTCGCAGTCATTCCTCCCGCTCTCGCCTCTGTAGGCGTGCACTGCGGCACAACTGAGGATGCGACACTCTCCGACTGCAGGTCCTTGGTGGACCCTGCCACCTGGTACAAGTCCTGGGCTGGTAGTGATAACATTTGCCAGCAAGTCTCTATCTTCACTATCGCATTACCCCACTAATTCTTTTTTAGCTATGGCGGGCTAGGTGTAGCCAACAACGTCGCTTGTCTAGGAGGCGGAAACTGTGCGTTGAGATTACTTTGTGTTTTAAACTTTGCTTAACGAAGAATTTAAAATGTGTAGGCTGCGTTTACGTCGCAGGTATTAGCCCTAGTGATCTCGGAAAGGAAACTGCACGCGCACAAGCAGAAGGCTTGCTCGGGTGTGGTGATACTGGCAGGAATCTGATCAATGGTATGCAAAAGTTTTCAGGTGGACACGGTGTGTGCGTTAGTAACGGGCATGGTGGGTACTATACCTCGATATCTAAGACCTATTTTATAACTTGAATCACAGGCTGCGGCGACTGTTTTGATGGTAAGAAAATGCTTGCTGAATTATCCCGTTCGTTATGCTAACTTTTTGATATAGATGGCGACTTTTTAACTTAATTTGTACTACGTAATATGTTCGCTACAAACTCCAATAGCCAATGAATGAATTCCGAAGTTGAAGTGTTGAGAACCCAGTATATGAACATCGAAGATTCAGGTTACTACTGACTGTTGTCATTGTGTGATGGCAGATCAGACCCCTTTAACTTGTGTAGGTAGATTGTACGCCATAGGCAAAAAATGCAGATATGGCACTCCTCTACAATTCATCTAATAAGCAGATACGGCAATGATGAAACTGTCGATAGGTAGATATCCTTCCAAAGATAGCCCCACCATCGCCTCTCAACGGCAGCACTATCTCAATATAGGTCCCCTCCAAACGTGAACACGGATTCCCCAAATGCACACATGTCGCCTTTTGTCCAGAATTTCCCCGTTAACCTGCTCCCCATGCCGACGAACCCCCTTTCACCACCTTTCATTATTATAATTATGCAAGAGGGTGTCAAGTCTAACATTGATTACTCTGTTTGAGTGTCAATGTATTAAAAGTCACACATAATGGGAGGTGGGAGGATTATGTTATTGAAAACACGTCTACGCTTGCAAAAATAACAAAAATACCAATTGATAAAGTATTTGTGAAAACAATTTAGCTGGTGTAACTGGAGTTAGACAATGCGGAAATGGCAGGGTATGACCAGAAGGATCCTGAAAGTGAAGTTCGTGTGCGAGAAGGCTAAATGGAATATTCATATTATTAATTCGAATTCGAATGGCTGTTCGATATTATATCTTGTCGTGTAGATTATCCCATAATGTCCTAACGACAAATTCGTCTGGGTTGGGCTCCACTAAAGACAATGCTTGGTTGGGTACGAAGGTCACTGTAAATTGAATTGATATCAACAGGGTAACGTTGCGTACTTGCTACTTAAACGGGACGTACGGGTACGATCAATACCTGGCACCAAATAGAAGCCATTTGCAGCAACCCCAGTAGAATTGTCCAGAAAGACTCCAACTGTTCCTGCAGGATGGTCAATCCACGTCCAAGGCGCCACTCCCCCTTGGGCAGACAACGTGAACGTAAGATTGCGGGTCTTGGTTACTGATATCTTCGGGTCAGCTAGGGCTGCACGGGCCAGAGGCATTGGAGTAAACTTCAAAAAGTCAGATAAGAACAACGCAAACAAATTCAATACCTTACATATTGCTCGCTGGTGAAGATTCTTTTATCTTCCAGCTCGACGGTTGCATTTAATAGAAGCCAAACTTCCGATGCATCCTTCCCAACGGGTAGAATCGAAGACAGTCCGACAGATCTCAATATTAGCGAGCTGTTCAGGGACGGGACCGTGAAGTTATGCTTGCTCGTCGTCAACGGCATGCCAAACCAATCGTACCAAGTCAACTGTGCAATTCCCCGCACTTCCTCCCATCTATCCGAGATAACAACAACCTCCAACGTCTCGTTAATGGCCGTCCAAAATGGATAGATCAAAATGGGCGAGAAGGCTCCTGTCAAGCCATATTGTAGGACTTTCCATCTTCCAGAATACTCGATACTCGACCAGCTTACACCCTGCCAAATGTCATTCATTTGCCATACTAGCGCACCGAGATTATTCTCTCCGTGCCCTGCGCCTCTCCTGTACCATGCAATTTGCGAGACTATCGTCATCGCTTGGAATACCTGGGTACTCCAGCACCATTGTGCGAACGTATGGTTTGTGTTGGAGCGTGATGGGGCGGGGAGCCACGTCTCGACGGCTGTCGTCATCTGGGCTTGTCCTTCGTGCGCGTTTGGGTTGGGGAACGCGAGACTCCCTGGTGGCGGGTGGTGATCTCTGGACATCACAACGGTTGAGTTAAACGAAAAATCATCCGGCGAGCCCAACACTTCCTCCCAGCTGTAGAAAGAAGGCATTGAGTGAAATCTAATGGGATTATATCAAGCTGGGCACCAATTTCAACAGGTAATCACCTTACCCAAATTCGTTTACGAAGCGACTCTGGGGATAGCTAGAATAATTGAACGCTTGGTGGGCGTCGTAATCAAAACGTTCTAAACGACGCGTTGAGCACGAGATAAGGACACTTGGTTTAAATGAATTTACCAGAGTTCCCGTATATTTCCCCGTCGGTGCCGTTGTTAAACCTCAGCACGTACGGGTCGAGACTCAAGACGCCCTTCGTCGTGGAACAATCGGTATAGGCAACCTGGACATGAAACGAATTGGTTGATAAGCTGATAAAAATATCCTGGGGGAAATTAATTTAATTACAGATCTCGTTTCCGATACCACAACGTCATGTAAAAAGTCCTGAAAAAGCGTCACGAACTGTACGGCGAGGTAAGCGTCCCTTGAGTAATAGATAGACCACGGTAAAACGCGCTCACTTCGTTGAAATAATGATGCCCATTCGGGAACGAGTTATTATCGAAAACCGCGATACCTTCAATCTCATTCCCACCGGCCCACTGCACATTGCTCGGGTGTCGATTAATCCTCCTTACATTCTGGCGCACCTCGGGCTCGATCGTCTCCAGCATAAATTCGTTTATCCCATACATAGTGTCCGAGAATATAAGTTCAGACCACACGAGGATGCCTAGCTCGTCACAAATGGAGTAGAAGTCATATCCTCCGCCCGCAACATCAGACGACGAAGGTTGGTAGGTACCACCTCCCCAGACGCGTACCTATATTTAACGAAATAAGTATCATATTTCTCGCTTTGAATAAGGAAAATATTGGACCATGTTCTGTCCACTTCGGACGGCACTCTCCAGTATCCACCTCACCTTGTCCGTCGTGACACGAGCATAAAATGGGTCAAAAGGAATGATGTTCGTCCCCATGGTGTAGAACGCCTTGCCATTCACCTCGAAATGCCATTGATCACCAGGTGTGATACCACGTTCCTCGACATCCTCTCTAGAATAGGGAGATTGGATAAGCTCTATAGTACGAAACCCGGTCGTTGTTGTGAAGTTCACGATGTTTATTTGTGAGGATGGCGCGTCCGGCCTAGGTACATCAAAGCTTATGGAAAGATTGTAAAGTTTCGGCATTCCGAGATTATGGGGGTACCATCGCTGCGGGATGCCATCCGGTATGTTCCACGCGACACTAAGCCAATATGGGACCTTCGTGGACCGAGGTACTTCTGGGATGAGAAACGGGGTGGATGTCGCATTAAGCTCGGGAAATGACAAGGTGAGGAAGCCCGCTGGGAGGTGCTGGCCTGACCTTAAAGCTATTGTGACGTTGACGATCCAGTCTGCATCTTGATCTGGAGGAACAGAAAATGACTGTCCAACTTTGTAAATGTCAACAGAGAACTCCTCAACGAAGACTACGTTATCAGCTGTATCCGAGGTATTCGATGCGGAAATAGATGGCGCTATAGTAGGATTGCTTTCCGTGTAATCGGCTCTTAATATCTCTTGGGATTCCAAACATTCGCAATTGGATAGATGATGGGCTACTACCTCCTTTGAAGATAAAGAAACAAAGTAGGCCCGTTTATGTATCCCACTCGGAACGAATGCTGGTCCCTAAAGGAAATTATAAGTAGAGTCCCAACGAGTACACTGTGGCATTACCCAATCCCAACCAAAGTCGGATGCCATTTTCCGAACCCAGCGATACGCTATTGGATATTCAAACTCGGATGGGATTCGGTTATTTATTTTCACACTAAACATCACTGCGGCTCACCCAAGAACCGCCAGGAAAATCTTCAGCATCAGCCCGGGTTGATACGTTCAATCCATAGCGCCACGCCGACTCGAATGCAACAGTAAGGTTAGTATCTCCAATGTCTAGGGAAATTGACTCGATAGTATCAGTGATATCGAACACATTGCCGGAATTGATTGTTAACCCATGTTACTGGATGACTGCCAATGCTCTAAAAATTGGAATTCAGTACTGAACTGCAAAAGAGAAGGTGTACCAGAGCTCCTGACAATATTTGCTACAGTGTCCAGACCATAAAAAACCAAAAGAGTGGCCTGGTGTGGTGTTGAACCCAAGGTTTGAATAAAGGGGTATATATCAGCAGTATATGTCCAATTATCCTCGACGATCCAGCGTTGGGTAAAATCTAAGGGAATTAAGGTTCGACTTCTAATTTGGAGCCATAATTCACTAACCATTGATTCCGAGAAGGGGTTCGGTGATGATGTGTTCCGCCAAAAGGTCCAAGTGAGCTTGAGACGGCGGCCCAGCGGCAGGTATCTGAATTGACCCATTCTGATTCTTTAGCGTCCACTGGAGTTGAGAGAGATCAAATAGCTTCGCATAAGCACTAGACAGCAGAGCCCAAAACACAAAAGCAAAGAGAATAATACTGCCAGGTAGGATCATGGCGGACGTCTCTTGAAGAGCAATCGCAGCAGCTCTGACTGTTGGATGTCCTCCTTAAAACCTCATTCCCTCGTCAATGATGACACATCCGTCCTAGGGAGAGAAGGGCAAGTAGATGGGAAAGGTTTATATGGTTGGTGAAGCCGTCGATCATGATGGAAGGTCGCTGAAGATTGACATTACGTTATGCACACGAGAAGGCAATTTGACATCGGGCTGTCCAGAAACGACGCTAGAGCATGAAAAGTACACTATAAGGTCAAATTGACAGCTGAAACTCGTTGCCCTCGGTGCTCCAACGCGTCAGAGTTGGGTGAGGAGGACTGCAGAGTATGGTTTTCGTGATGTGGAAAAAAGAAAAACAGATGATGAAAGGGAGGTTCGAACTCCCGCCTCCGAAGAGACCAGATAGGTAATTACCTAATTCTGGCGCCTTAGACCACTCGGCCATTTCACCATGTGTCCGAACACTTTGCGTTAGACCATAATTCTCCACAACGGCCCACTGAAACCACGTTGCAGTTGATTCAATCAACCGCCAAATAATCCACCATTGATAAGAACAATCATACGCAAGAAGCGCCAAACTCATTTCAATGGTAAGTTCTAACAATTGACTTGCCTCCTGTATCGTATCAACGAATACATTCAATTAGAATTCATCAGATAGAACCCGGGCTTTGGTAGAAGATCTCCCTACCGAAATATGGACAAAGATCTTTCACTTAGTACAACATGAGTTCAAGGTCCAGTTGAACAAATCTTCAATACCAAACGATCCCTACGATCAACAATGGTTTCTTCGTCCTGAGTTGACCTCTTCCAGGATCCCAGCAGTTCTAGCTCAGGTATCCTCCCGCTGGCACTCGATTGTCACAACCATCCCAGAAATGTGGACGACACAAGTGTTCACTGTTGATGTGTCGAAGCCAATTTCATCATCGGACATCCAAACCTCTCTCGATCGAAGTCTCAACCTGCCGCTCGACATCTTGGTCACTCGCCGCCCCGATTTGAAAGAACCAACCGCACGCGAAGAGCGAGCATATCTCTCACTTCTTATAGCCCTCCTCGCCCCACACTTTCCTCGATGTCGTGGAATCTCTTTTTACACCATTCATAATTCAGCTTTGCCAAAGTTTGGGAGTGACATCGCTGGAAATTTCCCAAACCTAATAGAACTAAAGCTCGATTGCAAGATCAACGATGGTCCCTTTATTGACATTGACCCAGATTGGCACAGCGTTAAAAGTCCTACCCTTCAAAAATTTGTAGCGAACGGTCAGAGTTTCGCTAATATGATGAGCATGTCTCGCGATTGGCCAAACTTGCTTCCTGGACTCACATCGCTATCGATCATACATCTCTCTCGTATGACACCTATACCGTTATACTATTTCCTCGAACTTTTATCTGACTCGATGCATCTCGATTATCTCCGGCTAAGCGCTGTCGAGGTAATCTATTCCTCTTCTGAAGAATTCTTTATCGACCTTAATCTCGGCCAAGCACTTGTCCTAGAAGATCTCAGTCGCTCTGTTGTGCATGGACTCATGTTTTCTATCAAGCTCCATTCGCCTGAACTCTATGTAACACGGTGTTCGTTGAACGCGATGGGTAGCCTGCCTGAAACTGCTACCCTGCAGCTGGAAGAAATAGCCATCTCAGATAATCTCGCCCACCACTTAAAGAATTGGCGAGGGCAAACGTTGACCTTGATCCGGTGTCAGGGCTTCAACAGCGAGCTCCTCGATATGCTGAGTACAGTTAGCTCCTTCTCGGGCGCCCCGCATTTGACCAAACTCACGGTTGTGGACTGCACAAATTTTACTGGGGAGGCTTTGAGGAAAATGGTGGAGGCAAGGAAGAAGACGAAGAAAGGGGTGATTGAGAACTTGATAGTCAGGGGTAAGGGCCCAGCCCTTGGCGGTGAGGATGCCTCCTGGCTGAAGAATGGGTTGAAATCCTTTGAATGGAATACGCGGACAGAGGATGGTGTTGAGTCTGTGTATACGTAGCATGAGTGAGTGCATTAATAAGTTCTGATGCAAGGTATTGAAATTTGCTGGTATGGCATAGGTTATTTTTAAAGTGATATTTGATGTACATATTTAGCGCTATGTGAAGTCTGGGTACATAAGACGTTCTAGATGCTCGAGATTCGGGTTGGGCTTCGCAACTTAATACCACGATGCCATCAATATCCCCAGGAAGATATAACTCCATAATAATCCACCAACAAACTGCAACTCGGAATGACATCCGGACGCAGGATGGGGACATTGCAGTATAGGGTCTACATCGTGTTGATATTTATAGGACTCCGGCGAAACAGCAGCACGCGGACGACGGTAGGATGTGGGTCAGACGATGAGTATCAGATCGAAAACTCATATTGTTAGCATCTCGTTATTCTTGATACCAAGACTATCCAAACATAATTAAATTTGTCGTATTGGAATTGGTTTCTTTCTCGTTAATTATGGATATCTGGAACCGAGGCATAGGTTTATGGGTTTGGCTGACTGCACGGAGATTGCTAATGGTGTTATTTAAGGTGTGTAACGATGGTTGAGTAGCGTGTGTCCCATTGAACGTAAGGAAGTTGCTTATAAAGCTATTAACGGGTTTTGAAGGTGGAGTGATATAATAATGTAATCTCTAGAATTATCTATTGAATATACGTATTACTCAAGGGTATTGCGAATTTGTGGGTACCCGACACAGCAAAGCCCACCCGGACTATTAATGGGTATTACAATTGGCCAGTTGATTGGAAGTGGGTCAAGACTCAAACAATATATTTATTAATATGCATTGATGAAAAATAAAATGAAATTCCATTCCGTGGGCGCGTTAGTGTTAAATACATAGGTAATGACTGCTGCGATCACCAACACTGACAGCCGGGCCGGTAAACCCGTTTGTCCAATATAGAGCTTTTGGGATGCGTCATCGTCTAGAAATTCAACTTGTGTAACAGTGTATTAGTCAATACGATATGACCTTACCCAAGACACAGAACTTAGTGTGGCATCCTGGCATGCGGAGGTGTTTGTCCGTTTTACGCCAGTCCACAACGTAAGGTAATGACTGAGGAATGGACAAACCCGGGTAGTAGCACACGATAGTATGGACCGTAATTGCACCTTGCGTGTTCCGATGCCCTCATGTGGCGTTCATATACTTCAACAGTGATATGCAGGAGCAATATTCTAGCGCAGAACAATCAATGCATGTCTTTACTTACTTGTGACTAATAGCCTTGTCAAACCAAATCTTTCTGATCTGTGGTCTGTGGTCCGGAACTAACCTGGAATTTGGTAACTGTGCTCTTTTTTCTTCCGGGGGGCGGGGGCAGTGCTAATAGTATTTTTAGCGAACTTCCCAGTCGCACACCTCCTGGTTTAATCATCCTTATGCAAGTGCGCGCCAGTGCATTCTACGGCGCCGGAGGACTGGCTGAAGAATCCTCCGGGTAAGCGTTGAAGATATTGCCGTCAATAATCAAAGAGGTTTGTGATAAACCGAACCTGAAAAGGATGGAGTTATGTTAGAAGCCTTCCAAAATTATTTGAATTTGGCCCTTCCAGTGTAGATAATAAACAAAATAGTGTTCAGCCTGCCATGATTGACAAGTCCTTGGTGTGTTTCCCGTATGAAATTTGTTTATTATAATATCCGCAACGAATATTACCAGGTCCGATTCTCACAAAACAAAAGATGGTGGTGAACATGTTCCCCTTGTATCAAATCATTCAGATACTTCTCATCCGCTTTTGATGTGTTATAGTTAGACCTCACACAATAATACAAGGATTTTGTTTTTGTACCTAGTATAACATTCCCGAACCAAAAATGTTAGGAACATTCAGATATCACCGACAGTACTCACTTGCCTAAAGGAATTTTAGGTCACGAACAGTGAACACAAATTCCGGTGATCAAACAATTGACCGATTTTTTGTCTTGACCTAAACTTGGTTCAACAAAGCGTCTGAAGGAGTCCTTGGATATCTATGTTACTACCAATCATTCGAGGTCTCTATATATATGCCAGCCTGATGGTTTCTGTTGGGCTCCCCCAAAAAATCTGCAGAAAGTTGTGAAAATCATGATGGTGAACACTAAAATAAAACTGAATTGAAATCTGACGGGTTTTGTCTGGGCCTATTCAATGGCTTGCATATACATCCAACTTTACCCAGAATAACCAAGAACATCGGACCCAAAAGTCGTTACCCGACAGATATGTACATCCGCATGTCGATTGTCCTCCGAAAATAAGGACCGGAAAAGATATCTGCGGGTTTCCATAGTTTTGAATACTCGTAGAGCGGGGTTTCTGGATCCCAGCGCCCGTCATGTCTCGTGTTGTCTCATCCCTCTCGGAGGATACGAATGCTCGACATTTGAGGGAACAGAGTGTCAGCGGAGGTTGCAAGTTCAGATCTCCGATTCGTCTGTGGCGTGAGATGTTTACGTACAAATCAGGGCCATCGGTTACCATCAGCCCCAACACATTCGGGTCCGACTCCGAATAGAGGGAGGGGTCTACATATGAGGAACGTCCACAACGCCGCGCAATAATAAACCGCGATCGGGGGGAATCTGATGTGAAATTCCTACTTACATGAAGCCCTGCGGCGTGCGCCACCCAACTCACCATTTGCAAGTCTCCTCCTCACCACCATGGACGCTGCCTCAGCAGGGCAATTTCTAATTCTGTTGAGGGATTACGCCGGTGTTCGATACACTAACAGTAAGTCAAATTTGCCACTAGGTTGTTTGTTGTATTGGATAGACAAAGGGTGACCTGAAAATTTCCATCGCTAGTCGCGTTCCTGGTACAGTCATCAACCGGCTAATGGAACACCACGTGACAATGAAACACTAAACCGCATTTCCCATCCTCCTCAACATTGAGAGCGTGATTTACCTTCAAATAAATTGTATATACAATGCATATATAGTATACATAAATTTATGGTGTAAATTAGTACAGTATCTCTTTGATCGCTGAGAAATATTCATTTGTTTGTCCAAAATTCTGCTGAACACCACGATTTTGAAATTTCTTAAAGACATTTGAAGCTATAACAAGCGGAAATTATGGTAGAATCAATTGAAATAATTTACAGTGATATAAAATAGGTTCCCAAAAGCTGAGACTACAATCATAAAATACAATCTGACAATATTCCCCTATGAAAACCGTCTGAGAAACATTATTCCTTATCTCGCAACTGATGTGACATTAGGTGACATCCTTGTGTCACATCAGTGTTACTAGTGTGTTCCATTCGCCCGTATACGGCTATTTTTGGATCCCACCAATCATATCCGTGTGGCAGCACTGTTTCTCCATCCTTCCCCTTAATTCTTTTTGGAAAATACTAATATTTGCTAAAAGAATCCTATTATCATAGTGAATTTTGTATAAAATACATTTTTAATGCTCTCTAGCCGTTTACAATTTGGGTGTTCCATTAGCCGGTTGATGACTGTACGTGGTATTTCCTTCTGCGTAATTCTGGTAATTGATACTGTACATATGTGCTAGATGCTTCTCCTTTACGACCACGCACTTACTTTTGACCTTGAGGTAATGTCATACCTTAGTTTGCGGTTCTGATTTAAAGGGGTTATTATTTATATTGCAATTATCACAGGTCACTCGAATATGGACGTGAGAGAAGCTTATGATAACCTTAAAAATTGTGGATATAATGGCGATTTTGTCTATAGGTTACCCTGGAGGATACCCAAAATCTTGTTCCTCATCAACAGATACCTTATCCCTCCGATGCTTTTGTACGTTCAAGTTTTCTTCCTTGGACCGGAGATGCTCAGTATGAATATTCTAGCTTTAATGGGCTTAGTACGTCTTTTATCAGTCGTCAGCGTAGCGTGCGCCCATAAACGTGTTAATAATTTGTTGCAGCTAGTAATGTATATTTGGAAGGACCAGTTAGTTTTATTTGTTAAACATGGAGTATTGACTAACTTTTGTCTAGATGTGAGTAGGTACGCCGTTTCTGGGGGAACCACTCTCATAATCTTCAAGATGTGATTTCATCGCGAAGTGGACAGCTATGTGAGTTCGATTGAACCCCATTGCGTGAGATTTTCCCGACAGTGCCTCTACATAGATCATCTCTCCTGTCGATAGGAACAGTTGAAGTTATGCTTGTCCTTCGAGTATTGGCTATTTGTAGGTCCCCTTAAACGTTGATGGGCCGCGTACTTATAGTTTCGAATTTCAGACGGACACAGCAAGGTATGGACATACCCAACGGAAAAGGATACATTCAAAATTAACACACCTTTTCCAGCCAATGACACGGTTTCTCATTGCCTTGTTTAGTTGTAAGTATTTCACCCTCTGGCACCCCCCGATATTCTGATGGAATCTATGGAAGGTGAGATGATAGCGTGGGTTACCCTCGCCATTTCTGTTACTGCTCGTACCACTGGTATATCATTCCTTATTTGCACTGGAAACATGATTCAATGAACCTAACAGCTATGACCAACGAGCATCTGTTCACCGGTTGTTTGTTCTCGGCGCCGGCCTACTTCTATGCCGCTTGGTATGCAATTTAATTTAAAATTCTGTGTCTGTTTTATACTGAATCTATCCAGGATTCCCCCTGTAATATTTGAATGTGCGTCATCTATGGCATCCTTAAACCTCAATTGTTGACACTGAGGCATTTATCAAGGTATTATTGTTTTCCTTACCATATACAAGACCCTCAAGTATGGTAAAGTTAACGCTCCGTGCGTCCATCTGATTTTGATGCCCGTAGTGTAAATATCTGATTCTCCATTAGGCTCCGAGTCTTAGCCCGAGATTCGTCGGTCTATTTCTCGATAATATTTTGTAGGTTGATTGATACCTTTCCAACCGGCTTGATCTGGCTAATTTTGGTCACAAGTTCTTCTCATGGGCAACCTCTTAATCGCCAGATATGGCAAGGGCTTCATCGGCGCGCTCTTGATTGGGTGAGTACCCTTTAGATGTTCTATCTGGATGGGTATCTGACCAGACGGTAATCACCGCAGACCCAGCAGTGTTGTCGCCTGTATTGCGGTGCGTATATCATTTGTTCTCTGTATAATTTCATGTGTATTGATATTGCTCGTGTTCTGGCTCCTAGGCAGCAAGGATGACAATGAATATCAGAGAATTTACCATGTACCCCGACGCAATGAGTGAACACGAGTTACCTACTATACATTTCCGGGCAGGAGATGAGTCTACGACCCGTAGAAGTGGAACAACGACTTTCATCACCGATGTGCGACCGGATTAGGTTATCGGCCTCTCCCCCCCCTCCTTCACGCCTACGATTCATACAACTCGGGCATTAGCGTATACCCCAATAACGGCATTTGAGCAGACATATACCCTTGCATAGAATAGAAAGACAATTCGTAACAAATCAAACAGATGAATTCATGTAAATCGAATTATAGACACCATCAGCATGAACAGCAGTACGACAGTTACGATGATGGCAACGATTAGACACGTCGTTGATGTGCTCTTCCCTCTGTGGTCCCGTAGCCTGATGCGCTCTTTCTGCATGGTGTCAAAGTTGCCCTCCAACTTCTGCTGGGCATCTTCAACAACTGCTTGGTCCTTCGCAAGCGACTCGGAGAAATGCATCGCATTGCGCTTGAGCTGAGTCGCCATTTGTGCGAGTTGTTCGGAGAGTTCCTGTTGTAGTGCTGTTGAGTTCTGGAGGAAGCGAGGTGCCGCGCCGGTCGCAGATGCTGTGGAAGTCGAAGATTTAGGAATACTAGAAGGAATGAGTGTCGTAGGTGTGGGGAATGAGAAGCTTGTCGAAGACGGATAGGATGCTGTGTCTGCGGGCAGGAGCAAGTCGTCCGCTGGCGGACTCAACGGTGTTCCTTCCGGAATTGCTGAATCATCCTTGCTAGGCGTTATTTCTGGCTCTACTGTGGGAAGTTGTGGTATAGGTATATGCGGAAGAAGCGGTTCAGGTTGAACAGGCTTTGGTCTCATTCGCTGAGTCGAGGGTCAGTTTAGTTGAGCTTGGAAGATCAGTATTGACAGACCTGTTCCACGTCTTTCATAAACACTTCCACTCGGTCTATACTCTCCCGAATTTCTTCATGCTGTTGAGATTTCTGTCTATACTAAAGTAAGGTTCTGAACGCGAAATATAACATGCTTCAACATACGGTGTCGGATCCTCGTCGTACAAATCGACATTCTTGAGCAATTTCCGTGCATATTTAATTTTCTATGATGTGATATTTGATTAAATCTCGTCGTAAAATATAAAAGACGCTTACCTGGAGAGTTCCCTGAGCTTTAATCCATACATAGTCGTCAGCTGGCCCTTGCCATTCCTTCTCGGATACCGATTTCTCTAGCCTTCGGACCAGCCGTTTTAAGTTAATTTCGTCATGACGATACTGTTCTGTCGAATAACTCATCGTCGAGCCGGTCGTCCAAATAGCATTTATAGTGGAGGTTTGAACGAGGTCTGCTCATTGTCCGCCACGTTCATGGCTTTATTTGGCAAAAGGATTTGGAATAAACAAGAATTGCTTAGTGTCTGCTAAGTGCACTTCAACCAACACTTTTACTTGCCTTTAAACGATTGAACATCGTAAAAAAAATTCTCAGAGGAGGAGAAAACGCTAAAATCCTTTGGAACCTTGCTTTTGTGATACTTTCACCCAGGCTTTCCTAGAGGGAAAATGTTTGTATTTTTATTCCGGAGCCGCGGTGACTAAGATGACAAAATCAACTATCCACAAGAATGAACTTTTAGTAATTCTTTTTTTCGAGCACTGATAAGCCTAATTTTGGACGACCACCTGCTATTCCTGTTCAATGCCTGCTGGGAATCAGCGCGGTAGAGGTTTTCGTGGCGGGCCGAGGGGTCGTGGAGATAGAGGTTCACCTGGAAGGGGTCGCGGCGCTTATCGTGGACGAGGAAATGCGCGGGGTGGAGGTAGAGGCAGAGGTAGAGGTGGATATCACACCCTGGAAGAGATGGAGATGATGTATACGCCCTTTGAGAGTACGTTCAGTTCCTATGGGTGGACCAATGGCTGTACAATGGACTGCTGATTCCGTTCGATGGATCCATAGTCAGTAACCGGGGTACTGCTTCACCTCGTGGTCGAGGTGCAGGCCAGAGGGGCAAATTTTCTCTACCCAATTCTGGGGCGAATACTCCGGTTCGAGGTCGTGATTCACCGCGCGGTCGAGGACGAGGTGATGTTCGAGATTACCAGTCACCCAGAGGGCGCGGGCGTGGGAGTGGTGGATCAAAGCTACGACCCGATGCACCTTTATCAGATTTACTTTACAAGGAGAGGCCTTTCTTACGTCCCGTCATTTTTGTCCCATCCGTTCACACCAGAACGTTGTTTGAAGAAGTGGAAGAAATTTTACAACCGGTTATTGAAGAGGTTGGTGAGTATAACATCAATATTTGACCTATCTACAACGTCTAACGATGATTCTCATAGGCAACACTGAACAAAGCCATGTACCAACTGCCGACCGCGTTTTTCGTGTTTTCAGCGGAAGCAATATGCCCCCTATATTTTCTTCCGCATCTGAAGATGACGATGACGATGAAAAATTAGAAGAGATCGATTTCAGCGAAATATCAAAAATTTTGGATGTCCCTTCGCGCCCAAGTTCTACCGTGAACACCGATATGGCTATTGTAGAACAATTTACGGGGTTCTACATCGATACAACACCTTCGCTATCGTCATCTACGAATCCAACTACGGTTGCAGACGATGTACCGACGCCACTTGCAACAGTCCCGCCTCAACCTCTTGCAGATGAGCCGAGTGTCGAAACCAAAGTCACCGATCTCGATATGGAACTCGGCGGTCTTACTCCTATGGTCACCGAACGTTTAACGATATCAGCTCATTATGAAGAAGCCACAACTTCGGATGTTAATTCTAACGAGGTTTTGACTCCAGTTGCTGCCGATTCTGCTCAGGCTCCCCCTGCCGAGGGACAAGACAAGATCGGGTTTTACATCGATACAGAACCTGCCCAGACCGACTCCCCGCATCCAGCTGAAGCTCCACCTGCCCATATCGAAGAGGATGAAGAGGTTATTGTTTACGTTGCCCCCCACCCCCGTTCTGGACGGTCAACACATGCTCCACCCGACCATAACGCCGATATCGTTTCCTTACCATCTACTTCAATCCTCACGGGCACTTCCCATCCTCCCAGCTCGTCTGTTCCCGGCCCCAGAGCACCGCAATTCTCTGAACCCAGCACGAGCACATCGCAACCAAATATATCATCTCCCTTGCCCCCCATCCCTCCTGCACCCGCATTCGAATCCATTTCCTTCTCATTCGCTGACTCTCCCGCGCCAAAGAAACAACCCCGTCAGGCGCCAGTATTCACAGCCCGTGCAAAATCGAAAGCGCAGCTTAAGCAACGGCAAAGGGAGGCGCGTGCCTTACGCAAACGGGCAGAGCGACAAGCTATGTTTGGGTCGTTCGGGGGGATTATGGCGGAAGCACAGTTGCATGGAGGAAGTCCGAAGCGGGATCCGAGATGGGAAGAGAGGAGACGGGATGATTCGGATGTTGACTGGGGGGATGAGGATAGTGGTAGAGATAACGAAACGACCGGACTGGCAGAGGGGATGGAGTTGGATCCTGATTTGGTAATGGATATGGACGCTATGAAGAGTTTTGCTGCGGGGATGAGTCAAGGAGGCGACCGATTTATCACGATGGACGATATTGCTGATGAGGAGAAGATGAGAGCGGAAGATGAAGATACTCGGGATGTGGGAAGTAGTGGAGATGACGGCGAGGATGAAACCACTGGAGATGAGGAAGTCGATGCAGTGGTGAATGCAGAAGAGGATATGATGCTTGCAGAATTTGGTGATATTGCACTTGGTTTCAGCGATGACGAAAGCGACGAGGATGAATCGGACGACGAAGATTACAGCCCTCGAACGGGCTTCAAAAACAGATTGGAACTTCTACGTAATCGTGCGCGAGGAAAACGACCAAAGGATGCGAGACATGTCTCGTTTGATGATGTAGATTCGGATGATGAGGATGATGAGGATGCATTTATGAGAAATCTAACTTGGGCGGAACGAGATGAAGATTTCATCGCTCATATCGAAGTATGTGGTTCTATGATATCTCAGATCTGTTGGAAGTCCTCATATCATGAACAGGACCTTATAGATGAAAACGAAGCTATTCTGACTGGTCGAGATCGTAACAAGAGGAATCAGCTATTCCGGGCTGTCAGAGATGGCGAGTTTGCAGATATCGATGGGTTCACCCCAGCAAGTACGTGCCTATCTTACCCTGATATCATAACTCCACTAAATTCAAACCAGGGAAAAAGAAAGACAAGTACAAAGATCTTCCACAGGAGTTGCAAGAGCAGTGGCAAAAAGACCGAGAGAAAAAGGCCGAGTTCAAACGGGCCCGAGAATTAGCACGCCTCGAAGCCGCCATAGATCCATTCTCGACCAAAAAAGGTGGCAAGAAAGGACGCAAGGCCATGCTCGCAGCAGCAAAGCTAGATCCCACCATCACTGTACTTCCAAATCGTGTCATCGATATGGTGACTCTCGTACAACAGATCCGGCGCTTCATTGCGAATGTCGGAGGGCCGTCGACGATGTCACTGCCCCCCACAAATAAGGCAACGAGAAAGAGCATCCATGAGATGGCACTCGCGTTCAACCTGAAGAGCCAGAGCAAAGGGAAGGGCGATGCCAGATATACGACCCTCACTAAGACGACGCGGAGTGGATATGGGATCAACGAACAGAAGATCGCAAAGATTGTGCGGCGGAATGGTGCTTGGGGTGGTGAATTCTCGGGTTCCAATGGGGGCAGAGATCGTGGACAGGGAAGGCCTATCGTTCCTAAACATCGAGATGGAGATGAGGTTGGGAAGGTTAGTCCTCAAGTGATGCAAGATTTGGCGATATTAATAACATTCATCTGATTCTTCATAGGCTGCCCCAAAGATTGGACAATCAAATATCGGATTCAAGATGTTGGAATCGATGGGTTGGTCAGAAGGCGATCGGATTGGGGTTATGGGAGGTCTTGCTGCCCCACTCACCGCGGTTATCAAGAACACAAAACTAGGGTTAGGAGCGAGCAAATGACCTAGCATGAGATAGTGTGCTATTGAGAAGCTTTGACTGGATATCATTTTGGTAAAATTAGTGTCGCCCAAGAGATGGTTAGGCTTGATCTTTTGTTACGGCGTGTATATCAGGATATGATAGGATGTTGATCTATCAGGTGTTACCTGCAAGTCGTTGCAACCTTGTGTGAATTAATAGGCGCAACGAACACTCAATGAGAAAAACTATCAGCAGCTTAAGAACCACGCGAATATGGGAGAACAAATTTATATAGGTGGATACATGAAACATAGACACGGTCCGTATTCATCGGAACACAATTTGGACCACACCCATCGAAGATGGATAAGAGTTGTAGGAAGTGATTTCTGAGTAAAAGCGAGTACCGAGTTATAAAGAGTGGCGCGATGATGAACCCGTTTAGGCTATCTACTTAGCGACTTCGGTAGACGGGACAATAGGCTTATCAACCTTCTCGGCGGGGTAGGAATAGTCAGGGGGTGCGACAAAGAGTTCTTCGGCATCGTTACCAAAATCCTCAACTACGAGGATCTCGGTATATTTATTCTCATCTTCCTTGGTTCCTCGGATGATGCGATAAGAAACAACAGAAAGAACCCAGAGCATCCTAAGGAGGACACCAATTCCACAACCTAAAGAGATAGAAATATTAATGGTCGACATGCAAAATTGAGAAGGAGTTGACGCACCAAGAACGAAAGCGACAGCCCTTCCCTCCCAGGGTCCGAGAGTCATCAAGGCCTGGTGGAGGCGGCTCGTGAATGGACGATAAAAACGTAAAGTTTGCTTGGGGCGGTGATGGGGATGGGGATGGGGATGGGGCATATACACAACGTTTCCATTGTGATGAACGGGAGCGGGATACGAGGCTACAAAAGTAGGGGGCGTCCCAATGAAGGGCAAGATATGGACCATCCCTTCACCATGAGCAACCTCGGGCTGTTTGCTGGGCCCGAAACCCAAAGCCTGTCGGAATGCGTTGGATAATTCAGATGCCTTCTGGCGGAGTCGTGCGCCCCGACATGGACCTCTCATTTTGCCATCGGCGCTAGTTTGAATAGGATTGCCGAATACATCCAGTCGGCCGTTATTGTTGTGATGTGCCCCAGCATGGCCAAGGCGTAATTTAGGGGAATTATCTTGAATTCCCGTAACAACGACGACTCGAAGTGGACTGGCACCGACCTGAACTGTAATCAACATGTTCTGGTTAGTAATTAGGAGATCGTTGGAGAGCGGCTTACCAAGTGCAGCACCAGCCACTAGGGCCGATAGAAGAGAGAATTTCATTGGTGTATCTGATGATATAGGTGAAGACTGTTAAAGAACGACTTTGGTCGGCTTATATAGCGGGAACGCACAAGTTGGTACTAAGGTTGAGTGTATGAGGTATGAGGTAAAGGGCAAAACGGTAGCGTGGCTTAAGGGTTTGACATTTCAAACTCCGCTTTCAGCTCCAACTGCACTGCTTTGGATTCATTCTATCACCTTCCACAACTGACGGAAATCATACGGAGTCAGTAACCAACATTGACCGACATTGGTATGGGGAGATCCAACTATTCCGGGGCACTATGTGAGTCGAAGTGATGTCCCATTAGTTATTTTTAATGCTGACAATAACAAAGCACAGAACAGCCCCGACGTTAGGATTCAGTTGTCTCGAGCGCAAACCGGTAGCAACAAATTGGAACGCCAGAAAAATTGTATACTTACATATTTCAAGCCAAGGCCGATTTCAATCCCCACCACCCGAATATAATACATCATGCCAACCCTGCGGAGAAGTCCGGGGAAACACAATCGCCTTAATTCAGTAGGATGGGGGAGCTCAAATACCTACACAAGATCTTAATTATGCGCTCGCCGCCCATCGCCCACATAGCAACTAATGTGAGAAATCCTGTGTGGCACAGTAAGCCATTTTTCATGATGATGTCGGAAGAAACCAGAACCCTGATATGATTCTTCACCTACAGCAATACTGCCTTGAGCTTAGACGATCAATACCGTAACGACCCGAATATTCTACTTGAAATAAGCATAGATAATAATTTGGACGATTACATCAAGTTGTGTCCAATCACTTGGCGGAGTAGAACTTATTATACGTTTTATCCATCAGTGAATAAAGCTTTTTAACCATAACGACTGGCACATCGCAGTTTAGATATCGGGATACTCTATTCGGACCTTCCCTGACAAAATATGCCCTACGTTCTTACGACTACACATAAGAAAACATAGGAGGAATTATTTCGCGAACCCGAACGCTTCGGGGGCGACGACTCCGTTAATATGAATACTCTCGGCGACACCTCCAGTCTTAGCGGCATGAGCCTTGAGTCGTTCTACCTCCAGTGGCACTCGGGCATCTCTAATCTTAATATTTGCCGCTACGAAATGAGTACGCTCCCCGATAATCTTCCAGTCTGGGAGAGAAGAGACGCCAAGATCATGGAGGATCTTCTTCTCAGCAAGGCTCTATATAAATTCATATCCCAGTCAGCGGCGAAGGTTTTTGAGGTGCTAACGGTACACACGTAGTCCTTGGGGTCTTCACGATTCAGATTGAAGGGCTCCTTAAGGACCACTTTAGGACTTGTTATAAATCTAGAGTTTGCAATAGTACTGAGATAATGAAAATAGACAAGGATATGGAACGGACCTTGGAATACGTAGGTGATTCTTCGATACCGAATGTGGCTAAGCAAAGTTGAAGTAATCGAGAAATGAAATCAAGATAGGGACGAATCTTACCATAAATCCATGGCAGATATACATATCACCTGCATTACCGGTGCACTGCAGCATCATCTCAACATCATATAGGATGAAACGAATTATGCACCATTACCTCAACAAACTTCTCCCAGGTTGGTAATTCATCAAATATACCGGTACCATCTGGGTTGACCAACTTTCTATCTACGCCTTGTGGCCTTTCGTGTAACCTTACAACGTTCGCCTGTTAATTCGAATTCCATAACCAAGAACGAGGTATTACCATTGAATAATTCGGGTAAGACCGTCCTCACACAACAATGTACCACCTCCACGGTGAACAATATCATTGAATAGGAGAATGCATAGTACGGGTTGTTCGGAGGAGTCGAGGAAATGGGTAAACCAATTACCGTCGCTAGGCACTTGTATTAAAATGTGGTCGCCCTAGAGAGCTACAGACAGCACTTACACGTGCCAGGGCCCATTATCCCTAGGGTGAATAATTTTCTAACGTTTTTTCGTGTCAGTTGCATATCTGGTATAAATGCGTGACTAAGCAATTACATCTCTATATTCCTCTTTCCCGAAGTTTGCAATCAGGTTGTCACCCGCTTTGCTAAATAACGAAGGTTCCAATCGGTCTTCCCCACCAACAATTTCACCTATTTTGGGGTATTATTTACACGGGGTGGTACGTTGGAGAGTTCACCTACATATCGCGGCGTATCCCTTGGGAGCGAACTGGGACCAGGGCATCTCACGATGACGAGGCATTCTGAATGTCTCCTCTTCCCAAGTTGATGGATCGTTTTTGTCATAGCCAAGCCGAACCCACAAGTCCTTCGTGTACAGATCAATATGTTCCTTGGGGATGGCTTGTTCGACTTTGATCCAACCATGTTCCAAGAAGTGTGTATGTTGTTCTGGCGACAGAACCGATGAGTTTTCTATGGCCATGGTTAACGGTATGTGCGGGAAGGAATTCTATAGGTTCTGGGGTACCGATGCCTATATATACGTACAATAAAGTTTGATTCTCATCACGCTTAAAAGACGGGGTGCAGTCCATCGCACGCCAAGTGATATCACTGGCAATGGATACCCACCCACCAGTACCATTCCCGGGAAAGGTGGATGAACAGGTTAGGGAGGAATACCATGTTGGTAGCGGGGCCTATTACACTCCAGTTTACCCATAGTGCTAGAGTTACCTCCTTGCGGAAAAAATGACATTTACTTCATTGGTTAATACATTTTAACTTTGGAAAAGAAGCCTGAGTACATACCATGAAAATGCCCGCTCCTCCACACCTGAACGTCACGACAGTGGTCCCATGTGCATACAGGATAAGTATGAAGGAAATCCTTGAGAATAATCTACCACTTCAGTGTGAGAATGTCCAAGGAAGGCTGAAATTATGGTGTGAGGTGGGAAGAGCGAGTTGAGGACGGTCCGCACAGCTGGGATTTGAGGAGTTTCCGTGGGGACGGGAAAGCAAATCAAGTAGTGTGAACGTTTCCCAGCTTATTCCACAACTTCAGATTGAACTGTTATCGGATGGATCTGTTTGGGAGCGCCAACCCAAGGGGTGAGATGGAAACAAAAACCTCATGTGATTGGATTTCAGCTTGAAGAAGTAAAAGTATCGCGGTGCTCCTAGTGCAAAGACGTCCGGAAAGTAAAAAAAAAACCTTCTTTGAAGATGTGCAAAGGGAGTAAATATAGATAAGCAGGATTGAATGACGAAAGATGAGAATTGAGGGCTTGAGGAGTTGCCCGAAGTATAAATGTTGATAGTTATTGGTATGGTATTTTAATAAAGTGTTACAAATTGGAGCCTGCAGATTTTTAGCCTGTCAAAAAAATCACGTCCTAGCCGTCGATACGTACTAGGGAACGATCAAGCAAGCATTACACGCTGTCCCGCTTTGTCCCGTCTCCACGAAATTTCTCAGACAACGAGTCGAACGAGAGTCATCGTGGCACTCGTCAGGATTTTCGACCACGTCGCGCATCCGAATTCCGGACATAATTCGATCCGGTTGTGGATATTGCCGAGTTTAAGCCGCGATGAAGCTCCTGAGTCCCCACAACCTCATAAGACAACGATGTTGATTGGAATACTGAAAAATGGGGCATAACTATTACAGGTTGGCACATCTAGCCCCATAAGGGAGCACTATCCCTTGAAGCCATTATACTCCGCAATTCCGTTAAGATGAATGCTCTCAACAACACCTCCAGTCTTCGCAGCATGAGCTTTGAGGCGCTCCAGCTCAAGTGGTAATCGACTATCCTTCTTCCCATTATTTGGTGCCACGAAGCGAGCGCGTTCTCCCGTGATTTTCCAATCAGGGAGTGAGGAAACGCCGAGAATATCTAGGGTTTTCCTCTCAACGAGACTCTGAAAAGGGGTCACTGAATAAATGACGAATAATTCGATGGGTTCAATGACGTACATAATCTTCAGGGTTCTCCCGATTGAGGTTGAATGGATGCTCAAGTACGAATTTAGGGCTCGTTATAAACCTATGCATTGGACTTAGTTGAGCTGAGCTGTAGAAGGGTGTTTAGGCAACGACAGACCTCGGTATACGGAGATGGTTCTTCGATGCTGAATGGGGCTGGGAGAAGCTGAAGATTAATCTATCGATTAAGTCGAAATGATTCAACACATTACCATAAAGCCATGGCAAATGTATACATCGCCCGCTTCACCCGTACACTAGACTCAACGCATAAACTGGGTGGAATAACTAGATTCGGAATATTGAACCTACCTCTATAAACTTCTCACAATGTTGGATCGCGTCAAATGCGCTCGTGCCGTCAGGATCTACCATTTTCTGATGCACTCCTTGGGGTCGGTCGTGCAACCTGGCGGCACATTGTATGGTGATGACCAAAAAGTGAAAATTCTGGGCATTCTTACCATTTAGTGATATGAGTGAGTCCGTCTTCGCAAATGAATGTTCCGCCCCCACGAGGTGCAACATCATTGAAGAGAATGACGCAAAGAACTGATTGTTCAGAAGAATCGAGGAAGTGAGTGAACCAATTCCCGTCGCTAGATGTAAAAGCTTTTAACACGGAGTGAAAAAGCCATATATGTAAGAAGCTGGCTTACACATGCCAATTCCCAAGGTCTTTGGGATGAACGGATTGCTGAGTTGGGTGTAAGCATAAGCCTCTGCACCTGCGATAAGAATGATGATTACATTTCGCCATTCCTCCTTGCCAAAATTGGCGATCAAGCTATCGCCGGCTTTGTCAAAAATCTTTGGATCAAGTCGGTCCGCTCCACCCACGATTTCGCCTACGTGGAGCGTTATACTATGAACCTCAACGTTAGAAGTAATCACATACAAATAGCACCATATCCTTTAGGAGCAAATTCAGCCCATGGCATCTCGCGTTGGCGAGGCATCCTAAACCGCTCTTCCTCCCAGGTAGATGGATCATCTTTATCATATCCAAGTCGAATCCAAATATCCTTTGTGTAGAGTTCGATGTGCTCTTTGGGCACACCACCGGGAACCTTGACCCAGCCGTGTTCCAAGAAGTGAGCTCGCTGTTCTGGGGTGAGATACGATGTTTTTTTCACGGCCATTGTTATGAGGTTTGAGGAGGAGGAAAGATGGTGTTCCCTTATCAATGGGGAAGTCCTATATATGATTTAAGCCTAGGATCTTTTAGCCACTAGAATCGAATGTTAGAAAGGATATGTCGCACGCCAAGTGACATTAAGGATACTCCGGGAGTAACACGGTAGTGTGAGGGTTGGGCACGGGAGAGCTAGGTAGGATGGGAAATCATCTATGTTCTATTTTCGTCTGATGAAGATGTTGGTAATATGGTTCAGTTTATTGGCGGTCCGGTGGCGGCTCCCAGGGTGAGCTCCCAAGAGAGAGATTTGGAGGACATCCTAATACCACTATTGGTCTTCGTATGTGGGAGATGTGGATCTGTGGCTCCGTTGTCATGTTCTACTGACACAGTTTCGTCAAATCTTTCTTACGGCTGTGCACTGTTCAAAACTATTCTTTTACAAGTACCGTGAATAGGAAGACGCGTCACAAGATGAATCGCTAAATAAACGATTTACCTAGTTCCGAGTTCGAAGTATTTCGAATGAGGTTCTTTTCCTTGATGCCTGAGCCTTTGAATTTCGGGACAATACTGTTGCGGTTGCGTCCGTGATTGGATCAACGGATGTTTCCTTCTACCCCGACTTCACTTACATAACGGAGCTCCGTGATGGAATCACGGATATATCCTTTTCGGCATCTCCTTTTACTTTACATAGCCGGTGCATTGTTGTTGTCAGTGAATGATTGGGCGGGAACGTCATGTCACCTCCCCGACGCTCAATTTTGGGTTGCGCTCACTGTTGAGCATGTCATTGAATGTACAATAGATACCTAATAATATATTTTATCCTTTCTGTATCATTTGCGCGCCCCCTTGCGGGCGGGAATGGATGGATTGATGAGGGGAGGTTTGGATGACCTTCCAGAAATAATTGTGTTTCGGAATAATCGGATTAGGCGGGCCGATTGACTCCGGTGTGTCCTCAACGTTGCGTGCGTTTCTGAGCGCAATCCATGGCCCAAAAATCAGTAGAACTTATGGAAATATATTATTTAAATGTTACATATAACCCCTAATTATTATTCCTTAATTATGAGCTCACTTCTCTCAACAAGCAAAAGCCAGATGGTCAGACGTTCAGATACTTACCTAATTGGACAGCGGCCCTCAAATTTCGAACTCGGACATGCCGTGCTTGCAACGGCCCACACGAGACGGTGGCCAATTATAATTTCCGATAACCACGTAACGAATGGTCTGAACACTGTATTACATTGCTGTGATTTTGGTGCGATTGTCTCCTAAACTATGAAAATGAAAAATCAGTGAGTTGGACGATCTAGTTGGCATAAAATTTGAATACTTAGAGTTTTTTTGATAAATAGAGGTGTTGTTGGTATACTTACCTAAGCGAACAAGTTACAACTGTGTGCTTTAATTGTTTTTGTTTGGTTCGAACTGTCTAACCACCTCCGAAATTCGTCAAAATTCAAACCTCGTCTTCGGCATCTACAAGTTTTTAAGCTGCTTATTCGGATATATAGGCAACGAACTTGGATGCCGCATTAACATTGGGTCTTTGAGTCCAAAAGGTAGGGATGTGGCTTGGAGATACGGACCGTATTATACCTCTAGGTTAAATTTGCGTAGTCCTCTACGTGACAGACTTGGAGGAGTCGGTCTGAGTAGTTCTTTTTTTACTTTCGGGAGTTCGGTTCCCTCGCACACTGTTGGTGATGTTGAAGCTGCAAAGTAGGTTTGACGAAACATGGTTTATTGAGAAAAGCTAACCATTGGAATTCTACATCGTAGTGATACCGAAAATCACAAACACGACTCTGGTCTTGCACCGAGTTCACGATAATGTTTTTAGATTAATAGATCAGAGTCGGACTTGGACCAGTTTTGAAAATCAGGGGGATAGCCCAGTTCAACTTATACAGATGATCTAACAGATGGGGGGGAAAGCTCGACTTTTGCTCGATCTTCGAAAGCATGCAGTTGGGCTTACCTAGGAGCTTATCCGTGCACATAGGTGTCAAAACTGTTCAGTCATCTTTTGAGATCCGAAGATGGCAGTGGAGCCGAGGTGTGCCTATGTAAAAACAGTGGCTAACATCACGTGTACGGCTTGAGGAGTCATAGTGTTGACATTTGTTTGGTATGCTACTTTTCAACCATGCATCGTCGAATTGTGTTCTCCGATCTCAGACCTCGGGCTCAAAAATTATACGTACGGCATTACCGGTGAATATTTGAATTGATATCGCATGCACTATAGTGTGACTCACAGCTCGAAAAATGGCAGTTGGGAAAACCGACAGGTAGTCTATACGTCCAAGATAGGTTCAAATTCTATTATTTTAATCTCGCTAATGTTTGGACCTTGAACAATACTCAAGGTTTAGAGAATTGATTTGGGGACTTTTTTCGGATGAGCGCCATGATACTGGAGTGACCAGTTACCAAGATCCCGGGGGAACGATGCCGCTCAGGAATTGAGTACTTCGATGGTTAATTTCTTCTTCCTTATGGACATGCCGAAAGTTTCCAGCATCTCATAAACCTTCTTTGATCCTCGGTGTATCCTACGAAGGCCTGCACACTTACTTTCATAGGTTTCAGATAGATGGACCGCCTCAACGAGCTTTCACACCAATAACACGATTTGAGAAGGTGGGGGCCGGTTCAAATTATATTGATATAAATTTACTCATTGAATGCCGAACAGACTTTTACGTCCAATTATATGAATACTTGTTCTCTCCTAGAATACTTCGAGGATGTATCATATGATGTCATCGATATCAGGAGAGGTGCTACTTACTTAGGCCTGTTGGAGCGAGTGTAAACATGATTTACATTTGGTACCAACTATCATAGTAGACCGGAAGACTCAATAATACCCTGGTTTGTTTGATCGAGCATTGACTAAACCTGTCCTCTGAAATCTCATATTTGTCACCGCAAGTTCAAAAACATATGATTACGGATGATTACCGGTGGACCCTACGAACTCCAGGAGGTCCAGGAGAATTCCAGTGCTGATCGGAATTGTCGGTAATAGGAACCTCGTGGAGCCCTCACGGACCGATTTCAACCACCAAATTTCCTGGATCAACGGCAGCTAATCACAGCCGTTTATCTATTGTCACGCGAATACGTAAACACATCTGGACTCACTCCAAGCGCCAATCCTCAACATTTTATTCTTTGCAATACCAGAGTAAAGCTGGCGCGATTTTCGGGGAGCGCAGGATGGGCATACTCAGACAGCGGTGGAGCTATCGAACCAGCGTTGATAACGCAGAGCTGATGCAAAGTTCACGCAGGGTCCTCCCTCACACTGACTCGCTAAGCAGTACCCATGTGGTCGGGAGAAACAATAATAGAACAACAGAAAAGGAAATAGATGCCATAGTTGCACAGAAGTCCGATGAGCCAACTCTTAAAAATATGATGTTGAAGGTAAAGTCGCTTCTAGGTTCCCTCATACCCAACCCCCAGAATGGCCGACGTCTCCTCTACCATCGATGGCCTTTTCTTTGGTAAGGGTATTTGCTTGGTTTCATAGTTTGTAATATTTCATTCACGTCGGCTTGATTCAACAGGTTATGTCATTGGTTTAATGTACGTAACGCGTCGCGGATCTTAAACAACAAGAAAACACATAGATTATCAGTCTCCTTGGAATAATAATCGTTCAAACATGGAATTATTCGTATAATAATGATGATGGATGGGTTCTCCGGACTTTCGTACGTGGACTTATGCATCTTCTCCTCTAACTCTAAGTTTAAACATGAATCTAGGTTGCCGGGCTTGTGTAGGTGTCAAATTATTACGGGTGAAATGTGCATTAAACATCATGCATATTCAGGGTTTTGGGACTTTCAGAGACTATCTGTACCACGTGGCTTGTACACCATTATTTGGTAAGGCGAATTTATTTGCTCAAATAATCGTGGTTCAAATCGTCTGCTATAGATCTCAAATTTTGGGGATATTGAAGTTCTTACGTCCCATTCAAGGTACATCGCACCGCCAATTCTTAAATCTTGCACTGAACTTCATCGGACGAAAGTTTAATATCCGTAGATTTCACGGTATCTAATGTCACATATTTTATGTGCGTCTGACCTTTCACGTCTATGTTCCTGCTCTCATTTCTACAGTGTTCATCTATTTTTTGCGCGCCGGCTTTGGAAACGTATGTGAAATTATGCGCTCGCTATCGATCAATCTAACCGTCCTTCAATAGTCAGGAGCAGCTGGCTTCTCCCAGGTGTGATTGTAAGCGCACTTCAATCCTGGGAGTTAATATATTCACCATTTTATTAGGCCTTTACAAGCACGACAATGCTAGGTATGGATATATTGCGTCTCCTTTTATCAAGCCCCTTCCTGACTTAATAAATAAGCTCTCGGTATCAGTAAGTATTGATCATATACTAATTTGTACCCGCCATGATCTAAAGCAATAGGTGTCGTCGTGGAGCAAAACTTAGGGCATTTAATATTTAGCGATTATGAACGTCATTACATCATGGTAATTCTCCTATATTCAGTACCATGCAACGAATTTTGAATATCTCTTCCAGATCCAGATAGCAGCACTACATGCTCTCGCCATTGTAACAGATATTCTTATCACTATAGGGTTATGTTGGACTCTCTCAACAGCTCAGGCTGATTTCAAAAGGTATGTCTGTTTCATCTTGTTCTCTTGCTATCGTTTACCCCAACACACCACAGAACCCAATCAGTGGTCCAACGACTTCTCATTTTTATTCTCACCCGTGGAATTCTGGTCTGCCTCACCCAGTTGGGACATATCGTGATGTATTTTATGCGTTCTACAAATACTTTATTTTGGTCAATAGAACTCTCCAATATTAAACGTATGTTGCGCTAATCACCTATATATTTTCAGGATTTCTCTTCACTTGGATTTAGGGAAGATATACATCATCACAACTTGTACGTTGGATCTCCTTCACCCCACAAGCGAGAACTGACCCCATTACCATCAGTGGCCACGTATGTTTGAGAGTAGCCCTATCTGGGGTGAACCAACTCATCATACCCACAGGTTAAATTCACGCAATTCGCTCCGCGACAGACTAGAGGGAATCAATATACATAGTTCTTTCTTTAATTTTGGGACCTTGAATAGCTCGCCGACTGATGGCGATGTCGAAAATACGGGGTAAGCTTTTGACAATCTACCACATGCAAAAGTTAATTATATTCTACGCTCTAGGGAGAGCAGGGACCCAAAACAAGATGGACAGGCTGACCGTGTTTAGAGCTCGGGATAGTAACCTGGTTGGTTGATTGGACGGTCATGCAGCTGGGGACAATTCCTTTTCAGCATGACCACGAGGAAATGGTTGTCGGTGTTTTCAGAGAGCGCTGATATGTGAAGGGCAAGTGGTCAGATTACGTTAGGCTAGAGAACGAATCTGGAGGATAATCTTTGCTATAGAGGATAAAGATTTCCCCGAATGATGTGAGTTTTCCGCCTAGCGCCAATGTGATCAATGTTTTAAATCGGCTTGATTTCAGACACGAGCTCATTTGAAGCGATGATTGAATACTTTGTCCTCTTTGGTGAGAGTTACACCAAAGAGACTTATATCTACATACCTAAAATAATATTGCTGTTTTGAGAGGCTTATCTTCAGGCCCGTTTATGGAAACGCGTTATTGGTATTTATTTGGCAGGCCTGACCGGCTCCTTCCGCGGGAAAATAAAGACGCGAATGAAGCCGCTTACTTGAACACGTAATGTAAATTACCTTTCGACCACCTCGCTCTTTCATCGTTTCTTGCGACGATTTCATCCGAAGGAAGAGACGGGAATTGGATCCGATAACGACGCGTTAGTTGAGGCTCTTCCGGGATTCACGTCAGCACTTAGGTTACGCCCACTCCATTAAGGCTGTTGCACCATATGGCTGTGGCTACATACCCTTTGACTAATATCAATCTTGCGCGTCCCGAGAAAGAATGAAGATTGATAAGAATCGCGACAACTCAGGGTGGCTATTCCAGTATTCAATAAAACATTCTAATCAAGGAAGAGGATTTTCATGATGCATTGATAGAAAAGACCAAGGGAACGACGGCTGGGAAGGCACCAACTAACCCATAATTCTGAACGCTAGAAAGACCTAGACGATACTTAGGCCATCAGTCACCGATGAAGCATCAATCACTATGCACACCACCAGCCAAGCGTCAACGTTCATTAAAGTCTGAGATGAAGACGCGATACTGAACCGAACAGACAAATTTTCACTCAGACGGACTGAACGTTGTTTCTTGACAACAAGCACCGTTTTGTAAAGGATTTCTACTGAGCCAGCTTTTAGTAAGGATCTTATAGTCTTGGCTTCTACTCTTTCTGAAAGCGCTTTAGGTGGCGTGAAAAGGTAATATTATAGATTCTATATGTGCTGATCCTCGAAAAATGATTCTTTATTGTCATATATATTACCTTTCACAGCTTGAAACTCGGACCTAACCAAATAAGCTATTCGTTAGACACCGTACCGTCACAGTGGAACGTACCGGCCTAAGCACACCTTCTGAGGTGACGACACTGCAGGGCCTCCGGTTATCCCGGGTTCATTTACCCTCAAGGCCCAATAGTGAACTCCACACCTTTCTTTCTCATTCAAATTCTTCGCCATGGTTAATGTATCGTCTAAGATGGACGGCTCTGTGTTTGGTACGTTTGATTTTTTCATTGACTTGGACTATCGATACAATAATGGATTGAAAGGTTATTTTGTCTCTTTGGTGTACGTTTTTTGAGTCAGGAAGAAAAGCTGGAGATTGAAACGGGCATTGTGGTCAGGCTGTTTGGAATCACTATTGTTCAAAGTTGGACATACTTCCACAAAAACCGGGATGCATGGCCACTTCGAACGTTTGTACGTTCATCACATATATTTAGCTAGTCTGAAGTGCTTTATTGATATGCGTTGGTGCAGGTTATCATACTTGTGTAAGTATTCGAGTCCCACAAAGCAGGCGTAATCAATATCAAATTACTTAGAATCTTGGATTTCGCCCAGACTACTTGCGCAACATACAATATACACCACTATCTGGTAAGTGTAGGTCAATTTATTGAAAACTTCTAATCGATCAAATCATTGTGAAAGATATCTCATTTCGGCGAATTGGATACTATCGCCGTTCCAAATATGTAGGGTTTGTCCCTATTTTCAGCGTGAACTCCTGCACTCAACGATGTCAAGTCTGATGACTGTAGACTTTTCAATTACTAGCGTGACCTTTTTTCTGTAAGCACCATGTCACCAGCTCCTTACGATGATCTCTCATTTTTGCAGAGTCCATTTGTTTTTTGCACATAGAATATGGAAGCGTAAGTAAAAGTATCAGCATCCCTACAACCACTTCATAATAATCCAAATAGTTCGGAGGGGCTGGTGGCCTTCCATTATAATTGTGTGTCACCCACCTATTCCTTGCGAAAATTTGACTCAAATTCCTTATCTAGACATTCATGAGTGTGGTCATGCTAGGTGTGTGGTGTGAGTCTCTATGATTCTATGTTATGTATATTAATATATTCTAGCTATTGGAGGTGGTGAGTAAGCGTATATTAATGGTTAAATTTCAAGTTAATTCTCCTGTTCGCAGGTGCCGTTTATTTGCAGGTCATAGGACAAATTAAACCTACCGAATTTCACCCACGTCGTATCCTAGTATGGTTCAGTACAGTCATCTCATTTAACAACACTGAAATATTTGATCAAGATCTTATCTTCCTTATTTCATGCACTTGGTGTATTCACGGACATCCTTATCACAGCGAGTTTATCTTGGGTGCTTTCCAGGGCCGACACGGGTTTCAAGAGGTACATCATTCTGACCATATCAATGTAGTTTTCATTGGCGACCCGATCCTGTAGTACCCGAACAGTTCTTCACCACCTGCTCATATATACGGTGACTCGCGGCATTTTGGTAAGTCTTGTCCAGATAGGGCATATCGCGATGTATGTCGTCCATCCCAACGACGTATTCTTTTGGTTGGTCGCCGATTGATGTTTTCATGTTATGGAACGTACTGAATCACTCCGCGATGCGCGTAATAGGGCTTCTTTGCACCTCATTTTAGCTAAACTATACGTTCTCACCACATGTAAGCCCTTCAAGTTCCCCCTGTGATCAACTTATTCACCTAGGATTTGTGGCTATTAGTGGTCACGTAAGTGTTTGCACATAATATAAAATTTCGTCGGTCTAACGATCATATTCAAGCTTAAATTCGCGGATGGTATTACGCGACACACTACAGAATACGGTCACGGATAACTATCGCATTTCCTTTGCACCTCCAGTATCCCCCCACACATTTGATGAAATGGAACTGGGCAGGTCAGGTTCCTTAAAAGAGAGGAATAATGAGCAAGCACTTAAGACCTTATCCACTTTCTTTTAGAATGCCTAAGGATCTCGTAAACACGCATACTCGTGTTGACTCATCAATCGCTCAATCATCTCATGGCCTAGAGTCCGAGTCTTTACTAAATTTTAAGCGAGTGTAGACGGCGAAAAAGAGATGACGGCGACGACACATCAATAATAATCAAAGTATTGTAGAGACCCGGTAATGAATTTACGACCCCCGTACGACCATATTGTACTTGTAAACAACTTTAATAAGGCGCGCACGCAGGGCTTGATGAACAGTGAAGGAAGCACTTCGTAATCCTGAGGTTGTTAGAACCCATTTGCATATATAGTACTAATTTTGGTGTAATGGTTTGTGTTAGGCCCCCATTACGCACTGGGAAAGTCTGAACCTGTAACATAGCCGTTAGACTGAGAAGTTTGTTTCCGGTGAGTAGTAGTAGTTCAAAGCAACTCTAGTCCCTTAAACAAATATCACTTTCCAGAGAGAATGGGAAGACGTCAGGTAACGAAAGGATATTTATCACAGAATATGACGATCAGTCACCGAACCATCAATTAGGCTAAAAATGGCGAGTAGAACTTGTTGCCGTACTTGCTAGAAAAATAGTGACTCATGGACATCGATTTCGTACATGTTACGCTTATAAGTAGCTATCCAAGGATTACTAGTAATTAAGTAGAGAAGTCGGAATCTGTAAATGGTTGAGTTTGGTTAAGAATTTGGTGTAATAAATATTGTCTCACCATCGAAACAATCGCCGCATCCTGTAAATTAAATTATAGATTAATTCTTAGATCGAGGAGCGTTACACTTACCATGTCCGTTACTAATGCATACACCATGCCCATCTGAGAAGGTTTGCAAGGCATTGACTAAGTTCCTGCCAGTATCACCACACCCAAGCAAGCCCTCGGCCTCTTTGCGTGCCTGTTCTTTACCAAGGGCGTTGGGGTCAACACCCGCAACATAGACGCAGCCTGAAGGAGTTGTATCATGTGTTAGTTCTGGCAAAAGTGAGGAGGTCTGAACAGACAATTTCCGCCCCCAAGGCAGCCAACGTTATGAGCCACATTTCCAAGGCCATAGCTAGAAAAGAATTAGCCGAAGAGGTCAAACGAAGTGGCGAACAAAGACCTACTGGCAAACACTGTCCGAGCCGGCCCAGGCACCATCCCAAGTCCCGGGGGTCACCAATTTCTTACAGTCAGACAAGGTCGCGTCCTCAGTTGTACCACAGTGAACGCCCACAGAAGCGAACGCAGGAGTGGCCACGAGCACAGCGAGGATAGCGAATGAGTAGAAGTGCATTGTGTTTGAGTGGTTGTTTGGTATTCGTAGAAGAGATTGAGGTTCTGGGTTATTGTTCATAGCGAAAGGCCTTTTATACTGGAATATTGGCTTGGGGTAATCGTTCTTGACAAAGAATTCCGGACACAGCGTTTGTGTCTAACAATGGCATGACGTCGTGCAGCATTTCTCTTTCTCCTCTTCGTTTCCAGCAAACCCAACTCCCCGAATATGGAGGTGTATTTGGGTGGACTATGAGTAATTGGAGCCGTTGTTGGGCAGACTTAATCGTTAACGACAAGATTCAACCCATTGCAGTTCCGTAACAAGTGTTTCGGCATTCCACATCACCCCGAGCAACCCGCCCGCCGATTCCCCAGACGTCATAGAAGGTTCGATGAGTGTAAATGTTATTGGTATTTTCATAGTAAAATGGTTCCATTGAAGTCAGCAGGGCCGTCAGTCCCTAAATCTCTAAATAACTATGGAAGCTACACACCGAACTGAGACCGGCGGAGGCCTACATCCCTCAACTATAACTTTCGCCTCCACAACGGTGGAGCGCATTATTCGGGTACGCCTCGACAGTTTGATGCATGCACTGCTAGACCAGAAGCATTCCAATTAATGGGGTATGTGGTAAATTGATGTTTCCTCAATCCTAAGACGCCACGTTAATAATGCAGAGTAAAGAGAACGGGGCACGCATGCACCACTTATATGAAACACACTCCGGTGCATACTAGATCTACTTGGTTTCTCTAATGTTATATGAGCAACGAACTGTTGGCACGAGTATCGCGCAAACGGTGGCTCTAGGAATTATAAAAGTTGAGGTTTCGAAGAATTTGGTATACGACACGGCCCAAGACCTGAAGAAGGTGAATTTGATTTGGCTTTGCTAGAAGGGACAACCTACCAAGGTAGGTCTTGACGCGTATATGGCTGACCGATTTGCGAACTCGCAGTGGAGCTTGGAGCTGAGGTCGCGATGAAACCATTCAGAGCCTGAGTAAAGCAGTTAACGCATGAGGTAAGTTAGAGAAACAACCCATACGGAAAGCGGGGTGAGCCCCAAGACCGTTATCTCCTTCTATCATCTCCATACATGGTGGGTTGTGGCACATGACGTGAGTGTTGAATATCATGCCGTCGGATGGAGAAATGATGCGACCTTCTGTCAAAGTGGAACGGATGCCGACCATGGCGTTTCCTAACCTATTCCTATTCTAAATGCCCCAATAAAAATTTCCTAAACGTCTAGCATGCACATGCACGGAGAAAAAGCACAAAAATATAGTCCGTGATTGCTTAAGATATCAACGGAAATACATCCAGGAAGATTTGGAGCGACAAGTTGTCAACCACCACTGGGTAAATAGTTTTTTGAGTAGTCAAAATGTGTGAATATGGTGAATCTGTGCGTTCAAGTTGAGCCCACATCACACGACAAAAAAAATCAGAAAATAACAATCGAACCTAAGTGCTACGAGGAGCACAACAACCGGAGACAATCTCAATAAATTTCCTGCTCCGTAGCCTTGAGTTACTCCTTACTATCAAACATTCCCCCGGGTTCGTGTGATTGCTCTTTGCTGTGTCTAAGACTCCAACACTCTCTCGTTAGCCAACGAAGATAGCCTGTCACAGGCGGAAGAAATGATGTGAGAACCATGTGTATAGCAATCCTGTTGTACACGGCTACCTGGAGCATAAATCTCCCAAGTAATCAAGGTGGTGGAAGAAGCAAACGGAAATTACAGTTGCAGAATGGGTTGGCAAACAGATCACAACAACCCCAATGGGAACCCAACACCCCTCTGTAACCACCACACGTTCTCCCCTCCAGTACGGACGCCCTTGGTGTGCTCGTCTACTGTCAAAACATAATTCACAAGTCACTTATACAACAGGAAGCAAGTCATACTCACAAAAATGATCGCAAATGGACACATTCTTTTTTTTTATCCCTTATCGCTACCGGATGAATCATCGGGTTTGGACGAGAATATGTTCGCTCAAGGTACTGCTACGATCCTACCAATTACATGCCTCGCTGTTGACATAAATTTCTCTTATCTCCGGGGACTTGCGATAGGATCCCGAAAACACATCAATATTGATTTAGAACCCAGTTGTTCGCACCCCGCGTTAGAAAATATAGGAGGGAACACTCAACTCAAATCGAATCATGACAAGACCAAAAGTTTCTTCCATAGCCTCAGCGTGTCTATCGGAAATACACAAACAAAATGGCCATTGTTACAGTTCTTACAAACGCTGATGAAAATACCCGTTATCCACAATGATCGGAAGCTTCGTCAGCCATACATCGGGCCTCAAACATTCTACAAAAATAAAACATGCCTCTCCACTGGATTTTCTGATTGAAGGTGGGTAACTCTGCATCTTAATAAGCTTAATGGGAAGGCTACTAAAAGCCAGAACGACATGCTCACGCAAAGTCAATATCGAACTTTGAGTAATGACATTGTTCGATCAATTCTAACAAGATGTCTTCATCTCGGTGACTTGGAGCTTTGCGTTCAAAGTACCTTCTGATCATGATCGATGGGAAACGTCTTCCTCAAACTGATATACCTTTCCCATTTTCAGGAACCATAATACAAAGCCCTTGTGGCAACCACGGTATACGGATTTAGCGAAGATCATAGCAGCGGGGATCATGGCTTTACAGATAAATATAAGTTAGACACTTCACCTTTCTCATAGAGAATATCTGACATGCATTTTCTACAGACGCATCTATATTACTTACGGGAGTGCAGGTGCGATTTTTCCCGTCGATTGACTGTAAAGGAAAATACCATGGGAGCATCCAATATCCAAACGATCGGGAAGTAATTCTACTCGGGGTTATCTATATATGTCTGGGCAGTGTAATTTTTATGTGGTAAGCCCAGCATTCGTCTCTTAGTTGCGATCATTTCGTGACACTCATGGGAATACATGTAACTTAACACCAGACCAACAAGGTGTTGTATCCGGCATGGTCAGTCATCCGAATTCACTTCAAGTTAGCTTGATTGAACTCTCTTCGTGGCGTAGATGGAATCCGGGCTGACGTAGATGCGACACTTGGACTCCTAGTATCTTAACGATCAAGCAAAAACGATCGAGTTATCATTCAGCACACTCGGCCAGGTCCGGGTACCTGTATTCATAATATTAATAGTTCTCCGGCGGTTCCGGTCATATTTCGGCAACGACGGAAAGCCCAGCGCTCAGCCTGTAACCATGGGAGATTTTATCACGAATGAAGAATCTGAACGACCAGCGGCACCGTCAACTTCAACTTTGTTGAAAAACTCATGCCAGACATGTGTAGATGGTTTGTTGATCGTCCACATTGGTCCCTGACTGTAACTCGAATACGAAGAAGTGCCTGAGCAGCGATCGATTTTTCGAGGCTTTTATTCTCAGGACAAGCATCCCCGTGAGCCCAATGCTATTCCTTGGAACCATTTCTTTTGGCGCCCCGTCAATGTGTAACCAACCATGTCTTTGACAGGCTGGAACCAATTTTGGCCGACTACAAGTTCACCGGGGATGTTGAGGTCCTCCTTTTTATTGGTTAGACAAAATTTCATAAATGATAGATGAAGTATCGTGACCAAGATAGGAGTGCGTTATATCCAGAAAGATCGACCCGAAATGAATACCAAGGGGTCCATTTAAATAATTCACTTCTTTTGTCCTGGGCAGGCTAAATTAGGAAGGATTTTTACACGAGCGATGTTGCCATGAGGTCCTTAGTAAGTCTTGGCTGTGAAGCGTATAATTGAGCGCTGGCTCTAAGGGAATTTGTATCCATTCGTATCGTCAGGCTACACTCCCAGCGATCGTGTGTCATTTGATGATCGCTGGAGACTGAAGTAACATCAAAGCTTCACAGGGTATGTGGAGTATTTTGATCCTTAATATGCACGCAAATGCTCGCTGACTCTGGTCTTGAGTGCTTATAGCCCTAAAACGAGTTTTTCGTAAGACTTCAAGTGGGTTTACTTTAGACCCGCTCGAAAATGTACTCTTTCTGAACTTATATTTGTGCTTTATCTTCAGGGAAAAACACGGATGTCAAGCATGACACCTAGATCAATCGCGGACTGGCCTGACAGGAACTCCGGCCACTCGGATTGGATTGCTTTTAAGAAAGTGATGTTGCCGTGGATCCCTGGACCCTCACCCATTTCGCTCTACTCGCATTTACTCAAGTATGCCTGACGTATCCTCCATCGTAAATGGTTCCGTCATAGGTAGGCCTAGATATTCGATCTCACTACAAAAGCTACAATTCTTCTCAAAACCAGGTTATGTCATCGCCATGGTGTAAGTTAATCTACGCGAGGCCGCGGCAAATGAATTCTTACCCGGCACTTCAGGTTATTGGGGATTTCCCTCGTTCAGACTTGGATATATATTCATACCAATCGCGACCGATGGTATCTGCGAGCATTCGTAAGTTTCCTGAGCCCTCCAGAGGTTCAGTTTATTCGAATATTCATCAACACTCTAGGTTTTCACAGTTGTGTATGGCTTTTGATTAACTCCTCGGTCTGAGGTCTCATATGACATAGATCGCTAGATATATCGGAAACGTACTGCGCGACGTACATCATACACTATTACTTGGTCAGGCCGACTTATCTGCATTTGGTGATGGCTGTAAGCGCTAAATCCATATAGGTAACGAAATTTGGCGAAGTTGAAGCCCTTGGATCCCCCATCATGTACGCTAGACCATTTGAATTAATTACGCACAGCTTGACGTTATCGATATTCAGGATGGTATCTGCGGAATTCGCCATTACGAGCGTTATGTATTTTTTGTAAGTAATAAACACTGACCTTTCCCCTGACTAGCTCTGATGAGAATAGGGTTCATCTATTTTTTGCTCGTCGGCTCTGGATGCGTAGGTAAACTTACCCATTATATACATGCCAAACTGATCATTTCTAAATAGTCGGGAAAAGCCCATGGCTTCCCTCCATCATTGTGCGTGCTCTCAAACTATAACTTTCGTAAGAAGATCTAGATCTTTAATTATGTTCCTCTCAGCTTTTTACAAGTACAGCTATGCTAGGTGGGTCCATAACTGTAAATAAATATTCCCGAAACGTGCTCATCATCGTAAACTCCAGCTGCCGCCGCAAGTGAGCATTGAATTTTGTCGACTGTGTTGTGTAATAACATCTAGTCCGTAGGTGCTATCTCGGCTCAATTATCGGAGGGCCACCAATTTGATGATTTTCACCAACGTCGGATTCTCGTGCGGTCATTTTGTTCAATTCCATAGACATTAATGTCTAATTCAAATTATTTATTGAATAGATTGAATCTGCCATGTGCCATGGTCTTGGTGTGTTCACGGACGTCCTAGTCACCATAGGTTTATACCGGACCCTCGCGACTACACATACGGATTTCAAAAAGTACTTCAACCCTTCTTTTTGGATGAATATGTTGGCGTTAATTGTATATCTCATAGTACCCAACTAGTACTCCAAAAGATTCTCTACTTCACAGTTACCCGTGGAATGCTGGTATCAACTGTCCAAGTGGGGCACGTTGCGATGTATGTCGTTCACCCGGAAAAAATCCTATTTTGGTCAGTGAACCATATAACTCCTCCCTCAATATACAATTAATAACTTGGACTATATCACAGGGTCACCCTCTATCTCATATTGACTAAACTCTACGTTTTAACCACGCGTAAGCCCTACCCATTCATTTTCAAATCTAGTTTCCTAATCATCTCTATTCCTAGTGGTCACGTAAGCAAGCGGGCACATCGAAATATTTCACGAATATCTAATTAACCACAACCCACTAGATTGAACTCCCGCGGGTCGTTAAGTCAAACGCTTCACAGTGTCAACTCAGATGAATTTCGCCTTTCTTTCATACACTCCCTCACTTCACGAGTTGAAAATTCTAACGATCCATCAAGGTATGTACTCTCGATCAGCCCGGGCCGTTGGGACTCTATGCAACATAAGATTTTTTGGCTGACCTGCTCTGGTTTTAGTGTCAAAGGTTCCGAACATCGAAAGTATCTAGGCAACTCTCTGGTACCTCCAATGGACTCTTCGATGGATAATGGACGAGGAAATCTTCCGCTCGCACCGGATCAGAAGGTTTGATTGTGATACCATACCCATGTTTTTGGAAACTTTCGGGCTTGTATTGATATGCATGGGGTCTCATGCTGGTGCATAGAAAACAGCTGGGAAGGATTGTCGCATTCAAACGGACTATGTGTATGAATTCGTATAAGATAGGTTGGACATCACCGCAGACTGAAAAAAAATAGTCCCTTACACTGGCCTGAATAACGGCATAACGACTCGACGAGCCGGGCTGGTAGTCGGAATCTGGATCCCGGGCTGCCGACCTACAATATTTGAAAACCCAACCGACCACTGTCACTCGTTCACTGTCGACCGATCCCGCACGTAGTCGTACGGCAGATCTTGAATAAGTTCTTTTTCCAACAGAATTCGAGGAAATTTTGTTTGTAACTAAACATCTTACTGGTTACATACAGGTTACAACAAATATAATATAACATAACTTTGCGTCTATAGTGACTACTAAGCACTACACTGAACTCCCACAGCATGCTGCATCTTAAGGTTGACACCCTCCACAGCTCTCGTGGTCACTGATCATCTCATCTTTTCGAAGCTATTCCTAATTTCCCATTGCAACAAAGTATTTATTGGAATTTGGCAGAGGTCGGAATTTAAAATAATACCATTTATGGTCACATATGGTCCAGATATGTATTCTCGTTCTCAGCCTGTCATTCTGCTTCAGATAATATATAGTATTTATAATTATTATTTAGTCGGAACTTACCGTTCCGAGTTCGAAGTATTGAGAACTCGGTATATCCGAAATCCTATCCTGAGCACTCAAAAACGACCGCTGTTGTTGCGGTGATGGCCGAGCGTAAATCGAATTCTGTCCGGAGATAACCGACCCAATAATCGGACATTTGGTTCAATTGTCCAGTTGAACGCGTTTTTCCCCACACCATTCTAATTCATGTACATCGTCCTACTTGTCTACTACCTATGGGGGCTCAGTGACTGGCTTACTCTTCATAGTTTCTCTTGCAAGTTGAGATGCGGCTTGAAATCATTTTTTGGTTCCCTCATTTTTTTGTTTTTGCAACTTATACAATTGATTAACTTTAAGTACCATGTTCAATATTCTCTACTCAAATTTTTACTCGCTTTGGAGAACTTTCTATCCAGCAGGGCAAGTGAGCGAACTCGGATCTGCCGTGCTCGCAATGGCCCACACCAACCAGTTTGAATCCAAGGGTACGGTATTTTTAAAAGCATTGATCGTTGGCAAGCTGAAATATTTTGTACTACTAAACAGGATAATGTCCATGGTATGTGTTGCACTGCTAGTATTTGGCTCAGTAGGTTTTCTTGCTCCTTACAACATAGAAGTCATACTTCCTTCAACATACTCCTGTGTTCCGTCGTTATTTTCTATTCACGCATCGAATCCCTGATATGTTTAGATCAATGCGATGAAACTGATTACTGTTACCAGGGACAAAAATAAACTATCAATAAAGGCGAGTAATAAGAGACAAGTTAGCATAGAAGTCAACATCCACGTTCACATCCTAACACCATCCAGGTTACGAACCCTCACACTCCTTCAACAGAAACTGTCATTCCTTTCACCCCGATCAACGTTTTATTATTTGGTTGGTCAAAGTTGTCTTAGGTATAAAAAATCGTGGAGCGGACAGATAATCTATGTACTCTGCAAGTCCCCATTCCAGATCAGATTAAAGCCGTCTCGGACTTGCACAAAGAAAAGATAATCTTTCAAGTTCCCCGGCGTCGACAACGCCAACGTGACGTACTTGAATGCGGCCCTCCTACCTCAACTCAATTCTGATGTTATTGTTACTAAAACAAGCAGCATGGACTGCAGGTTCTGGTACGACGGCGACAGAGGTAAGGTCCAAATTTACCCCCTCCCCTCGTAGAAACTTGGGATATCAATAATTAACTGGTTGGGGTATGCAGCAATCGATTGCTCGTAATGTGCTTGGGGTCACCTCAATTCACGGTGCAGAGAGAAAAGCACAGAATTCGAAACGGCAAACAACGACATCTACCATATTCCTAAGCGGAGCGGATGATAACTTTGACATTATTTTTTCGTCCACCGCTACTCCAACTCCAACACCGTACGTGCTATTTTACGCCAATGACTCTTGGGAATTGGATCCATCTCGTTTATGTGTATAGATTTCTCCAAAGGAACGGTGTCGTAGCGGGTATATCTATCGCCGCGGGAGGTTTTATCACCTTGCTTGTCATCGTTATCGTTCTTATTACCCGGCGTATCCGACGAATCAAGGTGGAGAAAAAAATGGCAGAAGCTGCCTTAGAAAAAGGCCTCGCGAGCTCTGAGGAGAATCAGCCACAGAATATAAACTACACGTCTTCGAACGTGAGAAGGTCCGATGCACCGACATCGATACAAATTCAGAGCTTGCAAGACGAAACAGATAACTTGGTTGAAAGTCCCCTTTCAAGTGTAGGCCATGGCGATGTCGATTCACCCCGTGGGCCAAACGATGGGGAACATCGGGTGGGAGGAGATGTGGGGGGCAACGAATCACGTCCTGAAACGCCAAGATTTCACCCTAACCACTACTCTCAACGAAGCTCGAGCAGATCATCGCACGCCCCATCCGGGCGTTCATCATCCATCTTTCCGGAAGATGATGCTGGGCGTTCTGATGTTCCGATGAGAGTTGCAATAGGCGCTCGACTGTCGTTATCTAAAAATGAAGAATATGGTTACAATGACAGTGCACCTTCTGGGCCGATCCCCGCTCCGGACATAGTTCGTAATGTGCGAGATTCCAGAGCATCAGAGGCCCATACCCAATACCCAGAAACTCCGATGTCGGAATATCCCCCTTCGACGTATCCCGCGTCGACACTCCCTGCATACCCAGAAACCATCCGGAGTGTATCACCGCCGCACTATAATGATTTATCACGAACCCAGACATTGATGAGTGTACGCAGCTTCAGGTCAGCGTACGATCGCAGTTATTGGAACAGAGGTGATCTACCCAGCTTGCCATCACTACGTGCACGTTAGAGTCGGGTCAACGAAACGCACACGAAGTTATGTTGAAAATGTGGTTACAACAATGGTAAGATGAATGTTTGTGTGGACTGGCACCTCGTTAAAGACGATATCCAAGTTATTTATCTGTATACCCTCCTAAATAGTGCATTGTACCACTTAGGATTTTGCTGTTCAAGCAAACCAATAATTTCTGTCACTTGTATACCAGTATAGACTCTGGCTGCGATATGGTACAATATAACTCTGGAATAAATAAATAACCCTCTGTTGGTTACTCTACGCTGTCCTTCGATCTTAATTTGTCACCAGCACCTAGATCGACGTAGACCCCGTTTTCAGAAGCCGTGGAGGTAAAGGCAGGAGCAAAGGTGGACACTGTTGGATTTGTTGCCGCTTGGAAAGTCATGGTGTGGGTAGTACCCTCCTGTTGAGAAAGTTCTTTGGAGGTCAGGCCTAAGCTGGTCATTACGATAATCATTGTTGGAACAATAGCCTATTGGATTATAAGTATCGGAATCAACTGGAAACATTTTGAGAAGGACCCACGGTTAATTGGGCGATAGGATCATAAACAATATAGAACGCGTTTGAATTCAGGAAATATAATGTAATTTCGATTATTAATGCTGAGGAATAGATAGCACCAGATTCAACTATAAGAGTTAAAACTCTGCGGTATTTGAACGAAGAGTTTGCGAAGCTTGAGCCGTTTTCCCTAGCGAGGTACCTTAGGGTCTCACATAAGCAGAAGTAACTCAAGTACCAACGTTTTGGGAATTTCTTACCAGATGCGTGCAGCGATTAATGTAGTTACAACGACGTTTGTGGTCAAGGAAAGAACAAAGAGTGATCCATTCCACCGTGCCAGAGTAGAAACAAAAGCACTGTGGGTCGTCTTTGCCTGCGCAAAAATAACACCTTGGCCGAAGCCGCACACTGTTGTCGTGAATGAGATGATTCGAAAGCTAGGAAAGGAAATTGAAAGGCTTACCTGCAGATGCAATAATAAGGAGAATTGGGACAATGCAAATCCACCAACTTCGGCCCCAGACATGATAACAGCGCCAAACCTAAGCAGGGTCGTCAAAATATTTGAAGCTGAAAAGCGCTAGACTTACAACGATACCGTCGCCGAGAATGGAATTGACGGTATGGATGATCACCTTCGCCACATTAGCCGGGATGGAAACATCCGAAAAGAATGCGGCGGGGCCCCCAGGTTTATCCCGTAGGTATATGAATCCGTCGATCAGGCGTGCAAAACCCATCGATACATGGATTGTAGAGAAGCAGAACATCCCGATAGCGGTGAATAAAATAACCTTGTTGACATGAGGTGTTTTCTGCTTATACCGCGCAATAAAGAGGTATGAGAAAAAAAGGAGAATATTAATCCCTAGAGGGGGGATTAGGTCGTCCTCGACGAAGAGAGTTCTTGAAGACACATACCATAAAAGAGGGTCTCCAGCCAGATGGCTGTAAGGTACGCCTTGTCAAGCGGAATAGTTGAGGCTGCCATGTCGTGGATATGGAGATGAACATTTGGTACCTTCGTTTTATATTCTAAGGTACATGTAGTCAATTCAAAGAAACAATATCTTTTACGACAGTTGTGTGATGGGCACACGAACCTTGTATCCACAAGACTCGATGCTTTGATGTTCTGTTTGATGAGGGAGTAGTTCGTGAGCAGCATCATGGTAAGGTCACATCAAAGAGACTCTCGTGGCAGCGCTTAGGTACCAGCGGGTCACCCTCGGACCCGGCTGGGCAGATTATCAGTATCCGTACAGTTCTCGAACGTTTAGAGCTCACCATTCATACAAGCCCCATGCATATTTTGCGTGATAAAGCCATTTACTTCGCCCCCCTTACTCCCATATATATTTTCGAGATCAGGATCGCGGAGAATATCCAAGGGTTCCGAGTCGGGCTGAACCTCTAGTATTGCTAACTAATAAAAATGAACAAATCAGTACATGTAACATTCGGGGCCGATCAGCACCTGACTATTATTCTCAACCACAACGCGTGTTGACATCATAACGTTTCTGTTCAAACCCGAATCCAACCGTTACGTTAATATTCTCGCTTATCCTCGCACGCCCGTGTACCTCCGGAGACGACCTGAATTTTTCCGAAAATTGATAAATGTGACAAAATAAATGGCCATGATACATACAAAAAAATACTTTGAAGTGCTGAGTACTGCGCTACACAACGGTAAGAAAACGACGTGAGAAGAACATTCGTTTCGGGTCGCCATCTTGGTACGGCAGAAAGAAGATTATAGCTGTTTCATTTTGCTGTCCCGAGAACTGCGTTTGCGATCCTGGGGGCATCTCGGTCGTTCCTTATTCAATAGACATGCATCAGTATCTCGCACGGTAAGAGCGGGCGTATACGTTCGAGGACTTACATACATTCTTCCATCCCACAATCCCATCAACCATCCTGATCCAGGGCACAGAGAAACTAGAAACATAGGCTTCTACTTGACGTTTTAGTGGAGTCGAAGTGTTTCACGCGAGGTTCACGTTATTTGCTTCGTAAAGATATCACTCCCTAGGCACGCCTCTAATTCAAAGGTGTTCGGGCAAGTTGAACTATCAAAAGAGGTACCTAATTGTTGAACAACCTTCAATAGAACGTATCATTTCTGGGAGAGATGGTGGTCCAATTTGATAGTATTCTGTGTTCACCTTGAGACCCAGAGTGAACAGGGGTGTTCTTGAAGTGGATGCTTGAAATAGGAACAAGTTATTTTTACTTGCTACCATCGAAGACGGAATTATCCCAAAGACAGATTGTTTCGGGCGAAACCTTCTTGAACTCCCAAATCAAAGCCTAGCAACCAATACGCGGTTTCAACTGGGAAAGTGGGACCGAAGCCGATGACCGTATAACACCACGCGATTTTTCCTGAATTTTTCGTTCCAACAACGGAGTCAGAAGGCCACTTGTATATTCACGGATTGCGAATTTAATTTGTCTGTCAACGTGGTGGTGAAGCAGGAACTGGCAGGAAGTGTTGATCATGCTTCCCGAGGTCGTGCGAAAAAGTTGGTTTTTGAAACAACTCCAGGGCAGGCACCTGATTCATCCTCTGCTTCGACGTTGATATTCTGGAGTCGAAGGCACAATCTGGCACAATAGACTGATGCAATTCTCATCAAAAATTGCCGAATATCGCTGGAGCTGCGGGGAATTGGTTTAAAATCTCAGAAAATTACACCGTCGGTTATCTGGGCTGTGCCTAACGCTCCATCAACATCAACAATCAGTCAAGAACAGCTTCGATGAATCAAGAGTATGAGGTGTTCAGATGGTAGTGAAAGGATGGAGGGGAAGGACTGTGGGGAGCCATATAGAGACTAGATCAATGGTGCCATATGTGTACGCTTTATAATAGCTTGTCATCATACGGCTCCGACTGTATAAAACATTGAATTTGACATCACCTTCTCTCAGCACTTTTCACCACTATGCGAGCTTACTACTTCGACAACGTTCCCGGTGACCAGCGATTGCCCCACGATTACAATCCAACTCGCCCTGTATCCGCAGAAACTCTAGAATCGCTCAATGTCAAACACTGGACAATTCCGGTTCTAGGGTACGAAGAGAAAGTTGATGCTATTGCTAAAGAGAGAGACTATAAGAATCGCGACACGATTAATGTATCTAGGGAAGGAATGGGCGACGTTCGTTACATCGAATTGTGATCATACTCATTGACTAATTACTCAAGTAGATCTACGAAGAAAAAATCAAGGGCTTCTTCCAGGAGTGCGCCATCTATTTTTACCTATCGGATTTGGGCCTTATCTGATCTCCCGTGTCACAGGCATATGCATGAGGATGAAGAGATCCGATACATCCTTTCCGGCAGTGGGTTCTTCGATATTCGAGGTTGGTGCTCGACCACGATGTTTGGTAGTTTGAGACTGATTCTGCCCAATAGAGACGCCCACCGATGCTTGGATCCGCCTTGCAGTTGAACCAGGCGACTTATTAGTCGTCCCCGCTGGTATCTACCACCGCTTTACACTGGATACGAATGACAATATCAAAGCACTTCGCCTGTTCAAGGTAAATTTCAAATACTCGATCTCTCATTGGACGAATCTAAAGACCACTGCCACTACACAGGACGAACCAAAATGGGTACCTCACAACAGAAGCTCTGAGACTGACGTTAACCCGCACCGTATCGAGTACTTGAAGACGATTAAAATCGGCGCATGATACAAAAAGCGGTGTTTTCTGCAAACTAGAGTTTACACTCGTGTGTATATCATAATTAACAGAGACGATAGGAAGGAATCTTCATTGATGATCGCCACTGTGAACGACAACATCCAATATCCACATGTACATGTACATGTGTATTCATTTGACTGGTGGAGTCAACAAGCAGGTAAAGGCTCAGCATCGGCTGCGGATGGAGCGATCGTTTCTTCCAGCATAAACCCTCTCCCAATTCAAATTCATCATCGTCCAGGCTTCACTCCAAAGCTTCCCACATTAGGGTCCTGGTCCATCACACAGGTGGCCAGGTATGATAAGGCGCGGCCGCAGACCACATCATGCTATCGCAAAGTAAATATTGCAATCGAATTACAGAACAACAAGTTCAAGCGCCCGTAGTAATGAGTTTGGTATAGCTCCCCAAGTGAAGAATCATCCTTCCCAGCTTCCTGCACTATACAGTGAACACAAGGCTATACTGCTCTGAGCCACCTCGTGGCAGTTGAGTTTTCGGGCATCGGTGTTAGATCCGTCCGTCACACACCCGTGTCGGACTAGCAGGTGATATCCCGTATCAATCGTGTTCACCATTTCAATATTGGATGAGGTGAGGTTTTAGACTCGGGGCCTAGGGACCTAGGATCATTCAGGAGCTCTCTAAATCTTGTTATGGTGACGAGACGCAGCTGCCATGAAGTGGAACGATAGGCCGTTGTGTGAACAGCGGCGAAAAATGCTGCCCGGATGGATATGTCAGCTGTCAGGTAAGCAAACAGCTGGCGGCGGCGCTTGATGCACGTCTGGCCTGGCCGGGCCTGTCGAGCACACGTTGTATATGGTCGTTTCCCGAGATTCAAGGCCATCTTCATGTATTTACGATCCATGTCGCTCCCGTAAGTGTGAGTCAGAGGTCTTGTTCGCGCTAGACTGCTAACGACTGAGGATGATCAGGATCAGTCCAATTTTTGTTCCAGAGGGATCGGGATTGGCTTTGATATATATATATATATATAATTCAGCAAAAGACATCCCGGGTGCCTCGGAGGCTTACTTCCATAGATCCTATATGGGTGTCATAGTGCCATCAAGTTCCATTTTCCGTCGTTGAGCGTTGCTCGCTTTCATGCCAGTGGTCGATGATGGAGGTTGATTGGAAAGAGAGTTTATCACGTGCTCATCGGGTCCATGGAACCAACAGGCCCGGACCCGGTCCTTGGACATGTTCCCAACCGGTTCCCAACAACATCGACGGTAACTCGTAGTATGGCATTAACGCGCGTGAATGTTTAATAGATACGGAATATGTACCCTCATTTCACATTCGAATCCAGATACCAAGATGAAATTATCCAGCGAAGTGTCGGCGAAGCGACTTCTGGGCCCTGGGGCCCTGGTTATGATGACTCATCTCACATTCACTTCATCGAAATCGCATTCGGTGCAAGGTTACCTAGAGGGTTTCTCTTCTCGAATTCTAGTATATCCTCCCTTTCCTTTCCCCACCTACCCCAAAATTTTTACAAACCCTGTACGACCTAGATGAAGCAAGAAGATAAAGAGATAATCTCATCGAAGCCCCGGATGCCCATCCTACCCACCAAGAGAGCCCTAATCGATACACGATGCAAACACACTCACTTATAAAAAGCCTATCTAACTTCACCAGGAACGCATTACTTACCTCCCCCCCCCTAATCTTCTGATAATCTTAATCTCGAAGCAGGTGACTGGACGGCGAACGTGCGGGTTTCCTTATGAAGGTCTCCGGGAGAACTTAAATTTCTTGAATGAATGGTGGTATTTTTGGTTTTGTATTCAGTTTTTTTCGGGCACGTGTGGACTGCGGGCGGTGGGCGGTGGTTTGGTGATGTGGTGTTTGTATGTTATGTGGTTGGTGTCAGGATATACCCAAGGACCTCTATACTGGACGGGTCCGGATCATGGGTCTGGTATTCACTTATCGGACTGGGAGCTCTCTATCTATCTATCAAACATGACATAACTTACTAATGTCTTGCTAGAATTGGGAACCCGCTGGAAGGGAACACGTATTTTTGGATGGATGCTAATTTGATTCGATTGGCGGGAAATGGTGGTACGTTTATAGAGAATCACGAGGTTTCTTTCTTGGTGGTGGTGGTATCATGCATGTCATAATTGAAAGATAAATATTTCCTGGAAAACATCAATTCTTCATCCGCTATTCCACCTTTTCCACGGAACTACGTAACCAGGAAAAAACTCCCGAAACTTAGGACTGATGGACAAGTCTGTTTTCACGCGATAGGAGGCAATGTTCGAGTTTCCAAGTTCGTTATCGTTATCGTCAAAACGGTTTTTTTTACATGTTTTTGTTTCGTTTCTGACTCTGTCGAGGGGCCTTCCGACGAAACGACGTCCAAGCAACGTCCAAGTAAAATCACAATCACACCCCACTTAAGTTGATCAATAAACACTTTTTCACTTTCCTGTGCACACAGCAGATCTTGATCCCGCACAAACGTTAGAGCGAAACAAAACACCAGCAATTAACAAAACAGACTCATCAACGATCAAAGTCCAAACATTAATTGTTTTATTACATAGTATCCTGACTCCTTAGGACATTAAATATAAATAACATTGAGATGAGTTCCAACTTCCCAGTCATTAATTCTGCCTTATTCGTGAACAAATCAAGTACAACACATAACCCCCCCCAAAGTCACATGAACATGAACCCATGGGCCATTAATGATCAAACACCCTGACCAATGATACACAAATAGCCCAGGCACAGCACAGCACACAATGTAAAAGACCCCACCCAACGCCCCTTAACCCGCGCTCGACTGGAGAACCAAGCTAAAGAACTTGAGAATTGGGGTTGTGGTTTTTTAGGACCTCGAGAGAGGGTTTTGTTTTGAAGTATGGACTGTGTGAAGGCATGGTGGTCCCGGGCCAAGGGGATGCGTGTTGGAAATTACTACGGCTGGTTTTGGGTCATGTGAAGTAGAAGTCTGGACTCGCCCCCTCCCCATGCGCATGGACGTTGTACACTATGGCTCATCATGGAGCCTGCCTCCCTCCTTCCCCGGCTGCACGACTGCGCAGCAGTGACGGCAGACGGCAGAGCGAAAGATGTCATCGGTGAGCACTGTACGTACGTATGATACATACATATGTTTGATGATTTGTGAAATCATAATTTGATATTTGTAGTTGAGCGTTTGAGTTGCTTGGAGCGTGTTGATATTAAGCTTTGGGCGGCATGAAATGGTTCTATAAATTCTGAAGTTCTTTTGGTCGTCGGTGTCATGAATGACGACACCATGGATTTGAAGGAGGGGGTTCCATGCGTGCAATCTAGGTCACCTCCGGCGACGTGGGTAAAAGAGAAGTTGCATATGTGTGTAGAATCAAGGAGAATGCCAGAGAGCGACAAGAGCCGTCTTCGAGAATTGACTAGTGACTACCTTGCCGTAAGGAATCTCGTTGAAACGTTACGCCATACCCCCGTCCTGCGTCGTTCTTGTCGTCATGTTTGCTGGTTTACTCCAAGGGCGCGCGAAAGTGTAGAAGAGCTTGCGAATAGCCTCCGGTATGCAGGGAATGAAATTAAAGAAAGCGTACGGATGCAGGCTAGGCTGACTCTTTTAAGGATATGGGCCGTCCTCCGTCTCCCCTGCAATGCTCTCCCGTATAGAAACCTACGTACGCAAATACATAGAACACCGGGGAGCCGATGAGCTGAACGGGCCAACCCTCTGGACTCAAGTATCGTGCGCGTATCCCCATTGGTGGAAACGGCCTCGAATCCGGAGTATGTTGTGGACTGTCGTGGCAAGGTTTTGGACGGTTGGCGTAGACGAACATCTCCTTTGGATGGCCTGAAGGGGTTAGCAGGGCTTTGGGTTTCGATGGTAGTCGATCGCGATCGGTGATAGCCATTTTCGGGTGAACCCCAAAATATTCTGGATTGTTTCCGTAGGTGGTCACGGTGACAAGTTAGAGGGGTAGAGATTGAGAGGGGTATAAACTATAAGGCGAAGGTAAGACAAGGGTTGGAAATTTTGTGTATTGTTGAAGTTGAGGGGGGTGGGGATAAAAGACCGATTTTTTTTGGGGTTTTTGAGTCCGGATCCTGTATAGGTATAATTCCCAAGGATAAAAATATCGTGCGGACGAGAGACTTTTGTACACGCATCTTTCCGTTGAGTTTTTGACAGGATATCAGACCCTGGACTCGTCTCTCGGGTAAAGATCAGTCTTGCTTAGTAGGATGATGACGGAGAGGCTTTAAACTTTTGTAGCTTTTTAGTAACCAAAAGAGAAAAAAGATGAGAAAGTTTGTGAAACAGATGGTTCAATGTTGTAAGTTGATCTTGGGGGGGCAGCTGGCACCTGGGCTACGCTGGTTTCAAATAAATTGGATATTCCGGTGGCGTTGTTGTGAGGGACGGGTTCACGGGCGGGGAACGGGAAGAAAAGGGCCATGCTTCACGTGTGAACGTTTTGAACTTGAATAACCAGAGTATTATACATTATACCACCGCCAAATCTTTTTTTTCTTTCTTTCCACCATCATCACCAACAACGACCACCAGCCAAACCGTCCCTCGCTGCTGAACAGCCAAACGGGCGATAGACCGTCTACATACACAACAAAGGCTGCGTTGTCTTTTTCCGTTCCGGAATTCCCTGACAGTTCTTTGCCTCGTGTGCAGCGCGTGGTGATTACCAGGAGGTACCCCACACCGTGTGTGAGTCAAACGCCTTAGTTGACTCTCCAAACGAAAATGACGGATCGTCCCTTACTCAATTCAGGAATTAGCCACAGAACCTAAACGAGGGTTGGTTCAAACGGAACCATAGGGGTCCACGTTTGGCTCAAGTGACCATTTACACATTACACACGCCGTTCGGAATATTTTTCTTTTATTATACAGAAATTGCCTATCAAGTATATTTTTCTAATAAAGGCCATGTCCCCTAAATCCAGCTCAAGATCTAAATTCTCTTCTCCTCATACATCCCCATCCACTCCTTCCCCTTCCTCTTCCCGTCACCGCCACTCCCAGTCTCTCCAAAGTCTACAATCGATTCGCAGCCTTCAATCGATCCAACTAAGCCCATCGTCGCCACGTAAACCACCTCGCCCGCTGCTTGAACGATTACTATCGCCGCTCGCACTCTCGCCAATGCAATCGCCCCTGCATTCACCACTTTCGATTATGAGCTTTGAGGCGCAGCAAATGCAGGCACCAGTCCCACCGTCGCCGTTCAAAGAGTCTCGTTCGGAACGGTTGCTGAGGGCAGCGCTGATCAAAGACGACCTCGCGTTGGCACAGACACCCATACCCATGGCAGTGCCGCAAGAACCGACACTGATGTTGCTTGGCCTTCCATCGCCCCCACTGGCACGGCCGACCCACAGGAGGAGACACTCGCACGCCCCTGTGGCATCGCGGACGAGCGCAGCTGATGTATTAAGGAAGACTGGTTATGGTTATGGTTTTGGAGCGGAAGACAATGGTAATCGATATAATGGATATAGTGACCAGCGCAGTGATCAGAAGCGTGGGGGGCGTGCTTTGGAGTTCCGTGATCGAGGGCACGGGAACGGTGACCAATTTCGCGAGCAGCAGGGATATGAACAACAACAGCCTCTTTCTTCCTCTCCTTCATCTTCGTCCATTGCTTCTTCCCTCTACCCACAGTCTCACCACTCTCAAAGCACACATCACCACCAGTCGCATTCGCATTCGGTCTCAACACCTCATTCTCCGAAACAGTATTACGGAGGAGACGCAGAATTGATGTATCCTTCGCCTACGCCGTCGTTCCCGCCGTATTCTGTTTTTCCAACCAAGACTGAGACAAAGCCACCGTTGGTGTCCGAGGTCCGTCCGCATAGGGGGTACTCGACGCCTGATGTCCGGAGAAACGTCTCGACTGACCCGCGTAGAGTAGACTCGTCACCCAACCCCAACCCACGGCGCGGCGACTTCTCACGGTCCGACTCGCCTTCACCTTCCCCACGCCCCCGCTATACATTACGCCAAACTCCAACATCGACGTCAACACCTCCATCCCCATATATCCGACAACAACAACCCCCAAAGACGGCATCCCCGTACCGTCCTAGGTCACCTGCGTTGCACCAAAGTTCAACCCGACCTCACTCACCTTCGCCCTCTTCAAGGATTCCCCCGCATACACCTACCCAAACCCAAACCCAAACCCAAACGGAACGCTCTCAAAAACGTCAATCCCTCCCAGCCAATATCCATTCCGAACTGTCTGGTTCTAATTCTCCGTTCGCTTCTAATCAGGCGATACACGTGGTGCAGACGACCCCTGGGATCCCGCTGCCGATGACGCCGCATGAGAAGGCACTGCGTGCACGTTTGGAGAGGGTGTTGTATGGGAATGGGAACGGGAATGGGAATGGGAATGGCGGTGCGGTGTTGATGAGCCCGAGTCCCGGGAAGGTACGGAAGGAGGGAGAGGCGAGGCTTGAGCGGAGAGAGAGGTGTGGTAGCAATGAGGTCCGTGATGAAACGGGCGGATGGCCATGGCGCGAACGCGAGAGAGATATGGTGGGTTAACCCGTTTTTTTCTTTTTTGTTCTTTGTGAGATCTATCGTCTCGTTTCCGCTTTGCGTCGTGCGAGCATCTTTCATTTCATTGCCCTTTTTTCTATTTATTTATTTATTTTTTTGATTTTTATTTTCGGTTTTCGGTTGTGGGGTTTGCATTTCTGGGGTAGTTGATGTTGTCCATTCCGGGGTGGTTTCGATACATTCTGTCTGGACGAATCGTCCCCGAAGCCCTTTTTATTCTCCTCCCCCTCGTTATTGTTCGGGAGAGGATCTTTTTGTTCGGCCCGCATACAGACCGCATGCAGGGTTTTATTTTTCCTTTTTCCCATTTTGTTCAAGGCGTCATGATCATTTCCTATCAGTGATTATGGGCGCTTGTTGGGTCAGGGGCAGTGTTCGTGAAGGTTTTCTTTTATTCTTTCATATCAAGATGGGTGGGTTCTGGGCTACTGGACTGCCCCGTCCCCACGTTCCATCATGGACTCTCCCGTGGCACGTTCCGCGATCGTTTCTTGGTTTATATAACATCACCTGTTCTGGATTTCCTCCCTCCCTCATTTTTCACCAACGTCTGGCATCGAAGTATAGTTTGAACTGATAGCTGACGAACGATGTCTTCTTGTATGGAACAGATCTCGACTCCGCCCACTTCCGCTTCGTCATCAGGATCAGGGTCAGGGTCGCATTCGCCCAATTCCCCGCATTCACAACCATCCCAACTATCGCAAGAGCAGCACACGCACACGACAAGTCATTCAATGACTTCCTCCGCTGCATCTATCGCCCAGCCAAAACCACAAAGACAGACTTCGCCTAGTTTCACACGGAATAATTCTCCTACACTGCATCGTACACGAGGGAGCAGTGAGAGCACAACACAAATACCTAACCCTTCTTCCTCCTCCTCCAACACAACACCGAATAGTAGGAACAGGAGTACGACTACGACTTCTCCTTTCCAGAGTCGGATCCCACAACCGGCGGTGTACAAATCTCAGCCGGTGACACCGCGTACACCAGCACGGGGGGAGATGCAGCAAAGGCAACAGGACTCCCTTCGGAGCCAGAGTAGAACTCCACGTTCGCCTGCACCCGCACCTGCACCGATGGCACTGAACCTCCCAACGACACCAAGGCGAGCAACGACGGTGGGCCCAACCGCTCCTCGCACTCCTCGCACACCTGCAGCAGCACCTCCTCGTACACCAAAGACAGCTGTACCTGCGACGACGACACCTCGGACGCCTAGGACAGCGGCGGGAGCAGTGCCGAAAGGGTCAGACGCAGAACCCAGAATGGAGGCGGAATCAGAGAACAAAGACGAGAACAAGGAAGAGAAGAGCGGGGGGGTGTTGACGCCCCCACCGACGCCACCCGTGCGCGCACGTGTCCCCGAGAGCTCCCCGGGGCCTTTTAGATTGAGGACCGGACTTGGGGTAGGACGCCCGGGGGACCGCGGACGCAGTACGTCTGCGGAGGGGAGTGAGGAGGATGGAGGTGGAGGTGTTGATGATGTCGGGGCTGGGACTGGGACTGGGACTGATACTGATGCTGATGCGGATCTTGGAACGGGGACGGAGAGTGATGTTACGGGGGAGCATGAGGGAGGGGAGGTGGGGAGGTTGGGGTTGAGGAGACCGTTTAATGCGAGGAAGGCGAGTGAGAGGTTGAGGGGTACTGAGGGGTATGTGTCGTTTGCGAGTGTGGAGGGGCTTGGGGAGCCACCGGATACGCCGGTTTGTGAGACGGAGGGGGAGGTGAGGGGAAGGAGAGGGTTTGGGTTGGGCGTGCTTGCGGGGTGGTGGGGTGGTAGGACGAGTGGGGAGGTGGCTTAAAGGTGTTGTCTATGCACTTTTTTTTTGGCTTTTTTTTTTTGGTCGATCTATGGTTCTGCCTCTCTCACTTTTTAATTTGGTTTGGCAGTCTTATTGACTGGCCTTTTTCTCCCCCTTCCCTTTTCTTGCGCTTTTGCGTTTTGCTCGTTGGTCGTTACGACGACTTTGTATTTTTTTCATTTCGACCTTTTTTGGGTTCACATATACATGACGTCCTCCTTTCTTCTTACTTGCACACATATACAAGACAGACATCGTCTACAATGCACACTCTTCTCTCGCTTTGTACATTATAATATTCACCCAACCCTCCAACATATAAACTCCATTTTTTTGTCATTTTTCTTCATTTCTTCTATCGCTCCCGGCTGGTGGACATTCCCGGTAATGAAGGTACGTTTACCCTAATTCATTCGAACAAAATGACTAACATCGTATCTTTTTTAGTCATCAGTCATCGTTACCCGTCTATCGTCATTGCCAAAATCACCGCCCATACTTCACCTCACTTCCGAAATCCTCCTTTCTTACGTTTGATACGACCCGCTTGACCGGACTATCCACTCTTTTTTACCTTTACAAACCCTAATTGCACACGATAAGATGGAAGCACAGGTGGCCGGCCCATCTTAACCCTCACGTCATAACCAGACCAGCTCCGGAACGATGAAACCTGCGTGCTAAAAACCCGTTCTCGCTCAGTCGGGACCACGATTGCTCCACGTAGGCGAAATGTTACTCCGGATTACCTGTTGAGTTTTACGAAGTGCTGCGTGCGTCTAGCGTGGGCAGCGGTGACAATAGTGGTTCACGGTATATTTCACCGATAGAGGCGCAATTCGGCAACCGAGAGGCTTACCGACTGGTCATCGTGGAATTCAATACTCGAATGCTTATTTTCGATTCTTGGTATGGACTAGTATGTGCCGTTGTTGGCGGTCGGATTTTGGGTATCGTGCCGCGTCTAGGGGGTTTAGGTTCAGGTGTATTTTTGGAACCTGCGCTATACGGGGCTTCTCCACTACTATGACGATGACGCGTATCGGATAATTTCATATCTGGGGAATGAATTGAACGGAAAAGATTCAGGAGTGAGATTAAAAAGACTAGGGTCTTGGTTTTACATTGTGCGGGAATTTCGCTTCAATCGAGATTGTTAGGTTACTGATTCTCTAGTTCTGAACCTAGATGAGTGGCTTCTGATTGTGAGGGATTTGGGATTTTGAGGGTAGCAGGTGCTACTTTTGGAGTGCAAGACGTCGGGATGCAGAGACTGGATAAGTGGAGCTTGTGGAGATTCATGATATGGTTTTGAGTTGAGAGAATTTTGCTGTTCGAAGCCAGTGCAGAGTCTGTACTCTCCTCTTCGCCAGTCTTGCATTCTCCTCCTCATCGGCCCTTCAACCTCCACTCCGGCTTCGTCGGATCTATGGAACGCATCTGCATCAATGCAGCGAGCACATGGTGCGAAACTTACCATCAAACCATGCATTCAGCGCGTGTACAAGTTCCGGCTGCTGTCACCACTCTCCTCTCCGTCTGCGGTTGACCGGTTCCGACCGCACGTTCAACTTCTACTCAACGCCGTTCTTTACCATAACTTATCCTTCCTTCCTGGGTTGATCCTTCAAATATCTACCACCTATGCGTCGTCACCTTTCCTATTCTTCTTACTTACTATACATAGATCAACTATCGCAAGAAAATTTGGGGTTCCGGGTATTCTTTGTATTTGTCACAAAACAAACAGTACTTACATATGTAGGAAATTAATCATGCTCGAAAAAGCTTTGCTTAGGTATTTCGGTATGCAGCAACTAAACTCCGTTTATAAAGGTCAATTAAGTTTGAGTCCAGTCTTGGTCGTCATTATTGGCAAGAGTTGACATTTGAATCAAACACGATCTAGTTTGTTGATCGACTGATAGTTCTTCTAAAATCGAACGATAAGACATCTAGGAACCTTGGTCAACTAATCGATAGATCAGATAACCCTGCCGTCATCCCAAACCTGCGCGGGTCGCACGTTGGTCAATTCAGCCTTCCCTGTATACCACTTGGGTAATGACTATATAGTGAACATTCGAGAAGAGTACGGGCATCTACTTTGCTTCTTTACATACAATTCTCAATCAATCACGAGGGCGGCGAACTAACAATCAAGCTCATCTCTCAGCTCATGTTCATCGCAATCCAGATGTGTTGTAGCATGATGTCCAGAAATCAGTACCGGAATTGGGCAAGGTTTCTGCCCAGGTAAGGTTACTGAAGCCAGGTGACCTAGAAGAAACCTCCATTGCTCTCATCTGCGAATAGAAGATTAATTTAACCATCCCCATGGTGCCGCCATATTGCAAGTTCATATTCTTATGAGGAAAACTAACTATATGTAACGAGATAGTTTTAGTCTGGGTTCGACCGCCCGGTCAACTTTTGACTCTTGAGTTCTTAGGGCTAGGGCACATCAACATCTGGACACCTGATCAGTATTTAAGGGATTATCGGGACAATCGTCAGGGAGAAGGGCACTCGCCTTCTAGTCCTTCTTACCCCCGAATTTAAGAAGTCATACTATGTTGGGATTTGGGGGTCCTTGTTTTTATTGAGGTACATTGTTACACACGGGTGAGGGACTGATGATGGCTTGTGACGCGGTGATTTGCGTATCCTCAGAACCAAGGTCCTTGGCCCAAGAATTAGGCAACTAGGTTGGATCAAGGTCCCGAAGTCCCCTTGGGTCTTTCGACCGCCGATTTCGGCGTCGCGTGGCTACGATTTATCTGGTGCTGAATTCTTTCTTGTCTAGATCAAAGTGAAGAGAGTAGAGAACGGGTGTTAGTCCTCGGGCAGCTGGATGAAATCAGCGCTGCTTTCTTGTTTAACATCTTCGACAGTACATCTCGGACCCAAGTTCGTAACCGCCCACAGCGACGGACGCAAACGGGAAGCGGAGTGTCAACTTCCTATAAACGAAGTCCCCGATAATATCCAATTTTTGATAGCATTTTGGATACACACGTGTAATTTGCTCGTCGGGGAATGAGCAGCACTGAGAGTGACATCTGGGGCAAGGTACTACAATCATCTTTCCGAACCCCAGCAATCAGAATTTAATAACATCTTGAGTAGTATAAGAACCAAAGATTCGCTCAGGTACGAAGCTCCTAACACCATCCTTCCAATGCACCCGAGGGTAATATCAAACTTCCTATTTGAGAGGAAAGAAATTAGTCAATGCACGGCCTCCGTTACTAGAAAATAACAAACACGTCTCGTACTTAATTCAGCCTTCGGGTGGGATTACGGATCGTTTATCTTTGTCTCTGCATGGTAACAGGATTAATTCTCGAATCGCGAAGGGATGATGTAGATCTCTCACATAGCAGCTCCATCGATGTCATCATCACGCGAAGGTCGTGGACGCGCGAATGAAAGCCGAAAATCGCCCGTGGATATGACCACAGTATTCAATTGTGCGGTCAGTGACCGACGCGAATTTAACCTGTAAACCTGTCTGAACACTGTCATCTCTAGGGTATCTCAACGTCGAACACCTACGTGACCACTGGTGCCAACAGAGCCAAATTAGAGACTGATCCTGGGCTGGGGATGGGACTTACAGTTAGTAACAACGTAAAGCTTTGTCAGGATGAGATACAGGGGAGACCTATTGTAACATAGAATTAGAAATGTAAAAGCAAAGCGCAGAAGCTAGTCTACTAACCAGAATAGTATGTTTGCGGGATCAACAATATACATCGCGACATGTCCAATTTGAACGAGACAGACCAGAATCCCACGAGTTACAGTGAAATAAAGAATCCGTTGGATTACAAGCTGAGTGCTGCACAATGGAAGGAATCAATTAGAATCATAGAGGGAGACGTGAGGATGAACTTTTTGAGGTCTGTGTGAGCCAACGATAGGGACCTAGATAGTCCTATCGTAACGAGAATATCCGTCACGACACCAAGCGCATGACACAAGGCCGATTCAATCTAGAGAGGATCATTTCATATCGCCATTTAAATAGAGGCAAGTGAAGACGCAGACCATGATCCGACGTTGAGAATCAGCGCCAAGCGTCAGGCCACCCAGCAGTTGGGAAGAAACAGCGCCTATGAGTCGTCAATGCAATAGGATACCTGACGAGAGAAGAAGACTCACTAGCTCCAAAAGCTCAAAACATCATCCTAAGCCCAAACAGCCAAAGGGAAGTTAATGAAGCGCACCTAACATAGCTGTACCCGTTACAGCCTACAGAAAACAGTTTTCGTGAGCTTTTTTATACCGGGCGGCCGAAGGCTACGCACAATAATGGTGGGGAGCCACCAGCTCCTCCCGACTGTTTTGATTATGGTGAAAAAATGATGAGGCAGAGGACGGTGAAAATTTTCCACGTACGTAGTAAGAGGCGGCGGGCGAAAAAAATATGCACCCTGGGAGAAGTTTGGTAAGGATACAGGAAAATATAAAAATATGACACACATAAAAAACATGATACTGGTGATCGCAAAATCCACCGATATCACGCTAAATTTGATTAATTTCGGGATATCAATTCTATCTTAGCGAAACAACCTACTCGACAGAGGAGTTTAAGGCGTCAACTTCCCCAAAATTCGTTATCTATGAGGTAAAGTTATACTGATATGCATTTCCCTGTTGCAGTTTCAATTTAGTCTTACCAAGTAGTGATGTACAACGTATGTCGCGCAGAAAGTGTCACTGATATCTAATAGACTGAATGATTGCAATCAGCGTATATTCCAACCTTAAAAAATTGAACATTACACCAAGACAGCGACCTAGGCGAGATAAGTCGCAAATTTTGGCTTGAAAATAATAAGCGGGACGTACAAAAGTTCTAAGCGGCCACTTATCATTATTATTATGGGCGTAAATCCAACTTTGAACGACAGAAATCCCGAGTAAGCTGCGCGTAATAATTACACTCTGCACACTATTTGATTACACGACTTACACCAGCGAGATTATGTATCCTGTTAAACTCGCGTCAGAATGTGAGACAGTATTTACTTGCGGCTCCACGAAAACGTACCGATTACAGAACCATTCACAATGGAAGATATATCTGGCATAGTTGGAACGCTGGGTGGAGGGGGACAAGGCCAGACAGAGTGACGCTACCTATACTAGCATGACTTTGTTCTAAGCGATTAAATCCGTCAGAAGACCCATTTGTAAGCTCGGGGTATGAGAGGGTCATAAAAGATGTAGATGTCAGGCTTGACATCCGTGTTCCTTACTGTGAAAACAATATAAAAGTACGCTGTAAACGCGTTTGAGCTTCTGTTATATTCATTCAGGGGTGAAAAGTGCGATCTTTCGGAAAGAGTGATTGCTATAACCATCACCACTCACCATGCCTGCGTCAATCTGTTATCAACGTCAACTCAATTTTTTTCCGAGGGGTATTACGATTATGGAATCTGCAAAACCCGTCACAATGTGGTGAATTATGTTTTTGTCTGGGATTGTTTCCAGTAGATGGCCTTTTGCGTTAGCTCGGATAATCTAAACGGGTCCGATATCCAAACGGAAGGTTGGAAAAGTTCGAGTTGGAAGGTTCAAGATATTTCGGAGTTTCAATAATTTTTATCTTCCGAGCCTTCGTCTGTACTGGTTGCAATCATGATGGACCTACACTCAAATTCAAGCGTAGAAGGTAAATTATAAGACACTTTCTTGACTCAAGTTCATTTCACTTATGATATATCGCACAGACGGTTTAACCTGCCATTGTCAAAAGGTATGATATGTTACGACTGACAGACCTAGTCGAAGCGCGGGACCTCGGACAAGAACTTCTTCTGACCTGGCATGTGAACCAAATCTGAAGTTTGAACGCGTGATCATCTAGATAGCGTATGGATTCAACCGACAATTCAAAATCGAATACATATGTACAAGTTCCTTGAATGATGCCCATCGGTAGGAAATTGAATAACACTAGCCGTCTTTTTGATAGTTGATGGTAGGCAGCCATGGACAGCATGAATTGGAGGTTGGGCCACGATATTATCTTTTATCTCAAAGGACCTCCTTTTTTGAGGTTTGGTAAAAGCTGTTAGATGCAGAGCATGGATATTTCGATGAGATGATTCCTGTTTCATCCGATCCCGGAAAGCTCCTAAACCCGTAATGAATTTTTTCTCATGGTATAACTATGCATACATATTCTGGCAATGTTAAGAAATTTTAAACGCCAGGTTCGAAAGGAGAATTCTATCTTATCACCACCGGAAAAAAAACACAAAAATATCATCAGCACTTCGATTCCGGACCAGGTATTGGAGTGTCTGCCAAGTTGACATCTATGGAGAAGGATTTCTGAGCTTCCTTATCGTGAGAGCTCCTGTAATGTGTGAATACGAATTTCCTTGGGGCATCTATATATAGATTGTCACCTGGATGTTCGGTTATCAGGATTTGTTTGCGATAGGTTTGAAGGTGTGAAGACGAGGGTGTCATTTACTATACTCTGGAGTACTCCCTGGGCTATTCTACGAGAATTCAACCTAAATTTGTGTCATTGGATCGTCCTAGCACCATTTTTGCAAATACGTACGTGACCACTGCAATTGATATGAGTCTCCAGGATGGATGGAATAGGGCGTAAAACTTACATGTCGTGAGAACGTAAAGTTTGGTCAAGATGAGATGAAGAGAAGCCCTACCACGCCTTTAATTTTTTATAACGAGAGGGTCAAAGTATAGCTAACCAGAATAACATGTTCTTTGGGTCATAAACATACATCACGATGTGTCCGATTTGCACTAGACAAACCAGAATACCACGGGTCACTGTGAACAAGAGAAGCAGTTGTAGAACCATCTGTGTACTATGGAATATGAGCTACATTAGATTAGATAGGGAAATCTTTCGGCGGACGCACGATTTGAAACTCGTTCGGGACTTGGAGAGGAACCAAGATAGACCTATGGTAATTAGGAGGTCGGTTATCACACCGAGGCCATGAAAAACGGTCAACTCGATCTAAGACAAATTTAAAATCTTAAGTAATGGGAGTAGAAGACATCGCACCATAACGGAACGTTGGTAAAAGTCACCAATAATCTGCGCTGATATCTGCATGGAAATAGCACCTATAAAGAATGAGTTGTCGGTTGGGTAACCGGGCGGACGATGACTCACCGGCACCAAGGGCTCGAGGTACGGAGATGAGAACTATACAAAAGACATGAATAATTATGCCATACATACCTAACATTGCCGTGCTTGTGAGGGTCTAATGAAAATATATTACAAGTCGTGTATCAGACGGTTGTAAAACACATACAATGATAATTGGTAACCACCAATTTCTTCCGACTGATAATGAATGAGGGTTAATCATACATGGACGCGACGGTGCCACAGACCCATCCACAGCCGACGCGCAAAGAATATATGAACCCTGTGGGATTGAGAAGAATTCAAGGAAGTGGTGAAACGAACCTTACAAGAAGATTATGATCAAAGTAATAGCAAAGTCTATGGATATCATCCTTAATCCGGTTGAGAAGAGATTTTGGCACGAACGAAATACTGAACGCACTTGACGGGGGATTTCAGAACGTCAATTTCGCCAGAGTGAGACACCTATAGGTGCGTCAAGACCATCTTTCCTATTCATAAAAACGTACCGTACCAAATAGTAACGTATGAGACTAGAAGCGCAAAATGTTTCTGCAATATCCATTGAACTGTGTGGATTGAATTTGGTATAAGTTAAATGTTTAGAGGCGTTCTACGTACATGAGTATGGCGACCTGGGGTGTAAAATATATTGAGTAATCTTAGAAAAAATAGGATAGATTTTATACATACAAATGTTCGCAGGGGCCATTTGTCACAGTTAGCGTGGGCATACTCCCATCCTTGAACAAATGTAATGCCAATCAAACTGACGTTGATTTATTTATGCGCTCTAAAATCTGGTTGAGGTTGGCTTACACTAATGAAATGATATAACCTATCATATTAGTCGTTCAGTCAATATATCTTCTCTCAATGCTGAAAATCTGTATGTGCGCACCGAACACAGTACCATCGACAATAGAGGATACGTCGGGCATGGTTAGAGGATCAAAGAGGAAGACAACCGAACCAGGAACACGATGACCATGCCCTTAAATATGAAGAGGCGATTGTTCTTGGCCAACCAAGGAACAAATACACAGCTGCAGGCATACCCATTGATAGATTCATGCCAGGGTAGTGCTCTCCTTTCCTCGCGGATCTTATCAAGAAAGTCAACGGCAATCCGCCCTCGTCTAGGGTAGGAACCTGGGGTAGCACGTCAGCAAAGCAGGTATAGTGTCTATTGGCAATTACGGCGCATACCATATTATGGGTGTCGCCGTGTCAGCGCCACCACCCCTATCAACACAAGAAGAACTTTTGTGGATAGTATCAAGGGAGTGGGAGAACAAAACGCAAGCCAAAAAAAGTACCAACAACACGTTTTTGCTTTGTCCTGCTCTTTCTCGCCATCAAGTGCCATCCACCACGATAGGTTCTTCTTTGTTGTGCTAGAATCAAGACATACTTTATTCTCGACATGGTTGTTCTGCATATGAAATTTGAGTTTTGGGTGATAGAGTTAAAAAAACCTTCCAGGAAAACCAACGTCATAGCTTCGGGTCCCGTTACATACTTATTTGAGACGGGGTGAAGTAGAAGTGACAGTACCTGGTTACTCCTGCCATCCCGTTGATGATCAATATTATAAATAATATAATCCAAGCGCAAAAGGGTTACAACATCAATCGTAATAATCAAACGTTCACCGAAAACCGCATTCCATGCTGTGGCTCACATTCATATGAATACGCGGGGCTCGGACGTCGACGATAGGGTATCTAGTGATTGCCGCGATATTTTTATATCAACGCCATCCAGATTGCTTTGGTGGGGTACCAACGAATCAGAGGGAGTCTTAGAGGTCCGATTCCCAGAGTTTCTATAAGTGAGTAAACAACATTAATCTCCCTGTCACGTAAGAGACCCTTTTCGGGAGGGCTCACCTGTCTGCTCTACTATCATCATACTCTGACAGGGACAGGGTTGGTGGGAGAAATGAAATATGAGTCCCAGTAGCGACTACATTCTGAATCGTGTCGCGTCTCGGCGTACGTGAATTTAACCTAAGTCCCAGAAAAATTAGGGATGCTTAAATAAAGATGTGTTTTATGTGCCTACGTGACCACTAGAGGTAGATTTTCGTCACAAAATATGACTAAGAGGATAAACGTTTTAAACTCACATGTTGTAAGAACGTAAATTTTAGTCAAAATAAGGTGAAAAGTGGACCTACAACACTTAATTCAATGTCTTGCACTATAATACAAGCCCACATGAATTCACCCACCAGAACAACATGTTTTTTGGATCTTGGACGTACGTGATAACGTGTCCGATTTGTAAGAGAATAATCAGGATGCCACGAGTAACAACGAATTCAAGAAGTTGTTGAAGTATCGTTCGATTGCTGTGGGATGGAAATGAATGGGTATGGCAAAAGCCATGCAGGCGACACACATTTTGAAACCGGTTCGAGTCTTTGAGAGAGTCCATGATAGTCCTATGCTGATTAAAATGTCCGTTACTATCGCGAGTGCATGGAATGTTGCCAATTCAACCTAGAACAGGGATTTTGGAACATAATTATCACCCAGGCGTTCAGAGCGTACCATAGTACGACGCTGACGGTACTCGCTAGATACCAAACGCGATAGCTGTGGAGAAACAGAAGCTGTAAACGGCAGATGAATGCGTAAACAACTCAACGACGATCCTTAAACTTACTCCCACAAAGGGCTTGAAACTGTGACCTGAGTGTTGTATCCCTAACAGGTATCGATGCTACATACCTAATGTAGCCGTACTTGTAAAAGTCTAGGATTATAATGAGCATTTGAACACAGGAAATACAGGCTGCCCACAATCATGATCGGGAGCCACAAACGCTTTCCGGCTATGTGAGTGGGAGAATTTGAGTGGTTATGTATAGCGAGGCAAAAATCACTTACACATCCAGAGCTGACAGGCGAAAAACATGCGTGTTCTATACAAAAAATGCGCACGTGAGTTTCGAAGTTGGGGACTTGAGAGTAACATACACAAAGAATATCAGACTGGTGATGACGAAATCTATTGATATGATGCTTGGTGGAGTGAGATCGGGGGTTGTGGTGAGGGGGTAGGTAGCCTACTCTGCAGGAGACCCGAGGACATCGACGTCACCGAAATTATTTACCTAGTAGAATTTGAGAACTGGGTCTTGTGCTACAGCAAACATATTTTTACGCACCAGAAAATGGTACAAGACTTTAGTTGCGCAGACTGTCTCTATAAGATCTAGTGATCTTCTCCATGTTAGATTTTATGAATTCGAAAAGAGTGAGAACTTACATAACGAAGAAAACCTAGACCCAGTCGAATGAGTAAAAAAAAGAAGGAAAATGTTACTACGACTTACAAACACTCGAAAAGGCCATTTATCACGATTGTTATGGATGTAAGCCCAACTTTGAACGACGGTAATCCCCAGTAGCCTGGTGGCGGGTTAGAATCGAGGATTGGATAATTCAAATATTGAACTTGCGCCAGTGAAATAAGATAACCTACGGGCGTTCATCAGTAATCAATCACATCTCTCATATGCGTGGGGTTTGTTATACCAGTCAAAGATCCATCTATGACAGATGATATATTCGTCATACTCGAGGAAACGGGAGAAGGAAACAAAATAACTCTTACCGCCTTTTAACCAATGACATCCGGGGCTTGCGGAGGATCTGAGCAGGAGTCATCTCGGCCACGTTTACATACAGTGGTGCTTTTGGCTTGCGGTTTTCTCCGTCAGGAGTGGGTTGTGTGAGTGCATAAGCCCGAATGAAATTTCAGGTACCTAAACCATCATCAGAACGAGATCACCGCTTGAGGGTATCCATGGAATTTGATTTGGGTTTGTTTCCCGATGCTTTCGAGTTTCGGAGAGTTGGAAAAATGTTCTGGTATTCTAGGTAAGACAAAATTTCGGCTCATTGGAAGAATCACTGGTAGAATGGTGGCATTGTAGCTGTACATCGTTTCTCGACCTAGGTACCTGGGGCCAAGGAGAAGAGAATTTCATCATTGATGGAATCTGGGGTAGTTGGAGGCGCTGTGTGATAGCGCAGCCAATTTGGGCGGGGTTTGGGAGCACTGACTGTGCCTGTCCCTCTTCGAGCCGCATTTACTGTGTCACCTCTGAATCTGGTATTAAAAGGCGGTCTTGGATCGTAACGCATGATAGATCATGGTTGGTGTCGTTTTGAGCGCCGGCTACGATCATTATGATCGTGGTATCGACATATGTGCCGCCTATCTCGGAATAATTGACATGCCATAGTGTTTACCAAATGGCTCTAACGGTGGCCGCCATTCGACAGCGCCACCCACGTAGTCCGAAAGACTCAAGCCCTTGCGTCATATATTATTTTGAAGACGATATTTCCAGTGCTGATTCATTGTTGGCTGCAGCATATCAGAGGGTATCAGGGCTGATCAACATCAGAGGTGCTTTGTTAAGTTATCGTTCGCGTTCGCATCCTTCGTCTTGCGCACAAGCGCCCAGTCCCCTGAAAAGATGCTACTAAGAAGCCTGCAAATCTTGGATCCTATGCCTGATCCTGTGCAATGCACGCGTCGACAACCTTGAGAAGATCCGAATGTGTACGTGCATGATGATGTTCGTGCGAGATGAATATGATTCAAATCATAGGATAGATAGTAACAGTAAGAGTTTCGCATTTGAATTACAGTCCGGACCCGAAATATTGATGTTGAAATGATCAATCCCGAAGCTAAGTAGAACAGGATTGGAGAAGATTTGCCAGCAAACGTTGAAGAACATCACGCTTGCCCCGAAGCTTCGCAACAATTTTTGATAGGTATTTCCCACGGGGCAATTGTTTCAACTCTATGTATCTTTTTTCACCATCAGTCCATTCGACGAGGTTTGGGACAAGGGACCTCAATGCAGCGAGGTACACTTTTGGAAAATACAACGTCACCGCGTTTATAATTTGAAGAAGACACGTTGAACATACCAACATTGGGATATCCTTCGTATCCATTCCCTTGGGCCTTTACGACACATTGGTGCATACTCGGCACGAGCTCTAGTCTCAAGTGCGTTGACTACTTTCTTGCTTGAGTGAAAAATTCTAATTTACAGAAGGGGACATTCTAGAGGGACTGTTCCATGGGGACGAGCATCCCGAACCTCAAATAAGGTTGACAAGATCTTGTTTCGCGATCGTCATAGCCGGTTGCCGCACACAACTAACACAGTGGGACAGCCCTGCAATCACTAAATTTTACTACTAAGGAAATCCCTCAGACCCACCACAACAAGGGCATTTCGGGATATGTATTCTGAGGATCGAGTTGGCAAATCACGACTAGCACCAGCCTCAAGACCGTGACATGTATCCCCTCGTCCTATTCCCTCACGGTCTATCTTCGAATTAACCCCAAACTTCACGTTCATTGGCAACCACATTGGCAACCAACTAGTGAATTTATCAAAATTGTCCCGTTCGACCCGAATCCAGTCTTAGCCAAACATACTTTCCTATTGCGCCTTTCAGAACGAGGTACCTTGTGTGCACCCCCATGCGGGGCATAGACGTCTAACGCGAGACGTCGATAATGTTGATAAGTGCTAAGCACGGGATCGTCTTACTAATGGCAGGTGCCACGAGGCGGCGCTAGCCATATCGTTCAATCTACTTGCATCTTCTTCTACACCTCTAACCACTATTTGCAGGAATATCACCTAGCATGTCCTCCACACCGCCGTTACCGCCACCTCACGAGTATTCTGGCAGGGTGACGGTGAGTATCCTTTACCCCACCTTCCAGTGACGGACTCCCTGACGATTTTCATTATCGTACGATAGCCTACCGAACTAGGGGACGATGCTCAACGATCAACCTCATCACAACTATCAGTAGAACTGCAGAGTACCTGGGCTTTGCCAGTGCGTTTATAAAATTATGTCTAAATATGACCCGGCTCAGATGTTATCAGGATTCCGAATCTCGACCAGCCTCTGAAGCCTCAGAAGGGAGTTGTAAGGGGAACCCCATTTCGAAGGCCAACGTCGAACTTCGAACTTTGACATGCGCGCTTCGAACTTCGACACGCGTGCACAGCAGCACTTTGACGCGCGACCTCTAAGCAATGTATATCACTGTTTGTACACTCTGTGCCACGTAGCGACAATAGTGTACCACTCCCATTGTAGTATAGAGTATATAGACTCCGAGGCTAGATGGGGATCCTTAGACTATTCTCTTTGGATCCCCTCTAGGTAAGGAGACCGGACTTGTACCTTAAGTTATTAATATATTTACTTTGGATCCCCTCTAGTTCGCACTTCGAAGTTCGACCTTCGCAGATCGTAAGTTTGACGTTCGACTTCGACCTCGCTCAGTTCAACCCTTTCGACTTCGCCGACCTAGGGTTGCCCTTACAGGAGTGTCCACGATGGAGTGTCACCAGCTAGTGACCCAGGAACAGATGAAGCGGTATTTAGCCTATCGTATTCATGAATGAATTCTACTGATCATTACATTCCTTTATTCTGATATCCAGTCTTGCGACTGCCAGGTAGAGGTTACCTTTATGGGCGATTCTCATCCTGCTGAGGTAGACACCACCGAGCAAGAACAGCGCCCTCGAATTCCTGACTACAATACCTGGGTAGTATGTAGTGTGTTTCTCGTGCACGATTGAATTCTGACTGCCTTCCTTAGGCCTCTCCCATGACGGATGAGGATGCGCCCGTCTCCAGTTCTTGGAGCTTTTTGGTAAGGATTGGTAACCTATAGATTTATTACACTGACAGCTATGTTCCGTTTCATAGGATGAAGATGCTGCTCTGAGGGAAACTGTTTCAGATGCTATAAGGGCTCTTAATCCATTTAATCCAGTAAGTTTCTCTTTCCATTTCATAGACAATTGGCTCAACAGCACGACAGGACATAGATACCTCAGCAAAACCACTCTCAAGTATGTTTAGATATAATTAAGAGAATCGCTCTTCATTATTTAATTAGGTTCTGCCCCCCATGTACCTGAGGTGGGACCAGAGATCAAGATTTTACAGTCACAGCTTGATATAATGTTTCATCCATTACTAACTGCTGCTGAGACTCACAAAGCTTCTCAGCACCATTTTCAGCCAGGTTTGAGCAATTATCTATCATTAATAAGTCAACCTATATATGATTTCTCTCATAGAATTCTCCAAGAATATTTCTGTTTCAAGTAATCAGCCACAAATGCCTGCTAACTCACTATTGTGGAGTCATTATGTTCAAGAAGCAGAAACCCATGATCAAGAGCAACTCCAGAATTGGAACACAACAATGGATAACCATCTTGTCTTTGTTAGTGGCTCTTTTTCAAACTATGTAAATGATTGAGCTAATTTTATTTATAAGGCTGCTTTATTTTCTGCTATACTGACTGCATTCATTATTGAGGTTTATAAGCTTCTCCAACCTGATCCACAGGACCTCACCATTCAGCTCTTAAGAGAAATTAATACCTCACTTCAGGGAAACTCATCATTATCTACTACTGGGTCATTGCCTGCTACATCTGTAGTGTTTTCACCCTCTTCTGGATTTCTATGGGTAAATGGCCTCTGGTTTGCTAGCTTGCTCTGCAGTCTGGGAACTGCTGTGACTATTATCTTGGTTAAACAATGGCTCCAGTTTTACTCACTTAAACTGTGGAGTGGCTCTGATTATGAATATACCAAGAGAAGGCAGCAGAGATACAATTCTCTGAAACAGTGGCATGTACCCACTATTATCTCAACCCTTCCACTGCTGTTACATATATCTCTTCTGCTGTTTGCTCTGGGGCTTGCTGTTATGCTGCATCAGATAAACTCAGTCATAGCCAATGTTGTCACAGGATTAGTTGCTTGTCTTCTGGTTTTAAATGGAGTATCTCTGGTATTGCCACTGCTATACAGAGACTGCCCATATGAGAGCTCTGCATCAATTATACTTGAAAGAATTGTGGTGTTTATCATTGTCCAAGCTAGAGCTATGAAGCACTGGACTATCTTGATAGTCAGTCATGCCATACAATATTATAAACAATGGAATATACTGCCAATCAGCTATAGCAAAAATTCACCCATAAGCCCTGGAGTAAATTCTGTTTCAAGCAGACCCTTGAAAAGCTATGATTCTAGTATCCTTGGGCCAGCTTTTCAGGAAAACACTGCCAAATTGAGTGAGGATAAGATAGGGCTCATGCAAAACGCGCTAACGTCACGTGATAAAGAGTGACAAAAGCGTTACAATTGGCCAAAATCCATAAAGATCTATAGTCACCACTAACTACAGTCCATAAATCAAAATTCTGTTTGCAAGGAGTTGTTGTGAAATAAAAAATCTAAAACTCTGTGCGGACCGATTTCAAAATTTTTAAAATTTGAAGGTGGTGACAAGAAAATAACAATGTGCATTGTATTACCTTTCATCAATCAATTACAATACACCCTACTACGACACGTTGAGCCACCTCAAAGCATGGTAATATGCAAGCTCCAAAATCTTAAAAACCTAGGAAGCTATGCTACACCATATACAGCTCGTACAACCAAACAAAAGAAGGCAGAAGCGGCAGCAAGACAAGCATTAGAAAAGGAAAAAGAGAATATCCAGCCAGTCCGTAACCTTCTACTGGATATATCAACAGAAACTCACCACTAGTAGTATAAAAAACCAAAACTAGTTGTCCGATCTGCCCCAGTGCGGCGCTCACTCCGCCTAAACACATTAATAAAGAAGCGCGACGCATTCCCATCAGACAGGCCATCACCCATCAACAAAGCCCACCAGATTGGCATTGACAGGGAAACAGCGTGTGAGGAACCTGCCATTGAACCAACCCTAGGCAGCACTGAGGGCTGGATGGGTTCTGATGTGATTGGAGGGTTGGTTATCATGTTGACAGATGGGAGTTTGATTGATGAAAATGAGGACAAAGCCAATGAACCAGCATCTATTGTTGCACCAAATTTGGATAGTGATTCTGGTTCAGAAATCAAAAATGAAGGGGACGAGGATGCAGGAAATAGGGCTTGAGAGGGAGTAGCCTGGGAGCAAAGAAAACCACCATCAAGGGAGACATCTCTACTGGCACTTGAAGCACTCAATGCAATGCTAGAGCCAGTTTCTACCAGAAAAGGGAGAAGGCATGGCCATAAAACCTTGGAGGTTACCAATGGATGGGTTCGGAAAAAACTTGAGGGAATACGGCTACTTTTGTGTCTCTATGCAAAAAGCGGCTCACCATACTTTGATCAGTGGATGTCTTCCTCCAATCAGGCTGTTTGATCACAAGGGAAACCACCTGGCTATGCTCGCCGTCTTCAGGCATATGCCAAGCAGTTTGTGACGGACCGGAAGATCCCTCAAAACCCCTACGGCCTGTGGACCAAGTCAATGTTAGACGAAGATGGTGAATTGGCACAGGATGTCAAGCTTTACCTTCACTCCATGGGCAAATATGTTGCTGCTCATGATATTGTACAGTATCTCAACCGGCTTGATGTCAGATCAAAACATGGAATCAAGAAAACAGTCTCGATATCAACTGCAAAGCGATGGATGAAAAAATTTAACTATCGATGGAAAAAGAATCATAAGGGGCAATATGTAGATGGACATGAAAGGGAAGATGTTGTGAAATATTGGCAGGATGTGTTCCTACCAGCATGGTATAAACTAGAGGGCCAAATGCAATCATGGGATGGTGAAGATCTAAATGAGGTTAGTGGGGTACTTCAAGAAGGGCAGTGTCGTGTCATTGTCTGGTTTCATGACGAATCAATCTTCTATGCAAATGACCGACGCACCTGCCAATGGGTCCAGGATGATGCATCTCCAATGCCATATGCAAAAGGGGAAGGTGTTTCATTGATGGTAGCCGATTTCGTTTCTCCAGATTTCGGTTGGTTGAGATCCAAGGATGGGACCAAGAGTGCTCGGGTCATTTTTCGTCCAGGGAAAAATCGTGACGGGTACTTCGACAATGATGATATCATCAAGCAAGCCAGCACTGCGATGGAGATTCTTGAGTCAGATTATCCGGAATTTGATCATACTCTTGTATTTGACAATGCGCCAACTCACCTCAAAAGGAAGGAAGATGCTATCTCAGCCCGAAAAATGCCAAAGAACACTCCAAGGCCAGGAGTCAACTGGGGTGTTGATATCACAAAACGCGATACAAATGGCAAGATAATCTATAGTGCCGATGGAAAACCATAGAAGGAAAAGGTCAAGATGGGAGATGGTACCTTTGATGGAAAGCCACAGAGTTTTTATTTCAAGAAGGGCCACGAACGTGAAGGTATCTTCAAAGGGATGGTTCAAATTTTAAAGGAACGGGGAAAAGGTGATTTTTCTCACCTGCTGTTAGGGCAACTTCGCCGAGTTACCGACCAAGGGAATTCCGAGGGAGGGAGACCGAGTGAGGGAGACCCGAGTCGGGAATTCAAGTCGGACTGGTGGAGGGAATCCTAAGTTAATCTATTCGTTGTATGGTACACATACTACATACCTGGTGGAGGGAATCCTAAGAGAATACTCTAAGGGTCCTCCAGCCAGCTCATACATGTTATATACGACGTTCCTACATTAACTACACGTTCCCGGAACGGTACGATGACACGCGTTGTTGGTAGAGGATCACGTGGGCACGCCATCGTGATCCCGACAAGTTGCGCGTACGTTCGGGAACGACAGGGCGGGGTCGGTAATGAGTGCGGTGGTAAACGAAGGTGGTGTAGCGAGTGTGTGAGTCGGGTTTGACTCGGGGTGGTAGTCGGTAATGACGAGTCGGTAAATGACGAGTCGGGGAATGGGGGGTCGGTAACGTGAGCATTCGCGAACGTTCGTGCGGTCGGGAACCTTGTCGGGTTCGGAAAGGTGAGTCGGAAAAGTGAAAAGGAAGTCGGTAAGGGGGTTCCCCTTACACCTGCTACGAGAATGCCCCAAGTTCAAGTGCACTCCTGACAACATGCAATGCTGTGTCAGAAGGATCTTGTACAACGAACCTGATTTTGCAAACATTCCATCTATATTGGAATCACATTGTCGAGACCGAGGTTTTGAAGTGATTTTCTTACCAAAATTTCACTGTGAGCTCAATTTCATTGAGCAATGTTGGGGGGTTGCCAAACGGATATATCGGCTGAACCCTCCATCGTCAAAGGAAGAGGATTTGAGGAAATATATGCTTGGTGCTCTCGACAGCATTACAATCGAGCAAATGCGGCGGTGAGTGCAAATTTTCGGAGTCTCACACTGCTGACCAATACACCCAGATTTGCTCGTCGGTCACGCCGTTTCATGGATGCTTATAGGAAAGGTCTCAATGGAGTCCAAGCAGCATGGGCAGGGAAGAAATATCATGGCCACAGAGTCCTTCCGATGACAATCCTTGAGGACATTGACAAGATTTAGTGTATATATGCTTAAATGATGATTGAACCACTCAAAAAATTCTCAATTGCTTTATAAACACTAAAATATCTTATACTATCAAACACTCTATCTTTACTTAGTCATTAACACATATTATATACTTCATTTTCCGTGTTCTCGCTCTTGCTGCCTTCGACGCGCTCATTAATCGACGTGTTTCCAACCCTGAAGACCCTTGTCACAGGTAAGTAACATCATGTGACGTTAGCGTGTTTTGCATGAGCCCTATCTTAGCATTATTTGGCTGGCACAGACATCCCAAGCCAAATATAGGGTCATGAGTTCTCTGGAACACATTAGATATTTGGAGCATTCATCCAGCTTAATTGACAACCTTCTAAACCACAATATCATTGCAGAACTGGTCAAATCTATTTCTATTCCACTGCCTCCTAGAGAACAATTCTTTGGTGTGAGGGCAACCTCGGCACGCGTACGACTAAGTGGAAACCGACTGGTGGAGGTCGGGGTTTAGCTGACTCGGAGGTCGGGTTTCTTAAGTCAGGCTGACGAGGGGGATCCTAAGTAAAATGTATTCACAGTATACTACACATGTACGTACCTGACAAGGGGGATCCTAAGAGAATACTCTAAGGGTCCTTGCCTTCGTCAGTAGTGTCTATATACTGGTGCTACATTAATTACACGTTCCCGGTGCGGTATGACGACACGCATTGTCGGTAAAGGGTCACGTGGGCGTGTCCCTTGATTCCCGACAAGTTGCGCATTCGTCGGTGAAAGGGGTATTCTACTCTTAAGTGTATAAAATCAAAGATATGATCTCACACTACTCCTCTAATACACACAAAAAGGCAGAAGTACGCCTGTAAGTTCGTGGGTACGGATATAGAAATATCACTGGATTTGACTTCAAAAGATTAGTTACTTGTGCGTGGAGGTAACAATCTGTAAGGGCAACTCCGGCGGAGTGCGCGCGAACTAAGTAGAGCGAGACGACGCTGATGGAGGGAATCCTAAGTTATATGTATTAATAACAGTATGTAACAACATACCTGATGGAGGGAATCCTAAGAGAATACTCTGAGGATCCTCCATCAGGGGGAGTGAGCTATATACCTAATTCTACATTAACTACACGTTCCCGGTGCGGTACGACGACACGCGTTGGACTAGCGAAGGTCATGTGACCGTGCCCTTGATAGTCCGAACGAGCGCGAAGTCCACCGGCGAACTGCGCGCGAAGTAACGAATGGGGTGCGTAGTGAGCGTATGTAATGAACGTGCGATCTAAAGAGTGTAAGTACGGCGAGCAAGCAGCGAGCTGTGAAGTAAGAATCGCGAGTCGGCGGGATAGCGAGTGCGAGTGGAAGTGCGCGCGAAGTAAGGTCGGACCGGCGCGAAGTAAGGGGGAAATGGAGTTCCCCTTACATTACCCCCCTTCTAGGTTCGCGTGTCTTCACGCCGGCGTTGGAATGGGATCTGCGCGAATTGGACGCGTTGTACAAGTTGCGGCGCGCCGGGGTTGCGTCTGTAGAACTCGGCGACCAGTTCGTCCGCGTTTACCTTGTCAGCGGGTTCCCAGGAGTTCTGTTCGTAACTGTAGCCTTTCCAGGCAATCAGATACTGCAGCTTATTCCTGTAAATCCGGCTGTCCATGATCTCCTGTACTTCGTAGTGTACCTCGCCGTCGATGAGAGTGGGTTCGGGAACCTCGGTGACTCTTCTCCCGGGTATCGGGTCGTGCGGCGCAGGTAGGAGTTTGACGACGTGGAAGACCGGGTGAATGCGCGACAGCGACGGCGGGAGTTTGAGTCGGTAAGCGTGCGATCCGACCTTGGCTTCGATGGGGTAGGGTCCGATGTAGCGATGAGCCAGTTTCTGCGAAGGCCGAGTGATACGAATGTCGCGCGAATCCAAATACATCCGATCTCCAACTTGGTAGTCGGGGGTTGGGTTCCGGCGACGGTTGTAGTACATCGCCATCTCGTCTTTGGCCTTGGCTAATGCGGACCGGGCTTCCTCTAGGGTGTCCTTCATTCGGTCGCGGAATTCGTTCGCGGTTTCCAGCCGGGATGGCGCGGTCTGCGGTTCGAAGCCCATGCGCGGGTGTCGGCCAGTATCCAGGAAGAACGGCGAGTGTTGCGTCGAGGAGTGGACGTGGTTGTTGTATTGGAATTCGGCGAGCGGTAGGAGATCAACCCAGTTGTCCTGTCGCTCGCTGACGAATAACCGGAGATACTGTTCTAGCTCTTGGTTCACTCGCTCGGTCTGCCCGTCTGTCTGTGGGTGGTACGCCGTAGACGCTGTGAGTTTAATATCCAGCATGCGATACAACTCCCTTGTGAATTCCGCCACGAACTGTACCCCTCGGTCGGAGACCATCGCCTTCGGTAAACCGTGCAGCTTCCACACGTGCTGGAGGTAAAGCCTCGCCGATCCAAGCGCGGTGATTGTCGTCGTGGTTGGGATGAAGTGCGCGCGTTTACCCACCGTATCCACCACTACCATGATCGCATCATGCCCTTGCGACTCAGGTAGCTCTACGATGAAGTCCACGCTCGCGACATCCCATCGACCTTCCGGAATCGGGAGCGGTTTGAGTTCGCCGATTGGTAGCTGACGTTGCGCCTTCGTTCGGAGACATAGATCGCAGGTCTTGCAGTATTCTCCGATGTAACGCGACATTTGCGGCCACCAGTAGTTGCGCGATACCAGTTCCAGTGTCTTCCATTGACCGGCGTGTCCCGCAATTCGCGAATCGTGGTGCTGCGCAACTATGCGCCTGCGAAGGTCAGCGTGTTTCGGAACATAAATGCGATCGCGGAAATACAGCAATTCCTGCACCTCTCTCCATTCTGCGCTGCGAACCGATTTCCCCGCTGTCTTCTTCAGCTCCTGCGCCGCCTTCACCACTGCATCCTCCTGGTGCCCTTCTCGATTTCCTCTCCGAATGTCCCGCAGAATGTCCCTTTCCTCTCCTTCCACGACCATTCCTTCCAGTGCGCGGATTGTGAACAACTCCGGTTTGAGCAGTACTAAATCGCGGTTGTCCTCACTTCCGTCGCTGTGGTCCGCTCGACGAGATAGCGCGTCTGGTTTACCCATAGTGCGTCCGGGCTTGTGGTGCAGCGAGAAGTTAAATCGGGAGAGGTACAGCGACCACCTGGCCTGTCTCCGATTCAGCTTCTGGGACGTCCGAAAGTATTCCAGGTTTTTGTGATCTGTCCAGATCTCAAAGTCGTGTCGCGCGCCTTCGAGGAAATGCCGCCATTCTTCAAGTGCGCGAATGATGGCCAACATTTCCTTGTCGTGTATCTCGTAGTTCCTCTCGACCGCGTTGAGACTCTTGGACGAAAACGCGATCGGGTGCCACTTGTCATCCTCTGGGCTGAGTTGCGAAAGTACTGCGCCGGTCGCAAAATCCGAACTGTCTGCCTCTACCCTAAACGGCCGGTTGTCGTCTGCGAACATCAGTACCGGTTTGGACGACACCGCTTCCTTCAGCCCTTCGAACGCCTGCTGCTCCGATTCACCCCACTTCCAAGGCACGTCTTTACCGGTGAGATCGAACAATGGCCGCGCGATGTGAGAGAAATCGCGAATGAACCGCCGATAGAAGTTCGTGAATCCTAGGAAGGACTGCACTTGCTTCTTGTTCGTGGGCGTTGGCCATTCCGCAACTCCTGCGACCTTGACCGGGTCCATTTCCGCCTGTCCCTCCAAGATAATGAGACCCAGGTACTCAATTCGCGTTTGCTCGAATTCGCACTTGTCGAGTCGCAGGTACAGCTTATGTTCGCGAAGTCGCTCAAGCACTAACTTCGTAATTCGGCGATGTTCCGCGAGTGTCTTTGTGTAGATTAGGATATCATCAATGTAGACACATACCACTCCTTCCATGATGAGATCGTGGAATATCTCGTTCATCATGGTTTGGAACGTCGCGGGCGAGTTAGTGAGACCAAAGAACATTACCAGAGGCTCGAACATTCCGCGATTTGTGCGAAATGCGGCCTTCCACTCGTCGCCTTCCTTAATTCGGACGTTGTTGTAACCCCAGCGAACGTCGAATTTGGAGAAGTATTTCGCTCCCCGAAGATTGTTGACGAGGTCGGAGATGAGTGGGAGAGGGTATTTGTTCTTGATCGTTAGCGAGTTAAGGACGCGGTAATCCTGTACCGGGCGCAGCGAGCCGTCCTTTTTCTTAATGAAGAAGAACGGTGACGCCATTGGCGATTTGGAGGGGCGAATTCGACCCGAGGCGAGGTTCTCTTCTAAGAACTTGTCCAGTTCCGCTTGTTCGGCGACCGAGAGCGGGTAGACCTTGCACGATTTCCCTTCTGCGTCGCGGACGAGCTCGATCGCGTGGTCCCAAGGTCGGCGATCGGGGAGGGCGTCGAAGGAGGTCTTGGAGAACACATCCTCAAATTTGTGGATGTGAGCCGGTGCCAGGTCGAAGAACGTCTTGGGTTGCGCGTTGCGATCAAAGGAATCTGCGATTTGTTGCGACGCGTTCTTTCGGGCCTCAGTTTGGATCTTCTCCGCTAGTCGCTGCGAGATGGTCTGGGTCGTCCGAATCTCCTCAGGTGCCTTCTGAAATTGTCCTGGTTCGCCGATGTTGACCACGAAGATACGGTCGCCCTCTTCGATGCAATCTTCAAGGGCGATATCTCCTTCGTGTTCAGAATCGGGGACCTCTCCAATTTCTGTTTCTGGTTCGGGCATGGGTCCTGCGCGACAAGCGTTGATGCGGGCCTCCGATTTACGCTTCTCAGCCTTCTCCGACTTAACCTCGTTCGCACAGGTGTGGCATTTGTCGGGACAGCGGCTCATCTTCACCTCGTTGGTCTGCCAGTTGATCTCCGGGTTGTGTTCCTGTAACCAAGTGTACCCCAGTATAAGATCCTGCTTCCCTAGACTGGTGACCGCGAAGTGGGTGCGCTCAGAGTGACCATTGTACCGGAGAATGAGGTCTACGATCTCCGAGATAGACCCATTCTCGTTCGGAGTGCCGTCGACATTGAACACCGGGATAGCGCGAACTAGCTTGCGCGAAGTAAGCTTGTTCTTTCGCACAAATTCGGAGTCGATGAATAGTCCCGTTGCTCCTGAATCTACCAAACTGTTTGTCGCGAACGTCTCGCCCGTGTCGGTTGTCTGAAGTTCAATCTTGAGCTTCAGCGAACGAGTGCTGGGTGTGGCGGCGACTACAAATCGCTTAGGTAGGGCTCGTTCCCATCGGGGGAGTCTCTGGCGCGGCGGTTTAGGGATGGGGGTGGTGTCTTGTACGACTTCTGTAGTAGTTTCGGGTGTTTTTGAAAACTCAATGGTATTTTCGACTTCTAAACACGCGAACCTATTTACAGATGACAGCGAGGGCGTACTGTTCACTCGCTGTCCGCTACAAAATCCTCCTGAGTGGTGGCGAACGTTGCACCCTCCTCCTCCGCCAGCGGTTCGACTCGTGTGTCCATCATCGCGAAGATGTGCTGTGCGAACTCGTGCTGCTCCTCTGTCGTCATGAAGCGCGTGTCGTAGCGAAGGGGGCAGTCCTTCCGGAAGTGGCCCGGTTGCTTGCATCGGTGGCAGGTCTCGATGTTCACTCTTGCCCTTCGCATTGCGTCGACATCCATCGGGACTGGTGGTGGGAGAGCGGGGGGTGGTGGTGGAGGTGGTGGCGCCGTTCGTTGCAGAGTCGGCGCTGAGAAGTGCGGCGGTGCGCGAAACACCGAAGTAGTGCGAGTAGGGGGTGCGCGAGCCGCCGGTTTAGTGCTCAGGAAGGCCTCGTTGGTGAGGCGATTTTCATCGCACTTCATCGCTGCTGCATACCACTGTTCCGGCTGATCGTCTGCCGGTCGTCCGACTGCCATTGTCGCGATCTGCGACTGAATCTCCCCGCTCAGTCCCTTCCGGTACTTCACCACGATCGTCAGGCCCTCCTTGTATCCCGACTTGTCGATGAGGTCCCTGAACTCATCCGTGTAGTCGTCCACCGATCGCGATCCTTGGTGGTAACTACTCGTCTCCAGTCGTGTGATCGCCCGCTGTGCTTCGCTCTGTACGAAGAAATTGGTCGCGAAGTCTGTGCGAAACGAGGCCCAAGTCGCGTACTTCGGACTCCCCGTGGCGGTTTGGTGTCGCATCGCCCGATCTGCGAATAGATACGCCCGTCCTTTCTTCATAAAGGTGTACGCCCATCGTACTTGCGTTACTTCGTCCGCGAACTGATGTGGTACAAGGTTTATATACAATTCGCATGCGTTGATAAACGCACGCCCTCGTTCGCGCGACCCGTCGAAGTCGTCAGGGAGCGATGGCCGAAGTGCGGACGGTCGTCCCGGATGAATGTGGGTCGTGGGGGGAGGTGTTGGTACATTATTTACGGAGGGGCTGGGCGCGGGGGTATTGACCGGGGGAGGGGGAGCCGCGGTTTGGAGCGCGATCAGCGCCTGGAGGTTGTCGGAGAGCTTCTTAAGCAGCTCGGCTTGTTCCTCGATCTTCCTATTAAGTTCTCCTACATCTCGTTCGACGTTGTCCACCCGCTGTTCGGCGTCCATCGATCGGAGTAAAAGTTCTACTTCTAGTTCGGATGAGGGTGGAGAGGGCGATTCTCGCGCGGTCTTGACGGATTCTGAGTCGGAGCTGGTCGTTTCTGCCGATCGGAATTTGGCAATGGCTGCGGTGAGGTCGCGGTCTCTGCTGGTGAGAGTATTCTACTGTAAGGGCAACTCCGGCGGAGTGCGCGCGAACTAAGTAGAGCGAGACGACGCTGATGGAGGGAATCCTAAGTTATATGTATTAATAACAGTATGTAACAACATACCTGATGGAGGGAATCCTAAGAGAATACTCTGAGGATCCTCCATCAGGGGGAGTGAGCTATATACCTAATTCTACATTAACTACACGTTCCCGGTGCGGTACGACGACACGCGTTGGACTAGCGAAGGTCATGTGACCGTGCCCTTGATAGTCCGAACGAGCGCGAAGTCCACCGGCGAACTGCGCGCGAAGTAACGAATGGGGTGCGTAGTGAGCGTATGTAATGAACGTGCGATCTAAAGAGTGTAAGTACGGCGAGCAAGCAGCGAGCTGCGAAGTAAGAATCGCGAGTCGGCGGGATAGCGAGTGCGAGTGGAAGTGCGCGCGAAGTAAGGTCGGACCGGCGCGAAGTAAGGGGGAAATGGAGTTCCCCTTACACAATCTTTCAGAACGGTTTGTTATATTAAACCGGGTGTGTGGGTGTGGGTGTGGGTGTGTGTAGCTTTGTTACTCTCAAAGAGATAACTCGACTAAGTGCGCGCGCGCGTGCGTGTGTATAACACTGGGGTAGAAACAGGACTATGCCAAATAGCCTAGATCTCAAATACAATTAACAAGGTCTTGCCATTACAAGGAAGGACTCCAACTGAGTCATCTTGTCAACGGGGCTTGTCACAAATACCAAATTCTGACAAGTCTTTAATCAAAGTTCTTACCGTTACGAGGAAGGATTCCAACTGAGTCGTCTCGTCAACGGGGCCTATCACAAATACCAAATTCTGAAAGGTCTTCAATTAAATACCAGCAATCTGGATTTCTATTCAAGTTCTTAGGTTCTTAGTTTGGTCAAGTTTCTGAAGTGATCACTACTCTTATATTCAAATGCTACTGCAAGTGAAGAGGTGGATTCCCTTGCTCTTCCTTACAGGTTTGGTGGGTTTATATACAGTTTAGATAGTAAAGTAACAAATAGAGAACAAATAATTAGAAATGCCGATACAGAGTTGTGCTACTCATGTGCACGTGCGTGTGAGTCAGCTTTTGAGTGCCAAGAGTGTTGAACTCCTGGTTATACTGATAGGATTTGTTAATCCTAAGGTCTAGGTGTTACAATTTTCTTGCTAAATAGTATAGCATTTTGGGTGCACGCTTGTGCGTGGCTGACTAAGTGTAGTCGGTACACTTAATTTGGAAACGTCGGTGATCGTTCCACTAGTTTGGTTCCGGTTACTTCTCGTTTAGTCACCGGTCTTGTCCTATTATTAAAATTTTCATATTATCAATACTATTGTTCGCGAACGCTCCCGAACTGTCGTACGATAATAATTCTTTTGGGTACCAGCACAGTTCCGTTTACACGGGGCTGAGTCATTGCCAAGTCCAATCTGGTCTGTGGGGTGCTACCCGTTTGGTTCGTCTTCTGAGTGGACAAGTTGTGATAGAACGTCATAGGTCACGTGGTCACGTGCACAGGTGCACGTGCGCGTGTGTCTATTTATTGGCAATTCTTAAGTCATAACTGGGCATACATAGGAGGCTCTAATGTACAGATACCATCGTATGTGTCCACTGTACTTAGTAGTGTAGTGTGCAATGATCATTCTAACTTGTTTTGACTACAAGGGTGAAGATAATCCCTATTAGTCCTTGCACGTCCGCGTGTACGGCTGTAATACGATTATGTAATCGTAAATTGAAGAATTACAGGCCTGGGTGGTTGCACACCCTATCATCGGGGAACGATAAGGGAGATTCGGCGAAGGGAATGTGGGGTTTAACGAGTGTACTGTAAAGGAGTGTGTGAGTCGGGTTTGACTCTGAGTGGGGTCGGTAAATGTACAGTCGGTGACAAAGTCGGTAATTGAACAGTCGGTCACTGAGGTCGGGGGTGTGAGCGTTTGCAAACGTTTGGGATCGCTGGTCGGGTTTGGGATGTCCAGGTCGGAAAAACGGAGAACGGGGTCAGTAAGGGTGTTCCCCTTACATTTGGGAAATATGTGAACTTTGATAGTGATCATTTATTGAGGACTGTTGATTTTCATTTTCAAGATCCTTTGCCTCTAATGCTTTCACTTCTCTGGGTTTGGGAGCATCCAGCATGCTTTAACAACAGTTCTTTTCCTCTGGCTACATCTCTGGAACATATTTCATCAACCCCAGGTTGCTCATGGCTACTTGGGGACTGGATTCTGATCTGGAGATTATTACAACAAGAATATAACTTAAATTTTGTCACTTTGGAATCTCAAGGATGGAACTTGGAAAATTTTGCTGCAATGATTTGCATAGAAGTTTTGTTTTTCCAAAAGCATGTGAAACATCAAACTCTGCCTTTGACAAACAGACTAGTAAAAACATCAAACATAGAGGAGCTTGATCCATTCTCTGATTTATATAAGATGATTGAAGGATTTTATATTCAAAATGCTTATGGCCATAAGGAAATTATGAGATGGATATTCTCTACCTTGAAACAAGTGCTTTTTGATATACCTTCTGGAGAGAACCCAGAATTTACTCAGAACACCTTACTGCTTTTATTGAACTTCTGGGAGAAGCACATGATGCAACAAGCAGCATTGAATGAGTTGATGTGTTGTATAAATCTATTGATTTCACAACCAGGGGAAGATAGACAGAAATATCTGACCTTGAAAACCAAGAGTGAGGATTTGGCTTTGGTTCCAACTACATTCAAAAAGGTTATTGATCATCAAGTGGCACTGGCTCCTAATAACCAAGAAATACAGAAGAAAATTGTTGATATTGCATCCTGGGGAGTCTTTAAAGCCATGCTCCAGCAACAACAACTACCTGAAGTTGAAATAGTCCTGATTGACCTACCAATTCAATTTTCATATGGTATTATCAATAAGATTGTAGCACTAGCAAACTACCAGTGGGACAGTATTTCACAAATGAATAAACATGCAGACTTCATTATATCATGGATCAAAAAGGCAAAACTTCCTGATGAAGCCAACTGGAGTTTATTTTTCTGTTTACAAGATCTTTTGACATCATCTGTGCTGCACAACCAGTTATCTGCAGCTTCCATTTTGAGGAAGACTATAATGTTTCTCTCAGAGGAGTTATCCTCTGACCATCAAGAAACAAGTGTTTATGTTCTTCACAACATTTTGGAGAATGCTGTCCATACCCAAAACAATGACTTGGTGAAACAATTTATACAAATTGATGCAGCTTCAAAAATAGGAACTCTCTTAGGAGAAGAGAAACTGTCTCCTACAATCCATAAAATCTGGAAAACTCTTATCAGAAGGCTGAGATTAATATTAAAAAGGAAGAATAATAGTTTTGGCAAGGAAAATTATAAACTTCTGAAGCAACTACTGGCAGATATATCTGGCCCTGATCATAACCTTGGCTTAAATGCAAACACTGTAGAAGCTCCTGTCCCAAAAGCAGTTGAAACTTCTCTTTTAGCATTTGTATCTTCTCCAGATGGACAAATGGGTGCAGAAGGGAGGGATGATGGGATCATCCATATATATGACCTTGTTAAAATGCAATACTCAAGTGGAATACCTTTCCACAAACATACTAAAAGCATTGAACATATTGCATTTTCATTTAATGGGAAATATATAGCATCAACATCAGGCTCAATTATTTGTATCTGGGATATTGAAAAAAGTAATCTTTGGCAAAAACTTACTATATCTGGAAATACTATTGCAGCTGTTGTTTTTTCTCCAAGTGATAAATTGCTTCTAACAGCTTCACTGGATGCTAGTATACATATCTGGAGTATTCATTCAGGATCAAAAACAACTATACAAACTGAGCATACTGGAGGTATTACAGATATTGAGTTCTCTCCAGATGAAAGCAGAATAGTTATAGCATCTTCTGATCAGGGTATAGCAGTCTGGGATACAAATTCTGGAGCTTCAATAACTGGTCAAATGTCAGGACAATCAAAGCTTATCAATACAGTGGCTTTCATAAACAATGAGAATCTCCTCTCTAGTGCTTGGGATAATGAGATTTGTGTTTGGAGTATTCCCAGAAGAGAACAAATAATCAGATGGATTAACAATATCAATTACTTGGAGAGAGCTCCAAATATATCACTTGCATTACAGGCAATATCATCAGATGGATTGATCACTGCTTCTGCCTGGCAAAACTATATTATCTGCACATGGAAACTATCTAGTGCAGGTTCAAGGAAAAAAAGAAATTATGAGGGATCTTGGCAGTCTATCACAGCTATTGTGTTTTCACCTGATAACAAATTCATTGCTTGTGGTGCTGAAGATGGAACAGTGCACATATGGAGTGTGGAATCAGAATCAAAGCCTCTCCAAAATTTCAAAGTACACTATAGAGTGGTTTCTATTACATACTCCCAAGATGGTACATGCATTGCATGTGGATTATCCAATGGAACAATCCGTTTTTGGAATGCTGTTACAGGAACATTGGTGGTGGACAAAGCTGAAATTGTGATTGGTCCAAATAATGCAGTCCTTGCACTTTCAACAGATGCAAACCATGTTGCAACCGGCTCAACTGATGGAGTATTGAAAGTATGGAACACTTCTACAGGAACTTTGCTCTGGGGGCCAAAGCATGTGCATACAGCCTTGATTTCATACATTACCTACTCAAATGATGGGTACTATATTTTGACTGCTGCTCATGATGATAGTGTATGTATATGGGATGCCTATGATGGGACACACCTGAAGCAAATGAAGAATGTTTCTTCCAAAACCACGTTACAACACAGATTCTAAATCATTATGTGGATAGGTTCAGGGCGGAAAAAGTGCCTTTTTTTTCATAGTTTTAGTTGTGTATTTGTATTACCACGAAACCAGGGATTCTGAAATAATAAATTAACAATCATCTACCAATCAACAGGAAACCGACGTCATAGAATGTGATTAAGCGTAAGTAGCTCATAACTTTGGTTTTAATTCGAAGGTCCTTGGGCGTTGATCTGCTTATCTTCCTTTGGGCGTTATGCAGACGTATTACCACACCATCGTAATACAGGTTGTGGGCGTATTGCATTTGTAGCAGTGAGCGCGAATGCAGGCAGTAATGCGTACAACCCGCTATAGCCGAATTTGCGAGGAACAAGTTTGGAGGTACGGATAATATTATGTGGCTGGTGGGGTTTACTGGGGCCAGTATAAGCCCGCATGCCTAGGATAAGAATAGGAAACGCTCGTAGTTAGCGTTATACAACTATTGCTTGCATGATATATTTACACTTCACGATACAACACCTACAATTACAAGACTGAAACGATCAATCAATATGCACTCCCAAGGGCTGGTGCTCCGTCTGGAAAGAACTGTTTAAACAGATCTGGGTAATGTCGTTCCGCTACGTCAGGGTGGCTCCTGTGGTACAGTGTTAGTAACAGTCGAACGCAAAAGGAGGGACAATGATGCGTACTTTACTCTTCCAATAAGATTCACCTTTCCTGACGGCTCCCGGTCGAATTCCGTAAAGTTGACCGCTGGATGGTTTTTTTAGCAATGATGAGCAGAGTTGGACAGATAGATCACTCACAATCTGTAGTACCGACACGCCCTCGCCCGTCTCTAAGTTTTAAAATTTCAGAGGGAACTGGAATTAAACACAATATTAGAAAGAGAAGTCGATCGAAGGGTATGCGCACAATTAAGGACCACGTCTGTCAACTTCACGTCCAGACTGATATTTTGGAAGAAAGGTACAGAGTATCGGGGAGTTGTTAGTTCTCCTGGTACAGCACGCGGAGAAAGGACGCGATGGGATGTGGCACGGGCTAACCCTTGCGTTGCAAATTCCAGGGCTTCGAGTCAAGAGGAATTAGCTGAGACGTGAGTGAGGAACTTATGAATACATACCTTTTCCAATATTAACCACAAAAGTGCCGGGGATGGGTGGTGCGTCGATCCACTCGCCGGCGAGATTTTGAACTTGCAAACCCTTGTGGGGAGAAGCTTGCAATAGCTAAAAAAAAGTTTCTTGTTATTTCAAAACGAGAGATGTATTAGATGTACCCACGAAAGTCAAGAACCCGGCGTCGTAGTGTGGACCAACACCCTGTCCACCCTCCTCCAAAACTGGGTATTGTACAATCTTTCCTCTATGTTGCATATTTTCTGCGGTGTCGTAAAACTTTTCCAGTGCATCCGGAGGAAGACCGAGGGCCTCTGCTAAGAGAGAACTGAACTTGTAGCTCAATTCCTGTACTTGGGCAAGGTATTTTTCCATCGTAGCGCGAAACCCTGGGATTAGCGATTCTTCAGGCCACTGTATTATGGAGTCAGTTTCATCGTAGAACATGATTAAAGATATATAAAACGCACCTGCGATGGGCCCCAAAGTCTGTGATAATCCGGATCTCCCTGTTTCTTCCATCTCGATACATGCGGCGTCGCAAAATCAAACTGCTCGCGCTGGTCCACTGCCCCCTTCGTCAACTCCGCCCCAAGCCTCGAATATCCTAAGAAATGCGCCGAGTTCGCCATTCGGATCTTGTCCTTTGCATCTTGTGATAAGGCGAAAAGTCGTGGAATGTATTCTATGAGGTCGTTGACGACTGAGGTATCCACAGGTGCATTTGAAAGGTATAAGAACCCAACATTTATCAGAGCGTTCCGGAGTTGAGAGATGAACGTGGGTTTGGTCGTGGGGTCATTGACGAGGTTGTAGTCAAGAAGGGGAATGCTGGAGAAATGTGTGGATTCGTTGGCCATTCTAAAACCTTACTACGATAAAAAAGATGTTTTGAACTTCAGATGAACTCTACACTTACAGCAAGTTGCAATTAGTTATATAGACTATCAGGAGTTAGGAGCCTTCCGATATATGTCAGGTCCTGGAGTTGCCGGAATCGTGCCACAAATCCCATGACATTGTGCCATATGACGCGATTATTAGGGATTTATAATAAACATTAGAAATGCTGTATAAGAGTGTATGTGAAGAAGGAATCCGGCGTAAATGGGTTATGGCAATGCACAATTGAGCCCAAGCGCGGTCCAAGGGAAGCACCGAGTATTGGAGTGTCCACCAAACAACGACAAGCTCAATCAAAAATCAATAATAAAGCAGGAAATGTGAATGAGTACAACAAAACTGTACAGAAGGGTTAATACTGATGTCAGGTAAATGAAACAATTGTATAGTCGTCAGAGGTCGTGACACGTCATGGTATCATGGGTGGATTGTGGGTAGGGGGGGTAGGGATAGTCATCAAAAGAATTAGGTAAACCAGGGAATGTATAGGATAAGTCGCAAACAGCTGGTAAAGCAGCAAATGAGGGATAAATAACTAGGCCTTATGCCTTAAGAACCAGGACCCAAATAAAAATAAAACGTCCCAAATAGAAATTCACCTTGAATCCTTACCTCGCCTCAGGATTACCCTTCAACCCTATAAACACGCCCTTAGCCTTAGCCTTCGCTTTCGCAAGCTTGTCTTTCTCCTTCTTTTCGCCATGCCGGCGTTCGCGCTCCCGCCCTTTCCATAACACACCAATTGTTGGGGATACAGGCTCTATATCGGGAAGTGGGATGGTTTGTGGGGTCGGTGCGGGTGGGGTGGGAGGCTCTGATGATGGTGGGAGAGGAATTGTTGATAGGCTCGGGGCAGGAGGGAGGGGCGTGTTTGTACGAGGAGGGAGAGACACCAGAGGCGGGATTGAGGGCGATGTTGGTGGAGGGTGGGATGTTTGGGGTGGAGATATAGGGGTTGGTAATTGGGGAGGTGAAGATTGAACGGGTGATACTGGCTGTGGTGCAGGGGATGGTGCTGGGGTTGGATTGGGTGGCGTCGGGGTTGGGGTAGGCTCCGCCGGAGGTAAAGTCGGTGGGTTTGCAGGCACAGGGGAGGCTGGCGGGAAATCGCGTTCTTCCCAAGTACCCGGGATGAGTGCGACGGGAAGAAGCCACGTTGCAGTAAGTATGACACCGAAACCTGTTGTACCAAATTGCGATTAGCAAGGATATTTGGGTGATGGAGAGGGTAACTCACCTATATCGTAACTCTTAACCGTACTCCAACTCCATGAGATGAAGGTACCGATGTAGCCTACATACGGCACCAAAGTCTGCAGGAGTAGCAAGGCAGGTCTCACGGCCGGAGGTAGGGACGAGATAGGGAGGTTACCGAAGAACCATGTCAAGGCAGTGGTGATCATCGCTGCACGTTTGGTAGCCTCGAGTTGCTTGTCACTAAGAATATCAAGTACTGGAGGAGGAAGGTACCTGTGATACGCTGTGGTTTAAAGATGCATGAGATGTAACAAAGAGAGATAACGTACAGCCTGTAACCCCACCACATCGCCTGTAAAGAGAGTTTTGTCGTCGAAGGCACCCACACCCGCTGGCCGGGAGTTTGGAACCGTGGTGGTGTTGCGTTGTCATCAGTATTTTCATCAGTATTGGGTTCTGGTGTCGTGAGATCTGGTAGAGCGGAGTAGTGTGCTCTTCTATTTGGTGAAGAAGGCACAAACGCTGGGCTCGGATGCGGTTGAGTAACAATTTCCTCTTGCTTATTTATACTTCCACTCCCACCACCGAAGACCGACAACGGCCACATACCCATCCACGCTGCAAGTCCCGTTGTCGTATCTGTTTCTCCGGATGATGGGGCAGGTTCGGGTTCATTGGGAAGGACTTCAGTATCCGCTAGCTCAACGAGGGAGGAGTTCGTCGGAAGGAGGGGCGAGTACATCATAAGACTCGATCCGTCCGAAAATACAGACCCACCATCACCAGGGTCTGCGGGCTCGGGTCCAATATCTTCATCCCCATCTCCTGATGGTCCAGCAGGTCCGGAACTATGTTTAGGGGCAGTCAAGTTCTCGAGAATGCTCCATACGCTGGGACGGCTCGAGGACGAAGAACCGTTCATAATAGTTGCACTGGAAAGCATGGCGATAAGCTTGGAATCCTTGATGGGAGATGTGTTGGGTGGAAAGATGGGCCGACCGGATGCATCACGTTTGGGTGGGGATTTAGGTGGAGGTGGAGGAGGCGATGTTGGTGGGGAGGGAAAAGGTAACGCATCTATCAATGCTTGAATCTTCCGGGCTAGGTATGTTGGTTCTGTCGGGTCGTCAGTCGGGGTTCCTGGATTCTCTGATGGTACATCCGGTATGGCTTCATCCGTATTGGTAGCAGGAATGCTGGGGTCGGTGGCTGCGTCGTCGGGGACTGGGCCAACCTCAGTTGGTGCGACCGTAGCCGGACCTTCCGGAGCTGCACTCGACTTCTTAAACTTTCCTCCAAGATTCAAATTCTTAAAACGCTCGACAAAATCTACTAGCATTGCCCTTTCCTTCGTTTCATGAGGATCCGCAATTGGGCTGGCGTTGATCGGATCCGTCGCCGAAAGGTCTTCGGAGACAGAGGGTGGTATCACTTGTGCAGAAAGGATCGGGCTCGCGGGTTGCACGGAAGGTGTAGCTTGCTTCCCACTTATTGTTCGAACAATGCGATGTAAAGGCCCTGAGGTGGGTTGTGATTTACTTGAGCCTGCCATCACTTGGCTCAATAGGTTTTAATCTTCTGCAATTCGGAGGGCTTCGTGACGGGATCTAGAGTATAAAAACTTAAAGAATAGACTATCAGTCGGTTGTAGTATCCTTACAAGAGTATCCTGACCTTCAACTAAACTGAGACTGCGTTTGACGTGAGAGTTCTAACTTCGGCCGGTTCGTTTCAACTCGTGAAACGAATCTTTTTCTAATATAGCGACATTATTAGAACGTAAAACGGAGATATACACATAGAGTATACCAATATGTCCCTAAGAAATGGTTGATTGCGAAGTTAGAAAAACATCATGAGGAAAGGTAGAGACCGGTAGAAAGAGCCCAAAAATGATAATCCAGGAACGACAACGTTGCTAACTCGCTCAACACTAAATCTGTTATTTACGTAATATTATTTATTATCTCGTCTGGACCACACTGGTCGCTTGTGCATCCCAACTCCAAGTTGCGCTCTGGGGGCAATACGTACCCTCCACCTTCTCAAAAATTTAGAACAAACGGCCTTCTTGTTCTCCCCGACGTGGACAATATTCTAACGAACCCCATCTTGCTTTATCCTTCTACATAACTTCTTATTGCAAAAAAAGGTTCTGAAAAACCTACGGCAAGAATCAAGATCGAATAACGCGAAGTTTTTATGCGGTTGTCAGGTCTCTACGTTCACAAGTTTCAAAAGGGGTTATTCGGACGGGGTACCACCAAGTAACTAATGCAATGTGAAGATTTAACTGCCAATAGCTGTAAAAGCCTCGATTCACAGACTCGCATGCACCGCTCCGTCGATTCAACCAGATGACTTTCAAGGATTTTCGTGAATACATATCAGCCATCTTCGCTAGACGCATCTTTTGTTCAAATATCTAGGTTTAAAGATTCCAAGAGTTTCCAAGTCAATCGTAACACTTCCTTGGCATGCCCTGAAGTAGATTCCAATAAATTTCAATCCCGCTTCAGGCCGCATCCCAGATCACCATATACATATAAAGCTCGGCGTCCACACTGATGCACCAAGACTCTTTCATTAACCTCTCACGTTACAAATAATGTATCTCGTATCTGGTCTAACGTCACTCCTTTTTATTTCGCAAGGTGATTTATATTCAATCTCTTCAAAACATCTACGAAATCTGATTCCGACGCAATAGCCGCTGCTACAATCGCGCCACTCTTTTCGCGGGACTTGCACAATACCCTTTTGCCCCGTCAAGGCCGCGCTCCTCTCCCAACCCCAGTGGGAGTCAGGATTCATGATACCCCGGCTTCCTCCAACTAACCGTATTTTTGCGCAGTGTGAAAGTACCTGTGGAACAGGCATTCTCAATCAACTGAACGTGTGTATCCGATCTCTCCGAATTAACAATAAAACCCATATTCTTTCGAAACAGATCTGCATTTCTACTGCGTGTTTATGCTCAGAGGACAACGCAAAGTTGTTGGAAGGCTGCATAGAATGCATCGTGGGGCTCGCTCCCTCGAAGGAAAACATTGACCTCGGCCAAGGCGTCCTCGATAGTCCGTAATGCAGGATCTCATGTCTCCATCAACTAACATTCAAAGCAGAATTTTCGGATTCATGCAAGGTCTCTTCACTTCCCGCTCTCTCCGTCACCGTTACACCCGCAGAGACTACAGCACCCCCTGGCTCAGTTAAATTCCCCACGGTCCCCTCCGTAATAACCGTTGAGCCTCCTCCCAGCCAAAGCTCCGCCGCTGCGTCGTCAGGAGCCAAAGCAGATGGTGGAAGTTCACCGTCCAACCCGAGCCCTGCGCCAACCCAAACGTCAACCAAAGACAATTCCGCAGCGAGGTTAGGACTGGCCAACGTAGTGCTTGTCGCAGTTTCCTTTGGCGGAATACTGGCTTTAATGGCTATGTAAATATGAAAATTACGGACGCAAACATCTCATTTCGCCAACCCGGGCATGTCATACCATCATCTTTAGGTATAGCCAAACCCTACCGAATATGATATACATATTATTCTACGCTTCTAACGAACTGATCCGGCGTACTGATCCCTCAGACGATTTGTTAATACACAAGCTGTCGGAACGTCAAGCTGATTCTACCCTCTTTGATCTTCGGTTCCCTAGGAGTTCACAACATCAGCACTCGCTTCACATCCAGAGTAAAAGGGAAGGACTTTGGGATCTCGTGCTTCCAGTGCTTCTGTGTGTCACCTTGCATCACAATCAAAGATCCGCTCTCCAACGTCCAGCGTTTCTTTGGGATCGGGGGTGAATCCATAGCGGCTTCGCTGTTATCAGATGTGGGTCTTGCGGTTTTCTTCTTTGCTTGAGCCTTCTGACCCATTGTCTTTGCGCGTTTAACGCTGTCATGAGTCATGATAAACACCCGAGGAGCACCTAGTGATACAGACGCGATAACTCTGCAAAATATTCGAACTATCAATACAATGAGGTCCTACAATGGGAACGAATTATTACCTATTCTCTAGGTTATCTCTATGGTTGCCAATATAGATTTCACCATCTTCATAAAGATTCAACATAACATGATTAAACTTTACGCCGAGTTTCTTTTCGACCTCATCCTGTATTTGGCGCAGGAGAGGAGGGTATTCGTAGTACATATTGACCAATTGACCGCTGTACTTCAGTGTGAGTTTAGGCTCCGTCGCGTATGCTACAACCAGCATTAAACGCATGCTCCTAATCGCATGTAAGCAAGTTCATATACGGACCAGCAATTTTCCTAGACTGGATAACTTCCTTTCCATAAACCTTGAGCTTTGGCCTGTACCCTGTGGGAGAAGCGCGTGTAGGGCCAAACACCACGAAATTGATATCACGTACAGCTGTCCAGTTCAAGTAGCCCCGTATACCACTCAGATGCCAGTTCTTTACTAATGAAATTGGGGACATAGAATACTTCAGCGTCAGGCATATCCTCTAGTTGGAACTCGCCCAAGTCGTGGACTTTCTGGACCTCAGAGTCCGGGACCTCCCGTCGTGCGCGTTTCGTAGGTCGCTCCATTGGCACTATCCCACAAAAGAGAGGTATCAGAAAGATATTACCAGGTGATAAAGCCAAGACATCGCCCGCATATACCTCACTAAAAATACCAGACGGAACCGCGATGTCGGTTGCTCACTCGGGAGTCAAGGCTGTGATAGACATGTGCACGTGACCGCTTAAATGACGTGAATTCAAACCATGCATGAAGTCATATGATAATTACAGGCTTTAAGATCTACATCCTAGAAATTGAATACCCTACAAAGACTATCAAATGGTATGGTAATCCTAGCAATTGTCCCCAAGTTGTAATTCTGACATCCGTGCTTTGAAGAACCAGGAATTTGTTTTGACAAATAGAATGAAGTATGTGAAGCACACATATCTGGATATAAAGTTGCCAATTCGGTAGTCTGGTTAAAACCAATCTGTCCTCCAGCCCAGTCTTTGTGGTAAACATTGCTTTTCTTTCTGTTCTTGATGTGAAGTAAGACTTGGTACAAAGCCTCATAATCTGTTTGCCTGTCTGCAGGGTATAAACCTCCTGAATTGCCATTGGGTCTGTATGTTCTGTTGTGTGGAAGTAGATATAGGGAACCCAATGTTCTTCCAAGGCATCCTTCTTGTGCAGATATTTTATTTCCCGGATCCGGTGCAGGAAATCTACTGAAACAAAGGGAAGGTCTCTGTTGTTTGAAAAAGAAAGCTTGGAGGTTCCGGTGGGAAGGCAAGACACCTATGACTTTCACTAACTTTCCGGGAGTGTTCTGTAGAATTGGTGTACTTTTAGAAAGTGTATTCTGCAGGGCGTAGACCGGTCTCAAGTCCGCCCCTTCCAAGTGGCCATCGTTCAAGGTTGCCGTGGGGTGCTTGGCTAAGGGCAAGGGTTTATCGTCATCGGATACATCATTTGCCATGTTGCCTGTGTGATGATTCTTTATGATTTGTTGGTGTCGTTCGCCTTCAAATTTCTTGGCATTGGGTTTCGAACCAAGTTTACTCTCTTGATAATTCTGGGGTGTTAATTGTTGGGCCATCCCTTTGTAGTAGTTGGCACGTCGGAGATCACGGTCGTTACCAAGCAATATGAACCGTGTACGATATGCCGCTGAAATGCTCTGGTAGCGTGCAGGTAATAACAAATCCTCTGAGCTGGTAAGTTTGATGCCTTCCTTCATATGGTTCAAAGCAAAATATAAATCATTTATTCCGCGAAGGTGATGAGATCGCTTCATGTATGAGTCAGCCAATATGTCGTGACAGATGGCTAGATCGGTGTGGTTGAGGATAGTCATCAAATCTACGGCGTCCCTGCCATATTGGATAGCTATGTCGAGCATACCAGCTAATTTTGTCAGCTCGTAAGCTGATCGGTACGTAGAAGCTAGACTTTGATAAAGATTCGCGAGGTTGGTGTCTTTATTTGGCGACGTGACAATGGCTATTTTCTTGAATATGATGGCTTCTTCAAGATCGCTTACATTTCCATATTCCTGGAAGCGAGACTGGTAGAGTACACCGACGGATCCTTGAAATTGTGAGAATTTAGGGTGGTTAACGTCACATGCGACAGCTTTGTCGACGATGCCCTGGAAAGCGACTCGATCATGGATAAGCTTTGCCTAGTTTTCGAGGATTAAGTGAGAAAGTGCCATGACGGGCAACAAAATCAAACTGACAAACATATTTCTCTCGATTTCGGTTGGAATGGTAGAGATTGTTAACTTTATTGTTGGTATTCTGTGTAGAGGAAAGGCAGAGTTCGTGAGTAATAACGGCAGAGCTATATTAGATACTTCTAAGGCGCGCACTGACCCCATCCTCCCAGGATGGATTATATTCAAACAGCAACTGCGCTTCGGTGACAGGGCTGATTGATTAGAACAGCATCACATCACATCGTTAGGCGCTGTCGGAAATAGACCAGTGTCCATAACGATGCGTCTTCGAGTGATGTAAGGATAGCGGCATAAAGGTGTTCCTTGTACACACGCTCGATTCATACAAGAATAAGTGATGACAACAAAGATAAAAAAACGATAAAAATTGGGAAGTAACAGGGGAACAAGTACCATATACAGGCCAGATCAACGTATCTTACACGCTACCCTTCCGTTAGACCCATTGAACCTTATCCCAGGCGGGATCCTGTAAGAATGCACAAAGCACTTTACTTCCAGTCTAGTGAATCCAGCATCAGCTCCGCAAAAAAAGTATGACATGAGAGGCGCACCTGGAGAAGGGGGTGCCCGGCAACAATGCTCAAGAATCTTTCCAATCCCTCCCTCCTGCTCTCGATCACCTCGTCGGAGAAGCGATTCGTAAAAACCTTGCCTGGTAAAGGCGGGATGTTGACTCGAGTGGATTCATGCTCGAGAATATCTCGGAAGGCTTCAAAATCGGAATAGCGTCGACGCACTAAAGAGTGTCGCAGCTTGAATGCAGGAATATTCGTCTTGAAGGATTGGTCTTGTCAGTACGCCAGAGGAAACCTTGAACGATGAAAAATGACACACCTTGCAAACGATTTCGTAATCCGTATACATCTTCCGTCCAAATCCTGCAAAATCGAACAATCATGAGTAAAAGTGACCCGAGACTGGCTAACAGTGCATGTACGAGTCCAATCCTTACTCACCATGTGTCTGTGGATTCCTCACTTCAATCTCAAGAAAGCTTTCGGGTACACTATACATTTCCTCGATCTGTAATGATCCTAACCGTGTTGATGGCACAGGGAAGTGTGAAAAGCGGGAGACAGGGCCTTACGGTTTGCTCACGTCCTGAAATGATAGCATCCTCGAATGCAGAACTTCGTGCAAATGGCGAAACAGTGGTCATTGTGGTAGCTAACCAGTAGCGGACGGTGAGAGTGCAAAATCAAGAGCGCAGTTGCTCGTGACCTTCCATGTTCAATTGCCAAGATTGCGTGACACAGCTTTAAAGCTTATGTAATTTACTCCACAGTCCTCCGCGATCAACATGGGCATTGGGCACAAAGGATGATTGCAACGAAAATCTTCTCGAATTTGTGAATAGCGTCTCTGAAAACATCTCTGAGTAAGTAAGGGAAAATTGACGCTATATGAACCCTATAAACGACTTCATACTAGAGAATTTTCCCTGAGCGGCTATACTCCGGACAGAAGCCGAAGGTATTGATTATTGAAATGAAAAGTTGATCCCCGTTTCCTGTCTTCTTGACCACGATGCATGATTACTGACAGGAAATCTCTACCCATACCAACTCGTCTAGGCCTCCCTCACCCCTTGAAACCCTGACAGGTGGTATCAACTTAACACCCAACATGAAGCGCTAGATCGCACATCATTAATACAACCATTTTTCGCAAGGTTCCGCCACCATCTCACCCTATTTTAGAAATCATTCCAAGGAAACCTGCGCCAAAGAGTCAAAGACAAGCCACAAAGGCGCCGTATTGTTCACCCGCGGCAGGAATACTCAGCCAAAGCTCCGCACTCATCGGTCGCTTTTTGCAAGATTTTGGGCCTACATACCAGTCAAAGAATCTGGAATCATGCGATTCCTAAATTCAAGTCAAAGATTCAGACTTGAATTCCAATCCGCCCACCTGAGCGGTTATTTTTCAGCGTTCGAGCTCAAAAACCCAGACGAACGCCCACTACTTGATCTTGGCTTAACTCCTTCTACATATATAGGTGGACAGCGTTCCGACCATCGCGCAATAGTGTGGCGCGGCCCTGACACCATTTCGAGGATTATAAGAGCCTTTAAGCTTCACAAGACGATGTATATGGCTCCTTTGAGTATGACAGATGTCAGGAGGGCGAGGGTGGCCGTTCTACACCCTCAAACCCCTGTGGCACACGAATGAATGATGTTAAAAAGGTAGACGTAAGTTAGGTTCACGTTCATACATCTCTTATCCCCCAGAATGAAGGTATTGCATTTCTAAGAGAACGCTGTTCCACAGTGCTGATGAAAAAAACCTGATAGTTTCAGAGTACCCTTTTCTTGGCCATCAGTTTCGTCTCCATGGCATATGCTCTGCCCAAACCACCAGCTCGTGGGCCCGTTGCGGCGAGAGAGCCAGCTCCGACACAGGAGTGTGGAAGTAAGTGGTTTTGAAATGCCTAAAGTCTCTAATTCATAATCCTTAGACCCATCCCCACCTGCGTGTTGAGATGGTTTTGAGAGGCGAGTCAGGTTCAGGTTGAGCTGTAGCACTTGCCGGGTCAGAAATAGCGTTGAAGGCTACGTGATATGAGTGAACTTTAAGGTTTATATATATCATTGTACAGGGTCCATACCTCATGCTTTCGCGTCAAAATGCCGAGAACTATTCAGCTTTTAGGAAAATGATAGGCGCGAAGTGCGCCCGAACTTGCTCGAGTTCGCAATCCATTATATCTAGTCAAGACCCGGGCTGTGCCAACAATCGTGATTGAAATTCTTAGCACAAATAACTCCATAAGGTCATCAGTGTTTATTCTTGATAATTCTCAACTCCAATAAAGAGTATACTTTGAATGTTGTACATATATTTAGAAATACGTGATATCCCAATGTGTTCCCTCATCCTATAATAATGATAAACCTCTCAGTCCGAAAAACGGTAGGGCACCACAACAAGACTCACGCAATAAATATTTCCACTAGCAGCTTGCCATTGCGGGAACCCATCCGCCCGGTTTGCGATACGAGTGAACGCGGTTTTGATATAATTATCCACAACTGACGCGTGACGAACATCAACCTTGTATCCATTAGCATGCGAGAACTGGCCGCTTGCATGGCCGACTTCCGTGCCGCCCGTGATTACCAGCGAGCTCGAGCCGGATGCGTTTTTCAGTGTGATGACGCCATCGACTGTGCCTGAAAGGATACCCTCGTAGGAAGTGCAGGTTGGGATGGTCCTGGATGGCTAGGTAAATTGGGATCGGGCCCAGAAAATATGGATCCTGACCTGTCGGTACATCCTCCAGTCGATGAGGCAGTGATCCCGTTAGGTATGAGTCGAGCTTCGGCTTGGGCTTGGGTAAGCGGTGTTCCACTAGCACTGACGTATCCAGCTAGCAGAGACAACAAAGGAAGCGCAGAAATGATATACTGTGCGAATGATAAGCCATGATTATAGGTATTAACAAATGGAAAAACGAACCATGGGGATATTGGATGTCGATGCTAAACGTATCTTAGTCTACATGCAGCCTTTTATATCTTATGTTGACGACGAGACACGCATGAACATCTGACGGTGAAGTTCAAAATCCACACGACGATCCATCAAGAGACCTACGATCCTTGGGAAAAAATTCCTGGAATAGAGACTACGATTGACGAGACCACTTGACAAATAACAGCACGAATTCGATAATTGAGTCTCCTCTTGTCATCAATGACAGAATCGCGTGCAGGAATCATCTGTGGAGATGTTCATACCGGGATGATGCTTCTTGTACCATAATATCTGAATGTAATGACATAGCATTCGCACCTGATAACGACCATGTGATCATATCCTATAAAAATAAGGAATTTTGGACTCACGCAAAGTAATCAAGTAGTTGGAGATACCCAGATATTCTTCTTGCAAAGTAGTGCTCTCCAGTTGTATCATGCGTATTAAATATCTCCATTGAACCGATGTTCGGAAGAAATAGTCTCAGACCCTCCAACGGAATCGACGCGACAAGTTGTAGTTCCCATCGTCCTTGATCCATGTCATGGGTAAATTGACGTCAATTAACGGACAATTGAGTTGATTTCGAAGATGATGTAACCTTAGAGGGGAGTTAGAATGTGTTAACATGTGCTAGTAACTATAGGTCGTGAAGGTGGTCAGAAGAAACCAGGAACCCGAACCCGAGCCGAGGGGAGCAAGAGACCCGGCCCGTCGCCTCCCGTCGCCCGAAACCAAACTTTCCGCTCAGCACCAATTCTTCTTTCACAACTCTTCTCTTGGATTATTATAGTTCCATAGTGGGTATCGGGTGTCGCCTTTTATCGCACCCGTGCGTAGATTCTTTGATTGAATGAGTTCCGAATCACTAAATCGACGAATCGATGACAACCCAATTCTAGCCCTGGAAATTAATATGCACAGTTCCTTTGATCACAAAGGGATAGACATGATGAGTAATCGTGTCATGTTATTGCAGAGTAGAAACTGTTGCTAGGTTGAGAAATAACAGGTGCATAGCACTCCGGCAGTGAGTTTGGCGTAACTGTCTAGAAAATCATCGTCGCCCTTCCTGTATCGTGAGCGAATTAACGCCGTCCTAGCTCGTCTCATGACAGATGGGGGTTTGGGCATTGGTGTAAGATGAGTCTGTCGTATTCCCTTGTCGGACTGGCAGGTGATACTCGTTGCATGTTAGCCACGAGTTGATTCTTCAATAGTGGGAGAGGGAGAGGAATCTTGGAGTTCGGAGCCTATTATCGCTTGAGAGTTACCGTGATGAGAGATAATGTCTTGAAAGGGGCTACTGTGAATTGAGATTATGTACCGGTAGGTGAAAGATGAAGCATGCGTAGTAGTCAATTAGAAAGCTGTTGACAATCGATGTATGTGTACATTGTGGAAAGGATCCAAGTTCAATTGAGCTTGTGCTCGAAGGAGGCACTTTTGAAATCAACATGTACAAATACACATCGGTAACCTCTTCCCTACCATCATCGCCTCTCCCAGGGGCCAGCACGTAGTTCGAGCTCGAGCTCATCTTCAAAACTGCTCAACCGTCAAGAACATCTGGGCATAGCTCGCTTTACGTCTAGTCACAAAATTTCACCGTCATAGACCACGAACTCTAAGAACTTAGAATGACAAGTTCTCCCAATTTCACCGTGTTTCCTTCAACCACTTTTCCAACCTCTTTTCCAACATTCTTCACCACCCTTCCTCCGACTGAGCCAGTCCCTATTACTAGCTTTTTCAACACCAGCAGCACAATTCTTACAGACATCTTCACGAATTTCACTTCATCTTCAACCGTGGCTGTAGCTTCGCCTACCCCGATTGCAATTACATTTACTGCCTCAGCCACAATCACATCCACAAACCCATTAACCTCATTTTCATTTTCATCGACTCCGAGCTCTGCTAGCACGCCACTAGCTTCATCTTCATCAAGTGGAACGTAAGTTTAAACTTTCCCATCCTCATCCGCAGGTAGTCCTCAGCTGTTTCTCCCTCAGGCATTTCCGGACCGCCGCTGTCATTGTAGTATTCGGTATCTTAGGCCTCATTATCCTCGGCATCGTGGCCACCGTCACCACCATCATCAGGAAACACCTCCGCGTCCAGCGCAAGCTACGTCAAGACACGGAAGAGGCATCTGCACCTATGCTAGCTGCGGCCAGTGCACCGGGAATGAGTGAATTCAGGTGAAGGAGCATATAACTTTGATGGTGAATAGTTGTGGCACAAATCTTATACCTCGAGACCTGGGATATCGGGTTTGAACAAGAGAAGACATGGCGGTGCAAAAACTCTTGTTCACATGGAGATAACGCGAGTCGTACCGAAAGCGTGGTGGTTCACGACTCTTGGTTTCCTAATAACAGGCGGGGCGTATACATGTGGCTGCAATTTCATCAGTTGTCCCAGCTTACTCGACACCTTCACCATCGAACCGTGGAATGACGTGGCAGGGAGTGCCGTACTACTCATGATATTCTCCGCTTCTTGTACACTCACCTGCCGTCTCTCCTCCATTCTTAATTGTACCACGCCAAGTTCATAGATATTGAAAAATGTTCAAGAATCGAAATTGCGCCCATCAAGGTCGACGTCCACCCTCTACTTGCGTTGATCCAGGTACCTTCAGACCTACATATACTGGACGGTCGCTCGATCGGTCAATGCTCCAACGTGAGGAATTTCAAGTCGTCGTCCATCATTGCAATGCTAGAACCCTTTGCCTGGACTTCATTCATTATCTTCTTCCCCCATCACAAAATTTCATGCCGGTAGTATGGGGCACAACATTCGTTTCATCGACAACACACATCAGTCAAATATACAAATCTCGCAAAAAGTTTCCAAGAACACAACACACGCTTCCCCGTTGCGAATCGGCATATCATAATACCCATACCACAATCGAGGGCAACCCCCAAGAACAGTGAGGGACACCACATCTATATTGAATGCATTTTAATGAGGGAGTAATTCAGATGATCCTCTGGGCAGTTGCGACGATTTGGAAGCCAGGAGAACACCCGGGATCAGGGGGCGTTGGGAGGGATAAAGGGAAAGAGAGAGGGACTTATCTGTTGCCGCAAGATCCTAGGTCAATGTCGTGCATAGCGGCGATAGAGTTACGTAGGGATGCAATGTGCGATGTGCCATCTTCCAGGCCCAGTTGAACTTTGGATAAAACCTCGAAAGAGCTTCTTGGACACAGTTCCTTTGACCTATAACAAAAACACCGATTTTATGACTCTGATGCAATGCAATATAGATCTACACAACACCTCGGAAATATACGTGTCATTCGAAGGTTTCCAAACCAGAAAATTTGGGCATCCACACTTTACGATCAAGATCGTTCCAAAAACACCTCAAGATGTTTGTCATTTGATTCAACGTTAATCAACCTACCCTACGAGAGACCGCGTGTCCCTTAAAAATAATCCGTAAGGTTTGGTGTCACCTGTCGCATAGGATGGAATAATTGAAGAATGTGATCCTGGTTCACTAAAACAGTAACGGCATATATTCTGATCGATGCAAGTACGTAAAAGTAACTGAATGAAGCCTAAGAAAGTTTTTTGTATTTTCTAGTAATTTCCGTTCCCAAATATTTCCTCCCCACCTTTGGTGGATCCGATCCCTTCTTAAAAACCAGTTCAAGCACACCCCGTCGGTCGGTTGGACAAGCACTGAGTCAGGCAAACTCCCTGGAGGTCGACGTTTGTAACACGGCCAGAAAGACGTCCGGATCCGTTGTTGCAGGCGTTAAATGTTGAGCTGGCCACACCAATCAGGCTTCCTTCAATTAGACCATTAACCACCTTGGACCAACTGACGCAGCACTGGGTGCCGCTCTGAGTGAGACAGATGGAACGTGGAGAAGTGGGTAGGACGATTCCGCTACTAGCTCCGAGGAGATTAATGAGCGCGGTGCAGGAAATGGCGTTCGCGACGTTGTTTCCAGAGCAAATGATCTGGGGTGTACCACATTCTCTCTTTTCAAGAGGTACAACTAACTCGTCGCGCTTGGTCGGGGCACTGTCGGGCTCTCCCCAGACAGTCACAGTGCCAAATTCGGTCTCCTGAGTACTTATGACAGCAAAGTTCTCGTCGGTAACGGGAGAGGCCTTGACTGCGAGGCCAGCGATCCCGACGAGGATAAGCATGAACTTCTTGTTGAACATGGTAATGGTGAGCTGGTTTAATCTAAAAATAGTCCTTCGTTAGAACTGAAATTAAGAAGTGCAAGAGGATCGTACATGAGTGTCTGTTACAATTGAATAAGGTGGTAGGTGTGGAGGCAAGCTGAAGCTTTGAAGATACTCAGGTCAGAATTTATACCGATTTCTGTATCTGTAAATATCACCTTTGACAGGAACCTCCGAAAGTGTTTGAAGCCGTCTTCAAAAATAAAAAGCTCCCATCTTCATTAAGCCCACTCAAAGTTTGGCCGGGCTCAATCAGAAAACTTTTGCTGCGTTTCCGATTCAAAATCCCAGGACTGTGGGTATCCATATCCCCCCCGAGATGATGCAGCAGCCTTAGCCCCGAGCTTAGTGCGGATCGTCCTTGATTGATGCTAGGGAGGGGGGCTCTGAATTAACTGGCACGAGCTAGTATAGCGCTAATTTACCCATGGTCACAGGTGCAGTCTCGTATGGGCTCGCGCCTCTGCTGACTTCTTAATACACCAAAATCTAGGTTTTGCGATAAACATGATGAAAACGCACTGTGCATGCACTGCGTCACTGCGTTAGTGTTTATGGGGAAAAGGCAAACAGAATTTCGAAGAGCAGAAGATCCAAAACAGTCTTGGCAGCTCACCGTGTTCTAGAAGGGTTATACGAATGAGCTGTATATTTGCTGTGTTTGTGGACGTAATCATAGCCTACCCCAAGGAAACTGGAACCTGAGTGTGAGTGATGTCTTGTCATGGACATCCACCGAGACCACGAACTGATTTCAAGAAGCTGGTAAATCAATTGGCTTCATTAAAAATAGAATGCAACATCTCACGGATTGAGTTTTGACGTAACTTCTCGATGTCCTAACAATGATACAAACAATGGTGGCATTTGCCATATTCCTTGGACATTATACATCGCAAGACGTCGCAATATGTGATACATGTTGCACAATGCTTTCGGTACTCCGTAAAAGTCTATTTCACATAGTTAACATAAGCTCGGAGGAGACCTGATCACCACAATCTTCTTCGAATAATCCAGTGCCTTGAAGGATCCTCAGATGATCACACTCGTGCCCTATATAAAGTTGCACATCCCCAGATGGTGCATATCCCGACGCGTCAAAATGGCTATCCTTCTCTCCGACATCATCTAAAGAAGATTTTCTCTGACAAAAAATCCGTCCCTAAAATTGAAATGATACATCAATAAGAGTGTATATAATGAAGGGGGATACTAGACAAGCAGGTTATAAATGGCCATTCTGATGCCTTTCTTCCGTAGGCGAGGAACAAGCTCGGGTTCAATCGTGCAAGTGATCGCGTGGTACACACTGTGAATTCTTAGACCGGACCTATCCCTCCGCCTTACATATTTTCACAAATTTGACTACCTAGCCATAAGGTAATATCGGCCATTGATACGTATGGGCCAAAAATTTCACTAGTTACTTATTGCTAGTATGTCAACGGAAGGGAATATATGGGTAACGTACTACAATTTGACCATTCCCAGGTTCAACACGTATATCTTCAAATGGGATACTCAGATCTAGAGCATGGAGATAAAGCACAACGACCTTCGTGACTTTGAAAGCAATGAGTGAAGCAAGGAAGACCTCATGTGATTGTGATGGAGAATGGTCTCCCGGGGCTTGAGGGAACGTACCGCAATCGGAAAGGTAGTGCGATACCAGTCTGAATTAAGTCGTAATCCCACCTTGTATTGATTATTGATTATTGTATATTTTAGATTAAACTTAGCAAATCGCTGAGAATATTTGGTCAACAAATGGAGTCTGGACGCTGCTGGAATCGAAGAGCAGACCTTCTCACTGGTGTCTATGGTATCATTGACACATACTCGGACACTATCCAACTCCCTGAACCTATACCCTACGAAAACGTCCTCCAACATTTTTGCCATTTCTTTGCGTTTTTTGAACATTGTTTTTGCCCGGGAATGGATTGTCGTAGTCCCCGAAATAACGCAAATGGTTCGGTGTTTTTTGGGGGGAATGCGAGAGTAAATGGAGGGCGAATACTAGCATGTTATACAGGAAATCTTGGCACAAGACGAATGCCATCATTTGAGAATCTGGTGGGTATGATAGATGGGATCGATGTGTTTCCTGTGAGCTGACCAGTGACCGCTCACTTGTTCAATTGCGGGAAACAATGAGATCTTCAATAAAATTAGAAAACGCGTCAAGACTTGGGTGAATAAAAGATGAGTTAATTACTTATCATATCTCAGTCAGATAAAAAAATGTGCAAGGGAAAAAAGACACGCACGCACATTTCACTCCCAAATCAACATATCGTTATCAAACGGCTTCGCACTCTCTGTCCCAACACGTTCTTCTCCACAATCCCCCTTTTTTTCTCTTTTCTACTCGGTGGTCTGTATGGAATTCCGGGGTAATATTACATCAGGATTAAGAGCAGAACGGCCTACCAGAAGAGGAGGATTTTTCGCAAGTGTCGAACAAGGGATCTATGCACTACCGTGTCGATGTGGTGGTTCCTGCATTTTTCGTGTTTGGGATCTGTTTTCCCATCGTATAGAATTTTGATGGCGTATGGGCACGTATTGAATTACTTTCAACGCAAGGGACGGTGAATTCAGAATACGGCGTATCGTTGTTTTTGTTCGTGACGGAAGTCGCTTAAGGACCCATTTTTTTCTGTAAAGCAATGTAATGAGCTCAAACGCCTTATAATGCATCAATAGATCTCACAGCACAATAAAATGATCGCTTGGCTCTAACACTTGATCAACGGTTAAACACACCAGTAAAAGTTTACGAGTCGAAAATTGAAACACACAGCCGGAGTCGGGCCTCGGCTCCCGGTCCGTACCAGTCCCTTTACCGGAGTCGCCAGGGGCCATACAAACACACACCTCTCGTTTTTCCAACACATCCATATTTCAAAATATGATTTTCGCGGATCATCCTCAATAATTGTTCTGCTGGCGTCTCACGTCGACATGCACCTTTCAAACCGACATCTTTCCCGGAGTTATAACAACTATATAGATAGCTCACCGGCTGTGAACAGTAACACTGCGTTTTTCTTCACGTTCTCTGCTAGATTGCTCATAATTTGATCACCAGCTTAAAGCTTATTGGAAAAGATGAAAAGTGGAATGACCATAGCCTAGTAACTGGCCGCTAGTGGCATCCTGCCTCCCCAAAACGACTTCCTGAGGTGTGGCTCCCTGGCGCAGGATTTAAGCCAACAAAAACCACCACCATGGCGTTAGAATGAAGACTATGCAAAATGGTGGAGGACACGCCAACCATTGAACCCTGAAAAACACATTGTAATCCACCAAACCGCTTCAAACCTTTTCAAACCTCTGCATTATTACTGAGGGCTGTACCTTCATAACAGTCTGCGCCGCCAATGTCCCGAATAACACGTCGTTGAGGGACCTATACTTGTATTGGTGTATTGGAGAGCAGCGATGGGTTGGCAAATAGAATTTGCATTGAACGCCGACCGACGATGGTAACTTGGTGGATCGGTGGGCATTAGGGTATCTGGATAATAAGTCGCAGAATTGGAACGATAAAATCCCTTAGCTCACCCGGAATTCCTCGATCCTGAATCATCCACGTACGACCTAGAAGGACAAGTAATAGTTGCACCAAATAGCGATACACTGGTGCGGCTAGCAGGGCGATCGACCCATCCCCGTGCACTTTATACATCAGTCACATCCGACCCGCGGCTTCATGACCTGCTTCTAGGGCTCCATTCTAAGCTACAAACCCGCTTCATCCCAAACACATACTGGCCTGGAACACATCCTCCACCACTGCGTGACCGCCCATCTCGCCCATCTCCTAATATTCACACACGCACAAGGTAGCACCCTTTTTGCATCCTGTGGTGGCCAGCCCTATCCCTCCCGCATAGGGTCCCGATTAAATCACCCTCCATCCCCAATCTCTTGGGATTCCCTAACGTTCCAGTATGTGTGGCGACGTACCTGAAGGTTACACCCCGATTAGTTGCCGTGCCTTTTTCTATTGTCCCACCTATTCGCACTTAGGACCACGTCCTTATTTGCACTCCTAGCTATGGTTAATTACGGGTGAGCTACTATGTATGTATTCCCGCTTTTTGCTAATGCGCAGTACGGATACTCGACCAAATCTAGGACTTTACCCACGTTGATTCAACGATACTGCATGGGGTGTGGAAAATAAACAAATGAATAAGTATAATGAAGGATGATAGTACGTTCCCTATATATTCCCTTCCGTTGTCATACTAGCAATAAATAATTAGTGAAATTTTCAGCCCGTACGTATCAATGGTCGATATTACCTTATAGCTAGGTAGTCAAAGTAGTGAGAATATGTAAGACAAAAGGATAGGTCCGATCCAAGAATTTACAGCGTGTACCACGCGATCACTGGCATGATTGAACCCGAGCTTGTTCCCGGTCTACGGAAATACAACATCAGACTGGCCATTTATAACTTGCTTGTCTAGGTACTATCCCCCTTCATTATATACACTCTTACTGATGTATCATTTCAATTTGAGGGGCGGATTCTTCGTCGGAGAAATATCTTCTTTGGATGATGTCGAGGAGAACGGTAGTCATTTTGACGCGTCGGCACATACACCTTCGGGGGATGGGGGACTTTATATGGCACGAAGTGTGATCATCCGAGGATCCTTTAAGGCACTGAATTATTCGAAAAAGATTGTGGTGATCAAGTCTCCTCTGCTTATGTTAACTGTGTGAAATAGGCTTTTACAGAGTACCGCACCAATCGATGCGTATCATATGTTGCAGCGTCTTGCGATGCATAACATGCAAGGAATATGGCAAGTGCTCACCATTGTTTGTATCATTGTTAGGACATCGAGAAGTTACGTCAAAACTCAATCCGTGAGATGTCGCATCCTATTTTTAACGAAGGCAATTGATTTACCAGCTTCTTGAAATCAGTTCGTGGTCTCGGTGGATGTCCATGACAAGACATCACTCAGGTTCCAGTTTCCTTGGGGTAGGCTATGACCACGTCCGCAAACACAGCAAATGTAAAGTTCATTCGTATAACCCTTCTAGAACACGGTGAGCTGCCAGGACTGTTTTGGATCTTCTGCTCTTCGAAGTTCTGTTTGCCCTTTCCCCATCAACACTAACTCAATAGGGCAGTACATGTACAATGCGTATTCCATCATCGTTCGCCCAGAACATAGGTTTTGGTGTACTAAGAAGCCAGCAGAGGTGCAAGCCCACACGAGACCGCACCTGTGACTATGGGTAAAGTAGCGCTATACTATCTCGTGCCAGTTAATTCGGAGCTCCCATCCCTAGCATCAATCAAGGACGATCCGCACTAAATTCGAGGCTAAGTCTGCTGCATCATCTTGTTGGGGAATCTAGATACCCACAGTCCTGGTAGTTTGAACCGGAAACGCGGCAAAGATTTTCTGATTGAGCCCGGCCAAACTTCGAGTGGGCTTAATGAAGATGAGAGCTTTTCATTTTCGAAAACGGTTTCAAACACTTTATGAGGTTCCTGCCAAAGGTGTTATTTACAGATCCAGAAATCGGTATAAATTCTGACCTGATTATCTTCAAAACTTCAGCACACCCACCACCTTATTCAGTTGCAACAGACACTCATGTACGATCCTCTTGCACTTCTTGATTTCAGTTCTAACGAGGGACTATTTTTAGATTAAACCAGTTTACGATGTTCAACAAGAATTTCATGCTTTTCCTCGTCGGGATCGCTGGCCTCGCAGTCAAGGCCTCTCCCGTTACCGACGAGAACCTCGCCATCGTGAGCACTCAGGAGACCGAATTTGGCACTGTCACTGTCTGGGGAGAGCCCGACAGTGCTCCGAACAAGCGCGATAAGTTAGTTGTACCCCTCGAAAAGAGAGAATGTGGTACACCCCAGATTATTTGCTCTGGGAACAACGTCGCGAACGCCATTTCCTGCACCGCGCTCATTAATCTCCTTGGCGCTAGTAGCGGAATCGTCCTTCCCACTTCTCCACGTTCCATCTGTCTCACTCAGAGCGGCACTCAGTGCTGCGTCAGTTGGTCCAAGGTGGTTAATGGTCTAATTGAAGGAAACCTGATTGGTGTGGCCAGCTCAACGTTTAACGCCTGCAACAACGGATCCGGACGTCTTTCCGGGCGTGTTACAAACGTCGAACTGCAGGGAGTTTGCCTGACTCAGTGCTTGTCCAACCGACCGACGGGGTGCGCTTGAACTGATTTTTGAGAAAGGATCGAATTCACCAAAGGTGGGGAGGAAATATTTGGGAACGGAAATTACTAGAAAATACAAAAAAAATCTTAGTATTCATTCAGTTGTTAGTTCTATGTACTTGCGCCGATTGGAATATATGCCGTTACTGTTTTAGTGAACCAGGATCACATCCTTCAATCATCCTACTCTATACGACCCTCCCAGGGGATCGCATATTTCAATTTGTGGGTTGGTTAAAGAGACATCCGGCCGGTTGAATATAGAGATACTTTGTTGGCTGTTATACCCCATTCGTGCTCGTATGTATAAATACCACAAATCATATTCTTTCCCGTTATTTCATTCTACACTCAACATGTCTTCCTATTTGCCAATAGTCGCCCTGTCATTAACGCAGACCTCAGGTCCATACACCGGATCCTCAGCGCCAGTAGTTTGGAGTGTTGCCATATCTCTGCACGATTCGATTCGCTTCATCAAGAGCATCAACTACGGCAGCGGGAAGAGGCCCTTTCGCACTATCCTCGAGGTTCTCTTGGAGTTGTTTCACGCTGCTTGCACCAAGAATTACACCGTCTTCGGGAGTTAAAACCGAATGATGCTGGCACCATCTTAACGCAGTTTCGGTGAGGCGCAAATTATGTTCGGCCTAAACGATATAGATATCATCAGCGTAACGTAGTCAAATAGAGCAAGCAAGGAGTATGTTTTACTCACTGTAACTTTCTTCAAATAATTCAATGCTTCGAGGAATCCTTGGTTGACGTATCTTCCTCTGTATAAATTTCCCATCTTTGAATTATGACCCGACGCATCAAAACGACCACCCTTCTCTCCAACGTCGTCTAAAGAGGAGACTTTCCCCGCGAAAAATCCACCCCTTGGATCAAGGCAATACACCATTAGGAAAATGTACGATGAGGAGAAAACACGAGGATGATACCTACGCAAGCGGGTTATAGATGACTAGCCTGATCCCGTATTTGCGCAGGCAAGGAACGAGTTCAGGTTCAATCGCACGGGTGATTGCATGGTACATGCTGTAAAACAGGTTTTAAGTGAGTCCGGGTATAAGGAAGCACAGAGCCGCAGACGTACGCTTGGTAGATCTTGGGCTGAACCCACCCTTTCGCCTTACAGATCCCAACTATTTCGGCCACCTAGTCTTAGAGTAAAAGCGGTAATTGGGAGGTTGATAAAAAAGTTTACCTCCCATGCAGTGTAGTTACTAAGGCCAAAGATCTCACTAATTGTTTATTATTAGTATGACGTTAGGAGAAAGATATAGGAAGGACAAACTAGCGTCCTTCATTGTATAATTTATTCATTTCTTCGCACGTCTCTTCAAATGGAACGCTCCTATCCGGGGCGTGGAGGTAAAGAACACGAACTCTCTTGACCTGGAGGGCCTCGAGTGAAGTAAGGAAGATCTCGCGCAATCGGGAAGGGGAGTGGTCTCCTGGAGCCACAGGGTACACTCTGCGGTGTAAAAATAAGCCAGATGTTGGTTTGTATCAACAATCGATCCTACTTCGTATCGACCGCAGCATCTTTGAGATCAAGTTCGGCAAGCCGCTAAGAGTATAGTTGACAAGTATGTATTTGTGGAGATCGAAGAACGAACCTTCTCCGTAGTACCATTAGCATACATTCGGGCAGTGTCCAACTCTTTAAATCCATACTCGAAGAATTTGTCTATCACTTCTTGTGCGCCTTCTATTGTATTAATTCGGACGCCATTTTCATTCGGGAATCCGAGTGTCATGGTACCCTAAGTAGCATCAAGTCAATGAGGCTTCGGAGTCGTTGAAATACATACAAATATCAGCGGAACTCTGGTTCTTTCAGCCATTGGTAAGAGTCAAATGTCTCGGTTGAAAAACAATCAAGAAGTCTGGAAGTAAGGTCAAGACCAACTATTGACACTTACATAATCACTTAACCTCCTGACTTCTTGTCGTGGGCGGCGGTACCCATTTTGAGACAAAAGTGAGAACCGGTTATTAGACTGATGCCTCATTAGCGTATCGTAGCTCACGAGGAATGCAGAATATATCATTCGATGTAGATTTCTTAAAGGTCTTAAATTTTTTGTGAATCAATGTTATAACTGAAACTTATATGTCATTGAAACCTTGAATTTGTTGAATGTGAGGATCAAAACTTGGATTTGGTACATACCTCTCAAGCAAATCTCGTCACCCTTATTCATGTCTTCAATTGTCTCTTGCTTAGCGTTCAATTTATTCAACCAAAAATGATTATGTTCAACCCGATCAAGCTCCTTGTTGGTGGTTACTCATACTAGGGTTGATCAATAAATCGAATTTGTCTGCGTGTGGGCAATAGTCTGTAATTTTGTGCTCAACTGAGATTACGACTAGTGGAGTGACTTAGCGACGCATACTTCGAATTCATTAATATTCGTACATATTATACTCAACGCCAGTAGCTCGGGGTGCTCCCATGCCTCTGCACGATTCGATTTGCTTCATCCAGGGCATCGACTACGGCAACAGGAAGCGGCCCTTTCGCACTATCCTCAAGGTTCTCTTGGAGTTGTTTCGCGCTACTCGCACCCAGAATTACACCATCTTCAGGCGTTAACACAGAATGATGCTGGCACCACCTCAATCCAATTTCAGTGAGATGCAAATCGTGTTCGGCCTAAGTGTGTATGGTCAACTGCTAGTCACAAGTAAACAGGGAGATCATTTTTACTCACTGCAATTTTCCTCAAATAATCCACTGCTTCGAGGAATCCCTGTTTGACGTATCGTGCCCTGTACAGAGCCCCCAACTTTGAGCTATGGCCAGATGCATCAAAACGGCCACCCTTTTCTCCGATATCATCTAGGGATGAAAGCTTCCCTGCTAAAAATCCCCCGCTGAATTCAATCACAAATTATCAATAAGAGAAAAATAGGGCGGAAATATATGGACGTGACTTACGCAAGCGGGTTATAAATGACAAGTCTAATCCCATATTTGCGTAGACAAGGAACGGGTTCGGGTTCAATCGCACGGGTGATCGCATTATACATACTGTGTAACAGCTTACCTGTGAGTATGACACAAGGACATAGAGAGGACGCACGCTTGGTAGATTTTGGGCTGAACCCATCCTTTCGCCTTACAGATTCCGACTATTTCAGCTACCTATCCATAGAGTAAAATCGATAAATGGAGACAAAAAAAGGAGTTTTTACCTCCCACGCGGCGTAATTACTAAGACCAAAGATCTCGCTGGTGGTTTGGTACCAGTGTACAGTGTGGCGGTAGAGAAAAGGTATGGGAAACGTACTATCGTCCTTCGTTATACAATTTGTTCATTTCTTCGCATGTCTCTTCAAATGGGACACTCCGATCTGGGGCATGGAGATAAAGCACACGAACTTTCTTGACTTTGAGAGCCTCGAGTGAAGTGAAAAAGCTCTCGCGTAATCGTGATGCTGAATGGTCTCCCGGAAACATTCTTCAATCGAGAAGTCAAGATAATGCCAATTTTGATCTAGGACTGTTCCTACTTTGTATCGACCACCGCGTCTTTAAGGTTGAGTTCGGAAAGCCTCTGAACATGGTGTTGATAAGTGTGCCTTCATTGCATTCAAAGAACAAACCTTTTCCGTCGTACCATCCGCGTATACTCGTGCGGTATCCACCTCCTTGAACCCGTGGTCGAAAAAGACGTCCATTATTTCCTGTGCGCCTTCCTTTGTATCAATTCGGACGCCATTTTGGTCGGGGAATCCAATGGTTGCGGTGCCCTAGGTAATTTGAGAACAAGAGAGCTTCAGATTTGCTAGGGCAACATACAAATATTAATGGAACTCTGGTTGGAGCCATGGGTGGCAATCAAGGGATATAATTGAACAGTAACATTTGATGTGCTTATATATATTGGAAGCATCTCTGCTTACTTACCTTTTTGCTTACCCATGGGAGAAGTGCAAAGTCATCTTCACAGTTGGCATCTTACAAATTTACGATCGTAATGAGTGGATTTAAAGTCCGACGTATCTTGAAGTAAATAGTGGTAAATAATTGAAATTGAACCGCCCGTTTATGTAGGAGCGACACGCGCAACCGACTGGTTACTACTCGCACATTCTATAAATTTCAACAATTCAGCACAATTGTTGAGAATGCAGATGCATAAGAATATGTACAAAGGAGGAAATAAGGCATGTTTGTCAACATCTCTGGAACTCGCCACTTACCCTGTTGGCCCACTTTCTTCATCTCTAACGAGGGACGACGACTTCGTAGGCCTCTTCCTTCCACATTCGGCGCTTTTCAGTCAAACGTCAAACCCTCACAACCCGCAGACTGATGCTCTGTAAGATAAGGACACCTGACCTATTGCCCCCTTTTGTTACAGCACTATCCTTCACAAGTGGTGGTCCCTTTTCAACATTTACGATTAAATTTGAACTTTCAAATTGTTGCCGTATGAAACCGATGGTACCCTTGATTTTTGTCGGATTTACGAGTCGGAGGATCTCATAATTTACCTGGGAATGATGGAATTCATTCAGACCTACAGCGGCGCGGTTCGCGGGTTCGAAAGGATCTACTTTCGTTCTGTAACCCCTAACTCTGGCTAACCATTCTTGTCTCTAGGGTTACGAGAAACACCTTGTTTCCGGCCTTGTTATATTCGGGCAGCTCGACTCCCTCGATTCCTTCGACATACCCCTTGTGGAGCCGAAATCAACATTTGATATATTACCCACACATGCCCACTGATACAAGCAAGGCTGAGGTTGCGGTTAAGGAAGAAAAAATAATCAGAACCGTTGAGGGCGATAATCGGCGATGACTTACAACCGATACTTAACAGGGCGAGGAGTCAGGTTTCCTGACACCGGAGGAAAGAAAAATAACAACATTGACGATATATATTTCAACAGATTTTAATAATTGTGTAGGGCCGACCAAATGAATACAACAAAAAAACATTTCGTACATTCTCGTAAGCATCAATTCCAAATCTTGCTCCCCACCCCCGCCGACTACCTCCCCGTTCGAAAATTTAAGAGCATCCTGTTGCCCTGTCGGACAAGCACTGAGTGGTGCAGGTACCCTGAAGATTAACATTCCTCTGTAGGCCGGAAACTCTCCCCGATCCGGTCCTGCAGCCGCCCAACACTGTCCTAGCAGAACCAACTAAAGATCCCTGTCGGAGACCGTTAACCGGTCTAGCCCAGCTGACGCAGCACTGGCCGCCACTCTGAGTGAGGCAAATGGAGCGTGGAGAATTGGGGAGGACGGTTCCGCTGTTAGCTGAGAGTGAATTAATGAGAGCCTCGCAAGAAATGGTGTTCGCAGTGTGGTCTCCTGAGCATTCGACGTTGCTGGAACCGCACTGCCTCTTCTCAAGCGATGCATCTAATGCGTCACGCTTGGTCTTTGACGTAGTGGGCTCGCCGTAAACGGTGAGAGTGCCATCGTCGGTCTCTTGAGTGCTGATGACCTCAAGGACCTCGTCGGCGATGGGAGAGGCGTTGACTGCGAGGCCAACAAGTCCAACGAGGACAAGCATCAAGTTCTTGTTGAACAACATGATAAGTAAGTTCAATCTAAAAGTAATTTGTTGTTAGAATTGATGTCCAGAAATGAACAAAGATTTATACACACTGAATCAAGGTGTTTTGGGAATGAGTAACTTGAACGGGGCGATGAGAAGCTGAAGCTTTGGAGTTTTCAAGGCCAGTACTTATAGCTTTTCACTGCATATTATTTTTTAATTAGCGAGCTAAATTGACGAGTGATGACAATCCAAGCCTCTTCGTGTCAAGTTTCGAAAATGGTAAATTTACATAAAGATATCGAAATTGGTCTAGCTTTCCCGAAGTCCACCGAAATCCGTCAACCGCTCATAGCGGAAATGATTGATCACACTACACAGCTCTATCAGATCGTCACCACGCTTGTGAAAGGCGGGGATGTTTCGTCATGTCCATTTCGAATTTCCCTGGTAGTGATTTGATTATGCTGACACGTCCACACGTACGCATACGAGAAATGCCATGATTTAGTTTGATTTCTAACCGAAACTACATCTCGGCATTTCCTGTCAGCCGTGGGTTCTCGCTGGTGCCGATTACTTGCATACCTCGCACCCACATTCCAATTTTGATCCGTTGGGGTATTTATAATTAGTCTTTGATCGAGGGCGTTCCCCTCTATCCTTTTTGACTGTGAAATCATGATCTACAATGTTGTAGTAAGTGGTGGTTACTCGGTATTCGTATTTATAAAACCTTCACATACCCCCTCGCTGCTCCACGAAACCCGACCATTGTTGATCAGTTAATGTCCATCTTCGTAATCTCAAAAATTAGCCTCAGGGTTGCGCTCGGTCCTGTCAAGAGCGTGAATTCATCATGCTCAATCACCCCTAGTGTTCTGCATCAGCTACGTCAGGGTTCTACCAAACACTAGATTGAAACGCGTGGCGGGGAAGAGATTGATGCACGTCAACAATGTAATCTAAAGACTTACCCCAGATTCCTTTGGTGTAACACTGTAACACCGGCAACTGCATTGCTCCGCTGCACATATCAACATTAGCAGAATCCATGGTCTGGCTGAATCCCGATTATCCACCCAGACATTTGCTGGGTGACACAAGGTGAAATTAATTTACCCAATATCCAGGAGCCAATTCAGCTCATGTCCATTTTGCGTCTGTTACTAAAAACAAACATGGCCACTCAACTCTCGAAAGCTTTGACATGGCTCCGATCGGTGATGGAACTAATGGCTGATGACGCTAGCATCCAAAGTGAGGTGATTCTCCTACCCTTCAAGATCGGGTGCCGAGTACAGATCGGCGTGCTGCACACGTTTTATCCGAGAATAGTTTTCGTTCTATCTTCAGTGTTCAAAAAAATTCAATCTCTACTTGTTCATTGTTCATTGAAGGATTCACCAAGTACAATAGCAAGTGCTTTAATCGAGTAGAGCGTCAAGGGAGGAGTGCAAGTCAGACCTTTTCAATACGGGAAGGTAAAGCGTAAACTGCGGGGTTGACGGTGCGGAGGCTGTTCGAAGAGAGGGTTGTCAATTAAGGCTCGGCGCTCAGCGCTCACAAAGAAACGTTGTCTACCATAGTTAGCAATCCGAATTTGAGCTTATTTGATCGACTTAATCGGCAGTTTTCTCTGCAATATCAAATTGTCCGCCTGGGTCGATGTTGAGTACCTATATTGCTGTCCCTTTATGTACGTGTGTCATGCCTCATGGTAATGCCTCGTAAAAAGATCGTGTCCGATGGGGAATGCTTCGAAGGTAACAGGGATTGGATTCGCAAGATCGTTCGTTTTTTAATCGCTAGGATGTACAAAACATAAGGAGAACAAATAATAAAATGCCTGATCAAACGGTGCCTTGTTAGCTGACTCTGAGATATTATTGGTGAGATGGGCCATATAAATTAAAACGCGAAAACATACATAAGAATAAAGGCTAGGGTCACATAGGGTCATATCCTATGTTGAAAACGGTCAGCCAGACGAAAAGCATCGGTGGACAAAGGGTTGAGATACGCACACACATTCCAACCCTTAATCTCCGTATCATAATCACAAGATCACTATCTTCTTGAAACAAGAGAGATATCACCTGAGTTGAACGTGTCTGGTTGTTCCCATCGCCTCGTTATGTTCACAAGTTTAATTCGTCAAGTTGACGATGTTGGTCGGTCACATAAGTTGTAGTTGTAGAGCTGCAGGATAGATGGCGATCCTAAAGTTTTGGAGTTGAGACCGAACTCGAAGTTGGGTGAAAAAAAATAAAGAGTGAATATGCAAAACCATGTGGCGGTGGTTGATGATTCTCTGAATATTCCCACGCCGAACTGTTCAGTTTGAATTATGTGCACACCCCACTCGCTCAACGAAAATACAACGAAAAACACAGGTTGTACAACACTTTCTCCGCATTGATATATTCATTGGTTTTGATTACTTGAGGTACAAGTAATTTGTCGAAATTTTGAACTTTATAACTAATCCGAGGCTTAATTCGCATAGACTTTGGATATACCTGACTCCTGAGAGGTTGAGTCAAAAGATTTCGGGACTCTAAATTTGTAATGGAGCCACCGTCAATAGACGAGACCACGAATTAGGGTGCAGAGGCAGTACATGTGAGTATCGCTATTGGATCTTAGGTTTGAGCATTGATATGATGGACAGAGTCACAGAGATGGGTACGTCTAACATTATTTTTCTGCCTCATTCTATACACTGATTTGGGTGCCTTCTGGTCAGGATTTAGCCCTATGTGGCAACTGTCCTCGGACGCTTCTTCCAGCTCAGACCTGCTTTCCGGGGAACGGTCATATATATCTCATTGCATGCACGGCGATTGCTCATTCTACACCATAACGCGAAGATCTCCTGTTGGCATAGGTCGTGGCAATGTACGATATCCCGAACTAGTAATTAGGATCAACGTGCACTACCGTCCACGCTGTACTTCAGCGTTCAAAAATGGACGGGGAGTCTAAATCCATGTTCGTCTGACAAAACCTCTGCCACAAAAGGATGACGGCGGTGTCATGAGGTAATTAGGTCAAGTTAGATGGTCCCACCACGCTAGTCCCGATAGCTCCCTGGTACACGATATTCCGAACGGGTCGAGGTTCAGTATTACCTATCACATATGGTCGAATAAATGAAGATCGTGATCACGGTCCACTAAACAAAGTAACGGCATATATTCCAATCGACGCAAGTACGTAGAACTGACTAAACAAATGCTAAGAATTTTTTTTGTATTTTCTAGTAATTTTTCATTCCAAAATATTTGCTCCCCGCTTTTGTTGAATCTCCCTTCCTTCCTAAAAATTAGTTTAAGAGCACCCGTTTGCTATGCTGGACAAGCACTGAAGGGTACAAACACCCTGGAGGTTGACATTCTTAGCGACACCAGCAACGCGCCCGGATCCATTCCTGCAGTTGTCTAACGTTGAGCGAGCCATAGGGATAAGGTTTCCTTGTTTTAAGCCGACAACTGGGTTAGACCAACTGACGCAGCACTGGGCGCCGTTCTGGGTGAGACAGACGGAACGTGGACCGATGGGCAGAACGACCGTGGAACGAATTTCCATGTAATTAATGAGGGCATTGCAGGAGATGTTGTTCGCGACATTCTTCTCCGAGCAAACAATCGTGGTTATACCACATTGTCTCTCTTCGAGAGGTATGACTAACTCATCGCGCTTGATTGGGGCACTGTCGGGCTCTCCCCAGACAGTCACAGTCCCAAATTCGGTCTCCTGAGTGCTTATGATGACGAGGTTTTCGTCGGTAACGGGAGAGGCTTTGACTGTGAGGCTAGCGATCCCGACGAGGAAAAACATGAAATTCTTGTTGAACATGGTAAACAGGTTTAATCTAAAAATAGACCCTCGTTAGAACTGAAATTTAGAGATGCAAGAGAACTGTACATACTGAGTCAAGTGTGTGTCACAACTGAATAGCTTGGCGGGTGTGGCAGGAAGCTGAAGTTTAGAGTTAGGCTTCCCACGCCTAGCAGTTCAGTTTGAAACTACAACCTCTTCTCGGAGCAAAATCATCAAAAAAAAACTGTTTTCTACGACGCTCTTAACATATCCATTCGACATCGTATTTAAGCAGTTGAGATACAAACGATTTTCCAGAATCTCGAAATTCTAACTTGAAAAAATAGAAGACACCAAGTCAAAAGATTCGGGGGTTCTCAATTTCTAACAGGGCTACCGTGAAAATTACCAGAACACGAATCAGGATACGCAAGCCGTACAGATGAGTATTGTTGGTAAACGTTGAAACCGAGCATTACCCGCAGAAATGCATGGTGGACAGGGAAGAGTGCGCTTTACATTACCTTTCTGCCTTTTCTATTCACTGACTTTGTGTCTTTTAAGGAAAGAATCCCTTCTTAACACAGGACGTGGCAGCGTACGATGTGCAGCAATCATGTGCTCCTCACCAAGATCGAGGTGTACCACGCCTATGCTGTACTTCAACATCCAAAGGTCTATGGAGTGACGCCGCAGGTCTCTAGGTCTATATTCGAGCATCCCATCTACATCCTAATACAAACCCAGCTGGTTAGGGAGGGTACACTCATAAAGACTAAACGGCGTATATTTCAAACAACACAAGTACGCAGAACTTCAACTAACTAAACAAATGCTAAGAACTTTTTTTTTATTTTGTAGTTTGTTTCCAAATATGTGCCCCCCGCCTTTGGTGAATCTCCTCCCTTCCTAAAATTAATTTGTGCAACCGTTAGGTCGGTTGGACAAGCACTGGGTGGTGCAGACGCCCTGGAGGTTAACATTTTTAGCAAAGCCAGAAACACGCCCGGATCCGTTTTTGCAGCTGTTTAACGTTGGGCGAGCTGCATAGACCAGGTTTCCTTCTACTAGGCCGCCAACTGGGTTAGCCCAACTGACGCAGCACTGGTCACCGCTCTGGGTGAGACAAACGGAACGTGGAGCGCTAGGCAGGACAGTTCCACCATGAAGTTCAATGAAATTAATGAGGGAATTGCAGGAGATGGTGTTCGCGGCATAATCTTCCGAGCAAAAAACCCTGGCCGAACCACATTGTCTTTTTTCGAGAGACACCACTAAGTTGTCGCTCTTTGTTGGGACACTGTCGGGCACTCCCCAGACAGTGACAGTGCCAAATTCGGTCTCCTCGGTGCTCATGATGGTCAAGTTCTCGTTGGAAACGGGGGAGGCCTTGACTGGGAGCCCAGCAATCCCGGCGAGGAAAAGCATAAAATTCTTGTTGAACATGGTAAGCTGGTTTGATCTAGAGATATTTACTCGTTAGAACTGATATTTAGAAGTGCAAGAGGACCGTACATACTGAGTCAAGTAGGTGTTACAACTGAATAACTTGATGGTTGTGGCGGAAACCTGAAGTTTTGAAGATAATCTGGTCATTATTTATACCAATTTCTGTAAGCCTTCGCAGGAACCCCTGAGAGCGTTCGGACCCTTATCAATAGCTCTCAGCTTCGTCAACCTCATTTGAAGCTTGGCCGGGTTCAACTTGTATCCGAAGCCTTAACCGCGTTTTAGGTTAGTGTAAATGAAACTCCTGAGTCCTAATCCTGTGGCCATCCATGATTCGTCCATCCACCTTGAGAAGATGATGGAGCAGCGTTAGCCTCGAATTTGATGTAGGTCGTCCTTGATTAGTCTTAATGATGGTATCTCCGAGTAAAATGGAACGAGTTACTTTACCAATAATTCACCCAACGAACCTCTGCTCGCTCTTAGTATAGCAGGTCCATTGTCAGATACTTCCTCAGATTCAAGGCTATTGATCAACGCCGGTCGTGTGTACATTTTTTTATCTGTCGGCTGACGTGCGGCAAATAATGCGGTCTCCCATTCCTAACGAGGGAGCGACGAGGTTGATTTCCCTTCCTTCTGACCTTCTGGTTGCCTTCGTATGCAAGAAGTCGCGGCAACTACGGTCAAGGATGTCACAATGAGTAATGAAAATCCCTGATTGACGTATTATCCATATAGCTCGTACAATCACCTTTCTTCAATGTAAGGTCATGGATGGGGTTTTTGAGTGCTGGTGGAGTTTGTTCTTGACCTTGGTAAGGGTATGGGGGCGCAATTCCTAAAGGTCGTCAGATGTACATATAAGGGCAAATAGTAGGTCGTATCCTGCCTCGCGCCAAAATCGCAAGAGGTTCCGGTTCAAAGGAAAATGGCAAATAATTAAAGTTTTTTCTCTGAGGTACATCAGCCATAAAGTTAAACGGACTACGCTTGAGTTCGGTATTAACTGACCCGCAATTGTAGTGACCATCCGCTTTCACCGCGTTTACTATTCAACGACATTCCCACATTCGAAAGAACCAAACCTCTATCTCCGGCCAATCCTTGCTCAATCCCATCTACACCCAACCCTCGCCAAAGCCCAACCAAGTTCCACGCACAAACCCTGAACAGACTCGACCGACAATGCCCAAAGAAGCCGTCCCCGGCGTACATATTTCCTCGTTAGAACTGAAGTTTAAAAGTGCAAGAAGATTGTACATGCTCAGTCAGGTGTTGATGGGTGTGGCGGGAAGCTGAAGATTTGGAGATAATTAGGTTGGTATTTGTATGTATTTTTGTAATTGGAACCCTTGGCAGAATTCCTAAGAGACTAGAGTGTTTGAGGCCATTTCCCGAGAAGAGGTCTTCATCGATAGCTCACCTTCATCAAGTCGAAGTTTGGTCGGGTTCAATCAGAAGCCTTGACTCCTGAGTACTAGCATTATGCGCATCCATACCCCACTCACCTTGGGAAGGTGATGCAGTAGGATCCGCCTCGAGCTTGATATGTACCATCCTTGATTGGTGCTAAGGGTGGTACTGCGGACTGAAGCGCGCTAGTAGTATTCACCCAATAACCCCCTGCTCGTTCTCAACACAGCAGGGCCGATGTTTATGCACCTATCGGATTCAAGGCGATTGATTAACAACCATTGTGTGTACACTCGTAATCTGATGGCTGACGTGCGCTGGGGACTGTGGTCCCCTGTTCCCGACTAGCCAGCGGCAAAGTTAATTATTCAGCCTTCCCAACGTCTTATTACCTTGATATCCAAATTCAATACTGGTGAGTATATTCCCCTCCCGTTGAGGTCTCCACCTATGACGAAATAGTGAATCTATCATATAGGCTTTGATGGCTATCATACATACCGGTGCTTCAGGCCCAGATATCAGGATGCACCTTGGACCTTGAGTCGAAACTGAAAACGAAGAAAAATTAGATAAGATTAGATAACATCAAGTCAAACGCTCCTTCCATACCCCAGCCGACTTCCTTGGCGTGGATTAACGCACGTTGCTCTACATTAATGCTGTCGGCAAGTGAAGTAATCCGGTTTGTTGACCTTTGAGTCCTGAAGTGCTACGAATGGTGTGGGGGATGAATAGAGAGAATAGAGAGGTAAGCAAGCCACAAGGGGGGGAAGAGGATATGGTAAGACAAGAGTGGACAAAGGGGTTTGGGTTCGACCATTCCCGAGGATATGGAGATAGGGAACGGTTTTGGTAAAAGCGCGCGAACTTGTTGGGGTAACAAACTCTAATGTAAAACAGCCAGGGTACTTTGAGCACAAGGAGGCATGCATCACGCATAGTGTCTATGGTAAAGAAGTGAGAGACTGTTGATTCACTGAGTTTGTATTATACCAGTGCGCCGCAGTAACCTGTTTTTCTGTTGCTTTTGACTTGACTTTGCTATTTCGTCGAACTAACACTGCCAATCTGGCAGATTCCGATTCTGGCTGACTCTGGTGAACACTATATCGTCATTCCTATAAAGGTTTTGATTTAGGATCTCGTAATTCCAAGTATATTTAGTGGTCACGTCCTGCTCTTATTTAAATCAGTATTGATTGATAGGTTATATTCATAAGACGCACACCATGAAATTGGGCGTGAAAATTGAACTGTACGCAACCTGAAGACATACGCAGCTATCAGGATGAGACAACAAAACAAAGAATTATCATATCGGCATTTACATTCAGTTCACCATTGGTACACTTTCTCATCTATCTCTTTACAAATATCCACGAATTAGATATTCCGATTAAGATCGATAGGGTGCGAGTGAATAGATTGAGCTATGAATCCACGGACAGAAATATCTCGTCCCTGATGGCGTGGTTGACATCCTGCACGCCCCATTTAGTAGGGACAACATTGATTATTCTGAATGAATATACGCACCCTTTCATCCCGCCTACACATTAGTTGATGATTTGGCTACATGTGTCGTAGATCCAGCGACTGAACGAGAGTCCATCCAAACATTTCGCGCCACCAACACCTGTTCAGTAGCCTTCCCCGCCACCTAAACCCTTACCCTCCCTATCTCCATCTGTATGACATATTTTTCCCCAATCCTTCCGTCATATTCTGTTTTCGTCGTTCGGCGGTCACCACCTCCGGACAATATAACCCTTTCACGCAGATTCTGAAAACAGTAGCTTCCTAGTTTTTGTATCAGTAACAGATTTTAATTGAAACCTAGAATGAACGAACGAGTTAACGTCCGTTCCCTCGCCAGCCGTTCCCTCGCCGCTCGAATTCCGCTTTGGGTTGTGTCCATTCGCCATATAGCAGCTAAATGCACGTATTATCATTTCTGTCCGTCGACTTTACTTGAAGTGGCACGATAGAGCACGTTATACAGTCCCTTTGTCAATAATGTCTTGCACTGGCGTTTGTAAGTCTTTGTGCAGGTTTTCAAGTTCAACACTTCTTCTTGATGGTATAGACTAACGCTGAAGTGAGATTGCCGCTCACGAGAGCCTTGATTAGAAAGGTTTACACTGCGTCGTTTGAGAATATTTTCAACACACCAACTGTAAAGCAAAAACGACTTACCTGTGCCGTCACGTATCGCGCAAGACTTTCCGATACAATACCAAAAAACCTTGATGCAGAAGTGTCGTTAAACCTTGGATGGATAATCAAACACAAAGGTAAGTAGAAGGACGAGAGTCACGAACTGGAGGGCATGGAAACTTGAAGCTCATGACCGCTCAGAGCTGGTGCTGTGCCTGAGCGGTATCCGGGGTCCTAGGGACGTTCGCTTCGACCGGTCTAAGCCACCCGCTCGGAGTTCCGAACTTGAATTTGCTGGTGCCTCTACTTAGTTCTCAGCTCAGTGGATCTTGAGCGCACATTGGGATTTGACGACTATCTCAGACCAACATATTTCGACTATGCATACGAACCTCAGCAGAGATGCGGATCTTTTCTGATTTTGGGATGTTAGGACTCCTGAATCTACATCGCTCATGGCGCAAAACTTGACTAATTCGCTACTTATCGCGCCCAGTGTGCTTGTTCGCAACAAACCGGAGGTCAGTTCGTCAGTGACACCTTCTTGGACGCGCCGGAACACATTCAACGTCATAAATACACCCCTGGGAATGCATCATCCGAGCCCTTGAAGACCAACACCCTTGTGAACAACGCGAAATGCCTTACACCGACTCTTCGACTTCACGGAATCACTAACGAAGACAAAGATATCAGGATTGGCTATAAAGAGTTTATGAAGACTCTGACTTTCGATTGGAACTCCACCGAAGATTTGGAAACCACATTAACCTTACCTTTGGCCCACGAGATTTCAAATCAACGGATGAAGATGCTACACAAACTCTTAAGAGTCCTACCCTACGTCTCATTCCATCGTTTTATAGGGGACGGATGTATCTCGATGCATGAACGTTTGACATATTCAAAGCATCCTTTGACACCCGAAACCAAGCCACTTCATTGTTCTGCACTGCGGGTCAAGGCCGGATGTATGTCAACGCTCTGAAGTTCTCAGTACCACATTTTCACCTAATTTTTATGTAGCATACTCTACTCACCAGTCATTGAAGTGTAGAGGCAAGTACTCTACTTCGAGTCCCCCATCGCATTCGGCATATAGAACTCACCTAAGTTTAACACCAGCGCACTACACTACTGCCGGGGGGATACATAATACTGGGCATAGTAATCTTGTCGAAACATGCATTTTAAGCAGGTCTTGCTCGCTAATTTGCGATTATATTTCTAACGTCGCTGCCGCTGCAAAAGGTAACGCCGTGATGTACGTCCAACACCCCAACTCCTCCAGGAGTCCTCCTTCAATCTATACGACCCGATCACGAGAAACGTTTCTTTTCAGGGCATGGCTCACTTATGGGCTTATGGTCCTTGCGATTTTCGAGCGTAGTAGGCTTCAATTGATATGTAGCCAATATTTATCCAACCTTACAAACCAGCCATTCTTGGGTTTACTAGCTCGATCACTCACTTTGCCGAATCAAATATCAACAATTCTCGATGGTACTAGGCTATTTTGTGTATAAATACTAAGTATTGACTGATATTTTGTAGGATAGACGTCAAGATCTGGGAGAGGCAGAATCCTCCCGACCCTGAAACAATAGTTCCCTCTCTAACATATATTTTCAGGTATTTATATTGTAAGTTCGACTCTTAACCTTAATTCCAAGCTAGAGTTCAGTTATGGAAGGGGCGGCTGTGGCCCCATTCTGTCTAGTGAATCCCACAGCTGCCCAGGCGGTGGCGTTCGTGTCTACGATAACTCGTACAAGGTACACCTAAACGTTTCTTACTCATTCCTACCACTTAAACATAGGTTATAGGATCACCTCCGCCATGGAAGTCGTGGTGCGTTTATTTGTTAAATTCATGATTCATTTAGCCAACCATGGATATATAGGTTGTGGTTGGAATGGCGTCTTTTGTCAAATTGTCTGCTATAAAGTTAGTTCTGTGCGCTTTTTTCTTTGAACTACTCCCAACTAAGAGATCCCGAGCAGATAGATCATGCGGTACATACGTTGAATGTATATAATTATCCAATTGAAACGCACAAGAGATGCCGAATTCGGAAGGCCTGCCTCCGCCAAGGGTCTGAACTCACCAAAATTCTAAACAAACACGTCAAGTAGGTCATTTTAAAATATGAATCAAAACTTTATCGATTGTTGACATAGATCAACAGTGAGAGCAAAACGTACGCATTTGATGGAAGCGATGGGAACGTAAGTTTCCTCAATCTTCTTTACACAGGTAGCACTATCAATGAATGCCACAGTTCAACAGATGGCTAGCCTTTTTGACTTTCCTATATTTTTATGAATGGATAATGCAAGAGAGAAATATCGAGAAAATCGTGTCTTAACAGGTATTAACTAACGGATTATATTCTACTTCAGCTTTATAGCACCAAATTGGAGATGCTCGGATGCATCCACAGCAGGCCGGCTTCCCTGATTTGTATTTTCCTACAGCACCCCGGTGGTCGCCCCAGGAATTTCATGCTAGGTGCGTGCTTTTAGCCCGTTGTACTTTATCAACGTTGTTATTAATCTAAGATCTCAGACTTGCAATTTTGGTGTGGTATGTTTGTTGCTACAACTTGGGACTTGTCCAACAGAAATTAACAAGGGATTTCCACACCGTTTAGAAACATAATGTAAGTGGGTTTTTTTTCGATAAGATCTTTTAATAGTTGATGTCGTTTTTAAGTTCAAGAGTGTTATCGAAAGAAACCCTGGAGAACACTATCTGAGTGTGTATTTCTTAACACTCTCATTATCGAGATACTTATATTCTCCTCGATACTGTCGTAGGCCCCAATAACGGACCCTATATACGAGAGCAGTGGCCGGAAGCCGTTCGTGACCTCATTATTATCATTAACCAGACTGACATAACCCCTTATCAAGGCAGTAACGTTATTCAAGGTATGCAGCAAACCGTTTAGCTTTACGAACGCATTAAATGTATTATGTTGTTTATAGCTTGGTGGACTGGCGTTCGGATAGCTTGCTGATATGTTTATCTTATTTTGTTGAGCACAATCGATAGGTCATTATTCGGAGAACAGCACAGAATAATCTAGCGAATGCGGAAGGTGTGTTCGCGCACCCCCTTGAGTTATGAGAAAGAGTTTATATCATTCTTCAGTTGAATGTATCATGGACGAGTATGGGCCCAAAGCATGAATTCTCCCGAATGTACTAACGTGTACACAATCAGTGGATTAAATGAAGATGGGTCCCAAGGGTAGGTGTTTCTGTGATTTTCATTAATAGTAATCTAATTAAACGTCCAAAAGAGCCCCACGACACATTGGTATTCAACAAGTTGTTAACAATGAGGCGACAGATGGCCCGGCCGTGCTGGTAAATCTATTTATTCAAACCAAAACAACTACTGGGATCGATGCCTGAAAACTCCCATAGGGGTCTACTTCGCTCTTGATCTCGATCCTTATCTTGCCGACGACGACCCAAATCACAACGTCTTCTTGTTTGTAAGCTTTTGGAGCCCCGGCTTGCACGACAGAGGTTGAAGCGATACACTGATGTCATTAGGGGTCGAATTGTCTATTCTGGACGAGGACGTGGTGTAACACGCCAGCTGCCACGTAACGCAAGAACTCGGGTAGTGGTACACCGTACGTGGATCGTGGATATATTATGCACCTCTAAGTTAAGACGTCCTTAAATCTATATATAGCACTCGACAATGATGTGCCGAAGTGAATTTTTTTGGCATGGGTCAACTAACGTACGTTTTATTATTGGTCAGTTCAAACTGAATCTTGACATTTCTGCTCACGTTTTAGACGAGACCCGACACGGGCCGAGTATTCGGTAATTTTTGCTTTTTGCCTTCTCAGGATAGTGGTTCTCACCGTGCTGTTTAGCAATCTTCCTAATTACACACCCTTTGGGTTCAATTATCTAAATGTAAGTGCGCACCAGTTGACATCCGGCTAGAAGAAAGTTGAATTGATGTTGTATATAGGTAATTACTGAAGATACTGCTATGGACAGTCAAAGGAATGGCTGGCTGAACATGCCCAGAAGCGATGATTCATAAAAATTAGAAATGGCCTTCCAAATGCACCTGACGCATACCCACCCAACATGGTAACTAGTAGTCAGAGCTGAGAGTATTATTTTCTATCTCCAATCCAAATCTTTGATCCAGAGCCTCATTACCAACTTCATTTGGTTTTTTATTATTGCTCCGTCAGTACAAAATCTCTTACACACTATTTCAGCAAAATTCAAGCCGGTTTACTTCTCGCAATCTATGATCTAACGGCGCCGCTTCCAAAGCCCCCCTAACCCTAAAGTTAGACGTTTTAAAATTGTCTTCACTGACTTGGAACTGTCTCATTAATATTAGAGCCATCATAAATATAGCGTGCGCGAGTTTGTGAGTAGTTAATTAATAGTCAGTCGTCATTATTATTTATCTTGTAAACTCGCTGAGCGTTCATATATTACTGAATGATGTCAGCATCTATGAAAAGTATAAGCGAAGATTAATTTTTATTTTGGCGAGAAATATTCCATATGAAGTGATGTATATTTATTTCTATTGCAGATCACCACTCAGCAATTTAAAGAATATCTGAATCTGGCCGTCTGAACCGAGAAAACCAGAGTCCAGACTCGAGATGGGTCGAAATCTCTGTCATTGTTCCCCATGTGATAAATAAAACCATGGGGGTATGTATAATAGTATAGAATGGATTGACGATCACGGAAATAAGCGCAACGGTTGAGCGGACATAGTCTTCCCACGGCTTTATTTAGGTGCAAAAATCTCCCTCGTCCCAATGTACTGTGGAATTCGAAACTTCGGAAATTTCGACATGGCGTAACTGGAACTGCGGACGACGATACGTGGAGTATATTCGAACTTGGTGTACCGTTTCTCACCGAAGACGATCGAAATACCAGTGATGGTCTTTGTGCGCGTCTATGTGATCAAGCAAGACCGCGATGTCGGACGGGATACGCCCAATCCCAGACGAAAGAAACATGATCGCGCAGTCCCATTAGAGGGGAAAAGGAAAAATTATCAAACAGACGCGGATTACGCAATCGCCGGAATGCATGAAGAACGCAACGAAAATTTCCATAATGGATTGAAGCATCACCGCCAGCAATGATATCGGGCCACCTTGACGCTATGAAAATGGCGATTATGACGGAACCACTTGACGACGTGGAACAAAAAACGACAAGTGAAGGGGACGAAAGGAATCAGTTACGTTGGACTCGAGTATGACCATCCCTCACTAACTCCTCTGATATCGGTTTCCTTTAAGGATCTCTCTTTGAGCCGGTTCCTTTGGGGAACTGTATTATGATTCATCGGTCCTACTGTCTCGTGTTGACATGCTTGTCTATTATACTTAGACAACCACTAACCCGTAAGAAGTAGGGAATGCATCCCCCGCTGTGGGCATTGACGCACGTTGATAAAGCCAAGATACCGGCTCGGGCGCTTATTTGGCACTGGGGATGTCTCTCGGTCGTAAAATTAACTTTTTTTTCCCCATTGCTCTCTTGGCTCTGACGATACTTTATGCCAAGTAGATCGTGTGTTATTCAACCCGGACTGCATTTTACGAACCAGGATTTTGTATTGCTTAACATGAAGATAAAGAGATTCTGAGGACTAGATTCGGCGTCAACGATCCTGCAAAGGGTTAAAATGGGCCTGCGAACGATTCTATTATTCTATTATGGACCTTACAATCTATTGAGTTCCCTTAAGCCTTCCAAGATTTGAAAGACTTAGTTTTAATGCACCAGAGGGTTTGTCAGGTCCGCAATTTAGGAAACCCCTCTGAACATCCAAACGCTATATAAGACAGTATTAGGGTATTACGATATGTTATCACCACACAGACTATTTCGATCTCGGAAGGGTGTGCAAATATATTACAGCTTCTTCCGCCTTATCTTCCAGGCCCGCGAGCCGTGTGCCTCTCTTCCCACCGCCCCCCACCAAGGCGAAATTCTCCAACAGCACATGCGCATAACCCTACACGCGCCCCCGCGCGTCTATTCGTGTGCCGTCCCACGCTGAACTTCTCCGACCTCAAGGCGACCAAATGAGAGTGCGTACCCATGAGGTCTACGCCGAACATTCCGGACGATCAAGCTGCGGGTATTAAACCTTGGAGGGTTGCCGTGCCCGGAGAGCGAAATGAGATGCCCCACCGTGACCTCCCCCCAGAGAAGGGTTGGCAGATTCTTCTTCGGTATGAAATCCAGGTGTCAAGTCTCCGACAGCGCCCGGCTATGGTTTTCCCTATATTTATTGAATTAGCAGGGCTCGGGGTATACCTGTAGTGGTCTTATGAGTTGGAATATGCAATTCCGGGAAGTAGGCTCTGGATAGAATGGATGAGAACTCGCTCCACACCAGAATAAAGGTAAAATGAGATGTATATACGTAAGGCGTCCCGCTAGCATGATGATCTTGAATTTGTCCTGATTCCTTTCTTGGATTCCAGGATACTGACAGGCATCAATTTCGGAGGAGACAAGGCTATACCTTGACTGTTGAGTGGTTTTATGTCGAGGATGATATTAGTCACTTGGCGGTATCGATCTGTCGTTCTGAGCCTACCAATGAGCGGCGAACATGACTTTGAGTTATTGTGGCGTTGATTCGCACGCGGAAACTGATATGGCGATTAGGCCATGAGTTGGTATCCCGTGTTGGGATTCGCTGCATATGCAAGAAAAAAACTCTATATTAGGCTCAAATAGAGAATAAAGATACTTGTAACCCGGCCTGCTTGCAAGGGGGCTGGAGGCTCAAATTCAAGCCTAAAATCATCATCAGCACGCTAGCTTCTCGTAATATCGACTCCGCCATATGAAGATTGCATTGTAAAATAAAGCGAATTTCATTATCGGGATCGCGAAACTAGATGGTATATGCTGGGGTTATTATGGCAACGAGGTTAGCAAGACAGAGGGGGGTACAAAGTAGATTGTACAACAAAGACAGCAGAAATGGGAATATGAATGAAAAACGAAAAGCGAACAAGTGACGGTTAGACGGCATCCAAATGAAAATAGGCTAGTTGGTGGCGCATATGAAAGGGGATTCCTATAAGGACGGAAGAGTATAGTTCGCAGGGACCGGCGGTTCGAGACCGACTACGCCACATGCCTCAATCAGACGTTGGCGTAGATCATCAGATTGGTGTTGCAGAACTGTGTGCTGATATTATGCTTCGTTAACAGAATGGGGTTAATGATTGACTTGCCTGTACATGGCCATAACGTGTTCATGACTTCAACTGGTAATAAAATAGACTTGGCGAGAATCAAGGCATTCTTAAGAGAACGATCCTGATTCCAAAGCATCAAACAGCTGTGATTTCTTGTGAATGGTTTAGGCGTTGATGGAGAGGAGGAGAACATACATGGAAAGTTGATTTGAGAACCATGTGACTTGGAAGGGACGACGTGTAAGCTGCTGGCCTTGAACACTCCCTAAATGGTTTACGGCAGATTTCACGGCTTGAATCACGCGATCTTGATACCATACTACCAAAAATAGTAAGATGATCGGCATAAAAGTAACTGATCATGTGATTACGTACGCCACTCCTCGGCATGTTTCCGTTTAAAGGTAGGTGAATCTCTGGGTAAGCCTTGTAAGCTGAAGATTCAATATTAAATTGTAAGGCGTTGAAAAGACCCACACGCTCGAGGAGGGGACCAACCTGCGCAGCGCTTGAGTGATGGTAATTTGCGTACTGTTGACAAAATTTTTTTTCGTTAGCGTCTAGTCCCTGATCTAGACAACAGGAGCTACTAACTTGTAAATGTATTCCCGACACATGTAAATAAGGGCGGTGTCCAAATTACAATCATGAATCCTCAATGAGTCCTGCAAGGCTTGAGTCTCCGGCCACGCGTCGAAAATTAGCTCAGCCTTGGTATCGGGACTGGCCGTAGAATGTAACAGACGGTTGCAGAAAGTCCATAGCAACATGCTACGGCAATACAAACCCCAGACAGACTCCTTGGGCGACGGAGAGTGAGCCGCGCGGTAGCTGGGAGACATTCGGTCCAATATTTCACCCGGGAAGAGGAGCGCATACTGTGACAACAATATATATCAGTACCTGGATACAGGGAAACAAAAGAATTAATCCGTTATGACTAACGTTGCGAGAATCGGTCAAGTAGAATTCGGGAGGGTCAATGTCAAATGCGGCGCACTGAGAAATGTAGTTGCAAATAAGATTAAGAGCGCTCCAGCAGAGTCTGCGACACTCTTCGTCACGAATCTGCCGGTCAGTCCACGAGGAGTCCCATGGTAGGATATACGACCAGGATGTGAAGGGGTTCGGAGGTTGCGCGGCGTCAGCAGGGATGCAGGTGCATTTCCTATTTGGAGAATCCGAGATACTGGCGTCGATATGGACCATAGGGACACAGTCTGCAGGGAACATGGATACGTCTGGGTCATGGGCGTCGATCGTCGTCAAGCCGAGGCCCCGAACGATTCGATCGAGAAGCACGAGAGAGTTCTTGAGTCGCTCGGGGTTATACTGAGGGTGAGCAGATGATTCGAAAAGGGCGAGGATCTGGCAGAGAGGTCAATAGTGAAAAGATATGTGCCACTCAGGGTGGGTCGACGACGAAAATATTTACCAGGGCAGCCTCGGCGAGGGAGGCGTCGATCCAATCAGAAGCCAATGCCTTCTCGAGGGCTTGTTGCGCAGAATTCCGCAGCCACATCGCTCGATCGCGTCCTTGAGACTTGTATTCGAACTCACTTGACTTCATCAGGGTCGACATGGCGAGCCCAGCGTAGATGAAAGCCGGCTGGATGCAAAGACGTTCTTCATCATTCCAGAGTCGCTTGAGGAAGAAATCGAGATTGAGGAACGAAAGCCAGTAACCGGTATCCCGAAATCTAAAAGATAAGAAAAAAAGAAAAAGAAAAAAGAAAATATGTCAATGTGGAGTTAGGTAAAGGATGTCGAAACATATCATACAGATATGTAAGTTGATTATCAATTTCCTTCAAGCTATAACACGATGTGATGAGTAAGATTAACAATAGACAATTAAATTAGACTTACGAATATGTTCTCGTAAAGACATCCCACCATGACCTTTGTTCGGACTCAACGGTCGGTGACAAAGAAACAGGGAACTTCTCGTGCGCCGTATCTGGCGAACGTATAATATTGACATCGATCTGCCGGGGATACGATGATTTGATGTATGATGCTTGGTCATAACTATAAGGGTGGTGTCGGCGAGATGTCGGGGACTGTTCATGCTAATTTGAAAGATAAACAAAAAGAGACTTGCGGCACTCGACGGGGGACCCGCGTACCTTCATGGCAGATAAACCGTCCGTGATGATCCTTAATTCCGTCGGCGATGACGCCAAGTCGGGAGCCTGCTGCACCTGAGCATGGAGCGTGTCGTGCGGGCGTGTAGATGGAGGAGAGCGCTTCTCGTTCGACATGTTCTCTTTAACAGTAGATTGCGCGGTATCGCGGGGGTCAGAGGAGCGGTCTCCAGTGGTTCGTTTGCGTTTTGCGGGAGGAGGGGGTGCAGATCCGTCTGCAGGCCTCTTTTTACATGATCGCTGACGAGTGCCGGGACGCTTATCGGGACCCCTTCGTTTTGGAACTGCATCGTACTCGCATAGGTTGGATCGTCGGGCGCAATTGGTACATATGGGTCTCGTAGAGTCGCAACGGATTTTTCGACCACGGCTATGGAAAGACAAGCAGGGTGACGAAGCCCGAAATCCGTTAGTATTCCGTTATAAGGCTTAATGAAAGAACATAATGAAGGTGGAACATACCATTGGCGACAGGCTATGACAACCGTAGATATCTCCTTTCGCGGCTTCGAAGTGCTCGCCACATTATTGCTCGTAGAAGGTTCTCTGTAATCGGATTGGGGCATGGCGGGAGGCCTACGGTCGCCATCCATCGGTATTCCCGGTGGAATCCCAGAGTGTCGGGAATGGGAGGAGGGGTCATGAGACGGTCCACCAGGCAACCGTCGCTCGGGGGGAGAGTTATACCTGTAATCTACGGGACCACCGCCATGGACGGGATGGGGGATACGGGAGTGGGCCACTGACTGAACAGGGAAGTCGTGTCCAAGGTGGTTACGACTTGGAAAATGAGAAGGGAACGTGACATGTTGGGCGCTTGGGCTCGGGAGTTCTAGTGTCGTTTCGAGGAGCGGAGGCTGTTGCACGTTTAAAGGCGTAGTAGCGTATTCGAAATGCTGCCCCGCGAGGACAACCGCGGCACGTTGGATGTCAAGCGGATCGTGTTGATACCGGACTTAATTGACGAAGGTGAGAATTAAGGCGAACAAGTTGAAATGGCTGCGATAGCAACAACTCACAACCACTGTCACCGTGCCCGTGCGGTGTAGGAAAGACAGCTCCGAAAACTGGTGAATGTAGGCCTGAACCCTCCTCGCTGGACTGTAGGCCCTCTTCGACAGGCATAGTTTTGTAGAATGGGGAATAGATGTTGCTGTCGGTGCTGGCGACCATAACAGTCAAGATGGCGAAAAGAAAAGAGACGGGTCGAAGAGACCTGTGTATAGGGAGGCAGGTCTGCCACGCGAGTTTGAGTGTAAGAAGGGGTAAGTTCTCGTGCCCACGGGTAGATCGCGACTCCAGTGAGAATAACCTTATGCAACGATGATTTGATTCGAAGATCAGAAGATCACGCATGTATGGATCTGTATTTTCTCCCCTGCGCAACAAGTTTTTCTAGTTCGTGGGGTCGGTTGGTACAAATGATCATTATCCCTGAACCCGATAACGGCTCAATTCGAGGTGCCTAATAGCACATGTCCTTGCAAGCCCCAACACCTCAGACCGGTTGGCCGGGAATATGTCGGGGATGAAGCAGAGGAAGACAAAAACATAGGATGCTCGTGAATACACGATTTATTACCATGCCCAAACCCTACAACCAAATCTGGTTCGCAGGGTCTGATTTGGGCTCGCTTACCCATGCGCAACGGAACCAACACAACGGAATGGTACCTGGTCGCTATCCACGTGACAAATTCTGGCTCAAACCCTAGCCTATCCCAATTTCCACCCCACCTCCCCGAACCGGGCCAGCCAAGCCACGATGACCCTCTCCAAAAAAATCCCACCCACGCCTCCTTAGTTTATCAGCATTTTCCGAGATGAAGCAAATTTAGCGAACTTCCCACAACCCAATCTCACCTTCAGTTAAGGTTGTGCGACTGGAAACCTACCCGTCTTGGACTTCCCTCGGACTCACCGTTCCCACCCGACCAATTGCGCATGACCTTCCCTCTTGATTGTTTAACCCAGGTTTGCCCGTCTACCGCCCACTGGGAATACCTCGCGGTCTCCCACTTTCCCGTCGCTTTTTTTTCGGGCTGTAACAAAGCGAAGCTTGCGTTCACAACCATTCACAGTCCTTTGTTGTCAACGACTGACCCTTGGTCTATTTCAAATGGTGGCTTGGGAAACTACGGCCCGCCGGGCCACCACCCTTTCATGGCAAGACCATGCCGCTTAGGTGTACTCGGGATTGAGCGCTATCGATGTCATCTCTCGTCCACCCTTGATGGCTATAACAAACACGCCATCACACACAATCAGATAGCTTCGGAGATTGCGAAGACATACTCCAACGCTATTTTGTGGGTGACGCAGATTTGCATATCCCCTGTCAAATGATTCTGCCCAACAGTTCGGCGATAGATAGGTACATCAACCTCTAATTATAACATCTTACCTCACCGCCATCTCCAGAAAGCGATGCACCGTGGGCGTGTATGTGACAACTCCGCTCATACGCATACGTACACCCAGGCCGACGAGATGGGCACACGGAAATAAATCGCTCAAAATGGGAATGTTTTTTGGTTTTCCCCTTTGAACGACGCTTCGATCATGTCAAAATCCATCGGAAGTCGGATAGCCCATCTAAGGTTCCACTAGCTAAACATGTCCTGGGTCGGCTCAGGTCCGTAATTGGCGGTACCGATCTCAGAACGACTCGTTACAAGCGAGTTCACAAAGGCGAACACAAACCCCCCGTTGACTGAGTCAGAAGACCTCTCCACGCTCCCAGTACCTGAGCTTCAACTTTTCACGGCGGCCATTGAACAGGTATGGAAGAAAGACACGGCAATACCCCTCTCTTAGGATACTGACTTTAGCATGGTAGGCAGGGCAATCAACACCGTATGACATGCAATTAGGCCTCATTCTCAGATGAGGGTGACCTAGTTTGACCTAGCCCTGAGGTTTTGCCTGGTTTTGCCACCAATGACTGAAATGGCTGACTGAATTAATTGTTGGCTGACCGGTTTGACGCCCATGTGTTAGTATCTTCGGAGCGCTTGTTCTGGCCTTCTTCAGATCTAGAGCGAGCATCTCTGGTACCTAGTTCGAAAAGATGTAATGCTGTTCGTCGATCCTTATTAATCAACTCACTAATTTGCAACGGTCGTTTCGGGAGGTGCCCGTTGATAAAGGAATGTGACTTTCATCTCCACAGCCTTGGATTAAATGAGGCTGTCAAAGTAACATTTAGAGGCGCTTGGTGTTATTCATTCAGCATGAACGATTTTCAAGGACGTCAGTGGAGTCAATAGCTTAGGGGAGTACGTCACCAAGCTTCTGACCGTCGCCCGTCGCCGAAAGCCAATGTCCTAGGTGTTCCTGGGCGTCCCGTTTTCGTAACGTTCTGAAACATGTTCTTGGGCCCAAGACGGCTGCCGCAACATGTTGAACGCCTATTGAGTCGTGTGAAGACCTTTTGTCTTCAAGCAGGGTGTGTGGCCAAGGTCAGGTAGTGGTTCCATGGATTTGAGGGGGCGCAAGGCAAGTTGGGATGCCAATTTAATTAAGCTACCTGGAGAATAGGTGGAGATGAATGGGGTTGAGGCCGGGGCATGGTAAGGATAAGAGGTGTCGACAGGCAAACGGTAGCTTCCCAATAGTCCAGGGTCAATCAAAAAGCTAGGGATGCTGGTTGAGATCCGATTCCGCGTTCCAGTTTGAGATAACGTTCGTCATCGGGGGAGACAGCTGGTGAGAGAGAGATCCTGAATATCAATTCAATGGCCAGAACGGATCACCAGACTTGAATGTCGTGCCATGTCAGTTATGACATCTCTATGTTCTCTTCTTTTTTTAGGAAGATTGAGACATATGCGAAGAGAAACGTTATCGATATCCTGTTTGAGCCTCCATGGAAGACGGGGGTACGCGGCTAGATGTAGTGTATTGGATCTGCATCCACCCTTCCTCCTTGTGAAAAAAAAAAGAAAATTTATTTTGGGGGTGCAGAACGCATCCCTGGTCAATATCTGGAGCGACGCACCGGCCGCCTCTCGCTGTGTTCTGGAATTCCCGACGCTCAGGGTGATCTTTGCAGCTAATCGTCCTAGTCGGAGCAAGGCGGAACACCTGGCTTTCATCTGCTTTCTTTCGAGTTGCCGGGTAGTCGCGGGTCTCGTCCCGACCAATTTCTTTTGTAAAAATGCTACATGAGATGTTGGATAGAGAACATGTTGCGTGTATCAATGTTGCTTTCATGATCGCCTGAGATGCGAGGTTAGTGGAGGCAGACATGAGGCCGTGGCAAGGCATTTGGGTGATCTTGGCGCTTGGAAAAATTAAATTCCGGTTTGGTAGTGTTTGGCAAGGTCATCACTAATACCGCCGATTCAATTTCCTTCTCCAACTCAGCCTGCAACAATGTATTTTTGCATCTAACATCCTATTTTTGTATTGAATTTTCCCTGTGAGCCAATACTAATGCTGTAATTGGGGGTTCTTCCTAAATCAAGGCCGTGCGGCGCACCAAGGTTTACAACCAAGTGGGGACTGGAGCCGTGACGACACCATTGGCCGAAAACGAAGGCGACCCTGGGGAAAACGCGATACTCATGATTTGATACTGTTCACGTTGCAACGTGTCTATGTGATATACGATGCACGCACCCTGAATATCCTACCCCACCACAATACAGGCCTCTCGCCTTCTCAATCAGGAAATCCTTCTGACAGGGTTTTTCCCCACGGAATGAGGGTGGTACTGATGCTTCTCGTTTGGACTATTCGGCTTTCTAACCAGTCGCCAGAACAGATTCTGCTCGGGGTGGGAGGTCCTATTATCTGTGTGCCCACGGAACGTCACGACCCCAGGCTTCTGACAGGCCTCTACCATTTTCCAGACGACGTACTTCAAACGGCGCGACCTCACGGGTGGAACCCAGCTACAATGCCTTCTAAATTGCTTTGCTATGGCGTATGTGCAGAAAACTGCATCCGTATACTTATGTCTGACATACAGTTACCCCACAGATGTCAGAAGTGGTTTAGTTCCTAGAAATCGAATCTCCATTTTCCGATCTCCGGCCACTCGGAGGGACATCGTCAACGAGATTATATTCGTGGAACTTATCAACTACCTCCGCTTCCAGAAGTAATGGTGTATGTTTTCCCAATAGACTGGTCATGGAAGTAGGTGTTATACTCTCAGGTTGGTATGCATAATACTATGAAGACACACACAAGCTGTACCCTCATAGAGCTATTCTAGGATTAATGAGGCATCTTATCTCATAATAGCGAAATGCCCGTCGTGCTAACGATGTCGTCTCGCAGTACATGTGGGCGCGTCTGTGGCGTTCGCTAACTAGTTATTGTTGGAAGCAATCTAATCGTTTTCGTCTCTTTCCGCTCAGGTGTTGGTGTCCCACCATTGCTGTGCCCACACTGGGGACCTTGCGCCGTATCGAAAGGCTCCATTCCAATAATTTCTATTCGCGATAACGCGGCCGCACAGAAATTTCCACATCGGTACACATATGTCATCAAGAATTGGGATGTCGCACGCCCGGAATGAGATAACACCCGTACTCGCATATCACAATATTTGCCGGGACCTTCGATCTCGTCAGTCTTGTATAACCATCTAGCTATTCTAGATTACGCAGCTCATACACCGATGGTATAGCTTGCATTTTACAACGAATTTAGATCGGTGCCACCATGAACAAGGTTCGGCCGCGACTGCTATAAAGCTCGGGCGCAATGCGATGGGTCCACCACGCAATTATGAACGCTCTCACTACCTCTACCACCTCTGCACTCCAAGCACGAGCCAAAAGTGGAGTCTCACTTTTCGACTCTTCCAGACGCCTCCCAAGCGATGCACCAGATTTCTTCTCCAATGATTATCTCGCTCTCTCTTCCTTTCCTCACATGCGTCGAGAACTCCTTGAAAAGCTCAATGAGTCCTCCCATCTCCTTGGTTCTCATGGCAGTCGAGCACTGAATGGAACGACACATAATCATATCAATCTCGAAAAGTACTTTCGAGAACTCTACGAAGCGCCCGCTGCAATGATATTCAACTCAGGATATATTGCCAACTTATCCTTCCTCGGAGGCGTTCCCCAGCCGGGTGACGTCTACGTTCACGATGAGCTCGTCCATGCCTCCTGCCATGACGGTATGCAGATGTCTCGAGCTCGTAACGCCATGTTCTCGTTCACGCATAACTCCCCTTCCTCCTTCGAATCATGCATCCTCCGCGTCCTCGAGGATTTCCCCCAAATTAGTGCAGGGAAATCGACGATGTTCATTGTCTTGGAATCGACATATAGCATGGACGGGGACTTTTGCCCTTTGCAGGAGTTCGTTGCATTGGTAGAGAAACACGTACCCCCCTCGGCAGCACACATAGTTGTTGATGAAGCGCACTCCCTTGGCCTGTGTGGTCCAAGGGGAATGGGGTTAGTAAAGCATTTAGGCCTCGAGAACCGCGTACATACAGTTATCCATCCTCTCACTAAAGCCCCTAATTTTATCGGAGGTGCGTTCCACGAATCTTATCCAATGTGACATGCACTAGATTGACTCTCGGTTCTAGCATTTATCTTGACGTCCCCCGCACTATACCGGTACATCGCTAATTACTCGAGACCCTTCCTCTTTTCAACGTCCCTTCCCCACATTGACCTTATCACCATCAAATACTGTTTTGATACAATTATTGGCCCAATCGGTGCCGAGGTAAGAAATCCCCCCTCCGATTGTTGAATTTACCCGAGGGACTAAATACCCCTATCCCAGCAACGCGAACTCCTGCACGTCAAGACCCATCTCTTCCATAAACTGATTCTTGGGGCGTTCGTTGGAATTCCCCGGACGATTCTTACACTCCCTGACCGATCGGGGGTGGATCAGGCTACAGGTCTCATCTCGCCAATCTTCCCTATCCTCACTTCTCGACCTGTCTCGCTGCAACATTTCCTCAATGCCAGGGGTTACACTGCCCAATCTTTCACCTTCCCCGTCGTGCCACGCGGGCAAGACAGAATACGCGTAGTAATTCACGCGAATAACACTGAGGATGATATCAGGACATTCGTGGCTTTCATACGTGTGTGGGGACTTCAGCAGCTGGATTCAGGCATGGGTGTGGAAGCGAAGCTGTAATACAGACTATTATGTAGGTGTATTAGTGTATTAGTTATATTGTTTGTAGTATGGTGTATGGGTTGTAATATTCGTATGGTGTAGTAGTTTAATGTGCGCAAACCATCTTGAACTTGTTGGACAATGGTATTGGTGTTTGTTAGTATGTCAGGATTCAGTATGCTGTGCTTTCGTGAGTACTGCTAAGGTGAGGCACAGCCTCGAATATTCCTCCTTCTCGATCGGTCAAGTGCCTGTTATTTTCAGCGGAAGGCTGTGTCCACAGAACAGTATAACTACCCATTAGAGAGTGAAAACCACTTACAACTAAATGCCGTCCTGGAAATTCAACTCGAAGAAAACCAAAACCGAACAACCTTCTAGTTCCCCAGATGTATCATCAGAACCCATCACCATGACCTCCCTACGATTGCAAAACCTCACACACAGCAGTACAGCGAGCAAGATCCGACATTCCATGCTTGCCACAGCTATGGTTGACGCATTAGGTGGGCCGCCAGAGTTCCACCAACGCTTTTCTTTCCCTCTTATCACAACGATGAAACCAAATAACAACTTCGACCTTCCCCCTGGGGTGTGGACGGACGACACGTCTATGATGCTTTGCCTCGCCCGATCCCTTGCTCGGTATACTCCACCAGTTCCCAAAGGACAATCAACACGACTTGGGGGATTTGACGAGGGAGACCAGCTGGCGGCTTATACGAGCTGGCGGGAGCATGGAACGTTGTCTGCTATTGGGCGATGTTTCGATATCGGCAACACCATCAGTCGTGCGCTTAGTATTTACGCGAGTCACACCACAGGCGGGAAAGACGCAAAGAGGGTTGAAGCTGCTCTGCGTGAGATCCAGGATGAGTTGAGCGGGGAGGAGTGTAGCGGTAATGGAAGTTTGATGCGTGTCCTTCCTATAGGGTTGGTGTACTGGCAAGACGAGGTAGTAGCACGATCACTTGCGCGGCGAAGCAGTATTACTACTCACCCCAATGGTATGTGTATGGAAGCTTGCGAAGTATGGACGGGAATGATCACAAGAATCATGCAACATTCGGCAAACGCTACACAGTATACGAAGTTCGACTTGGTAGAATATCTTGCCAGCTTCCCTTACACCAATCCGACACTCCGAACAGCGCTTGCGCTGCCCACAGGCATTCCCCTGGCGCCCTCGGAAAGCGAGGAGCGGGAATCCCACTACCAAAAACATCACCCCATCCTCCAAATTATTGCTCGAACACAAAACACACCAAAACCTCCTGGCACCGGCTTCTCGAAGCGTCTTCCACATCAGAAAGAACTTTCTTCTTCGGGCTACGTGTTACACACTATGGTTGCTGCGCTTTATTGCTTCTTTGCCACAGAAACGTTCGAGGAGGGTGCCATCATGGCAGTCAACTTGGGTAGTGATGCCGATACCGTAGGGGCTGTTTATGCCGGGCTTGCTGGCTGCTGGTATTCCAGCGAAACGAAAGATACGCCAGATGTTTTCTGGACGCCTAGGGTGGAGAAATGGAGGGATGATCTCGTGAAGAGGGAGTTGGTAGAGGAAGTAGCAGATGAAATTGTTGAGCTGGGAAGGGTGTAGGAACATCGAGAACGTGTCTAGAGACGACGTCCATTAGCTGATGGGTTTGAGATGTATCCGAGAATGAGACACTTGCGTTTGGCCAGGGTGTCATACCACAACACGAATTGGGACCCCGCAGTACTGGAAGATCTGTGACAACTTGTGAGCGTTGATAAACAGCAATAAGAAAAAGGGCGATAAAATTTTTGTTCAGTATAACTAGGATTAATGAAAAGACACATTGCGCAACGTTCCGTAGAACGGCGTTCGTTAATGTTTAGACAAAAGTCTCATCATGAAAAACCCAAAAGGTGAATATAATACTAACCATCGTTTGAATTGGCTTTTTCAATTCGTCTATCGCGCGTTCACCCCAGTTCAGAGGTCAACTGACAACTGGTCAATCGTTGCATCTGGTAAATTTATCGGGCACTAAAAAATCGAATCGAATCAAATCAAATCAGGCCCCTTTCAAGAATTAGCCTCACGAACCATGTTCTACTAGAAATGAATAAATCATCTCTAAGATCTGCTCTATGAGAACGTAGAGTGCATCAGGCCATGAAACAAGGAACTAAAAATTTTATTCTCGGGTTCTTTCGTTCTTTGGTCGTGCTTGGAATCAAGGGGATCTTCAAATACTGACCAACAACTACAATTGTCTCACGTGATATGTGTATGTTCGCCTCGCACTCCCTAGTTTTCCATTCCGTCAAAGTATTCTGATGAACGATTCTGTCCGAGCAAGAACGACGACTTCGCTTTAAACCTGCTTTATTTCTTGCTGTTTCTGATCTTCTTACATCTCGACTCAGCAGGCGAACACGGTATGCCACGATCGGTCTGATGAACCAGCCTCCGCCAGTGCCGTTTTCAGATTCTTTTATCAGGTTCTAGTCCTTTCTGGCTCAGTTCTTTCCACGCTTATTCCTTTCAGGGCGGTATCAGACTATGTCTAAAGATTTCTGGCGCAATACCATGTGGATGATGCATGCCGTCCTTTTCATTCAAGATTATCGTCGATTATGATGGGAACATGAGACCACAGATGATTGTACAATCGATGAAAACCTACCGGGACTTCATTGTAGGCCGGACTAGGCCACAAATTTCGAACGATAAGCATCTTTGGGTTGTGCTACTCACAGCTGCCTGTCATTGATGATGCTCTGGGCGGAATCCCGGCATTCCAACTCTTTAACGGGGATTTTGATGCCACGGAAAACGACAACGATCGATATCTAGAACTGATTATCACCCCACCTTCTGTGCTCCTCGGTTTTTTTCGGTCATGAGCGAACCGGAGCCTTAGTCCGAAATGTGCGTGTGCCCGGGCTGCGCAGGTTTCAAAAATATACTTCTTCCAACTTCACCCGATAGATTGTGTCCACATCCCCGTTTACATCATTTCCATACTTGTAGAACTATCTTCACGGTCGAATATCCTCCTTAGGCTGTTTTGAAGTAGCCGTGCGTCGGAAATCTGGAGTATTCGAACAGCGAGCTCCGCGTATCCCCAAGGCTACCGCAGTTGGGGGTACGTCATCATCCACCTTTTCCCGAAAATCAATGCAAGTAAATCATCGGGGGCCGCTCTTTCCGACCGGAATGCCCATCCAGAGGTTGGTTATATGTGTCTGGGATCAACGCGGTCATTTTGATCTGAGTTGCGCCGGAATTCGTGGAGTATAGCCTCATGGCGCTATGTCTCCACGGCCCTACCTCCACAAGGTGAATGAACGATTTGGGTGGAACCTATATTAAACAAGATATAGTTTCGTAAATCACGCACGTGCGCCTCATGATAAAGCATTATCTCCCAGGGAGCTTTCTTCTATACCAGTAAAGAAAAACACACCCCCAGGACCTTATTTATATTTTATTGCCCGTAACGATGGGCAATGGGCCCCATCATAACGCTTCCGCCTTATTCGAGTAGTTGGATAAGATTGGTGAAGACAATGAATCATCGACAAAGTAACGCGTCGATTCAAAATTTGGGCAGCACAAATCGCTCACTCGTAATCCCAGCCGGTGGGCTATTATGTTCACTAAATCTACACGCTTATATCAACACGAGGATGTGATGTTGGCGCTGTCATTATTCTGGCGTACCGTCCATAAACACGAATCAATTGCCCGGGCAAGGGAACGCCCCGTCTGAATCAGGAGCAAAAAATTGTATCGTAATTTTCGAGCTTCTGTGGGGGAACACAGTTGCGCCCAATTTCACAGAATTGATGGCCGAGCTCTTGTTCTCATACATCTAACATTTCTAATTGGATGAACAATTTCTTAACCAAAAAAAGCACGTCGCTAAGTTACACAAATTGTAGAAGCGAAACGAAGAAATTTCGCACCAATTCACTAGTGAAGTTTTTATTGGCTAGATGACATGTGAAGGCTCGTGCCTCCAAAGACGTGAGTGATGCTTCTGGAGTCATAATTGATTCAATATAGAACTTTTCGGTGTGTTCTGGAAATTATGAGTAACCAACAAGCCACCCACCAGAAATAATCTGAAATACAACGCTTTGAGAGTAATTTTCTCGTGTAATTGTGGTTTGGGCTCCCATTCTCGCATATCGTCTAGTAGAGGAGCGACCGCATCGAGCTGATTAGCAGAGCTGTTCCCCACGCTATTTCTTGTTTTCCGTGTAGTGTCGGATGCATCAAGTACTCTACTCATACACTCGACAAGCACTGTAACTATGCTATTTAATTGTTTATGCCGGGAATATTTAAAAGAGCGGTTGTTTGCGCCTCCGTCGCGGGCGACAGCCGTCCAATTCAGCGTATGAATTTCAGTAGCTTAGGGATCCTAAGTGTACTTGAGAATACAATGGGGGCAGGGCGGCAGTTCACGCATAGACTGCATGAAGCGTGTGAAGGATATATGGGCGTCGAACTCGATGGCACCATCCGTCACGCACATGGCGTGCTGATGGCTGAATAGTTTGGATCACCAAAAAATACCGCAGCCATTCCGGTATTGGTCACCGGTCAGGCTCCCTTTCAGTTTGGTAATGGAGACAATCCCGGTTAACTGTAGTAAAAAATAATAAGAACAAGGGTGCAACGCCGCTGCAATTGAAGCAGGGTGAGAACTTGAATTTGATGGAAGTAGTTGCCTAAATATTCCAGCCTTGAGGAATGATGCTCTCGGTACTATCTTATCGTAATCGCGATATTCCATAGGAGAAACCAGGCATGATTTAAATCAAGCCGACATTTGGTGTATCGCGTATATATATACCTTGCACATAAATAATTATAGGGCGAGGAAATCACCTTGCGCGATTCTCGATGCCAGTAGGGAAGGTAAATATACCCCTAGGATCGTATTTATCCTTCAACTCTTGCAATCGCGGATAATGAGCACCATAATAACGTGCTTGCCCTATGAAGGTATCAGGTGAGATTAATGCGAATGAACCTATTTTTCAGTCTACGTACAGTCCACGAGTCGATCGTCAACATAATTCGGGTATGCACTTCAAGGGAGAAGGTTGAGCAGTTTGGTTTGAGTTCTGAGTAACCAGAAAGTCTCTCACCCGTAATCCCAATCGGCTGGACTATTGTCAACAATGGAATTTACTAAACCTGCGGACAAATATTAGCGAAGATCTCCAAACAAGATGGACCAACATTGAACATACTATCCACGAATGCAAATCCACGATCCGGGTAAGGTGGTACAGAGCCCATTGCAGCGGAGTAGAATTGTATCGTAAACAGCGAGCGTCTGTGGGCGAAAGCAGTCGCATCCGGTCCTACGGCATTAATGGCTGAATTACTGCCCCCGTAGATTTCCATTTGGATGAACCATTGCTGAAGCACAGGGAACTTAGTTTTCGGATGTAATAAAAAATCAAAAATACATACTATATCCGTGGTAAAGGCATCATTGGCTAAGAAGTGAGCAAACCCAGTGCGCGCTTTGAGTGACATAGGAGAAGCTTCCGGAGTCATTAAGGACTTGGCGTAGAAGGTATCGTGAACGTCCGGTATTGTATGTGTATCTAACGAGCCGCCCCCGAGGAATACAACACTTTCAGAGTAATTTCCGGGCGTGATCGTAGTTTTGGGATTGTCTGGCATTTTCTCCAATAAAGGCGCGACTGTGGCGTTAAGCTGATCTGGGGGACCATACCAACCACCTGAGATGTGGAATACGATTTTTCCCTGTTCGGGCCCACGGAATAAATTAATTTCTCCCCCTACCTCACGGGGGATGCCGCTTTCTAAATAGTTTTGGACAACATCGAGCGCTTGGGCCATTCCCTCAACGTCCAAGATCCATTCATACTGAAAAATGATAGCAGAGGCCGGTGCAGGGAAAGTCTTTACTTCGATGGAGGTGACAATTCCGAAAGAGCTTGCTGCTCCCCGTGTAGCCTGTATTAATGTTGAATAATATTGTGTCTCTTAGACAATCTGGACTCACCCAGAATAAGTCGGAATGCTTCTCGTTAGTCGCCGTAACCATCGTTCCATTAGCGAGGACCATATTAACAGTGATAATGGTGTCGAGAGTGAGACCCCACAGCCTGGAGGTAAACCCGAATCCACCGTAAGCTGTAATCCGAAAGTAAGTATTCGAGATCACAGCTGAAAACATACAAGAATCCTTACAGGCGTGACCTCCAATACCAACATATGGACATGTGCCGTGGGGTAAACCCCTTTCGTGTTTTGATAATGCTAAAGCGATATCACCGAGACGATTACCACTCTCAATAAGCGCCGTGTTTTTTACGGAGTTAACTGTGACTCTATTGAAGTTTTGCATATCCAATACAATAACACCATCCTTCCCTCCAAGACCATTCGCGATGTAGCTGTGCTATTTTATCATCTGTTGGAGAGCATATCTAAAGAAAGAGTTTTACTCACACCACCACCACGTGCGACCGCAGTCCAATTTAAGGCGTTACTGAGCTTCAGTATCTCAGAGACGTCTTTAGGGGTATTCGGAAATGCGACGACAGAGGGTTGGTATGTGTAACGTAGATTGACTGTAGCGTGTGAAAGTCGCTTGAGCACAAATCCTAATGGCGTGACATGTGGGCGTACATGGGGTGGTAACAGTAGTGTAGCTTGGGTCACCAGGAAACACTGCGGTAATTCCTGCGTCAGTAAACCTCCCCTTCAGGTCGACCGCAACGGCCACCGTGGAGGACAATGCCAGCAGCCAACAACAATAAAGGCGCAACATCGCCGCACTGAATGGGAGAAGAGTGGACTAGATTGTGATTGGAGCCAACGCTTATATACTAACCTTGAAAGGTAAAGCGATTGCCGATCCGCTAAACGCGGTGCTTTCCGCTCAGGTCCAGCTCTAAGCCAGTCTTCGCTTACCCGCCTCTATGGAGTGCATGGAAAGCTCTCCCGTGCTTGACAACTTGACAAAATTCTGGTCAGGAGGGACTGATAATACGTAGAGGACGACAGCCGGCAATCACGGCAAGACAAAGAACCAAGAGCCAAACCCATTTGGTCCCCCCCTAAGTAATAACTTGTTGAGCTCTTTGACAAGAGCTTGTGAGGACTTATCGAGCATTATGATGATGAAAATGAGGGTTGTGACGTGCCAAATAGAAAACACCTTTGGGTGGTCATTCGAAATAACTAAACCTATTCCGAGTAAGACCACCCACCACTCTCAATCAGAGTGCAAGTTAGAAGAACTCCACAAGATTCACTTGCCCAAACAATCTCAGGTTCAATGCAGGCGAGCCACAGGTATCAGGGGGTTTGAATAGCTAGGATGAAGAGAGTTGGTCCAATTATTTGGCAGCAAAAATGAACGATTGTTTGGAGTCAAGTCTGGTCAAGTCCACGGTTATTTGTGCGTGTGTGCCAATTGATCTAGTATAGGCGATGGCTGTCAGGAGCCATGTGCTATGTATTACACCCTTACGTTGATAAGGGGGAAGGGAAGGGCGTCTGAATTTGACCATGGGTATCCTATTATTGTAGACGCCCTAGACAATAAAGTAATTCGCAGGAATGTAATGTTCATATAAATAGATATCACGTTTTGGCTAATTTTGGCCCATGGGTTGACGATGTGAAAATTTCTAGTCTTTTATTAAGGAATGTGCTTGTTTTTTTTTGACATGCTTCCTTTGCCACCGGAGCCGCACAGATATAGCGTGGATAGCGAGGTATCATTTTGGAACACCTCCTATTTCAACGAAGTTCCTCTAAGAATGATGAACGAAACGTACCCCAAACGAAAACTTAGAGAAAAGATTTTTATGAGTGATTATGTTAATATAAGGTTAGGGTGGTATACAAGGTATAGAAAATGATATAATACAGTATGCTTGCCATAAGTCCCGCTTCATTTCCCGAACGACCATCACGTATCGCATCACAAATTTTTCACCTTTAGTCATAGGTCATAAGTAGCTATGTGCCTCATAATCATTAAGGAGGCAAGCATCTCTGCAAAAAAGGAAAATCTTAGCGAGAGTTATTCCGGATGAGGTACAGCATACCAGGGGCCAGATGACCATATTGCTGTTCAACGGTAAGCATACATCCTGAGGAATTTATATAGTCCGGTTCGCCAGGCGTTTTAAGGTTGTAGTAAGCGATCAGATAACCGCGCGAGTTTGTGCACTTATGGTGAGAGTTAGTTCTCGTCTCTATGCTACAATATGAAAAACGTACGGTCCATTCTTGATCATCCTTTACACGCCATGCCCATCGGTACTCTTGATTATCTGATGCGATGAACTTTCGAGCCTTGGAACTGCAGAGATATACCAAAATTCGACACGCCAACGAATTTTAATTAACTAAGACACACCTTCCCAGAGGAGACATTTTGGTTAGGTATTTCTTCATTTCCATCGAGGACTCGACGCCAAAAATAATCGTGCCGAGCTTGTTATTTGGGCCAAATTCAAGGGTTAACAGGGGCCTCGACACTCCGTAGCCGTTTGTTGTATCATAAATCATATATGCCGTGTGCGTTGTTTCACGAGCGGAGCATCGGTAACTGAGACGCATTCGATCATTCAGATCGACGAACTCAGAGCCATTCAGGCTCCCACTTTTGTCCTCGAGAAAGTAGGACATTGGGTAATTCGTCATTGAGTCCGACAGTGTGAAAAAATAAGAGTAGGATAGACCTTGGAGTTGGTGTAGGAATTAGTCGAAAGAATGAGTCTTTGCGACAGACAGGAAGGCTCATTTTAACGATTTCGACACCCCACGAATTTCCAAACGGAGAAGGAGTCGATGACGAGGGAGATGATAACTATAAATCGGCGATCTGTCTTTATGGTTTGCATGCGCATCAGATACACGTTCAATATGACCACCTGAAACGTTTGAAACATGGTGAATTCAGAGTATTTTAGGTATTATCTGAGTGTAAAAATTCGGAAAGATGCGTCGGCACCCCCTCGGCATTCTCCTAAAATTCTGTCACTTTAAGATGGGAGGTGGCGGAGAGATGGGATTATCTGGGATTACTCGTGGCATCGGGGAGGATGCCAAGTCTTTTTTTTATCTCTGCTAGAAATATCGTCACCAGGACACCGGTGTATAAAATATTGGTTGAATTTCGACGAGCGCTTCGCCAAGAATCATTGCCATGCGGATCATAGGAAATTCGGGTTTTAGTTTCACCGAAAAAATGAGCCAGACATCCCCGGTGGATAAGAGAATCGAAAAATTAGAGAGATTCTCCTAATGAAGAGACAGGTTGAACATAAATTGAATCGCGTGTTTCCACGACCATAACACACGCCACGGCCACAGTAGTAAATATTATGGTTATGATGCAGTGAGCCACGCCCCAAAACCCTTTTTAATCGGCAGCCTACTGCGGATCTCGAAGGTTTATTTTGGGTTGAATTGTGGGTCCTCGGGACAACTTTTACTTCGATCACTACACGCGATGCCCTATTGGAAACTTGAGGATATAGCGCGACGAGAGGGTAACACCAGGGATCTGGTTAGAGTTATCTATACAGAAGTATTCATATCAATAGCGAGACGGTAATTGGTTTGAACAGAAGCTGAATAGGTGGTCTAGGGTAACGAACGGCGGTGGGGAAGGTCATCAATGATCATCCCGTAATGGCTCTCTGGCTGATCGAGGAGGTTTTCGGAATGGGCTGAAGTATTAGCCACTGACCTAACGACCTTGTAGCCAGACACCAATTCATGGTTAATGGTCGCAATGTAGATATATCAGATCATCGACTTACTTGAAGACAAAGGCGATTGAGTCTCCAGAGTCCATGTGGCACCGTGTTCACCAGTATTCGACGAGAAATAGGCCATCTGCATTTAATTATATCCCAGTACTTTTACTGAATACACCCCTTTTGACATGTCCTTGATGTGTGGGATGAAAAACTAACGTTCGGGATCGGGAGGACCACGAATAGTCCCTGTGACGACTCACGAGTAGAGAGGTTCGGTTATGTTACTTATGTAACGTAACAAGGACGTAAGTTGAATTCAAAGTCCGCCTAAAATGAACCACAACATCCCGCCCGACAGAATATTTGAGGTTATCTGAGTGCTGTAAGTCGTGAATCATATTCTAGTTATTTCCGGCATCTTACTGCTACATACATGCAGAAATTTCAAAACTTAGGTTCTTGATTCAAACACAGGTTGGTCCAAAAAAAATCAGTGGTAGAACCTTGTTTTTCGATGTGAAATCCGGCAACAAATCGCGCTATTGACTACATGTCAACTTTCTCCTCCGTGCAATCCGTTTGCGATGTCAATGTTCCTCGAAAAACCGTGCAATTCGTCGATGCTTCTGAAACATGGATTGCAACGCGTTGTTCGCGGGAGTCATCAACAATTCTTCATATCCAAAGCTGCTCCTTTGGGAATAGTGTACGAGGCAATTTTTTCTAATTTTGTTGTGAATTTGATGTTATTTACATCCTTCAATACGTATTAGGCACTGTATCACGACTCCACGGCTCGTGTCATGTCCTCCTAAACGGAGTTCTTTTATATCAGGAATCGGGTTATACGGCGGACATAGTTCGATTTCGCATCCTATGTAATTTCGATTACGACGGCTCGTTTCGTGGTAAGGGCTGGCTACCATCTTCACCTGTCCTATCTTGAAGTAGTTTCCGTTGGGCCCTTGGAGCAAACGAAATTCACGGCATCTGACATCTGCACATGCTGTTCTACAACGATGTCGGAAAAATCAGAATTACAATATTTGTTTAAATATGTGCATGTCAGTGCAAATAAGCCCATCAGCTTTTCGGCCGAGTTACAAGGCTCAGGAATCAGCTAAGTTAAGTTACATAAGTCACAACGATGATACGAGTAATTTTCACCCATAATCTTGACCATGGTTCCCAGGAGTGGCCATTACATATGTCTAAAATTACCACTGACCATCGCTGACGGGGATGATCACTGCTGGTAACAGTAGTCAGGTCTTCATGTACTGGCATAGATAACCACATCTGATGACGTTTATCACTGCTTACAACCACGGCAGCAACTTTCGCACACTTACAAGGATAATTATCCCTGCTGGCACCAATATGGTTGATAAGCACTGATAATCTTGGTCATAGCTTTTATGATGTCATAATCGCAATCACTACTGGCCAGTGTTGAGAGAGCTGATTTATCCTCAGTTCCCATAAGTGGGTTGAAGAGTTTTGTGATTGCTTTTGAGAGTAACCATAGCATGCACGCATTGCCACCCCTTGTGGTGGTGATTACTATTTTTATCTTCTGCAGGTAAATATCACTGGCAATATGGAAGAATACGCACTTCCGATACAGTTGTCCAGTAGTTTTGATGCTGTCAACTAATGATAGGTGTCGATTACTTTGGGATGTTCCTGGTCACTGCCAGCATAGCATTTTATGCCATGATCGTCCAGGCTGATTGGAATCGCGCAAATTGTAGCCAAAATGATCGTATTGATATACATTACATTACAATATGCATAGGAGATTAAGTAGCTTATGACTTTGTATGAACTTTGGTAAGTAACTGGTTCAATTTACGCTGAGTGGTAGTGTTGTTTTCCTTGACTTCATTCGCCAGTCCTGCAATGTCCTCCTTAATACCAATAATCTCATATCGCACCGAGTCCACATCACTATTGTTATTGGATGCGATGCGCCGCCTTTTCAGTGGTTTCTTGTTAAGGTCTTCACGAGATGGCGATATATTTTTACGAATGGCTGAGCACTGAGATCCATTAGCTTTAAAGAGCATCATCTATGATTTTACGACTTACTGGTGCTGCTGCCTGCATCGTGTTAAGAACACTCGTCCCTCCAAACTTTTTCTCCAGCTGTTGTTGCCCTCATCAATGAGTAAACAACTATTATATTTACTATTTACTGATTGAGAAAATCGACGCACCGGTTTATTGGTTGCCTTTGGGCGATAGTACCGAGAGGGGGCAGTTGTGGAGGAAACTGGAGAAGGTGTTTTTCCGATTCTAATGGGTGGGAAATCGGAAGATTCAGCTTCTGATTCAGTGCGAGAATTGGAATCTAAAGTAGAAGGGGACTGATGAGTTGCATATTCTGATAGGAGGGAAATCATAAAACCGAGCTCGGGGGTCTTGTTACGGTTTCGAGAAGTTTGCGATGCTGCTCGAGAAGTTTTGCAGAAGAGTGGGATAGGGCGTTTGAGGGGGCGATCCATTTTGGTGGTGGGTTCCAGCCATCCTGGCTGCTTATATGCTCAACAGACAGCTCCGCACAGGGTTGGGATTGGGGCCTTGCGGAGCCACTGCGTCACTAGGAAATCAAGCAATCCATATATTATCACGCAAAAACTTGGCAATCACATGACCATTCCCATCTCGCTCCCTTGTCGCACCAATAAAATAGGTTTGTGCCTATGTAGATTCTAACTACGCTTTGATTAGTTTTAGACAAGTATCAGGTATTCATTAGTACATTGCATTGATAATTTATTCTTCATAACAACTTGTTTATGCGCAAAAACATGTCACTATCAATTGTGTCTATAAGGTAATGCGATCTCCCAGTGGACTCAAAAACAGGACAAAGGAGAGCTCCTCGAATAATATAGTCCATTAGAACAAATGAGGAGTCCTTGGCTTCTGTATAGATCTGACAATTCTCCCACATTGTATTCGGTTTCCATTTGGTTTTAGAGAATTCATGAATCATTGCAATATCAACCACCTTTCCAGAAGGTAATTGACACCGCAATAATGAGCGAAGTCGAGCAACTGTAACTCCAGGACTATCCTTATTAATAAGCACACAGTCATATCGCTGGGACTGGTGAAAATTAGGATTGCAGCGCATAATGTCGCGAGCTTCTGTCCAGTCCTCTTTGGATTGATATACAAGGTTGACGCATTTAAATGATTGAATCTGCTAAACATGAATAAAATTTCTCCAGAATAAAAAGCATGTAATTACATACATAGACCATATCCGCGCTGTATGGGACTTCCTCAGGAAAGCAATGTAGAAGAAAAGATCTTAGGCGGTTGGTAAAAGAATGGTAATCACGATCACTCGTTGGTGCAAACATCTCTTCAAGGCAGCGAGCACTCAATCGAGATCCATTAGGGGAGCCAAAAGTCCAATGCTGTCCAGGACTGCCCTTTTGGACTTCTGGATCATCCTCAGTATCGCTTTGGGCTTGCATGTTGCAGGCTTTTTTGTTACTATCAATAGCCATGCGAATCTGGGCAATCGCTTCATGAACTTCATCGATTTGGGCCATCTGGATCCACAAAGCATAATGAATAAAAATCAAGTAACAAGACAAGCATCAAGCACGGCACCTGTTTCTCTGGTTCCTTCCCATTTGTCTGGTTGTATGCTTGGGCTGCCTCCTGCTGAAATCCCTCCCCTGGCCGAGTAGATGTGTTATCAGTAGTCCCTTTTTGGCATATATCTGCGACAATATGGGACACCCAGTGTTGCTTAAAAAAGTCAAAACTTTTGTTGTAATCCCTTGATACTTTCTAACACCTAGAGATAAGTAATTGAAAAGTAAACAAAGACTCTGGAGGATCGGCATACCAAACAATATTTTTGGTAGATCTTGATTAGATCTTCTAGATGTTTGAGGCGTCGATCGATCTGTCATGCATCGCAGTCCAATCATTATACGATATGATTGATACACTCGAACACAGTGTATCAATGATGAATTTTTGGGGAGAAGCTGTACAATGCATGGAAGTATGCACTGAGAATTGAATGGGTTGTGAGATCGTAATCCTACCCCCGAATAAACTGCAACCTGCCTTTAAAATGTCATAGAAACTCTGACCATCTGTGTACTGAATTGTCGATACATGATTGAAGTGCTTCAAATTCTTCCAGCGAGGAAATTTGCGCATACTAGATAAAATCTTAGTTTCGAGCATCAAAAAGTCGGTTTAGCACAATACAAAGGCATACTTTGAGGTCAATTCTCCTAATTGCTTGTTTTTCTTTAGAACCTTGAGAATAAGCTCCCAAAGATGCTTCCCCCACTTTCCTAGGTCATCGGAATGTAATGTATCATATGAACATGCTGCATAAGGGTCTGAGAACCGAAAGTCCCATAGAAAGTGCTAGATAATCTATTGAGTTACTATAAAAGGCATTTGATGGTCGCTTACTTTGATGTTGTGTAATCCATGGCTTTGAAGGATTTCTTCCTTAGCAGTTTTTGAGGTCGCAGTTGAAGCATACTCAATAACAGAGCACATGGACTCAGATGTTCGAGTCTCAAATGATTTAGTAATGCAATGAAGTTCTGATTTTGGCACTAGACACTTTGGACAAGGGTAATTGGCAGTTGCAGCTCGACATGCACAGAAATAGGAAGCTTCTTCGCCATCCTGCGACTCAATAAGGATCCCAGGATAGAGAATCCGCTTTTTGCCATCATTACAAAGGTGGGCTTCTCCAACTTGTGATCGATGTTTCAGAGATGCAAAGATGCGATTGAGAATTTTTTGGTATACTTCTCGCTTGAACTGGGCAAATTCTAAAGTTTCCGGTGCTGAACGACTACTTGGATCTGTTGGATCTTCAATCTTTTCATAATAGTAAGTTGCGACCATGATTTTAGCATTTTTTGGACAACTTACAATCGGCATGTAGCCTAATAGGATTCCACCTCCATTCCCTGATGCATTTCGAATGTTTCTTGGAAGCCAGGCTGCTCGTAAAACCATTGGATATTTTTTAACTCGTCGTGTAACTAGCCCTTTGTCGAGCCAAAAGTGGAGTGGGAGATAGCTGTGAGGATATGGCCCATTATCGGGGAGTGAAGACTCATTGGCACATTAGCTCCAATATTTTTGATTTTCACAATTAGAATCGTTACTTACATCAACTTTCCACCAAGTGTCAGCAGTATTTGGTTCATCAATAATGCGATCCTCAAAATTCCTTGAGCGATCACAATAGATCTTGCGAACAGAGTTCCAGCAACTGAACATTGCGAGAGACTCATCCTGGATCAAATTAAGGATATACTCCCAAGGATCACGATACTGAAACTTGAATTCCTGATACTTCCCATGATAGATTGCTGAAACCTTTTCCTGCTTGAACTGGAAAACAACTTGTAAGCATGCAAAAATATACCTGGATATAAACGATCTTGCCTGTACTACATATTCTCGAGCCTTGTTGAGTGTTTTCTGCATTTCCTTGTAGGTGTGGATCGTGAGATGGGTTCCACCAATTGACCATTCTTTGCTAAATCCAGCCAACTGCCGATCAACAAGATCTTTTGAGAGTAAGCCTTTGACAGCTGTTTCTGTGTATTCAAAATCAGCAAGGGTTCGGAATGGTGCCCAGGGCCGTTTTATGGGAGTTGGAATAGATACTGGTTGCTGAGAAGAAGGCGATGCACTCTCTGATGCAAGGGGTATAATTGTTGCAGTAGAATCAATGCTATGAGGGTGTGGAATAATTTTGATGTAGACATCGGGTAAGTAGGGCCCAAAAATCTTGTCGGTCAAGCACATCGATGAAATCGCAGCTAGGCAAGGGTTATAATGTAGAACAATAGATGAAATCAACTAATCCTCACATTCAGGAGCTGTGTCCACTGCCATTGCATTCACCACATTCGGTTGACTATTCTCGTCATCCAAAATCAAAGCTTGGCCATAAGAGGTAGGCTTTATATTCTGCATTAAAAAAATTAGGATATTGAATGTATTCGGAAAACTTGAAAGGAATTACTTCAATAATCGATTTGCCTACGCCCAGTTTACCAGAATGTATTTCAGGCTCCTGCCAAGTCGCTACCTCCTTTGGGAGGTGAAGGTTTATATGGCCTTTTTGCGCTTCACTTCTTAACTTACAAGCAGCCAGATGCTTGTTAAAGCCCCGCTTGTCGCGATTTATCTTGCAATAGGGACAGTACTGGTATGTATTGGAAAACTGGTGCTTGAGCGATTTTTGTTGTCCTTCTGCTCGCGATGGGCGCGGCATGGTGTTGGTACTAAGTCTGACCAATTAGTGCACATTGATGCGTGCATACCCCAAAGTGGCAACTGCCTAGCAAGTTATGGTATGTCGTCATATAGTGGGGCACTTGTCCTATAAATACCAAAATGATTATGCAGGACGCATTTACATTCACACAACCTACAATTACTCTTTTTAGTCTGAAATGTCCTCTTCCTCTCAGGATACTCAACAAGATTCACAGCCTCAATCATACTCTCCTCCAATTCTGCTCAGTGTTACCACTACTCCGACAAAACTAATTGCAGTGCGTGTTTTTGGAGTTCAGCGACCATTTTGATTGTATCACCATTGCAGGCTGCTCGTCAATTCCAACTTGATAAGAGTCAAGTCCAGTATGAGAATCAAATTCTGCGACGAAAACTTGCAGATATTCTTAATCAGAATGACGATAGCACCAACGATGAAGGCCCAGCCTCCAAAAGGCACCGAAAGAATTATCCTGACCACTCTGATGATAATGAAACAAGTGACGAAGATCTGGTTGTTGGTGCAGGCCGCAAATTTGTTATTCTTTACTCCCCTTGGCTTCAACTGGGAGAGAAGGTTTTCTCCGTCAAGTATGATCCAGAATGGGATGAACAAGAGCGCTTCGAGAACAATGATAACAAAATTCAGGGACAACTTCGCGAGGTGATAGAGGCACTAGGAGTGCAGCCAACTCAAGATATCTCTTCTGAAGCCTGGATTGCAAAGGCAGTGAGTCGGTCACCACCTACCAGTATTTGAAAAGTCTTATTAATTAAACACAATGATTTAGTTTCTAAAGGGGATGAAGGGACAGCGATCAAATACAGCAACTCGCCTTCGCCGCAGCTGCGCAGCACTTTTTGGTGCATCCGAATCAGATATGCTTCGTGCTGAGACACGAAAGGATAAATTTCGTGGGTGCATTGGGTGGATTGATAATGGGTTCGGCTCTGGATCGTATTCAAGTATTGAGGCTGCAATTCTCTATAAGGACTATTCAGGTAGTTCTGATATCAAAACTATCTTTTTAAACCCAGTCCTCATGTGGGTGAGTCGCATTCTGGTTGTTTCAAACTCTTTGAGTAATATATTGACTTTTCAATGGTTCCTTAGGTTTTTGTTGCAATTATTCGGGGCCCAACTGCAGCGAAGGAAATGATGAATGGGATTTCAGGAAACCCAAAGACAGATACTATGGCTCAGCGGCATGGAATCCGAAATATTACACCAGGAGCTATAGCAGGGGCTGCAGTGATGGTATACTACCTTTTTGCTATCTCTTTTGGTTTTTCATAAGGCATAACCCCAGACTCGGTGGACACTTTCATCGGATGAACATTTGCAAAGCACTGGTGCAAATACTGGCATCAACTACATGAAAAATTACGAGGAATACCTTGAGATTCTCATTACTGGGCTACAGAGAAAGAAGAAAAGTGTTCTCAATATTTTTCGAGAATGGGACAAGCATGTTTTCCCCCATTCAGATTCAAGCCTAGTGGGGGGAACCTGTCGTGCTGAAAGTCCCAAGTTCAGAGGGATGATGAACATGCTGGAAGATGACGAGTCAGAGGGGCCAAATTTTACTCAGTAGTTGCTTTTATTTTGGAATTATAAACCAAGTAGCATTAATATGAAACAATACAAAGAATTAGTTGCCATTGAAGTCGGTACTCATTATATTCAATGTGGGAGAGGCAGGGGGCGCGGGGAGGGTTTGATTAGCAAACGCCAAGCATAAAGCTCGTCGTTATACAAGGAGAGGGCGCCATTGGACAGGTAGAGGTTGGGGAAGGGCGAGGAGGGAGGCTGGGGAGTGGAGGGGGGGGCTAGGACACCGCCGTTGAACGGGTGGGGGCCGGGACAGCGAGGAGGGAGGCAGGGGAGCGCGGAGAGGGTCTGGCCAACAAACGACGAGCTTCAAACTTGTCGTTATACACAGGGAGGGCGTCATTGAACAAGTAGTGGCTGGGGAAGGGCGAGGAGGGAGGCAGGAGAGTAGAAGGGGGGGCTTGGACGCCGGCGTTGGACGGGTGGGGGCCGGGATAGCGAGGAGGGAGACGGGGGAGCGTGGAGAGGGTCCAGCCAACAAACGACGAGCATAAAGCTCGTTGTTATGCACGGAGAGAGTGCCGTTGGACGAGTGGGGGCCGGGAAAGGGAGGAGGGAAGCAGGGGAGGGTTCGGCCAGCAAATGGCGAGCTGCAAGCTCGTCGTTATGCGCAGAGAGGGCGCCGCTGAGCGAGTAGAGGCTGGGGCAGGGCGGGGAGGGAGGCAGGGGAGTGGAAGGGGGGCTTGGACGCTGGCGTTGAACAGGTGGGGGCCGGGATAGCGAGGAGGGAGACGAGGGTCCGGCCAGCAAACGACGAGCTTAAAGCTCGTCGTTATACCCGGGGAGGGCGTCGTCGAATGGGTAGAGGCTGGAGAAGGACGAGGAGGTAGGCAGGGGAGTGGAGGGGCTCGAACGCCGTCGTTGGACGGGTGGGGGCTGGGATAGCGAGGAGGGAGACGGGGGAGGGTCCGGCCAGCAAACGACGAGCTTCACACTCGTCGGTATATGAAGGGAGGGCGTTGTTGGATGGGTGGGGGCCGGGAAAGCGAGGAGGGAAGCAGGGGAGGGTTCGGCCAGCAAACGGCGAGCTGCAAGCTCGTCGTTATACCAGGGGAGGGCGTCGTCGAACGGGTAGAGGCTGAAGAAGGACGAGGAGGTAGGCAGGGGAGTGGAGGGGCTCGGACGCCGTCGTTGGACGGGTGGGGGCCGGGATAGCGAGGAGGGAGACGGGGGAGGGTCCGGCCAGCAAACGACGAGCTGCAAGCTCGTCGTTATGCGCAGAGAGGGCGTCGTCGAACGGGTAGAGGCTGGAGAAGGACGAGGAGGTAGGCAGGGGAGTGGAGGGGGGGCTCGGACGCCGTCGTTGAACAGGTGGGGGCCGGGATAGCGAGGAGGGAGGCAGGTGAGCGCGGAGAGGGTTCAGCCAACAAACGACGAGCTTAAAGCTCGTTGTTATGCGCAGGGAGGGCGCCGTTGAACGGGTAGAGGCTGGGGCAGGGCGGGGAGGCAGGCAGGGGAGAGGGGGGCTCGGACGCCGTCGTTGGACGGGTGGGGGCTGGGTCAACGAGGAGGGAGGCAGGGGAGCACGGAGAGGGCTCGGCCAACAAACGACGAACATAAAGCTCGTCGTTATGCGCAGGGAGGGCGTCGTTGGACGGGTGGGGGCCGGGAAAGCGAGGAGGAAGGCAAGGGAGCGCGGAGAAGGTCCGGCCAACAAACGACGAGCATAAAGCTCGTCATTATACGCAGTGATCGGGTAGAGGCTGGGGCAGGGCGAGGAGGAAGACAGGGGAGTAGGGGGAGGCTCGGACGCCGCTATTGAGCGAGTGGTGGCTAAGACAGGCGCAACGGGAAGACAGGCGAGCGCGTAGGGTGTACGGGCAGCCAACGACGAGCAGCGGTGCGGGTTGTGGAACGCGTAGAAGGCGTTGTTGGGCAGCAGAGGGTTCTCGTCCGCATCCTGCAAGAGATCCTATCAGCTCAACTAATGCATGAACTAAAATAATTGCTCACCCCATCGATTCCAAAACACCTATATCCCAATTGTCCAAACCATACTCGCAATGAATGATCTCTATTTCTCCCTGTAATGGTACAATAGCAAGGCACCGCACTGTACGCGTGCGACCACCAAATACATGCGCGCGACGACCCGTCGAAAGATCCCAGATTCAGATGGTGCGATATGTCGCGAGGCCGCAGCAGAGAAAGGAGGTGACAAAAGAGTAGGGGAGCGAAGGGGGGTCTGGTGGCACCTAGTAGAGGCTAAAACCTTAAGTTAGTGCGTAGGTTGCAGGCAATAGAATGTAACATACCAACCCAGTTCCCAAAACTCCAAAAAAACATGGAAAATTCTCTTCATTGAAAGTTTCAGCTCAGTGAGAAACAGATACCCTTGGTAGAGGGAAAGATAGCAACTAGCAGAACAGGGAGCAACAAGGTTGCAGACCAGAATTCCGAGCCAAAAAGCAAGTGCACAGCCGGCTCTTGCAGGAGCGCACCCGACCTGTCGAGACTAGGCCCAGCAAAAATCGCATCCCTACACAAGAGCCTTTGCCCAGAGTCACAAGCCTAATGGGCAAGGTGGTCTGCAAAGTCAAGTATGGTGGTGGTGTTTTGAAATTTACACAAGGGACACGCGCTTGCCTTAAATCCCGCATAGCCCTGGAAACGTGGGAACCTCCCACAAACAGTCCTATCTCGCATTCAACCACTAATCATGCCACTTCGGGGGTCCAGGGGAGCCAGCCTAGCTGTTATCACTATATTCCAGGGTCTAGAAAACTCTCCAGACCTCCTAGATCTCCTTTCATCAACTTCAATTGCTGAGATTAGGCAATTATTCACTGCAACTATATGCACACAATTCAATCAGCAATTTCTAGAGTCAATTGTTGACTTGAAATCACTCTCCTTGGAAGATATTTTTTCTACATTCTCTGGCTGGTGGGATTCTCTTGATCAAAGTTTGAAAAATTCACTACCAAATACCCAAGCTGCATTTGCCACCAAAATATCACTTAGAAAAACCATGCGGCGCGCAAAACAAACCCTTTTACACCAAATTGGGCTTGACTGGACCCCAGCCGATCGAGAAACCTATCTAAAAAATATTCCTAGTATATCTGCCGACAAACTAGATTGCCCAAACCCTCCCAAAGGTGTATGGGTTGTTGAAAACACTCAAATTCTTTCGCTATGGAAGGATTTTCTGGAGAATGGAAAGCAGCCAGACAAGCGCTTGCGCCGGAAACCTTTGGTTATGGTCAATTATAAGGCTGATTTCATTAATATTCCCAAGGATCAGAGCAGACTGGTCTTTGATCAAAAACAGGGTCATCTTGTTCTTGGAGTTTTCAGGGAATTTATTAGACATCCAGGCCTCCTTCAGCACATAAATGGAGTCATTCTACGAGCAGTGGATGCCCGCCGAAGTATCAGAGTGAGTAGTCTATTATATCTAATTTAGTAGACTTGGTTAATAATTAAATAGTTGGAGGATTCTGGAAAGCTTGTGCAAATCGGATTCTCAGCTGGATCTCGCAGCCGGCCAAGCTTCCATTGGGTCAAGAACATTTTAAGCAGGCGGCATTCACAGGATGAACTTGACACTCTCAATCGAGAGTCAGCCCATGTCTTTTCTCTGGTGTGGATGCTTTTTGGAAAAAAGCTACCCTCATCTGCCATTGAAAGCATCACACACTGGCACAACAAGATTGGTATTCCTCCCATGAACAGGGATTTCCTGCAAAGCAAGGGTTTCACTGGTACCATTCCTCATATTCCAATTGACATAGATGGGGATATATTTGAGATTACCAATCCAGCAAATGCACCAACAACTGGTGTGATGGCTGCTAATTATGCAAGGTAATTCCAACCTGCAGATTCATTTTTGTGACTAACTTATTCATTTGCAGGATTATACACAAGGAATCATCACCACATGAATATGCAATTTCCTTAACTGTAAATCGCTCATACGAGTCTGACCAAGGTGGTCAATTTTATCTTGCCGACTATGGAATCCGGGTTGAAAATGATTCTAATACTGTAATTATTTGGAGGCCAACAAACCTACATGGAACTAGTCTCCCACAGCTCCCCCCTGAAAGCACTACTATCCTGTCAGAATCTAATCAGACAGGTCTGGCAATTGTATCATCCCCCCGCCTAGAATCAATTTGGGGAGATTACAAAAGGGGCATGATGACTTATGATAAGGCTCAAAGAGAATTGTACTCTGCTGGACATTCTGATAGTGAAGAAATACTAGAATCATAATTTTGTAATCCAAATTTCAGCAGAATATTTTAGATACTGTAGAAATCATTTATACTTGATCCACCCATATATAAGAATATTAGGACTTGAGGATATTGGTATAAATTCATAATGAGGTGAAATTCACCTTTGCTGAACCAAATAATTTTGATAACCCACATCGGGGATAATATTATCTCATTCTACTGAAATGAGAGATGAGCCAGAGACGAATTATCAGTACTTGTCATACTTGCCAAAGATTAGCAAAAGGTGATAGACATCGATAACTTGTGATGTGTTTGGCTGGAAAGTAAATCAGCACTTCTAGAGATTAATGCAGGATTGTAGAGCTTGATCATTACTTGATATTCTTACCAGTGGAGAGATATCAGGACTTTTAAGATGTATATGTGAATTTGATATGATTACTCGAATAGATATTCTGCTGATATGCTGAACTGCAAAACCTGATCAACCCATATAATCCCATCACCCCGGCAACCCTGCCGCAACCTGCCACAACCTGCCGCAACCGCTGATATGCTACTTTGGATTTTTCCGACAGAGCGAACCGGTAATTATCTAATTAGCCATTATTCAGTCGATTCTGATCTTTCTCAGGTCTGCATGGATATCTCCACGGTCCCGCGTGGCCTCACCCAATATGCTACTCGTTCCCGAAGACCTAGAGGATTGTAAAGTGGTTTGAACATATTAGCCGTCTAAACTTCAAGAAAAAAAATTTCTCCACCGATTTGCCACATCATGATCATACAGCCCCTACATCAATTGGTCCAAATCTAGGGAGGACAACCACCCCATGTTGGACGAACTTCTGGGCTGCTATGAACTCCTACGCTTTGTCAAACCTGCTCGTGGACCGAATTGGGCCCAATCACCGCAAAGCCCCCTGGTCTGTTCGGGCCCCCGGAGTCCATACACCCATGACTATGTGCGCTTATTTATTTACTTTATTTCTTGGCCCTTTTTCCGTACATCGTGTTTATTTTTTTTGTCAAACCTTTAACCATTCTGAGATTCGTGTTGTTTTGGAAACGATGTCTTATATTGCTCTCCTTAATATCGGTTAATTTCCTGTTTTTCCCTGACCGATTAGTAGCTATTTTCTTCGAATACCACTCTACCTTATGCTAGTCCAGGTGATTGGGAAACTTTATTTGTAAAATGCGCAGTTCGGAAGGAAGACGTTACTGACTCATTATAGAGTAGAAGCAATTGGAGTTTGGGCAGATATCACATTTGCCGAACGGGGTTGGGCTCAAGCGTCGATCACTTCTCCCGCTCTACTATCCTCGTTATCCCTCATTCAGCCAAATCACGCCTCAGCGAGGTACCTCGACCCTTAACACTCCAACCATATGTGTCAGCCGATCATGAAAACTTTGTAATGGTCTTTTACAGGTATCGACTGAAGTAAATTCACTGGCACCATCGTTGGCAGGAATGTTTATATTCCTTATTCCCACCCTCACAAACCGTCCATTGATGGACAATGGCACCATGGTAGTTCCCTCCCACAACCCCCTTGGATCTACCTCTACCCCTCTTCTTTTGAGGTTCTCTCGTCGAAGCGCCAGTAAATGTGACCATCAGCTCGGCAAAGAAACTTCTTTTTGACGACATTAAGCTGGCTCGCTGTGGCTGCACCATCCCAACGTTGGTGATTGATTTTTCCTTGTCGACTAACCGTCGCCCACCTTTTCCCCCTAGCCAGCTACCATTCTTTGCCTAGTTGCAACCTCCTGTTAAGGATTTTCCATTGTGCCGGTATGGGTGGAGATATTGGTGTTGTTGATGGGTTCATCACGCTATTCGTGCGTCTCCGTTCCGGATCCCCCTTCCAGAGAAGTAGTCCTGACATCAACGAGGCACAGTATGACCTTCCCATTCCAGACGCCTTCTGTGAAACTCCATTCGCGAAAAGGAAAAGGCTGGTGGCGTCTGGCTCTGTCAACATCCGTAAACTCAACCACTAGGTTCACCTTTCCCTATCACAGACGTCCCTAATTGTCTGGGAGAAATCCGGATTTTTATCGCCTTGTCGATCTTGTACGACCCGCCCACAACTCACCCCCCGTCCTATCACAACAATCAGCCCACGCCGCAATTTCCTCATTTCCCAACCTTAATTTCCTGGTGTGAATGATGTACCGCACTTGGACCGTGGCTTCGCCTGACGCTTCCCAGTGGTAGGGGCCCTCTTTACCTGGAAAGGTCTCATTGGATAAATGATCGTTTGCTGTTCATCTGAGGAGACGGTCGGTCCAAAAATGTTTCACCCTTTTACCTCTCCGCTTAACCTTCTTCGACCTTAGAGAGATCGATCGCCATTCTTGAAACGCCCACACCTCGAAGTCTTTCCCTACGGCGGCTCGGACAACCACTGCGTCGATTCATTCCCGTAGCCATAACTGCTCCTTCAAAAATGATATAGGGTCTCTTCTCCGGGACTTCTCACACGCAGCGTCCGCCTCGCCACCGTCGTTATGCTCGTTCGCCGTACTCGTGACGTGTCACCATTCGACACTCCTTTGCATCAATCATCTCCGTCGCGCATGAATTCTCCTATCATTCATATATGAGCCCCCTAATTTTTCTGAAATTGGGAGTGTGCTGCTGAGTGACCATCTTCTGACATGACCATGCGTCGAAGTTAATTTTTCTTGACGTTAGCGATTGCAGAGAAACAACAATTATATTACCCGGACCGAAAAAAAAAAGATGCTTCAGGAGAAGAATCTATCATTACGAAAACCGGGCGTCTATTTCCATTACCTCTTCAGTCACGCCACTCGTCTAGCCATGTGTCTTCGTCATATCGAATGAGTCCTGTTCCCAAACCACGAGATATGGTGTTAAGGAATGCTGTCAAATGGTTTTTTTTCGGGGAGTTTTGATCTCCGAAGCACGTATCTATCTAGAGCACGTTATATTGAACTGGAACACATCAAGGCACTTCTTCACCTTCTTAATAGAGGCCCCCCGCCTCACCTCGACCACTCCTATCACAAAATTTTCAAAAGGTCAGATATCTTCGCTCGACCGCATCCGGGAGGTGTATCCATAGGTGATTTAAGATCTCCGGAGCTTAAGGAGAAGCGTGAGAGGAGAGCGGCGTATGGCCGCGTTTTTCGTGCGAGGTATGTTGATGAAATGCCCAGCCATCCAAAGGTGTTAGAATTGATTTGGGTTTTGTCCCCGTTTCAGGACCAGGCGCAGGTAGCGTTCGTGTCCGTTGCTGTGGCCACGGTGTGGTGAATACCATATCTACACTGGTTCGACAGTGCCCAAGTGTGATAGAGGGAAAATAAATGGAAGATCTGGATTCAATACCTTGTTTCGTTTTTGGAATAAGATGAATGCGGAACCCGTACCGATACCGTCGGCCGTTGTACTTGAAGCTTCACAGGGGCTGGAGAGCATCCCGGGGTGAAGGAAGGAACATGGAAGGACATTCGGGTAATACTTCAAGTAATACGGCTCACCACGACTTGGCCCGGATCCAAGTTTACCGAACCGGAACAGTGTCCAACAACCAGTGACAAGTCGAACGTCCGTGGCGAAGTGGTAGGATCATACAGAGAGCCAAGATACGCCATACATCATCGTCGCCCGTGGTGGACGTAGCCGGAAACCACGGACCGTGAAGGCCACCCCGGGGGATGGCCATATCGCACACTTAGAGACAAGTTGACCGAGTTATACGAATACCACCAACCCATTCGTTACTCCCCGCGGTGAACACGGTCGCCATACCGAACCGTGAGGAAGGTCATGCCATACACGTGGGAGGTGTGGTTCGGTTCCGGTATTGTTGGAGGTAAACATTGCCGTTATGTAGGGCTGTCCAATCCTGTCAACTGAAGACCTTCCCCATGGCACCGCACGATGTCGGAGGTGAGTGTTGGGAAAAACTGTGGCGGAAAAGATGTGTCATACATGGAGCGTCGGGATCCACAGACGAGCCGGTCATTGTCAATATGATCGCCACATCCGCCGTTCTAATAATGTCACGAACCACGGGGTCGCACTAACCCACGACCTTTTGCACGACGTCACATATCGTCCGAGGCACATAACGGAGAAGGCCATGAGAGGAGCGTCGTGCCATAAACATAGACAAGATAGCCGTGTCATACGAGTAGTATCACCATCCACAGCGAACATCACCGCTCTCAAGGACGACGGGATCCCGCCAACATACGGCCTTCCGCCTAGGATCCAAAGTACAGACGAAAAGCGACCAATTCCGAAAACCCAACTTCCAAGGAATCCAATCTACACAAGTTGGTAGCCATCGATGTGCGCCAGGAGCATCGAGGCCATCTCTAGCCACCTCTGCACACCGTACACAGGGGCCTCAGGGGGCGTCACACCGCGCGAAATGATAGATGAAGATGATGACGGGGGCGGAATACGATTCCGAGGGGTAGTCAATGGTGTGCGAACGACTTTGTATCGTGTACTGGGCTGTATTAAGTTGTATTGAGGAGGTTTCAAATAGATCGAAACCCGACTTTCGGATGACGGACTGGGAAACCGGGCTCTGGGCATCGCGCACGCGACCTGAATAGGGATAATTATAGGCGCTGTATGTAGTTTGGTTTGGGCTATTTTGAATTTTCGAGGGAGGCGTAGTGTGGTCATTGGTTTTTGGCACGGGCAGGCTGATGACCTGTCTTCAGCCCCTAGTACTGTCCGACTGTTCCGACCACCCGAGTGCTCGATACCAATAGTCAAAGTACGGTAGTTGATAGCTTTAGAACTCCAAATCCCCTCCAAACGTATTTTTTCTCTCTCTCGGTTCTCTCGGTGTCATTATCTCGAGAACCTTCGGATTCCAAAGGATTGGCGATCCGCTGCTCGTTTTCTTTTTTTTTTTTCAGTGGGTTTTCGTAGGGTGTGTAGTGCATAACAGGTAACCTGTTGTAATGTAACCTATTGAGACCTGTTAGTATAAATTTTGTTGGGCGTTTAAAATGAAAATGTGGCTGTGTAGTCCTCGTTGTTAGTCGTCCCTGAGGGTTCTCCGTTGGATCCGCCGCCGCCCTGCGTCTGCTTTTTTTTTCTTTCTTTCCCACTCCATCGACTTATGCCTGTAAAGTCTACCTGTGGAGAAAACTGGGTTTGATATATAGGTTATGCATGTCTCCGTTCGGGGTCTGGATGTTATGCTTGAGTTTAATTCCCTGACAAGAGTCCCTCATGATGACGCGCTGGAGCCTGGCAGTGGCACACCGCGCGGTTGTTGGGTCGTTGTCGTTGTCAGTCTCCTAAAACCATCCCCTCGCCACGTGCACGGGCACGGACTGGTAACAGCTGGCACCATAGGATCCTGGATCATCGTGTCAGCTTTTGACATTGGTTTTTTTTTTGGTTCCAGGGGGGGTTCCGAAGTTCTTCCGAGTCGCTTGGATGGAGCGGACCTTGCAAACTAAGACGAGAACGGGGCATGATTGGACTTTATCAAGTGTGCTGATAACGGTGGGTGGTCGAATTAGCATGTCAACGAAATACTAATGTATCTCGAAATCTCTAGCACGTACAGTTTTCCGAATCGAATCGAATCAGGAAAGTTGGAGATTTGAGGTGGGGGAGGGGATCATATGGGAACGAATGAACGACCGTAACATCCATACAATGCTTCAACAATTCATTCCCAGCTTTTCTAATTTTGGGACGTCACGCTTTTTCTCCGCGCACCTTCTTTCTAGCTTCTATCGCTCGGAGTACCTCAGCTGACGTTGGGGTGTCCAGGCTACTACAGATCATAGGACCCCGGAAGGAGCGGGTTGTCAGACGTGTTGGGTGGATTTGACACTCGCTAATTTCTTGCTCATCAAGAATCGGGGTGTAACTTGCGACTCGCGACTCGCGACCATAGGTTCCGAATTCTAATTGATATTACAATCTCCTTGATGCTCATTCTCCGTAAACTGGCTTCTGTGGTGCTGCATGAATGTCCGGGAATTTGATAATAATCTTGGAATGCTTTGACAGATCCTTCGCATGGAGAGAGCACGGGCTTGCATTTACTCGCTGTTCTTTCACCGAATGCTTGGCGCGGGACCTTGTGGAAAGTATGGTCACATTGAGAGAGGGATATGTATGTTACTTCTCTACACTACGAACCGAGGGTGGGGGGGGGGGTTTGTTTTTGCATAAAAGGAGAGCTGGAGGGGTGGGGTTATTTCTTTAGGTTCAAAGAACTCCAGTTACTGCTCAGTGCAAAAAATCCGAATATGAAGGTTTGTGGCTGTTTACGCCTCATGGACCATGGTGGTTTTTTTTCGTTTTGGCGCTGGGACTGACGAGTTGCTCTCTTTTGAATCTTTTTAGTTCATCGCTGCCCTTTCTGTTCTCGCAATGGCGGCTTACGCCAACGCTGCTATTGCATTGACCCAGGCGCAAGCTGAGGCCAGGCTGATTCCTAACGGGATCACAGCTTCTTCGTCCGGTGGTTGCACGGATAGGTATGTTTTCTTGACGTCCAGTACTATCTGTTCGATGCTGATAACAGCGCTCAATAGGTCTAATCCCACGTGCACGTCTTACCAGGGGATCCTTGACTCGACCGTCGCGGGTGTTATCACTTTGAAGAAATCAGCAGGCGTTAGCTCGCTCGTTATCACCGGCGGCACTGAGGTGGGCCATGCTAGCGGCACATACTCGCACGCCAATGGATACAAAGTCGATGTGCGCCACTCTACTGGGATCGATAGCTACATCAAGAACACATTCACGAGAATTGCTAACCGTGGTGATGGTTATCCTCAATGGCAAGCTGCCAGCGGAAATATCTACTGCGTCAGTCATGTTTCTTTCTATTATTATTGAATTGTTTTTATTGATTGTATTGATTGTATAGGACGAGGGGACCCATTGGGATATCACTTACTACACATGTGGCTGCTGATTATTGAATTGCTGTACTTCACGTGACAAAATCAACAGAATGATTTTTCGGAATCTTATACGGGTTTAGTTGAATTTGAGTGATTATTGAAAGGTTCCATTCAACATAAAATGATCAGCCCCTATTCCCATGTCAATTGAATTGAGTTTTCATTTAGTGAGATAATTTATAAAATGGATGTTGAAAAAGCGCACGGGCCCTCGTGGAAAGGAAAGAGGAAAGGCGTGACAGGGAATTAACCGAAAAAGCCATGTGACAAAAGGTTGTATGTGTGTGACTGTGACTGAACCAGTCCAACCTTCCCTGCTCATTTTTCTAAACTTTTTCAAGTTCAAGTCTTCTCCTCCTTTACTGACTTTTTTTTTTTTTCATATTTCAAAACTCTTTACATTCAAGATGAATAAAAAAGTTGCAAAAGCAGCTCCAACCGCCGTTTCGTCTTATGAAACTCGCGATGTTGTTCTAGGAAAAATACGCGGTTTCCCCCCTTGGCCAGGCATGGTAACCCGTTTCGCGTACTAAAGATCTTCATTTCAGTATTAAATAACATCTCCAATTCTTTACTTATAGGTCGTAGATCCCGATTCAGTACCAGAAGCCGTCGCAAAGGAGCGCCCTGGCTCTAAAAAGGCCAACTTTTACTGTGTCCAGTTCTTCCCGACCGGCGACTAGTGAGTGGCCACCCAAGCGCATGCGCTGGGGATATGACTGAACTGACTGACGGGTCTCGCGCGCTCGACAGTGCGTGGCTCGTGCCCAAGGACATGTCCAAACTCCAAACACACGAAATCCAATCCTACATCAGCGAACCTCCCAAAAAGTCAGGCGACCTCCTCCAAGGGTACCGCATCGCGCTCGACCCCAGACAGTGGGAGGAGGAGCGTGCAATGGCGACGCATGAGGCTATTGAAGAGGAGGCTAATGCGGAGATCGATCAGCTTGAGAGCGATACGGAGGGCTCGAAGAAGCAGGCTAAAGTGACGAAGAAGAGGAAGAGAGACTCGGATGCGGCGTCTTTGCCCCCTGCGACCAAGGCGAAGAAGGCCCCCAAGTCGAAGAAGGAGTCTGCAGAGCCCAAGGCGAGGAAACAGGGGACAAAGGGGAGGAAGAATGGCGCTAATAAATCAAAGGCGATGGTGGAGTCGGAAGATGAGGGTGAGGATGAGGCAGAGGCTGAAGGAGAAGATGATGGCGATGCAGGTCCAAGCAAGAAAACATCACCTCCACCGCCCAAAAAAACAGGTCGAGGTAAAGAGGAAGACCCTGATGATTGTGCGTCATGACATTTTTATGTTCTCCTATTCCATTTGAACTCATTTTTGGGCTCTCTAGCTCAACTCGCACAAGATCCTGAAGCTGTTAAAGTCCGTGAGTGGCGACATAGGCTCCAGAAAGCTTTCCTAGGCAAGAATATCCCCAAAGAAGAGGTATATATTCCTTATTTTCACCCTTCTAAATGTCTAATATGGATTTTATGATCCAGGACACACCAAGCCTCGACACACTCTTCACAACCGTCGAGACATACGACAAAATCAGCGTCCAATACCTCCAATTCTCCAAAATCGGCAAAGTGATGCGACATATCGCCGTACTGGCAGACGAGAAAGTCCCTCGAGATGGGGAATACAAATTCCGAGAACGGGCAAAGGCTCTTGTTGATAGGTGGCATCAGGTTTTGAATGCCAATAAGCCTAATGGGTCGGACGCGGGCGGTGGGACTGCGAATGGGGCCGCGCCGGCAAATGGCAATGGCAGCGTTTCGAAGGCGGAAGATAGTAAAGACAAGGAAGATAAGATCGCAGAAGGTACTGCGGAGATTGACCTCAATGGTACCGGGTCCACGGAACAAACAGATGGTGCGTTTTCTGCCCTAAATTATGAATTGTGTCTCTAATTTGCTTTGTTTTGATAGCTCCTATGGCACCCCCGACGGACGCTGATGCCGAGGCAGAGGCAGAAGCAGAGGGAGAAGGAGACACGTCGGTGCTGGCAGATGTGACAATGTCAGAAGCGGGAGCATGAGGGAGGGGGACATACACGTTACGTTAACTATGTTAAACCAACCCCTTTTGTCGTTCCAACCCGGGCTGTAATTCTTTTTCTTTTTTACTTCCTCTGCTCCACACCCCCCCCCCCCTTCCGAAGACGTTCCAACAGGATACTTTCTTCTACCCCTCCTCCACTAACTCACTAACTCTAAACTCAACCCAACCCCAACCCAACCCCTGCTCTACCCTTTTTTTTTCCAATTTTTCAACTTGTCTTTCTTGGTCCTATGTTTTGTTACTAATCGAAGAAATTTTTTCTCTGCTTGTCGTATTTCTATTTCATGTTTCCTGTTTCTCTTCCCGGCTCTCTTCTTTTTTTCCCTTTTTTCTTCATGTTTTTTTTTTCTGTTCAGACCGGGGTCGGACGGCAATGCAGTGGGGTTGTGTGGTGTTTGCAATGTGTAATATGCCTACTTATATACATACATACATACATACAGTATCGCGCATGAGATGTTGGAGTGGATTAACGTACGTTTGCGAAGAAGAGAAAGAAGGAAGTGGAGGCAGTGATGGTTAGATTTATTTATGTCGATAGGCTATGCGTATGATATATATACTTACTACTTAGATGAAAATCCCATCTTCATAGAACGAAACTGAAGCGAGATTCAAGAAATACACACTAGTATGTAACTATAGATATAGATAAGGTTAAGCGTAGAAAAAATTTCCCGAGCACGAGGACTAAAATTGAATTCCTGGGATCTGGAAGAATACCGGAGCTTGCCAAGGGGGGGTCAGAGGGTTCGGTTCCCTTCATCAACCGTGCCACCATGACAGGTCAGATCCTAACTGACAAACCACCGCAAATCCTCCTCGCTCGCAACTAAAAGCCAACAACCCCCCCCCTCGAGCCAACTCGTACTCAATTTGGGGCTGCAGGATGGACGACGAGACGACAAATAGAAGGATGGTAGTTAATGTTGATGTTGGACATCTGGAATGGGTGCCGCTTACGAAAAATTTACAAGAGGCAGGGATGGGTGGGTTCCTTTCCGTTGATTATCTATCTATGAACTAATTTATGTATGGTTTTTGCGTCGTTTCTTCTTTCTAGCTAGCCCAGAGGCGACGATGGTCCGCGACTGGCGCTTCCAAATCCAAAAAGCCTTCCTAGGCAAGTCCAGAATCAAATCACACGACGCTGTAAGTCCCTACCCCACATCTACCTCAGAACCCACCACTAACAATATCAATATCAACATCAACATCAAAATTTTTCCGTTCCCATCCAGGATATGACACCCTACGACACACTCTTCGACCAGATCGAAACTTGCGAAATGTCCATACTAGACCTCGAATATTCCAAGATCGGAAAAGTGATGCGACACATCGCTGGGCTGCCTGATGGGTGCATTCCCAAGGAACATTTGTTTGGATTCCGCCGGCGCGCGATGGGGATGGCGGAGCGGTGGAGGCGGGTGTTGGACCGTGCGAAGCGAATTCGGGACCTTGAAGAAGAACAAGAAGGAGAAGAAGAAGAAAGTTCTCCTTCTATGCTGAAGGCTAGACGAGAGAGGGTGATGCCGGGATCGTTGGATGGGGTTGATCATCGTGGGGTGGGTGCGGGTGCGAGTGTGGATCATTCGAGTTCGAACGGGGCACCGACTTCTGTGTTGGATTGGGTGCGGTCGCAGATCTTGGAGGTGAATTCGGGCGGAGCTTTGGGTGTCGATGAATGTCGTGGTATGGGAACCTTTGTAGGCCTGTGAATCCCTGTTTCCTGATGATACCCTTTCCCAGATGACCCCAACCCAACGGGTGCACATAGAGCTGTCCATACAGACCAAATCGAAGAGGTCACCATAACAATGCTCCAGGAATGGCGAGATACCCTCCAAAAAGCCTTCCTCCCCGAACCCACTACGTCGTTACACAAAGTACCCAACCTTTCTCCTTCCCAGTGCCAAACTACTACTAACCCATCAACATCAACGCTCAGGAGGTTCAAACCCTAAGCACCCTTTTCGCAAAGATCGAAGCCCACCAACATACCGGTGCACTTCTCCCGTCGCATATCGCGTCTTCGGGGATCGGAGGTGTGATGTGCAAGATCGCGCGGCTGCGGGGTGGGAGTACCCCGCGGGATATCGAGTCTGTGTTTAGGTGGCGGGCGTGGAATTTGGTGGGGCTGTGGCGCGGGATGGGTGTGGATGGGCTTGAAGAGGAATTGGTTGCGGATGGAGGTTGGGTTCCTCCGAATATGGGAACGTTGGATAGCCGTCAACGTGGTGAGAGTATGGTGGTCCCTACGATTTCAGGTGGGTTAAACATAGTCTGTTTGGCTTTTACGACTAATGTATATTCGCTTTTTTTCGTAGATAATGGGATTACGACTCCGGCGGGCGAGAAAGATGCCCCCAGTAGCAGCCCAACCCCACTTTCTAATCACACTAACGGAAGAACTCTGGAAAACCCAAATTTATCAAACCTCACGGAGCTGATGAGCTCTATACATATCAATCCTAACGCCGAACCGTCCACTCAGTCACCCCAAGACCAAGAAGGCCCTCTTGAAGACTGGAAACTTGTCGACCCGGAGCCCGAGACTCCTCGTGGACACGAACATAGTACGTTGTTTACTTCACCTCACATATGCACATAATGCAATGATGTTTGGTTTTAATCTATAGGAACTTTGCCGGTGGTGAAATCGGATGGTAGTGATAGCGCGGATGACGACTGGGAGCTCGTACAACCATAGGCATCTCGGGATTTTGGTTATGTACAGTACCAGATCATTGCATGATACGTGTAAATTCCTCCCAAATTCCCCCTTCCATAAGTCAATTCCAGCTCTATTGCCTGGTTTTTTCCACTACTCTCAAAGTTCGATGCTCATTTGTACAACCATTAATTCAGATCAATCGTGTCTTGACACAAAAAAAATGAATCAGCACATGATTAAGGACGAGATATTTCTGTTTATGGGTTCCCAGCTGTTTGTTCAGTTGCACCCTATTAATTTTAATCGGAATATCTAATCCGGGGAGAGAAAAGGCGGAAAAGTGTACCCATGGTGAACTGGACATATTTCTTTTTTTCATTGTCTTATCCTGATATCTGCGTGTATTTTCAAGTTGGGTACAGTCTGCTCGCTAGCTGTAAAGTTTCGTTTCAAGTGGCTTGGGATCCAGTCGGCCAGGTACTGTCTGGCTTCCGCCAACTATAACTAGTAACTATCACATACTCATCGCCCGGATTCAAACCTTCAAGTTCGATTTTTCAGCTGACATTTTATCTAGCCGGTCTACACAGTCAAGTCTGACGACGGCTGTATTCAAATCACGGATACAAATGGAATTACACTCAACCAGCTTTTCGCTGACAACCCCAACCTAAGGGGTGCATGCAACATTTATCGGCTGACCTTCCGACTCGTGAGTGAACAATTGATGCATTATTGCTTATTGTTCTTCCCAGTAGCGACTTCCACGGAACGGACTGCACATGGAAAATGACCGTACAAAATGGTGATACGTGTGATACCATATCTGAACGTGCAGGCATTTCGCGCTATTGGCTAGGCCAAGTGCGTGTTTCATTTTATAACTAGCACCCAACTGAGAACCTTTGTGTCTGCAACCCATAGCTCAACCCTACCATTAATGCAAAATGTTGTAATTTAATTGGCGGTGCTGCGGTCTGCGTGGATAGTCCGTTCAATACGTGCGGTTTTGTTCATACCGTGAAAGGTACGGAGGGTGCCTGTGTCGGCATTGCGAAAGCTCTGGAGATTTCTCTTGAGATAGTGCTCAGTCTCAACCCGAACGTGAATGCGGAATGCACTAATATATATATATTGGAGTTCGTAATGGATCAATCTCTTTCATCAACCCGAGTGGATTTATAAAGAATTACAGGAAGTTCTGTGTACAGCAAAAAAGGCACCGGGAGCTCTGAGTACGGCTTGTTCCCGAAGATTAACCAGTTCAACATCGGGAAAATATTGTTGTACACAGAACGTACAATGCCTCCCTGAGGTACGTTACATTTCCTAGTATCTATCCTAATCCTCCATTCAACCTAATATCCAAAAATTCTGCGGACATTCGACGAATGCCAAGGTGAGTGATACTCTTGATACATACGTCTCTGAAGTTGAGTGATGGATAGCCGATTCTAGTCACCAATGGGTGCCTTTTTAACTGCTTTGACACGTTCACGGAAAATCAGGACGAGTGCGACCGGACAGGTAAATGTGTATACACGACGAGGATCGCTCAGCCATGGGAGTCGGGTTCGCCGTTCGAAATAATCTTTGACCCATGATGTTATTTGTGCAACGTGTAGGATTGAAAGTTTGAAATAGGACTTGGTTAATTTCCCAGTACTGTGACTGCGTGAAAGGAATACCAAGGTAATGAGTTCTCCACACTTGATTCAAGGACTGCTGACACGAAACTCCTTGAAAATATCCCACTAAAATTGGATGGAAGATTGTGATAATCCGATTCGCTATAACAGAATGACTCGTACTTGATAGAACACAAATAACTTTAGAGGACCATTCCTAGTCCAGCGAAATTTCGGCACACGCTAAGTGTACGACTGAGTCCAGCGGGAGATATCGGGTTCAACGGAAGACTGAAGTTGTCGCATGACCACTTTCTGAGCGTAGTAAACGTGGAGGAGGCATTGATGGCTGATGTCCGTGATTAGAATGGGGAGAAAAAAGTTGAAAAGAGACGGTCCCGCGTGAAAGTATTTGCACCGTGATGTATCCTGGCTTCTCTATTGGTTCATCCACCCGCTCCAGCAATATTTCCAAGATGAGAGAAAGAGCAATCTTTGTGGGGTTGCAAGACGCCTTTGGTATGCTGATGGTAAGATTGGAGAAAGCGGAGTGACGAGAATCTGCTCTCTGTGCGACCAAACCTCCTATTCCGAGAACGGAGTTCCGAGGCACAGCCACCGCTCATCCTTCTACCATTTTCAACCTTAAACATGATTCAAACGACCTAACACGAGTTTTCTCCAGTCTCAGACCGGCCCCTTTTATTCTGTTAAATACCATGTTAGTCGAATAGTATGAATTAACAACAAAACCCCTCTTACTTTGAACATGAATTGCCACACTCGACTTGCGAAATTGGGCTCTTCATGGACAGCTGAGGACCTCCAAGCGTATAGGGTCAAAGTTATCGATACAGACGCCGCGACATTTTTTGGTACAAACCAGCTCCCCCGGCCCTCTGTTTCCCCAGAACTTCTCACTACATCCGACGTCGTCGCCAACGAAAAATCCCTCACCAAAAACGACCAACTCTTCTTCGCCTACATGCATGCCGCCATGCGAGGTTCCCCAGACACCGATTACCCCATGTCTGACTTCGCCGCTCACCTACTCCGCATCCTCGGCTTCAGTCAGCTCCCCAACCGCCTTGTCCGCCGCAACATGGAACTACCCCTATACACATGCGGCCGCTGCCTCCACGTCAGCACAGATGTCTGCCTTTGGGATCCCGTCCACCAAACAGCACTCATGATTGTCAAAGAGGACACGAGGGTACACGATCCTCACAGCGGAGACCCTGTGCCTCAGCTCTTCGCGCAAGCGATCGCCGCGTTCCAATCGTATAACCGTGCACTCCGTGTGGCACGGTTACCTCCTGTTGATATCAAAGTCATCCCGGCAGTTGTGATGACAGGTGCTACCCCGGTGCTGTATAAGTTTGAGATTACGGCGGGCCTTGTGGAGTCGGTGCAGAGTGCACAATGTCCCACGAGAGTGACGAAGGTTCAGCGGCTTGTGCCTCCTGTGAACAAGCCACACTTTCTGCAGGAGGAAGGAATGGTTCCGGTAGAGAATCGTGGGGTTATGCTCAGTTGTTTGGAAGGGTTCAAGGCGTTTTTGTAACTAGTTACGACATTTAAGTGTATGGACGTTAGGATAAATTGTTTAGGCTTACTGGAATTTCGTTGTATCTCTAGCACACTGCCGAATCATGTATGTTTGCTTCTTCACAAGTTACAACTGATGGCCATGTGTCGGTTTACTGGATCCTAGTCCAGCGGGTCTTCGAAGGTAACATGTCCGCGACCCGGTTGATTTTGGCATGGTGCTTGTTCGTTCGTAAAATAACCTTTCTTTGGCGCGCGTCTACACACTGATTGTAGGAATGTAGGGCCCTAGATCATTTGAGTATCTTGGATACCCCCTAAAAATATTAAATTCGTTACAGCAGCCTGAAAAAAGGACATTTAAAATCTGGAAAACTCGAGTTAGAAATTACTGACCGAGTATATAGTGATGCTTTCCGTCTTCATATCGTTATGGAATGAAGTTTTATAGTCGAAATTGGAAACGAACAAAAAAATCTGCGAGCGGGCAGTGTGGTGTGGGGAAGGGTTGGAAAATAAAAAAAATTCAGAGACTCGGGTAAAATTTGTCGATCCATGTGATCAAATCGCTACACAACGCGCGTCAAGTAAATTGCTACAAATTGAAATCTGGGGAACTTGCCTGTATATATAACCTGATACAACACTTTTTCAGAGGGACGAAATATCTAACCTTGGAACTTCAAAGGAAGGACAATATCATCGACGATGTACGAATGATACACTTGAGAGTTGTATTTATTTATTTTTCACAGCAATTTAGATAAGTGCCTAATTATCACGTGCACTTCTTAATTAACGCACGGACGGGCCATCAAAATATTTCCTTTGAAATCGCCTTTTCCATTGTCGCCAAGGATTAGTCCATGGTCTCGCTCTTCATGCAGGTATTCTCCTGCTGCTTGGGCAGACGTTCCCAAGAATCTGTAAGTTACGGCATTTCTCTAGTCCTAGCTCATACTCATCCGTGATAAGGATATTACAGACGACCGGTCGCGGCTTATCCCCGCGACAACGGAGCCGTCTTTGTGAGTTTTGCTCCCGTAATCTACGATGGAACCTTGCTTACTGGGGGTTACGGATCTACTTAGAGAGAATCAGTACGGTGCTGTGCTGATTGACCAAGGAAAATTCCAGGAGAGGTTGAATTCGATAGTCCGGGACAAAGAAGGGTGAGTGGTGCAGGCACGAGTACCCTCCTGTAAACACGAGGCGCCAAACTGACTTGCTATTTCGCTATTCCTATAGGAAAATGGTCAATGTAACATCCCGTCTCCCGTTCAATCTCTATAACCGAACCCTCGCCGGGCAAGGCGCATCATCGTCTCGATCTGCCTCGTCTGCTCATGAACGCCCATCATCGCAGTCATACCGACCACCAACGTGGTCAGGCCCTCAAACTGCTCCAACATATTCTGCAGAACGGTCTTCGTCCCGGAAAACATCACGGTCCGGGTCCCCCTCATCCGTCTCCTCCCGCCGGGGACGTGCGGTCCGTTCCATAGACGGCCAGACAGACGTTGACGAACCTGTCACGCCAAAGCCGATATTAAATGTTCGTCTCATACGGCATTGTGGCTCCCCTGTGGCTGGACGACGAGGTCGGGCGCGATTGAAAGTGGGAGATACATCACAACTAGGATACGAGCGAAAAGAGGGCGGCCTTGATGCTGATCCTCAGTCAGGGGTCAGCATCGAACCCCCAGTTGTTCGAGATGAATTAGGCGGGACGACACCTTCAATTTCCAGTGGTGATGAAGGTGTTCCAACAGTGACACTACACGGAGTGCGTTAGTTTCCATTCTCTTTCATAACGTCAACGCAAACTTTTCCTTTAGAATCACCCCAATGCGGCTTCTAGTCCTTGCTCATTTCCCCAACTGTCTGTATCCCCTGCATCTGATATTGACTTCCGGATTGAGGATATGGGCGCCATCACGCTGAGTTGGGATGATTGATTTTCCCCCTCATCTCCACGCTCCCCAAAAAGCAACGTTCATTTTTGGTTCTTTTTCCCGCCTTCATAGCGCTGGTAGCTACCAAGCGCATCTTGATTCATTCACTTACGGTTTTCCTTTCGCGGAATGCACCCCACAATCAACATATACCTCACTCCTACACTGCTCTAGAATCATTTAGGCATCTTATTATATACCTCCATGTAGCTATTATTCCTGGGATTTTCTTGCCCCTTAGACACAATGGTGTCTTCCGCGTTATTCTTATCTCTCTGGGACGTTACATACAAACCACAATTCACCCCCGATCACTGAAAACTTGCATTGTAGCAGGGCCGAGAACTGCTGGGCAGTTCGGCTGGTGTATTGGCAGATGTTTAGCCACTCGAATATCATGCGTGGATGTTATACTCAGTCATCGCCGCCGACGGAAGCCCTTCATACAAATCAGGTTTATCTCCCCTCTTCAAAAGAATCATTGACATTCAGGTGCGAAAACACAACGTACCTGCCAGGGCCTCTGGAGATTCAATTGAGGTACCTTCCTGATAAAATATCATCCACAATGTGTTTACGCTATGTATGTAATTCACATCTCGAAGCACCATCTACCTTCTCTTCGCTGTCGAATTCCTTCTCGATTGCAAAGAGGGAAGCGTCACAGAATGGAAGGCTTCCCTGAGAGCAAACATCTCGAAGTAAACATTGTCAATCTGCACGGCGATCCGCGTGGATCAACAATTCAGCCACGTAGTATGAGGTCCGAGTTTTCGGGACCTTGAGGTTTCATTTTCAGCACAATGATACGCTCTGAGAGGTGAGGGGTGTTGGAACTCGACGCGAGATCATCAGAAATCATTACGAGATGCTGGAAATAATACATGATTTGAGTATTGCTTTTCCATGTACGGGGGAGGAAAGAAGCCCCTCTGTGCCTCCAATTACAATTACCTCTTTACACTTCAACTTGAGCCTCGTCTGATATGATTTCCGTCCTAATTTTTTTTCGTTATCGTAAATACGATCATAATCTCCTGACTTTGGCAGTTGAAGAGGCAGGGAGGTATACCTCATCATTTCGTCATTTTCCGAGGTAATTAATCGACGAAGCGAACTAAACTGCCTACATAAACGACAGTGAGAAAGGGTAACATATGAACATACATTTCAGAAGCATAATCCAACCCTGTATGTACTCCGGGCGCAAGGCCGTATTTCCACCACGGGAATACTTTACTCGATGAAGCCCGACTTTTAGTCGGGCGTTGTGACATTCAGGGATACTTAGCCTCGAGCGCCCAAAGTCCTATCCATTTCGTTAACGTTCTAGATAAGGTGAAAAGATATCATTAGACATGTTCAAGGGACAAATAGTTGTGTGAGTATGTCCACTGTTCTTCGAGCGGTTTCTGGAGCATCACGTGCTGCGCCATTGATTATTTCGTTTTGTCTTCGAGTTTTTGAGGCTCAAGCGCTCATTATCTGACTACAACGAAGAGATTATATATTTTGGATATTATCATCCTTTGAAGGTAGAATAAAAAAATTTCCAAATGAAATACACTAAAGTCAAGGGGTCAGTTTTCAGGTTACAAAGATCGCGATGATTATCATTTATTGATAAGATTGTATCTTCATTTGTCAAGTTATTTACCCAGACCGGGGTCATCCCAAGGGTATGGAGCGCATCTCGAGTGCGCAAAATAAGAGACCAAAAAAAGTTGACCCCTACCCGACTTGAACGGATGACTTTGTGGAAGCCCATTTCTGGAATCACACACTCTACCACTGAGCTAAGGGGTCATGACAATGAGGTCAGCCGTGCCCTCTATGTTTCCGGGGATCGGGAAGGATAAACAACACGCCTTGACACAACCGCCGATAGTTGTCCAATCCTGAATTGTGTAGGTGTAGTCTTCATATTCTTGATTCTCGAACGGCGGATGCTGGGCACTCGAACCATTGAGGGTTGTTTGTGTCCCTCCACTCGTTCCGGTTTTAAATGAAAAAACATATCCAAGATCACAAGATAGGAGGGGTTCACTATTGTAGCATCAGCCTTAATTAACTGCCATTTTGGCCGAAAGTTCCAAGTCAAGATCGGATTCTGCCCGAGTTTTGTGAAACAAAGCAATACTAGTAAGGGAAGATCATATCTAGACCTTTCAGATTGTGAAGTTCGTGCTGGTAAATGTGGGTAGCATTTGATGCGTTTTGAAGTAAGAGCCAGAAAGCATTGTCCTACATATTATGGTTACGGTTACAGCGCCTATAGACGTCGTAGTTTCATTTTGTCCAACCGCCCAAAGTCATGTTATTTTGTAATAGGGTAGATGAAGCGGAGTACTTGGCTTGAACGCTAGACTGAGGTGAATCAGATTTCATAGCTTAAGTTGAGCGATATAAAAATCAGAGCAGTTTTTGAACGGGGTGGGTTCGTGGTCAGCCACAAATGAATAATTTGAAATTTCACCTGAGAAAAAGAACGTGACCCCTACCCGACTTGAACGGATGACTTTGTGGAAGCCCATCACTGGAATCACACACTCTACCACTGAGCTAAGGGGTCTTGTAAAGTAACCGTTTTCCACACTACACGATTGTGAGCGTCATGTTCTTGCTGGGCTTACGCAAGAATTTTTTCTTTGGAAACCTGGTGTTTCAAACTCCTCCAGAACCTTCCGTCTAATTGAGCTTCATATTCCACTTTGGTGTGTTCATTCACGTATACGATTCCGATGACCTCTTAGAAACCAACATTAACATTTTAACTCTTTTAGAACTGAATCGAAGAGATTCGAGCGCCCCCCATAATGTCAATCTAAAAATCCGGGGAATCAGGATTCCGCGCATGCCAGTCTTTGACCGTCGCCTTTAATAGGGCTATGGCTAATCAATCCCCTCTTCTCTTTTGCTTGGCTCCAGGTTATACCCACAAACATGTGAAAGCGTTATTGGATGTTCAGTCCCGGCCCCGGATGGTCGAGGTTCACAAATCTGATTCTGCCGACCCACGAGCGCAATCATTCGGGAACGCCGGGAAAACGATCTTATGTTCTTGCTCAAGCCTCAATGACCGTACCTACGTTAGGAAATGTTCGCTCCGAAGTTTTTAGGCTGGTTGTCATCAAAAATGGATGCGGTTACAGGCTCCTTTACTTTGGCGACGACTCTCCCTTTTCATACGCGATGTGTTGTATTTTGATGTTTTGTATGTGTGGGGGTTTAGGGGATTTTTTAAAGCGACGGACCTACCCAAACACTAAATTTATCGGCGATGATGGGACGGACCTCATTCTCACTGGAGCACAACACATATTTTCTTGGAAATCCCGGACGACGTATCCGCAGGCCCACGCTTGGACTTATTTTCACATAGGGGCATATTGATGAATTATTCTGAAACTTTTTTCCTCGCCCTTGTCACGATCTTGACTGGAGAAAAGAAAAGAAAAATTCGGCATACCTATCAGTATTCTTTGAATTCTTCACGTGATAGCGAATCGGATTGCTGGGGATCAACCGAGGCGTTTTTCCTCTTGACGTTTTACCACTGTGGCAAGGGTTTAAGGATTGGCTGTCTACTTTCTAACCAGCACTGCGAGCCGATAAGAGTCACAGCAGGCGTTGGTTTATCGTTGTGGAAATTTGGCCCAACGCACATAAATAAATTTCGGCAAGAATTCCTGAACATGTGCTGCCCAGGTCGATTTCGTTTCGGAACCGCTGAGTGATAAATATTGGGTAACATTTTAATAATTCATATTAATTCTGACAATTTCTTGCCAAGAATATACATTTTTGTTAAAGAGGTATGCTAGTATCGTAAACTGCCCGCAGATCGCTGATACATTAAACTAACCGCTTCTTTTATATAAGGGTTGGACAAGGCAGGGCTAATTCAGAGTGTCAAGGTATCACATCGTATCCTCGGCCAAAAGGAACGAGTGAATTTCCCAAGTGCCACAAGGGACCTATCACGCACGATTAACCAGAAAGAATTGAAGGTTTCGATAAATGCTAATTTTTTTTTCTTTGGGAGATTCGGTGAATTGAGATGGAAGAGGGTATCAAGGGGCAACAATGTGATTTTACTTGAGAGGGCACGTATCCTGGCTGGCGACTGACGAAGCCAATTTCAATCGCAATAGAGGTGGGTGACGGGTCCACTTATATGACGATGGACGATGAAGTTTAGGAATATGTAGTATAGCCGGGTAGGGAGTGAAGGAAATTGGGGTGAGGCGGATTGATGATATACTGGGTGGGGGCGAAAAGAATCCTGGAACTACGAGTAGCGGTGCGCGGCCGACTTGAAGAGCGTCCCCTTCGCGAATGGACGCTGATTACGCTATTGCAGAGCCAGCTACAGGGGAGGGACGAAAAGATGGCGAGGGTCCTGGCAGATGAGGGTCAGAGGAATAAACGAGAGAACGTAGTTCAAGGAGAGAAGACTCACTAACTCTAACCTATCGTTACTATCAAAATCTTACACCGCTATCGATGCAGTGCCATCGACTTGGGGGCACCGATCGATCTGCTGGTTTAAAATCATGCCGGGGCTTGATTTTCTTTTCCCTGGCGTTGGAGAGACTGCACTTTTAGCCGCTGCTGAACGGAAGCAGCCTGTTTGATTAGTACTTGACGCCGGTGGACAAGCGCTTGAAGGTTGGGCGAGTCATGAACAGTATATTCCTTAATACCAGATGACGGCTGGATTACGGAAAATGGATTATGTTCAATCAATGGTGAATGATGTAGGGGAGTAGGGAGTTTGAGGGGATTAAGACGAAGATTCCTCATTTCACGTGAAAGGTCTAGGAGGGTATGATCGATGTGCTGGAATGGAGGAATCTCAGTGATCTTGGGCTTAGTGTTGGTATCTTCATCGATGGTGGTACGTTTTTGCCAGGGGCCCGGTGGTAAATCAGGCGGTGGGTCAACCCAATCTACAGGCCTGGGTAAAGGCCCTTGCACCGGACGGATTTCCACGCCCCGATGAAGACTCCACGACTTCCCTAACTCGGTAACAGGCCCTGAACGTGGTACCAACCGCACGATCGCGGGGGGCGCTTGGTAAAGCCCCAAGAGGTGCATTCCTTTCTCAAGGTGTTCGATTTCCAACCCGTTGAGCTTGGGTGATGGAGGGTCCTCGAACCGACTTTCCGTGGTGAGCACTCCACTCCAGGATCTCTCAGGCACAGGATCGCGCCAACTGTACATAGTATTTGCTTCGGTGCATGTTCGTTTGTGGGGTGATACTGAGCTCGTGCATTGGACTTCGGGAGGAGCGATCTTGGCAGGCTTTTTCTCGCGACGATGTTTCGTACGTGGCGGTCGGTGGGTGGGATAAGGCCTGTACTTCGGAGAGAGAGTCTTCTCCCGGCGTCTAGCGCACGTAAGGGCGGTGGCTGGAGACGGGGTGGAGCGTACGCCTTGTCCTAATGAACTACTGTCGATGCTTTCTGCCGGTGAAGAGATCTCGATTGGAAGAGACACTGAGGGACTATGACTGTCATTACACGAGCTCCGAGATTCTACTTCGTAAGGTTAGAGTGATATTTGTTGAGGGGAGGATTAAACAACCTTGAACTACCGTACACACGTCCATATCTGAATCAGCCGCTGGCAAGATGGTATGACCTACATCAATCTCCATACTTTGAAGGGCACGTAGGGGAGATTTGTCGGCTAGGCGTGCGCACGGTGACCACCGAGAACGTGATTGAGGACGGTTGGCGTGGGCGGAACCCGCCAGGGCGAGGAGGGGGAACCAATGTGCTTGCGGTTGGTTCCAAGGTACTGGTATTTTTGGTGGTTGGGTGGCCTGTCTGGGGAAGGTGTCCATACGCCGCGAGACGGCACGACGCATACGACTCTCGACGAGCACCCACCGGTGTATCCTGCTGTGTTCATGCTCTCGGGCGAGGGCACTAAGTGGAACCGCGAAGGATGATGGTTTTGGGAACGAGCGGGGTGTGGGGATTGATGCAACTCGAAGGTTAAGAACAGCCTTAGAGAATGCTTGAATTGAGCGGGGTTGAAGCCGCTTAGTATAAAATCCGATACCCATCTTGGCGAGATATAGATTTTGAGATTTGTGTTTAAGATAAGGCGTGCTTGTTATGGTATGAAGTTAAGATTGAATTGAGGAGGCTGGCAATCTCAAAACGAGGTTATTCGAATTTCTGGACTGCCGGTCGAAATCTTAATCCGGTCATAGGTGATCAAATTTTTGAAAGCGTTATATCAGATTACTAATTGTTGTCACAATTCAAATCGGATTTAACCTTGAGCTTGCACTCACACGCGGAAATTCGTCCAAACAGAAAGAAAGACCACGAGGAACCGAATATTGCTGCCTTGAGAAGCGGAATGTGGATATAAATAAGCTGAGAGGATCATTTCTGTGTTTATCCGACACAAAAAGTTCGCTTGGTATCGTTTTCAGGTTTAAGTGAGGGTTGTAAGTAATGATTAATTAGAATTGAACTTGTTGAATGTGTACTCACAACGACCGAGTCACGACATTGAAAGATACTTACTTAGAACCTGAACTTCGAAGGTACATAGCAAGCCACTTTGGGAAGTCTACTATACGTTCAAATGCTGTTTTACAACGATGATCATGGTTTATATTTATAAGACGAGAAAGGGAAGCATAAAAGTCTCAACACCAATTTGCCAACAGCTATTTTTAAACGAGAACAATTTTACGGGCCGGTACTATTGGCTTGTAGATACCACGCCCGCAGTTTCAGCCACTATCAGTTTGATGTATCATGGTGAGTCATATCAGGATTACCGCCCGATAAATAAACAACGTCTAGCCATGAGGTACGAACGCACCATTGAATACACCTCAATGTCTAACATTCCTGATATCCAAACAATTCTTTCCTCCCCTCCCTTCGTAGTGGTTGAAGGCGTTGTCAATATTCGCAACCTAGGTGGTTACTCAGCTTCAAATGCCCAACGAATGGTCAAACCCCTAGTCGTATTCCGCTCTGGCGAACTCTCTCGTATCACTGAAACCGGTAAAAAGCAACTTCGTGCGCTCAACATTTCTAAAGTCTTCGATCTTCGCTCGGAGGAGGAGATAAACCAGTTCAAGACGCTTTCCCCACCTATTGAAGGTGTTGAAACTGTTAACGCTCCCGTTTATACAAAGAAGGAGACCTTTGACCCTGATAGGATCGTAGACCTGTGAGAACTTCTCCGAATTTTGTGGTTTGTAAATTGTAGAATTAACATCTTTAACACCCAGCTTGAAAAAATTTGAAGCGGATGAAATTGGAGTAAGTTTAATGTTAGGTATTATTTACCACAACCTTGGATATATAATTATCTACCAGACAGCAGTTGGAACGTACCTCGAGACTCTGGAACAGGCCGCTCCAGCTTTCAGAGTGATATTTCAATATCTAAGGGATGAACCTAATGAGCCCTGTCTTGTGCATTGCACCAGTAAGCATAACACAACAACTGATCCGAAATGAAGACTAACTTCAAGTCATTTTCCAGGCGGCAAGGATCGTACTGGGGTGTTTTCCGCTCTGTTGTTGATGGTCCGTTGCCTATGTGCACCCCATCAAAAAGGATATTTACTCCTGGTGTCGTCTACAGGTCCTGGGCGTCAGCGATCAAGATATCATCAAAGATTACGGACTGACATCACTCGGGCTTCAACCCTTCATCCCTTTGTTGACAGCTCGTTATCAGCAACAGCCCATATTTCGTGATAATTGGGATGGATTCGTGAAGATGGGAAGCAGCAAGTAAGCAATATTCTATCTCTACCTCGATAATGAATTTTGTTCTCATAACTTTCTGACGTTACTCACCAGAGAAGAGACCATGGTGGGTACACTCAAGGCCATCCGAGACAAGTATGGGAGTGCGGAAAATTACATTAAAGAGGAGTTAGGGATGACCGAACTGGACATTGAGACAATTCGACAACATTTATTAATCCCTGTGGCATGAACAACTTTTTTCTAACCTATATAGTTGACAATCGACAATCTCATCTTTCACAAAAAAACGGAACCTTCGTGAAGTTTCCATCATTATTTTATCATCAACTGAGGTCTGGTGGTGAATGGTCAATATTTATGGATGGCGTTTGTGTAATTCCCGAGAGGGAGAGGGGAGAGAGCACATGGTGGCTATTTGGAGCTTAGTGTTTATCTTAACGGACGGACCCAGTAATAAGTAATATAAGTTACGGCTCTGTATCAGGGCGGATATCATAACTCCGTTGACCTGAAGTTGACGGCATACAAAAATGAGCATGAAATAAGGTTTTATTTCCTGTTCGTGAATCGTGATATCATTCAGCTATTCGAAATCTTGTTAGTACTTGTTCCAAGTTCCGATAGTAACATTAATCCCTAGATTTTTTTTTCTAAACCTTCACGGAAAATAATTGATGTCAGTAAAGCAGCCGGAGTAAGTAATTTGTAAAGTTAAAGGTAGGAAGGATCTTGTTGGATAATCACATCTACGGCCCCACCGGAGCTGAGGAGAGAAATTTCGGGGAACGTGCATTCTTTCTAGCGCCGAGAAGGAACACATAAGCAAAACATGTCACCGCGGTCCGTGTACTCCACAATCGGATTTTTTTCACCATGGGCCTATTAGTCGGGTTTGCATATTTCACGTCCTTCGATTTGGTCCAAAACATGATTCATGTGTTAGTGAAGGCGGATCATGTTTTTCGCAAGCACATGATATTCTTCACTTCCTGAATCATCCTTCTGGCTGCGAGCATGGGTCGTTGACCGTCTGTTTTAATAGGCTCGAAACCAATACTAGTGTTATAGCCGAGATAAACTTCCGTAGGATGAGAAAGCCGCTTTTTGGTTGAGTAGACTGTAGAATACTTATGATAAGCATAGGTTGTTAATCATAATGTATTGTATCGTGTACTTCAATCGGGGTAAAATTGGACTACTACGATCATGGCTCTGGAATGGTTGAGTCTTGTCTGCGGGATGGTTCTAATGAATTTGTGGGTGATGACAATACATAAGTTTCGTTAAAATACTCCCCCCTACAAACGCCTTCGTTGGGTCCGAGAGGTGAGAATCTCTATCGGTAGATGATCGAAAATATTTGACTCCGCAAAATCTTTCTATGAGGGTTATTTAAACTAAAACAGTTCGCGTCGTAGCTGGTCTCCGTTTCTTAGAGAAATATAGTAGAAGTAGCGTCCCATCGACCACGGCGTATGTAAGGTGAGTTTTATAAAGATTCCATTAATTCACGCTTGGACATCAAGATCTTATCATACACACACCTTATACCTGTTCGAATACGCGCTATTTTGGGTTTAGAGTGGTTTAAAGCTGTATCCATAATGAGTCGGTTCTTTCCTGTATGTTCGGAGATTGCGTTTAGGGTCCTCAGTTGCGCAAAGACAAAACTGGTCATTTGAATACCTTAACGGGGGCGAAATATAAGCGGGCGTGGACTTGTTCAAAAGAGTGCTTGCCAGTATTAGGCCATACTCCACCGGCCAGATATGGGACAGACTGGTCATTTCCCAAGGGAGAAGAATAATGAAGAACACCTCCGTTATATTAACAACCGTGCAGAATACCCCGATATAACCGCCGACGTTCTTGTTTCGGAAAGTGAGTTCAATTTCGGTCCTGATCAAAGAATATCTTGGAGCTGTCTCGAAGGCACAGGACGAGTTTTTCTGTGGGCGGTATATCTGTCTGATGTGGACTTAGTATCTTTGACCTACGTCTTGGATTAGAGGACACGAGGTGGCTGTAAAGTGTGTTCGGATTTGGGCTCCCGCTTTGCCCCTGGCTTTCCAGCTGTTGTAAAATTTATCTGTATGCCAGACAAACCTCAAATCCGACACAGGTTGGTCCAAATAAACAAATTATATACCGGATATCCTCAGATTTGGAATCTGGTCGCGTATGACTGGAGTAACATAAAGTGGGAGTTTCTGGATTGGAGGGTGGATCCACATATCCTATACATAGACGATACGACGATGTTATGGCAATAGATAATAACCCCGAGGCTTTGATGATACACGCCACCTTAGTCTCAGAGCGAATGCAACATTGACCATTTACGAAGCTTTAGATATCAGTAAATTATAATAATTAATGGATGAAACATATGTGACGTGAAATACTGTTAAAATCGCATTTGTCTGCTGGGTTTCAGCTGTTAGTGAACGGTCAGAAGAACCTCGTCTCGAAAGAATGAACGCTTCCTGGCCCGACAGATCTTTTCGCCGATTCTGTGACATACAGCTGCACCCATGGTTTCTCTTTGATGGACCACTACTTCAGCGTAACATGGCCATCCCAAAATCATGTTGTGTATGACCCATCACCCTTGAGAGAGAATGAGTGTTCGACCAGTTACATTGAGTCCCGGAATCAGAGTTGTAATAGATCAAGGTGGCGGCTCGGTCTTCGAAGGTAGATTATGCCCAACGGGGAATAAGTAATGGGTGATGTCAGTATGTGCTGGTCGCTGAGCGATCCTAAATATGCATTCATATGCTTTTAATATAGCTCTGTGCCTAGAGGAGAAGGCTTACCCTAACTAACCACGTCAGGACCTCCACCGTATATAACACCACAGGGGTTCTCCTCGAGGCTCGCGAGGCGATAATCGCTATTGGAATGCCGTCTACTGCATACCATTCATATTAGGTATTGTGAGGTCTGGTTCAGCTGTAATTTATTTGGCACATGGGCAAGCATGTAAGCAGAAGACGATAATTATATGGACATGGACGTTGCATAGGTGTGCTAGAAAAAAATGAGGATCAGTTCTTGGTTGAACATTCACGTGACACATCTTTGTTTGGCTCGTTCAGGCCCGTGTTTATCCCACAATCGTCGCTTCTGGTGGTTGACGTTGAACGTAACATTAGAATGTCGACCGTCAAGGAGAACATTGGGTGAAAGACCATACTTGCTCTGAGACGATATATCGTACGTGTTTGATTTGAGAAATACATCATCTAAATCCTACCTTATGCTTAACCTGATCTTGACCAATGCGCTTACTGAGGTGAGCGTGAATCAAACGGTGTCAAGTCAAAACACATCTCACCAAGGCAGGTGCCCCCGGACTAATCTGCGCGCAACTCTTCTTCGATGATGATGGTTGTTATACACATATATACGACTATTGCATTAACGTTAAGTGACGCTACTGACCATTTATCCTTGATTTTGGTTTGCAGAAGAATGATTTCACCTCTTTGATATATCATGGGCTGCTTTCCATTCAACCCGATTTATAACCAGCGCCCTCCAATCCTTCTGTCTGAACCAAGCTCGTAGTATGAGTAACGTTATGGCTTGACTCTTGGGTATTGACAAATGGTCTCCGAAATGATATAGATCTAGAGCCGAACCACTGATGGGAGGGCCGTTATTGTGTCTAGTATGTAGGATCAAAGACTAGAAGCTGATCTATACGCTCAACGACCGCCGACCGCATCGGTGAGGTATTTGTAGCTCGCGCCTATTACCCCTAATAATTAACTCGCGTTTTGCGCACAGACACGCATCTTGCCACAGAAATGTGGTAGTTACTCACTACTTGTTACTTCGAAAAATGTTAATTGATTTATAAAGCGATGAGGATAAGAAGTGTGTTGACAGAAACTGCGAAGGCCCTCCATAATATCAGCCGCTTTGTACTGGGATCGAAGTAAGATTTATACCGCTCAAGTTACGCATTGTCAAATAGCAATGTGGGTCACCGAACTACATCTAACTAGTGTCAATCTAGTCCAGGAATTTTCCCTTTGCAGGTGATTTAACACGAGAGGTCCCCGAATCTTTCTGATTTGCCTCGGGATTGGTGAGTATAAAGAGATGAGGTTGTAACGACGTTATATCAAAACATGTTTGCTCAATTCCCCTCCAACTCCTTAGGTCCTGGGTCACTTATTACCGTGTTGGAACCATGGGTATGCAACATTTACCACGCTACCTATCGGTTATGTTACTCACCTTAACTCTGACTGGTAGATTCGGTTAACACGTATACATAAGTTTGCAGGTACCATGTTAATATTTTGGCCGTATGGTCAGTGCTCCTATCCTCGCCATTATTGTCTGCTTTACCTTGTTTCCGATAGCTTGGTCGTTGACAATGGTGGCACGTACCATTCAACTCAGCTTACAATCTTTTTCCATTGCTCTTGTTCTGGGATTCATCGTCTCCTCATTATTACACAGGTGAATAAATATCTTATTGCATACGGTTTTATCATGTTGACTTATCATTTCAAGTTGGTATTTATAGGATACGATTTCAATGCCATCTCACTTTTCATCATAAATATAGGTGGTGGATGTATTTGGAACGACATTTTAGATCGTAAATTTGATCGACAAGTCGGTATGTATATTGTTTGTTAGTGCGATACTTGTTAATTAGTGTCCTAGAGCGGACCAAAACCCGCCCTATTGCTTCTGGTGCTACCCCCGTCCCCGGTGCCCCCGCACCCCCGTCCACCCACATCGTTGTCCTACTCCGGTTGATATGGGATTTGAATGATACTGCGTATGTGAATCCAAGGACTCTAATTTTTATTTGATATTACGTACTTATATCCTCGCAGTTTTCGCTTTGGTATACTGACGATGGTATTGCTTGGGGGTTTCTATCCTATGATGAAACGAATTACATATTGGCCTCAGGCTTGGCTTGGTCAGTCAGTATTTCGTGGCTAGTCTAAATGTATCTCTCACAGACCTTCATAGGACTCGCTATGAGCACTGGCGTACCGATGGCATGGTTAGTACTTGAGCAGGATCTCTCGAGTCCCGTTTGGATTTTATTTGCGGGAACTTGGGCTTGGACAATGTGGTATGGTATGTTATTTTTCTTCTACGTATCCAGAACGGGAATAAATGCTCATTATCATTAGATACGATCTATGCTTGCCAAGATAAGCGCGACGATGTCAAAGCTGGCGTTAAATCAACTGCGCTCCTTTTCGGCTCTTACATCACAACGATTCTATCCGCTTTCGCAGCGGGTTTGATAGTTTCACTCTTCATCGCAGGAATTGTAAATAATATGGGAATTTCCTACTTTTTTTTCAGTGTAGGAGGCGGCATGCTGTACCTCATGAACGAAATGATCACAACCAATCTTGATTCACCCAAGAGCTGTTGGCAGACAGTAAGGTTTTGGAATAGGATATTTGTCCAATTATTGATCGTCCCTATTCTTTTTGCAGTTCCATCGAAATGGGTTTCATTTTGGTGCTCTGATTTGGATAGGAATTTTTGTGGATTACATCTTATCGGTAAAGAGTGATCATCTTGGCGTCCAGTAGCACATCATCCTTCTATATATCTAGTAACCGGTTTAGCATATTTGACCTAAAGCTGTTGATAGTTGATCAGCAATTCTGTTTTGTTTCTATTCCCGCTGAACACGTAGCGTCTTCCGACAGGCCTCGGCGTTTTATCGCACTCCATCGTTCTGATCAATAGCTATTAATTGCTTCAAATCACATACACCACAGCCCTGCGCTGTACCATGCTGGAAGCTCAAATTCCACAACAATAAGATGCTGTGAACAAAAACATATAGTTCTTAAGTGAGATTCTTCAATAGAATTAGAAGCGAGATTGAGTAAACTGAATAAGAGCTTGAAGCCCACACCAGATCCAATCAACCATGGATTGGGTCCGATTTTCGCACAGAGAACTTGTGATTAGTTCCGTTGTCGGAATTTCTCCCTTGGGACTTTCATATCGCCATGTACGTAAATTAGATCAGAGTTTACATGCTATGGAGCTATAAAGACCAACAATTCGATCTCTACATTCCTCAGTCGACTCTCCAACCTAGTGCTGCCCAGCTTATCGGATTTCTTGTAGCCAAATACGCCTATGACATCACATTCTCGCTTTGATCATACCGAACATTATCAGTATGTTATTCGCCGTCTTGGAATCATTAACACAAAAATGTATAACCTTTCCGATTATATGTGCGCTATTAGCCAGGTCATAAATGTGGAAATTCCTCTCTATCTACCTCCAATCTTCGCTCATAATCGCATACAGTATCTCAACCTCATTTCTGTCACAATTCTTCTGTTCGACCATCTTTTAACATTCGCACATGAAGTATGTTTCATTTCCATTTTCTGGTAAAACATATCCTTAACTTTCTCTTTAACTTATGATAAGGTGAAGTATATTTGGAACAGAATTACGCCTTGTAACCCTTCCTTTGTAAAACGTGCACATCATAACCGATAAACTGATATAATTTTGAGGTTAGTTAGCGTTCTATTTTTGGTTAATCGATACTTGGCATCTATTGCGATGGTTTGTTATGTCGTAGGAACGTTCCTTCCCTACAATACCCAGGATCAGGTATTCACTACGGTAAGATTATGACTAAGAATTCTAGATCCACTCTGATTTCCTCAACTTGAAGTTGTACGTGTTTTAGTAGCTCAGACACCGATAAATATTTTGATCCTCACTCCCAAGCCAACCTGGGGTAATATCAATTGTGCAAACCACATTTACTATCCTTTTTGCTGAAGCCATATTAGCTTTAAGGTGACAGAAATATAACGACTTGTGAGCGCATGATCTGATGTTTCATAGGGTTTACGTTGTTTATGAGCGCAATAAACGAGTTCTTACTCTTCTGATAGTTTGCTGGTTGGGTCATGTTGGCGCCGGATGTTTAATCATTGTTGGTAATTTCGATTTCTTGATATTAGTGAGGCACCCAATGCTGATATGCGTTTATGAAAGAACACAAAATCAGCGTGGACGATCTACTCAATGAGAGGTTCGTACACATTTAAGTTTTAATTATGAGATTCTAGTTAACCGGTTTTACATCTAGCTATGGGCTGAAGTTAAGCCTAGGACTCTCCTTCTTTCTTCCGCCCATGATATTTGATAGTGTGGTAGCAAGCCTCTTGACGGTTGGATTATATGCAAAATTTCGACATCTCATCTCAGATATGTCATTGATTAGTTTCATTATTAAAGACGGATTACTGTATTTCCTTGCCGTCCTCGGATCCAACATCATGTTGTTCATTATTGGATTTCTTCTCGTCAAGTTCGAGGTGAGTATCATTTTTTGTAACCACTGAGCTAGTGAATGACTTGGCCTGTTCGAAAAGCCTAGATCACTGGGTTTCGGGCCTTTGTATATGTAAGAGCCATCCGTATTTCATATATGAAAGTCGTTCAACCATTAGGATTTAATATGAAACAGATTATCATCAGCGTACGTTGGAAACGCCCCTTACCAGGCTTCACAATATCTCAACTATCTTCTTTTGTTAGCATCACAACGACAATGATAGGACGACTAACTCTCAGATTAAGAGCTCATTATGCTACTGGGAGCGACGATATTACATTCAGATCAATTCATTTGAGATTTATTCGTTCCACTCCACCAATGAGTCCTTCTGTTGGTGATTGTAATGGAGAGTAGGATATTCTACTCCAATTTATAAACAATACGGACAATACGGACAATCACTCACGGTTTTTAATTACAATGGATTCTGAATTTTTATGGGGTGGCTAGGAAGGATAAGGTTTATGATATATAAGAAATACAAGGGTACTTACGACGTTGGACATGGGTACCCACCACACACGCACGTAATATGAATTTGGTAGAAACAAGAGATAGTCTTAAAGGTTAGGACATGTAACCATTAAACAACAATTTCGTAGGTGCCGGGTGAAACGGACAATAGCGGTCCAGCTGACCCCGACAAAAGGAGTATTTTGGCGTAAAATTGCTACCAGGCGTCGTGACCCGGCGGTCCCAAATTTCTGAGCCAAAAGGCCGCTGTGGGGAGAGTTTAATTGTGATATAAGATACTTTGAGTCCTGCGCAAAACAAAAAGAGTGATATAACGGAGATTATCTCGAGTGAAGTGATTTTCAACTTTTCAAGGCGGAAAAGTTGGGTAACGGCGATTACATGGGCCGTGGGAATGGGATAACATTTGGTGATCAACAAGCAATCGGTCACCGGCTTTATTCCTTCTGAACAATCAACATTCAATCCTCTCAACCCCGATTCTCCGATACACGGTTCGCCCCAACCCTTTAGAAACGAGATGCGTGTCGGGATGTTCCCTTTTGTCGAATTGATCCTCCAACGCGTAGCCAGGCCAGGCCTCTATTTTGAACCATCATTAGGGGTCCAGGTCCGACTCCAGGACGACTTTTTAGTTCAGAAGATTTTGAGAGTAAGGTAGTCACCCAAATGGTATCTAAGGTATGTGTGTTCGTAGATGTCTCTAGAACGGACGATAGAGGTCTCCGTGACTGCGGCTTTGAGCGTGTAGAGGGAGTCTGGGCACTGGAAGAACTTCGAACAGTACGAGTCGACAGCAATGGTTTGCCCAAAGTTGTGCTCGAGCCTGTGAGCAGCACCGATTGAGACAAGGAGTGTCCATGTGCTACATCGAAATAAGGGACGAAATTTGAAACGTCAAAAAGTTAAAACGTGAATCATCCTTTCCAGCCGGACTTTTCTCTACCCCAAACGCAATCGACCTGCCAAAGATTCAAATTTAATAGTAGGGGATATGTCAACTTGATGACAAAACTTGACCAGACTTTGCTATTGTTAACAACACCACAATGCTTCATTCCATTGCACGCACCACATGGTTATTAGATCGAGAGCCAGTAATCTTTCGCACATGGAGTTCCAGTCACTACCAACAACGGCGCGTTCCTCGATCTTCCGGAACGGAATCTTATAAGATTTCGTTTTTTGTATAATTGGAAGGGTATTACGGGCTACCAAAACCTCATGTAGCGTACCGCTTTCGAGTAAGGATCGTTCACCGAACGGTTCACTCTCCAGGCCGCGTCACTTACTCAAAAAATAGTCAGTCGAGTTTTCCTTTCTACAAAAGGGTTGAAGAGGTATGTTTCCATATATATATAATACTTAAACTAACAATATAGTGGTCAGATTGAATGCTGTATTTCTTTCTTTTTCATTTAGGATGACCACGATAAAGTCGGATAACCAAGGGACAAAAATACCTCTCCCCGTCGACAACGCAGTGCGGCGCACAAAGTTGATGCCGCGAGGACTAACATGCCCTGAATATGCCTTTATGGGTAGATCTTTATCATCGTTGACAGGTTAACTCACGTTATGTCCGCACTACCAATTACATTTCCGCAGAGTCTAGAGCTGGTTTCCAAGATGCACCAAGCATAGACAGTCACTGTTTGTGATTTGCGGTGCTCTCCGCCTCTACATCTAATTGAGCAATTTTTTCACAAGAATAGAGCGCATCACGGCCGCTCGCCGGAATAATTTGGTGGTAGGGTTTTTGTTATCTCATGTCATTGGCATCAGCAACCGGATCAAATAAACCCGGTCCCACCAAAGGAGGTCTTATAAAAGCGATGGCTCCACAGGGCTCGATCACTAGTAATCGCTCTCATTCTTCACTGTCGCCTCCCCTATATTTTATGACGCCAAATACGGGCGCTCAATCCAATGGTGCTCAGGAATATCAGTATGTTAAGTTCAGTAGATGTTCTAGGTATACAGTTTGTAACCCGCATCTTGCACAGTCAGATAATAAATGTTAAGAACGACCCTTGACTACTCGGGCTTGTCTGATGTCCGTAAACAGAATCTCAACGTCATATGCTTGACTATTCTTTTGTTTGACCATTTATTAACATTTGGGGATGAGGTAACTCTCAGTTTGTCTTGGGGAGTATTAACAATATCATTATTTATTAGGTGAAATATATTTGGAATAAGTTGACGCCTGGTGAGTTGAAAGATTATGAGGGCGTGCACCTCACCAACGACGATACTAGTCAGTGTTTTATTCCTTATAAATCGCTACCTTGGATCCGTTACTATGATCTGTTATGTTGTTGGGGCATTCCTCCCTTTTAGCGTTCAGGAAAACCTATATCCAAAGGTATACTATTACTGAAAACTTTGACCTTCTATTAACGCGGTTTTAGTTGTATGTGCCCCCGTTATGAAAATTCTATTTTTATCGATATCTTCGCTAGCCAACCTGGAGTAATCGCCGTAGTGCAAACATATCCTACGGTCATCATTGCCGAAGCCATATTAATCCTGAGGTTAGTTAACCCGAAGGGTTGCCGCCTCCCCTTATACTCAAACTTGTCCATGTATAGGGTTTACGCCGTGTACCAACATAACAGATGGGTCTTGACCCTATTCATCCTGACCTGGGCGGCACATATTGTAGTGGGAGCCACTATTCTTGTTGGTAAATCAATTATAACGGAATGATGAGATATCATCTAACACTGATGAATAATTTTAAGCCCACAAAGTTCGCCCCCAAGATTTGATGAATATGGGGTTTGTAATTTATGACGACGCCCAATATTACACGGTCTAATTTTATTCAAGTTATGCACTTAACCTGCGTTTGGGGTTATCGTTTTTTATCCCAGCCATTCTATTTGATGGCATGGTTGCGAGCTTCCTGACTATTGGATTATACAGAAGGTTCAAATATTTTGTCTCGGAGATGTCATTGGTCAACCTCATCATCCGGGATGGCTTACTTTATTTTTTCGCTGTTTTCGGCTCCAATATCGTGTGGATGATTATTGGATTTGTTCTGTGTAACTCAGAGGTGAATCTTATTTGGTCTGCCAAGTAACCCGACTCATCCGAGAAGGCATCATCCTTAGGGTTTGCCCCAATGTACGTGTAAGTCTTTTCCTACATCGAACGATACATATCGTACAGTACCAATGTGGTGCGCTCTCAATCTCTCACAGGCTATCTGCTGCGTACGTAAATCAATTTTCCTAAATTAAGTGTTTTACTGAGACATTTGTAGTACGACCACTACTATGATAGGTCGCTTGACTCTCAGTCTGAAAGGATATCAAAAAGAGGAAAATCATGAGTTTGCGTTTAATACCATTTCCATGGGTTTTATGCCCAACACGCTTGCAAATATGTCCGTTAGGCTTCGGGAGACAGTATCAAATACGAAGAATACTAATATAATTGATTAATATCGTAGATTATTGTGCAGGCGTAATCAATTATAGAATTAGTGATTGAGGTAAGCGTCAAGTGGACTGAACTCGACGCTCTTCTAGAGCACATCGGAGAAAAGACGCCCATTTGGGACGATGTCCACTCATAATTACAACTTTTAAACGATCTTTACAAATGTTTAACGGACGCAAAAATAGTCAATTATATGTTACTCAAGATGCTGATTATGAAACGGAAACAAGAAATTTATTCCCGACATTTCAATTTTATCCTGTACCCAAATTCTATCGTTTTCATGAAAAGCGCCTTTCACTTGATTTAATCTCGGCTACTAGCACCAATGGGATGGTGATTAGACAGATGACACAAAATCTGTTGAATTGACCGCATGCAAAATTATAACCATGTGCTGATCGTTAATGCAACTAATGTATGGCTAAACCGTTCGAAACTCCTACATAGTGGCCTATTCCCGAAGGGTTTGGCCTTGGGCCTTTTTGGGAGATTCAAGGAAGATTTCCCATATCAAGATCTCGCGTGTTGTCAGATAGAATTGAGGGAACTAATAACAACATGGGTTACATTTAGCCGACTGGTTAAAAACTCTAATTTATTTGTAAATTGTTTGGCTGGTTCAGAATCCGCCCCCGCCCATCAGCGAGAAATTGTGCTGACAAACCGAGCTTGAAATACACGAATTTTTAGAGAACTTACAACGGTCATTACCAATGACTGACCTTGTCATCAAGGTAATTTGAGTCTCTATAACAACTGAGTTTATCTTTACATTAAACAGAAATTGTGTGAAAAAACGAGGAAAATCATATTTGAAAAGTCACTTGAAGTTGAAATTTGACAGACTGTGTCGTGAAAAATTAAAGTTCAACAGCCGCTGGGGTTCGGACAAATCTCGCTCTACATAAAACTCAGCTGCAGAAAGACGGAGTCATGGCTGACGGTAAACTCTAGTCAGGCTCGGGCGCCAATTCCGACGAGAATAGAAAACATTCATTCACATGACCCCTTAGCTCAGTGGTAGAGTGTGTGATTCCAGTCTTGGGCTTCCACAAAGTCATCCGTTCAAATCGGGTAGGGGTCACATATTTTTATTATTTGCGTGTGTCAAAATCAGGCAACGATCCAGAGTCGCAATTGAAGACTTTTTCTTTTTTTTTTTCTCTCAACCACCCACATCACGAAATCCATAGATTACGACTCGCATTGTGGTGTCGCGAAGCAGGGTCTATCGTTCAACGTAACCTCACGCAAGTAAATAGCGCGTGAAATACACGTTGATTTGCATCACCTGAAGAAACTCCTTGGTTAGGTTCTTTGGTGGTTTCCTCACCCTTACTTGCCACTTGAAAATTCTGCGTACAGTACTCGTAGATCCTCTTCCCAGTGACCATATTGTCTTATTTATTGCGTTCGGCCCGGACTGGGTCCATGTAGAGATTAATTTGAATCTAAATTAATATCACACACCCTGATTTACAAAAACGTCATTAAACGCTCACTAACCTAGTCCTCATCGAACAGCTGCCCCGGACATTTAAAGTGTTATTTTTATATCCTACAAACCTATATCCCTCTCACACATTTCACCTCCGACACTTCGCGATAATTTTTTTTTCCGCAACCGTTGTCTTTCCTTGAACCATTGGAAGCAATGGTTGGCTATGCGCCGGAACGCTTCAGGGACATTCCTGTGGCAGTGGGATGCTTGACATTCTGACCTAATAATAGCCCCGGTGCAATATTACCCGTTCAATTCAAATACTGGACCCTAGACGGCAACCTTGTCCGGAGGGCAATCGTTTGAAGATGGACGGTTTATGACCTCCGAGTTAGTAACAACGTTGTTCGATGGCCGTTGCTTCCGTCTATTTCTCTAAGACTCCGTTCGGTGCATCTATCACAATGTTTAATGATTCGGGATACATATAAATTATTTCCTCCGTAAATTAAATTATTACAACGAGTTACCCTTCACTGATTTTCACACTTAATAGTGCTTGTTCAAATATAACTTATCCCCGAACCAGATATCAGAAAAGGCGTTCACTTTTCTCCCTGAGCTCCGGAGCCGCCTTCTTGCTCAGGAAGGTTGGACGGACCGGCTTGATATTTACCGAAGTTATTAGCAAGTTCCCACCGGGTTGAATAGCGGTATACCGCTCGCCCCCGAGGTGATTCGTTGGAGATCGCTAGACATTAGATTAGTTCCACTGCTTGTCCGTTATCAAATCGATTGTATTTACGGGGCGCAAACGGCGTCTCCCGCCAGTACCATTCATTTCCGGGCTGGTCAGGGCCATTGGGCTGAAGGGACTCCATTGATCGCGAGACCGGAAGACGATAGTGGGGTTGCTTAGTGCTGTGCTTTGTTTCGTCGGGAATATCGGCAGAATTGGCTCGGTAATGATTGTTATGGCTTTGGAGTATGGATGAGGTAGACGCCGTTCTACTTGTGAAATCGTCGCGCTGAAGGGAATGCGTATGTCGTTCCAGGTTTGTGTTTGAAACATTTGAAGTATTAACCTCACCCCCATGTTTTGGAGCGGTTTTCCTTGGCTTCTAAGAGACAGACGCGAGTCAATGATTATTTCCATAAGGTATAGAATTTCCGATATAGTCACCCGTGGCAATGGCTCTTCGCCTTTTTGTCGCCTGATACCTGCACACTTAACTCGATGCTTTTCCCAAAGGCCAAGATAATACTGCCTTCTTCCGTCAAGGGCTAAAGTCTTCCCACATCCCTGACAGTCCACACTCGTTACGGTAATGTTGGTTGCCCATATATCATCTTCAAGAATTTTCTTCCGTTGTATCGGGTCTCTGACATATTTCCTCCTCTTTGCTTTTGATTTCGGTGCTGTATTTGGGCTGTCGTCGACTTGGCGGCTCTCCGATTCAGATGAGGACGGAGAATAGTGCTCAGGCGGGGACTCAGATCGAGAGTTACCGCGTGCGCCTTCGTTCGATAATAAAGACATTTCAACTCGTACTCAGCGGTATGTAAATCAGAGGGTGATAAGGAAGCTGGGTGTCGGAAAAAGCTTTGTGTCGCTTGAAAAGCTGTAAGGCTTTATATCCGCACGTGTTGGTAGGTTTAATGCCAGCCAATGTCCCCGCTGAAGGGCACGAGCCGCGGGTCCCGAATTGCCACGTTCGTTATCGATGGACCCATTGTTTTCTGACTTGAATAACCGCGTTTCCCCGTGCGGATTGTGATACATCTAAGAGTAACAGAAAATGTATGCTCAGTGTATCCGCTATACCTGGAATTTGTCTCGCTTCGCTTACATCCAACTTCGGCACCAACCCCCGCTCGAGGTGAGTTTCCAATCCCGCTATGTTCACTCGACCCTGAGAATGATGGGTCCTGATTGGGATGTCCAAAACCTTCCCTGAACGTTCCCCCACATGGGCCCTCAAATATGTTATTGAGGGCTCGGACTCCACGGAAAATGCGGTCTGTATTACGTGTGGTTAGGCATGTACCAGGCCAAATTCCAATACATCGATCGAGATAGCCGAATACATAAATGAGACTGTCGCCGTCGGAGGTTTTGCCTAAATATGGATGAAGCGACTTCCCGCGAAGGTGCGATGAATATAATCTCACACTTCAGACCGTTAGCTGGGGATCAAGGCAATACGTGGGATTTTGAGTGACGGAAGGTAAACTTGAAATGCTTAATTTTGTCGGTTTCGGACATCAACATTTTTAGTTGGAATGGGGTATGTTTCCTGAGTTTCTCCACGATTTGTCCAAGAAGATGATGCAAATAAATCCATAAAAGGCCAGAACAAGGGTCAACGCGGAGCGCCTGTGATCTTCAGGGATATTTGTGAGAAACAGCTTGCTGAATCAACTAGGTTCCGGATATGGCGGACCGTGAACAGCTATCACGCCTTTGCAAGTAGGGCGGTAAAAGCCCGTCAAGCAAAATATCAGACTTCGAGGGCCAGGGTACGATTCGTACCGGGGACGAAAAAAAATATTTACCCAAACAGTAGCTCACGAGTCACAACTGACAGCGGAGCAATCTAACGCAATACATTGCAGATGCGCATGTGAGGTAGGACCTGTGTTCGGTTCCAATGATTAGGGGGCCTTACACATATTTTGGTGATGGCCAATGAATACCGTCGTTGTGAATAACTCTAGTTACAACGATCAGACTGTGAAATCGTTAGCCAACAGCTCGAATTATCCGAAATGATGTAAGTTCCAACACATCTCAATATTCATATCGCCCGTCTTCGTATTTTCTCTTCCGGGGTGGAGTGGATTACCAACGGGACCCTTTGGCGCGAGTCATGATTAGTGAACGATGCAAACGTGTAGCGTGGTTGACAACCTTGTGTTTCGGGAATTTCCAATCTGACTCTAAATTTTCGGACAATTAGTAAATTCAAGGAAAATTTCGGGTCAATATTGTATATAGGTCGGCCTCATCACGACTTTAAATTTATCTTTGAAAGTATTGGATGCATGGCACCATCAAAGATCGATTTTTGGTCATGCCGGTCAAGCGGAAGAAAACATCTCCACTGTAATTCGTGAATAACGTTGCATCTTGTTACCCGGAATTTACGGGGAGTTGACCTCTACGGGAGAGCCCTTTGTACACAACATTCTCAAGAGCCAGATTTCTCAGCATATAGCATATGACCTAAGGTAAGATGGAAGCCTGTTTGGACTTTTTGACCATGTTTCATGATTCTCACATACTTACTCCCCCTTGGCGAATACCACTGTCTTGGATACCTCAATACCGACACTCTGTCTTAGGATATTCCTAAATCCTTTTCAAAAATCACTCATATGGGTTGAATTAACGGTTTTAGATACAAGACCCCGTTGGACAAAGGATTTTGCCGTGCCTAATAATTCCAAAAACCCTTGACTGCTCCCGGATCAATGTGCGGGAGCACCAAGGAAGCCAATATTCGCAGCTTGCAACATTTATGTTACTGGTCCAGGGATAGGTGATACGGGAAGGGAGATATTTGATGGTCAAAGCATTAACCGAGAAGTGTATAATTCTTTCCGGAACCGATACCTTATTAAACAATATGTGACTACTAAAGTATTTTAAATGTAAGTAATTGCCGCAAGGCCCCTCTTTATCTTTTTTTCGTACAATATCGGTTATTTTTGAATGAAATTAGTTAGATTTGATTATATGTATGTAAAATATAAAATATAATACAGATTATATCGCGGATGTAATATTATAAACCCAACATGGCCTAAGGCACGTTATTTGTAGTTCGTGAAATCTTTGGGAGACACACAGATATCTCTGACCAGTAACACTATTTTGGTCATTGGGAGCCTATTGGATGGAGAAAAAGACCAGCAGCCGTCGTCCAGGAGGCCGATGATCCTGTCATCGGAAGTCGTCATAGTCAGACCGCCCGGGCCTGAAGGCTTGATCCCCACGCTCATGTCTTTCATTATTAATGCATCCCGGGTGCGATAACAATACGGTATATTTCCAGTAAGGAGCTGAAGAGGTTTATCAATATGCTGTGGCCTAGTATAGCGTATGATGAAGCAATGAGAGCTCTCACTTCGTACGCAGTGCAACCAAAACTCCACACATCTGTCTCTAGCCCTAACTGACATTGTTCATCTTCAATAAACTCTGGAGCTTGCCACCGCAAAGGACCCACTTCCGGACTTGAAGGTGTATATCCTGTTGGGCCCACGAGGTCCTCTATGACTTGTGAGAGTCCAAAATCGCTCAAAACAGCATGTCCATCATCGGTTATAAGCACATTGTTCTAAATACCAATCATAAGGCATCGTTCCTATTAAACATTTCTCCTAGCACTCACGCCTTTTAGGTCTCCATGTACGATTGGTGGGGATAGCGTATGAAGATAGTTCAAACCTTGGGCAACATCATGGACCTGTACAATTGAAGATCACTGGCAAGATTTATGGGAGAGAGACGGTTTACCAGAGACATTCGGTCCGCCCCCGAACCCGGACCTCTAAGATATTCCGCTGCACAACCATTATCATACCATTGCATGACCATCGACGGCCTTCCAGCCATATGATAGGACGTTCCAAATAGTTTCACGATATTTGAATGCTCCAAGCGGTGCCAAACGTATACCTCTCGGTTCAATCGCTACATTAAATTCTCTAGTTACACTCCGCTTGAGAGCAAAGAAATATCGTACCCGTCGGGCCTTTCCTCCGTCTTGATCCTTTACTGCTAGTATCCGAAGTAGTTTTATTGCGACCTAAATTGAGGTGAAATTTGAATGTGTGTGGGGGGAAAGAGGATAAAAATACCTTGATGGTTTCCAGTTTTGCTACTCCATCCCTTTCGTCGGTGCGTTCCCTCACCCACTCTCCTTGGTATATATCAGAGAATCCCCCCGTTGTGATCGGGGATCCAGCCTTTGTTGTAATACACCGCGTAAGGTCAACAACTCCAGTCACGGGTGAGCTGAGCGATCCAGGCGTCTCTGGTGTTTCGGAGGTACGTAGGTTCAAAGGGATATTGCTCGGGGGGGAGTTTGAAGGGATAGACAAGTGTGGTAGCGCTTGAGGATATAACTTCGGGCTCGTCAATGCAAGGAGGGAAACGTTCTCAGCGTGCAAATGCTGTGCCCTCTCTGTAGTGTCCGCACCAGCATTGGAGGAAATCCCGAAAACTGTCATCTTGGATTGTTGCCACCCTTTCCCTAGTTTCTGGTAGTGCGGGGGAATGTAGAGGAGTAATTAGAGCCTGAAAAACATGCTCTAATTGATACTACCCTCCAAGTGCTTTTGAAGAAGTCAAGGGGAATAGATGTATTTGACAAGGATGGCGGTAGACGCTCATAGGCTATGGCCTCCCACACTTGTCAAGTATTACAGAACCAGAAGTATGATGTTATCCCGTGATCCCTCGGAGGCTGTCCACGAGCCACGATCATATTGAATTATTTGGAGAATTGGTGTATTGTAAGCCAGTTGTTGGATTGCTTTAAATGCAATGAGCGGGGACAGCAATAATGCCCATCAGATGGGAGCTTCCTTGGTTACGTCTGTCAACCACAAACGAAGACCATCATAGTAACGGCAATATGCGAGCAACAAGAGGGATTCTGTAAGCAAGGGGCTTGACTTTTGAGGTGTAACAAATATCTATGATGCGCAAGCTTTACATTGGTCCCGGCGGACCCGGCCTCTGTTTCTCGAAGACTCGCATTATTGAACTCTTTCTAAATTACCTAGTCATCCCCCCCATCGTTATGATATCAGGTTATAAACTACCTTTGCATGGTCCAGTAGAGCCTTATTAAGTTGACTTCCTTATTTCACTTGGAAACAAAGGTAATTTTCGATGCATTTTGGGTAAAAGGGTTGAGGTCCAAGCTCGGATGATGACTGCGGGACTTGACCTCCGCTCCCCGGGGAAGACGGGAAATTTGATAGCAACATGTCCAACGCAACCCCCAACCTAGGGTGAGTGGCGTAATATATTATGGTCGTCCCCTCAACCAAGAAAAAAATATTATTGACGGGAGAACGAGTCAGGTCCCCACGGTTTCCGTTCTGGATGTTGACTACTGACTGTAGCCTGAGCCCTAGATCATCATGGGCGGTACTAGCATGGGCTTTCGAAATTGAGGTGAGTACCTTTAGGGAAATTTCTAATTATCAATATTAGGGTGAACACTGAATGGCCGTGATTGAGTGAGTCCCGCGAGTCATGAATCATTGCGGACGGAGAATATAAATTCAGAGTATGCACAAAGTCTGTCCCTCGCAAGTTACAACCACCAAATGACCATATAAGGTATATTTATATATATAAATATTCCTAAGTAAATTGATCTCTGCTGGATCCCTATAGGCTTTTTGATTTACCAAATTTCTATCGCAATGCGACCAGGGGTACGGTGTTCTTCACATCTAGAAAGTTTGAAAGTAGGGTGGATATTAAAATCATAATAGATACTCCGAACGATTCACGAAAAACGTTTATTATGTGATCTCACATTACACGGCCAAAAAACTGGGGACCATTATTGAGGCTGCTGGAGCTTCATAATTGCAGCGCCCCGCCCGCGACAAGCAAATATCACGCATACACGCTGTGACGCACTGCCTAGGGGACGGACATTTATTCGGATGCCGGGCGGAGGCCGCGCCATAAAATCCAAGAAACTGGGCTAAATTCAGTCTCACCTACATAGACTGTGGTACATAATACTTTTATGAGTTCAGAGTAAAGAGTCGACACCGGCATTTTCCGGACACCAGATGATAGATCAACAATAAGTAGTCATTACGAAGCACTCACTTTTTGGTAGATCACACACACCTCCAACTTACTTCACTAATCTCAGTCTGCTTCCCTTCATTCTCTTCCATTTTCGACAGTTTCCTGTGTGTTTTACTGGCGACAGGAGGAATGAGCGCTGTGAATGAATGAGATACATTCAGTTGCGGCATAACACCCAGTGAAAGATCATGGTTTCTATCTGATTATAAATTATCTCCCGGTCAAAGATTGATCGAGGGAGCCTGTGAAGCGGAATCTCAGGAAGCCGTTCTGTAGTCATTGATTCATTGCGCAGTAGGTGTGAACTATATATCTCCTTCCGTAAACCAAGTAGGGATCTTGATTAAGCTATGGATTCCCAATGGCGACAGTGTCATCAATATTTTCCTGGTACTCACTCTCCACCATCAAAAATATAATATTAAAACCATTTGACTAGTAGAATTTGCAGTTTTCTCGGGGAGAGAGATATAACGCCACTATGACCGTAACAATCAGGGTAAGGAATAACGAAGTCCTGAGGGATGGGCGGCTGCTCACACTGTATTTGGGTCAAAAGACCATATTGGAAAACATATAAATATATACTCGCACGCCAAGTCGCTGACATGAGTCCGGTTCTTCCATGTCTTGAACCTTTGCCGGGCATGCCGTTTCAATGATCAAGTGATATGTTCAACTGGTATTTTTGAATCTGGGTTATCAAACCGAGCAGTTCCCATGTAGTTGGGATGATTGCTTGTTGTGACTGCTCCTGGTTGTGGCCAAAAATAACCCTCAGTGCAAACGGTGAGGAGAAAAGCGCAGCGGGACAAATATCACCAATGACCGGAAGGCTTTCAATAGCATTCCGGTTCTTTTATGGTTGGGTTACGAGTGTGGGTCATCTATCATTTATGTTTTGGGTTGAGCGTTTGTCTCATTGCTCTAATCATTGAATAATTTTAGCGTATCACCCTGGAGATGAGCACAACCGCTTCACCACTTCATACGTAATAGGTAAAAATAATCAAGGACTTATCATTTTATGATTCATATATATATATTAGATCGTTTGATCTCCGCGAAATCAGCTCCACAGACGAGGTAAACAGGCTAGTCGGCTCATTCTGGTGTGTAGATGGTGTTTAATTACAAGTAGCTCTAAATCTGACGGTGACTTAAAACGTTGCGATGCAGCAGGCGTACATATTTGACAGTTCGGGTCGCGTTCACAATCTTTGGAATCCTTGTAAACGTGTTCATTTAGTATATTTTCGATTGCTTGACTGCTTTTTCAGCGGGAAGGCCCAAATGAACTATGATTAGAATTTCCTCTATAAGGGCTCCGAGTACGACTTAATAATACAAGTCCTATAACAGCTATTTGAGATATAGTGGGAATTTACCACATCACTTACCATATCATCGGGTATGGGTCTGGTGAGGTGTAATCCGGCAACGAACAGATATTAGTCGATTACACCTACATCCAATTCGATACGTGACCAGGATACGTGGTATAATACCCCGACCCTCTTTAATACCAAAGGAACGTGTAATATTTGGAGTTATATCATGTTATTGTTGTAGACGGTGATCAACTCACAGTGTTTAGCAGTATCTTCGATCGCAGCGCAAGAAGCGTCTGAAATAATATCAGGGTGACGCAGATCTTAGAATGCTCACTTCGACGACATCTTTTACAGGCACCTTGACCACCACACCTCCCAACGAGCAACGTGCCCCTTACCTTCTTTCACTCGTCGAAATTCAATACAACAGATCCGAATGCTAATTATTTAGCCCGATTTCATCAAGAGGTTGATTGGATTAAACAATAGCCGCAGCCCGCCCCGAACCCGAGAAGAAATCCGACAGAGGTGTGATTTAGAGAAGTAGCAGGGAAGGCTGGTAGAGTCCGATAGCTAAACTAATGGTGAAGTGTATGGATTTCTTGGAGCCTGGGAAATACCGCTGTGGGCAGACGTCAAAATCTTTGGTTGGAGGATCCAATGGTTCAAAATCTGATCGTAAGCTGGGTAAATTTTTGACTCCTCAATCTTGCCGTCGTTTTTGAGTTCAGCGGCTTTGGATTAGATATAAAATGGGAAGAATATGCAGCGTGACGTGCCTATATGTATAATGTAAGGTCGAATCTTCCTCGATATTATAGTCATTAGGCGTATGACCGTTCTCCAATCGTTCCCCAGTGGGAAAAAGCCCTATGCTTGTTGAGTATACTGGAAATGATAGATATTGTTGACGGGAACGCTGTCAGGACTGGTAAGCGAAGAATCACCAAAACCGCTCTGACAAGGTGAATTTAGTATAGTTTAAAGACTAGCCGTCCTTTGGTTTGCATCTCTTTAGCAGTACCAGAGGATCAGACCTCAAAATAGCCATATTTTCCACATTTTGCATGCTACGTGTTGAGTTGATTCTTGAACGAGTTCGAAATTTTGAAACCGTGGTCACCCGTCCAAACGCACGTGTCAATCCAGTGATTATGCCACGTGATTAGTTGAAAACTCTTTGTCTAAGTCTTGGCACTTGCTCAACGCGCTCATCTTCGTTTTCTACTTTCTGTCAATATTTTTGTGGTTCATCATCTATTCCCATTGACCACCATCCATGTATCTGCGAGTCAACCTCTTCGAGTTTATCGTCTCGCTTCGGTATACCTTTGTTCCTCAGCTCGAGGAGGCCAGTATATACCGCAAGAACAACGAGTTGGGTTTGACAGCTAGTAACGGCAGAGGATTAAGGCTGTACTTCAACGTCCGATTCAAGAACTCTACATGCGCGGAGGTTTGTCTATCGGTCGTACTTTTTGTTGAAACTTTCGTCTTCCTCCAGGATCCGCGCATGGCGAGGGCTTTCCAAATTCGTTATTCCAATAACGCTGAAGGAGACTAAGGTTCCCGGTACCTATGTGTTTGATAGACTACATTCTCGTGACAGATAATCACTCTTCATATAAAATCATTCAAGAGAACGTTATTTTTAGCTCGCTTGCGCTTATGTTGGCTGTGCCTGTCAGTGCCTACCTATCGAAAACAATACAGCACACATCTCTTACCCTCCCCTCTCATTCAGTTTATAGGTATTACAATTACTCGTATGTTCTCAGCTCATTAAGCTCTAGCAATTTCTAATTACTCCAATTGGCCGCAAGGGAACAGTGACTTTTGGGAACTGGACTTAGCGTTCGTCGTCCAATGCAAGAAAAACTTGAAGATCATGGCAAGCATTCTAGTAAGTTTCAACAGCTTTCTTCTGGACGTCGAATAAATGTAATAGTTATCTCGTAGAGTATACATCCGTTGAGGCATACACCCCCAGGATAACTTCAAAAATTGGACTCCTGCCCGTTGAGATCTTAGAGGAGGTTTTCTGCTTTATTTGTCCACGTGCCATCATCATCCCGTCTGTTGAATTTGACGCGCTATGGTCCGCCACGCAAACATGTTCGCGATGGAGAACCCTTGCATTGGGACTTCGTCGGCTCTGGAATCATCTGAATATCACTCTACAAGAAGAGGATCGTGCGGACAGGGCCATGATGTACTTTACCAGGCAATGTCTTCTGCGGAGCCAAGACGCACCCCTATTTATTGAAATTACCGAGGAAGCGCCATACCTTCTTATCGATGTCCACTTCCTTGTACCATATTCCAATAGGATTCAACGCCTTGCCGTCAGATCTCAGCGACAAATTTCGCTCATTTTACTCCCAATCCTCGAGTCTCTACATATGAATACACTTCCATCCGATTACGATCTGCCGGAAAAGACCCCGTCGCTTTTAGAGCTCAGGATAGCTCAGTGTTTACCTCAGACAGCCGTGGAACTTATATCTCGGGGGGTTATCTGGCCTTCCCTGCGGTCCATAGAATGCAGTATTTACTCTGCTAATTTCGTGGGTCATTTCTTGGATATGCTTGAATCACGCGCAGGAATAGGCTCCGGCTCAATCAAACAAATCTCAGATGTCGTGGTTCGGTGTTGGAACTTCAAAATCACCGATGAACAGTTGAATAGAGTTCGCAGCCTCGCACAAAATGGTGTCCGTGTTATCGTAGAAGAGCGTTATGCGAATGAGTTAATGTTCGCGAGTACTTCTATGATTCTCTGGGATATTCAAAGGGACAGCTACGATGAAGGCTATTATTTCTGATTAAGGGACTTTTAGAGGCTATAACGGTAAATAGTATCGTGTATTTATTTGGATATTCGAAGTATTGCATCTGAATTGGTACGATGAATGGGGATAATAAGTAAGCTACGTTAGCTTCTAATGACAGGGCACCAAGGTTTACTATTCATTATTGAGCACCGTCAAATATTGTTTCATATTTCAATTTTAATGAAGTATCTAGTGATAATAATAAAATGTAGTTGCTAATATTATCATCAGTTCGATACTGTTTACGAAAGTCTCGAATCCACTCGTTATGAAACGTCGGGAATGGGAGAAAGTCCCCGTACACGAACTTCTACTCCTGCAAACAACCATGAAAAAACTAACATCTCGATACACATTCCGTTGCCAAGTATACTAGCTAATGTCTACTGTTACTTGATAGAAAAAAAACCATATATTGTTGTATCCCTTGTGTCTATACTTTGCCTTCGGGAGTCCTCGTCTTTAGGATTTCCAAAAGAATGTCTAAACTGCGCGATTCCTCCCCACATTTCACCTCTTTCAATTCCAATCCTAACTTCCCTAGCACAATCTCCCATAAGACGTCGTCTGGAATCCTTCCCTCTGTAGAGAGTATCTCCAAGCGAGGCATCCGCTCGAGCAACACATGCCAATCCCAATGCGGGACGCGGCCTACGGAGAGGCGGGTAATAGAACCCCCAAAACGCTGGAGGATTGTTTGAACGTGCATGTCTGCATGCCCTTCCCACTCCGGCGTGAAAACTTCGATCTCGGCAATATTTGAGAGAGCTAGGGGGGCGAGCAGGATGGGAGATTGAATAGATAGTTGGCGAATGCGGCCTGCATGAGGGGCGAGGAAAGTGGGTGAAGAGATACCAATACGGGAAGACCAGTAATCGAGATACTGTTCCACATGGATGCGGATAGAGAGCGGAAGTGATGGGACGTGAGCACTATGACTCAAGCATAAGCTCGCGGTATCAATGACCTTGCTGTCGGACCAGTTTTGTAAATTGATACTGAGATTAGTCCAAATATGTGGGTGACGGATAGCAATAGCACGCCAGGATGAACAAGTTTGTGTAATATGAAAGAGGGTGGTAAGATTGGGTGAGGGAATCGTGAGTGTTCCGTCCAAGACACCGAAGAATATATCTCCCAGGACCTCCGGTGGGATGGAAGTGATCGTAAGTGATGGTGCCATAGTCGTTCCCTGTAGTACTAGCATGAGGATATTTCTATAGTCTTTGGAAACTATTTTTTTGGGTTTGATGAAGCAAGGTTTTGTGTGGGTCGGATCCTATCAGCTCGGGAGTCAACGTGGACAGTGATGTGATTCGTAAAGGTGAGTGGTGGTCGAGGAAGGCCTATACACCCTAAATTTGGCGAACCGGTGATTCGAATATTCAAGGGTTAGGAAGATAGGCCAGCAAATGGGAGTACCTTGAACAAGAGACACGTCATGATAAGGACCATACTTGCGCGAACTGCGGTCTTAAGTATATAGAGTTGTGCCGTAACAATCAGGCCATCCTTTGCGTACGATTTTGGTTTGGCAGGATATTCGATAGGTGACAGTCGGACTGTTCAAGTCATGCTTGTTTCCGTTACTAGCCAGTGTCATTTATGGATGCATTGAATGGAATGACATTGCGAGATGATGAATGTAACAGACCCTAGGAGGATAACAGGATTCAGCCTTTATTTTTCCGTGTCATGTTCAAGGACAAAATTTACAGGATAGCCTCCGTACCTGTCGCGCTCTCATTGGTTTTCGACACGTGTTGCCGTCAAATTCTTACCACGTGCTCTCCGGCTGAAGGTGCCGATATTCCGGTAAAACTTCGCTGAAAACAACCAGGTCCCGCATGCCGTCAGGCACTGAACTACCAGCACCACCCATTCTCTCAGTTCCCTTAAATATAAGACAGTTGAAACTCTTGTAGATCAATGCCGGAAAGCTTGGGGAACGGCGAGTGCTAGTATGGCAGTTACCAGTCACTTTGCAACATCCGATGTAAATTCAGGTGCCAAAAAGAAATCCTTGCTAGACCCTACAGTGAAACATGGAAAAAGGAATAATATTCCATTCCATAATAAACTATGTTCACATCAGCTACCAAGGGACTCGCGTGTTTCGAGGCCCTCAAGACACACGAGTCCCGTGGTAGAACACGCGCCGATGCGAGAAGACCTCTAGGTTAAAAATTCTATCAGTGAGTTGAGATTAATTTCTAGGGTACTCTGACGCATTGATGTGAGACTTAGCTTTCACAAACCCGTGTCCAAAGCCTGGAGGGACGACCATGTGGATAATGGAGATGTCATTTTAATAGTCCATGGAGGTTTGAACTCCCAGTAGACAGGATCGTAAACTATGAAGAGAACCAGTATCATCGCATCTCTGTTGACACCGGAATTTCGAGGTGCGATTTATTTAGTCTCAAATTGCGAATGAGAATCAAAAGATATCACGGTGTATCGATATCTGTTCCCGACAAATAGCAGATCTCATTCCGTAAATCGATAGTTCCGACAACATAAAATACACACGTCACATAAACTAAACTTTACTTGTGAAAGTAGCGCAGGTCTACCGCCCTATGTCGATTTTAAATGTTGCAAGAATTTTTATTCCTCAGAGACGGATCACGGCTTAATTACTTATCTTTTAATCCTTGGTATCTTTACTGACAAAAAAACGTGTATAATGATAAGGAGACAATATAGGTACACATTTGGCTGCTAAATACCTGCTAATCACTGATTATGTGTCTAATTCAGACCCGTTCACCAGGGCTATTCCAAAATTAGCTGAAAAATGTATTAATAACTTGGAAGCGTTGATGTTTTAGTATTTACAACGCGGGAGATCAAATATGGGGCCGTTTCAGACTTCAGTGTGAATCCCCCATAGTTTGCGCGTTATTCCACGCCTTCCACCACTACCCATACTCTAGGAAACGATGTAAAAATACTGACAAGTAGGGTAAGTACTAATTGAATGTATCATAATGTAACATTTTCTTTTGATACTTTTTTGATTATGGGTATCAATCGAAGAGCAGGAGGAAGCAACTACGCGGATTGCGGTAACCAGATACGATAGCCAAGATAATGTTTCATGCAACGCGACGTCGGACGTTGACCAAGATCTCGTCGCCTCTTAGTAGTCATCATTTTATCAGCATATATCGAATTAATGGATTAATTTTATCCTTAGCGTTCATTGGAATGGTGTGTAGAGGATACGTGCATCTCGCAGCTCATGTTTACCCGATGCTTATTAACCGTATCGTAACACCGTCGCTTTACCAGTGATTATTTCTTCAATATGGCTCAAGGGACAAAGACACCAGAAAGGATACGTGAAACCTAATTATATACCTTTCCAGACCCGCTCTGGACCAAGTATAAACGATAATTAACTGGGGACCCTGATTTGATACAATAGTTTCACATTCTTAAAATAAGGACATCGCTGGGATAGACGTGAGCACCTCTATTTTAGTACCAACCGAACGCCCTTCCGGTGTAGTGAGCAGATCCTTTCCTTCTGCTCATCAGTAGGTCTAAACCCCTGGCACCAAATCACTACACCCGTAATCGTTTGAACGACATCAACACCAACATCAACGTTCCTCCCACCTCTACTCCGCGCCTCAAGCATATCCATAAATAAATCCATAAGCCTTCCCGAGACATGACACTCAATCACCCTCAAATCCAGCCAAACCACCCTCCTCGCCATCAACTCCAACACTGTCCCAGGAAGCTCATCATCAACCCTAAGCTCCAGCAGCGCCGGCGTCCGCTCCATAAGCGTATAATGAAACGGCCACGTCTTCATATAAAGGGACTTCAAATTCGGGAACGTCATGAACGATAGTTTGCTCTGCGCGTTGATGACCAGACGCCTGATCCTGGCGGAGTGAGGGATGAGGAAAGATATCCCGCTTGGTGCGTATGTTGTTTTTTCGGAGATGGTGAGGAAGAGGGGGGTGGTGTGGCTTCGGAGGAGGCATTGTTTTGTGAAGTGGACCATTACGCGGTCGGAGGAACGTTCTCCTTGGAAAATGATACTTAAACTGTTCCAGAGGTGGTGCCGTCCCAATGAGACATTCCTCCACCTGGAACATGTTTGGGCTACGGACCAGAGAGTGGCAAAACGCATTGAGGGGATGATGATGCTTCCTGGACAGAGGAGCTTGAATATCTCTCCTAGGATCTCTGTGGGGAGGTCTAGGATCGTTGGTTTTGGCATTGGGAAGTGGCAATCTTGATATGATTTATTGGAATTGCTCAGATAATACACGATTTCGGAAGTGTGGGCTAATGGCTTACCGGAATGGTATGGTTACTATTGAAGTCGTTCATACGATCTACTATCAGAATTCCTCAAAATAGTCCGAGGGATCGTTGTGGGATACCGAATCGGGCTATTCGAGTGGTGGAAGCGGGACGGCGAAGAAGTATGGAGGTGAGAAATGGGTTTGACGCTCGCGCCTCACGAGTCACGATAGGACGGGTGAAAGGCGTGTGTTTAGACGCCTTAGGCCCCGCACGGTAACTGGGCTGTTGCCGGGCTATCCCGCTTGGCTATCACTTTGATGGGCTATCGTTTCGGCATCTTTGCCGGTGGGCGAAGTTGCCATCACTGGGCTATTATATGGGCTATTCCATAGTCTTGATGTCGAGTGATAATTTGATTACAACTCTCTTGTTTCTTCTATGGCTGCTTACTAGTCAAGACTATCATGTAAACAGCATTTATGACCTTATGGTAGATATTGTCACTCAGGTTGTCATCCCTCTGTATATACTGGCACCACTGAACAAAAATACATAACCACAATGCATACAACGAGTTTGACAGGAAGTCTATGTGCTTATGAGCTGCTAGAGGGGTATGAAACCATTTGAACATATTGATCCATTGATTTTTGCTTCTTCCCGGGTTTCCACAAGGATCCTATCCACGCAAGAGGCCCATTTTAATTTTCGCTTTTTTTGGGGTTTGCAGGGTTTTTTTTGCATTTGGGTCAATAGTTTATTTTATAGATGATGAATAAGTATGCTTTGGGACAAATGGGAGGTAATGAAGGAAATTGTGAGGCAAAAAGGGCGTGGAATAAAGAGCAAATGAATAAAACAGAAAATATTCTATTTTTTGACGCAAACTACATTGGCCCAGCCCAATACTTAGCCCGAACTCCGAACATGCAACATAGGTGGGCCAAGAGACATGAGACGATAGCCCATCAAAACGATAGCCGCGCGGGATAGCCCGAAATTGGCCCGGTTACCGTGCGGGGCCTTAGATAATGCACCGTGTTATGATAGGAACATGACTTCAAAAGTCACGAGGATAACAAATTTTGATTTTACTTCGTTTACGAGCCTCGAGCCTTTACAATACTTTTCAGAGAACCTTTTATCGCCAAGCGGCCAAGCCTACATGAATGTTATTTTTAGAGTCGATACTAGACGACGCATGGCAGGTATACTGCTATAAGACGAAGTACAGGTTCCGGCCCTCCTCCCCAATAGTCACAGATATCTGAAAAAAAATTTATGGGATCAGATTACCCCCTAATATCTATGACGTGGTTCCATGAAGATATATACCGACAATGGACATCCAAATACTAATGTATCTCTAAACCCACAAAGGACCCGTGATAGCGGATATATATAAATAATGAGTCTGGAACTCGATCATGGTAAGTTACGATCAGTACTTCCAAAGTGGGTGCGATAATTTAAGCTATGTACCATTCAACCCTTCCCGCTTTTACATCCAGCCATCAAGTTCTGTAATGCCTCCGACCTAGAAGTAACTTTGTATGACACACATTGGTAAAAAAAACTTCATTCAGAGTAGATAGGCCCTTTGCAGAGTCAACCAGGCCCCAAACGATATAAATAAATTTGGTCAAGCATTAATTGAGCTCGAATGAAAGAGGTATAAACTTCAACACACACTATCCTTCCCTATCACAGGGGAACACAGTAGACGCCCTAGATAAGATGGGCGGATCTCAGAAGGAACCGTCACCTCAACCCAATGCCAAGCATAAACGCAGGACCGAGCTATCAATATCACAAGTTTGGGTTGCGCCACAGGTGCAGCTATCAAGTCACTCACGGCCCGGATGAACTGAATGCGCAGAGCTATTAACGTATTGGTTTTCTCCAAGTTGAGGAGGTGGCGAAAAAGGTCTGGGGTGATGAGTTGATTCTTCTCTATATAGGCCTTCGTTTGACTCTAATTTTGGGCAGGTTTATCCATAAGTACCTGCTAGATGCGTCAATAATCATCGCCCCTGCCTCTTCGATCTTCTCCCACGACAATAAGGGAACATGACTTCCAACAAGCCCTAAAGTGTTTAAGTATGCACGTGATATCATAGAAATAGGCACCTGGCGCAGGAACAGGCTACGGTGCATATAGCTATTTCACTGAGACTGCGCTGCGTTTCTCGATGTCGACTCAACATCGTTGGACTTGAAATGCCAACCACAAAGTAGCCTCATTAAATTACGTCACCATCAAGATCGATTCTTTCCCTCATCGACGGAAATTGGTCTTTTGGCGTTAATTACCCTGGCAGGGTAAATTGTAGGGAAGGGACTGTTATTATTTAAAATGGTTAGAGTAGAAAAAGACTTTCACGCCCATTCTTCACTCAGAGACTTACCTCGACCTTTCCTCTTCATTACAGTTGCTAGAATGTCCGCACTTGCACTTGCACTCGCGCATACACCTACACCCATCCTTACCATTCCTCCAGAAATCGTCGCTGAAATTCTAACACTCCTCTCCCCTTCCCCATTGCCACTTTCTATTCCCCCGCGAGCCCAAGATCCTATATGGAAAGCGACCCAGATATGCTCAAGATGGCGCGACGTAGCTCTCAGTATGCCACAACTTTGGTGTTCTCTCAACATCCAGTTCCCTCAATCCACCGACGACCTCGCACTCCAACGTACCATTGAAGCTTCCTTGGAATGTCTCCGCCGAAGCGATCCCGCCCTACTCTCAATCACCCTCTCGCTCCAAACGGATCATAAACAAAAACAAACGCGTGTATGTCTTCATCCAGGATATACCGGTATACCCACGTTATTCTCCCCTTCATTCCTCGCACCCCACAGCCCTCGCGTCCAAAACCTAACTCTGAAAACATTCGTTGACCTCACTTCGCACGCACTCGACTTCGCGTTCCCTAACCTCCGGCACTTGTCGATTGATGTCCCTGATTTCCAGCGTCGCATGCACGTCACGGCGCTCACCCCTCGTTCTGGGAACACTATTACGCACCTCACTATAAGCTACCCCCTGATGAGTGCGGATTGGTGTATTATCCTCTCGCGTACGCCGGATCTTCAGAATATATGGACGTCCAACCCGCTCCCGTATGAAGTCGTGCGCGCGGTGATGACGTGTAGTCTGTGCCCTGTGCTCCGGGAGTTGAGGTGTGCTTTGTATGAGGAAGCGTTTGAGGATTTTATGGATATGGTAGAAGAGAGGGGTGATGTTTTGAAGAGGGTGACGTTGGAGTGTATGAAATTCAGGCTTGGGGAGGAGGGGAGAGAAAGGGTGAGGCGGTTATGTGACACAGGGATGGTTATCGAGGTTCTAGAGCCTCCGATAACGTGTTTCTAGGTTTACGCTTGATCCAGTTTGAGAAAGATACATTGTGGATATTTCAAGTCTGGAAGAAACAACCCGAAGATATCCGTCAGAACGAAAATCTGTCGGTATTAAAGCCATAGATACTTACTTACTACCATTCACCCACATCGAGTTTTTGGATATCAAGGTTAGACAAACGATCAACAGGATCATGTCGCGCCAAAAATGAAAGAACAGACCACGATCACCGAACCGAACCCTGTTACCTAAACTACTAGAAGATTCCCCCGGGCCGGTAGACGAGTAGGTTTAAGTTTAATTACCGCCCATCGATATTCCAGGGTTAGACCCACCCACCCGAACAAAAAGTCTTGCAACTTTGCAAGAACCTTGGATGTTTCCTGCTGGAATAGTGCTTCTTGGTAAGGAATGGGGGGGTTTAACGGGTTAGGGATTTATGGCGATATGGATGTTGGGCTGGGCATTTCGGTCATCACTCGAGAGAACGGCTTTTTTTGCGTCAGCATCAGGGTGTGCAGTTCCAGTCCCAGTCCCAGTCCCAGTCCCAGTTCCAGTTCCAGTTTTAGTCAAGTATATTTCGTTTTTTCGTAGGTTTGTGGAACGAGTTGAGCTTGGTCGATTGATCCCAAAAGCCAAAATCCGTTATTACAAGGCAGTAAAAAAAACCAGCGACGTGGGGACGCGAAAATCTCAACCTAAAATCACGTGATGTTGGTATTGACCTAATCGGATTCGTGGGCAATCGAATATGCGCATTAATATTGTGGTTTCTACTCTTTGCTTTTGCCTCTCGCTGCCTTGATAGATGACTGGAGGATGGGACTGTATGGTTAGAAGATAGAGTTGTGCATTGAAGGATTGATTGGGAGGGGGAGGGCAGGGCAGGGCAGATCGATGTCCATGGGACCACGGTGAGCAACCATCGTTATCCTATAAATCTAATTCCGAGTTATTTCAAGTGAACTCATCCATGGACCATCAGGATAGGGCGGGGGAAAGTGACTGTGTAATCCAAGAGTAAAAGTCATACATATCCTGTCATACCGCCTCGTATGTTTATCTTACGGTTCCTGGCCTCAAATTGGGCCTTGAGGTGAGGTCGACATTTTTTCCTCGTGACCGTTCGGCGTTTGGAAGCTGCCTGATACGGTCTCACTCAATATGGAAGTGGTGGGATGGCAGCATCTTTATTGTTAGTATCGGCTGTGGTTGTTTGTAGGTTATCTGTACTACTCACCTTCGTCGCTCAGGATCAGTAGTGGCGAGGCAACGAAGGCAAAAGAGCGATATATTCTGGTACATCCTCCGGTATTAACCAGCCGTCTCCCTCCTCCCTAAATCTGGACTTAATCTGATCGTGGACGCCCAACACGGTTTTTTGCTGTTTCTCGCTGCCTCGATAGGTGACAGGAAGATGGAACTATGACTACTGATATGGTTAGATCGTAGAGTTGAACATCGAAGTGTTGAGGAAGAGGGAACAAGATTGACGTCGGAGGGTAAGCGACCATTGTTATCATATAAATCCAATTGTTTTGGCTGAATTAATCCATCACAGTATAGCGAGTAAGAGATATACATATCTTGTTATATCGTGTCGGATTTTTATATTGCGGCCTCACTCGATCCGGAAGCGATAGGATAACAATATCTTCGTTACTCAGTATCAATAACAACAAACCAACAAAGACCAAAATACATCATAATTCTGATACATATACACCAAGCCTACTCCATCACCTTTCTCCCAATCTCCCCCCCTCCCCCCCGGCGCGAAAAAACTCTTGAGAACCTACTACAACGGTCATCAAGCGATGAATAGGACCGGATCCACCCCAATTACTGCTCATCATAAACCTATCGGAAGGCTCTTCTCATAGTGATTGACGAACGCAAATTCCACGGCGCACATTTCTCGATCGGCAACCTTCACTTCGACTGGCCATGAGCAATTCTTAATCCACCTTGCTTCGTAATATGGGGTAAAAGGAGTAATTATGACGTTTTGCCTCGCTGATCCTACCTACGCCAGTGAATTCTCACAGAGTCCTCCCGACGGAATGCACTTAGTTCTTGAACCATGGGATTTGCCCGTAGGTATCGCTGTTTCAATAATATGTCTCCTATTCCTGTCGAAAGAACTGAGGGATAAGTTTAAATCCACTCGTCGTACCGCATCGTGGTTTTGTTGAAACACCATGGTGCTCACAGCGCGCACATCTTCGGTCTCGCGTGCCATTCTAGTATGTCTAAATACACGGCATGCCATGATATTTGTCAACACAACAGCAGGAACCGTAAAACCCGCTCGAAAAGGTGTTGGGATCCCAGGAGTAAATATCAGGACTAGAACGAGGAGATTGGTGAGCATGGCGACCCTTGTGTTATGTTTAACTTGAACCGTGGTTCATTTTGTGTAGAATATAATGGAAAGACATACAGGTAGTACTTTTGCCCGTCTTGAAGTAGTCCTTTTGAGAAACTTGGAAGGTATTTTCCCATCAAGTCGAAGCGCTTTCCTGAAGCAAGTTGGTTTTTATCCAGTAGATAGAAATGGCTGTTTGAAACACGCCAAGTGATGGCGATAAAGACACAAGTATCAAAGACCGCGAGGGCGATGTTAGCGGTGATGTTGTAGGTTTTGGCAGCCGAGTGGGCCACAGTACAGTGCTTGGTCGCGTCGACACTCATACCAAAAGTGTCCACTATAACTTCGAGTGCGCCTCCGAGGATGGCTACCCATAAAATGAGGAATCCAATAGTGATGTAAATGCTCCTATTAAATATTGCGCGTACGCGAAGGAAGAACAGCAAGGAAGTGGATGATATGGTGAGATGATACGCTCCGCATATCACCTTCATCAAAGTTGCGCATTTGATAGAGGGTACGGTTGTATAACAATATATTCATCAGTTTGAACCATCGTATAGATCCTTGAATGGACTACTTTGAAATACAACAAATGAAATTGCGTGGAAGAGGGTACACCATCTGTAATTATCAAGTCAGACAAACGAAAGGAACGAGGTTGATGTCAAGGTAAAGTCCACCTCGAGATAAAATAGATAATTGTTGGTGTCTTTATTTGATATTGAGTCAGAAGCATATGATCATTGCGGAGCTGGGTCAAAATGTCCCAGATTAAGACCTAAAATATAAATACATGGATCAGACTGTCGAGTATCAAATGGACGACCCTCACATTCAGCCCTCCCACAACGATATAGCTCGTAATATTTCTCTGGTATTCTGGATTGGATAGTGATATGGCTGGAATAAACGTCTCTGAGTGAGATATATCCGAAACACTGAGCATGCTTTCGAGATTGAATCGACGGGGGAACGCGAGGTAGAAACAGTTGGCTGAACCTTACCACTCAAGTTCGTTCTAATTTTTATATGCCGAAATGTCAAGAATAGCTGTCAAAATGAGAGTAATAATCTAATTAGTTAGTACAGCCTGGAGAAATTTACATCTTACTACAGCATTTTTTTTGGAGGCCAACGCCATTATGCCGTGGAGCCTTAATTGGTGTTTCGAGAAAGCCGATTTAACTCCCCGATAAATGTTACCAGGTTCAAGTGGAGCGCAATTGACGCCCCGAGGTCACTATCATACCCGATCTTGCAATAAATCAGGTGGCTATGGTCTTATGGATGGAATTTCTATTTTATGGTGCTGTTACAATGCCCCAAATAGTAAACAGGTGGGGTGGGCGCATCTGGAGGTCAAAAATCTGAACTGCGCACTGTTTAATAGCGTTTGGAAGTAGATAGCTTCCATTCGCATTAGATCCTTTAGTTGAGGGTGGCTTCTACCAGGCGGTGGCCTCGATATAAAGAAGGTAGCTTTGGCTGGAATTCACTTCTGATAGGAATCCTCCAAAGCGCTGAACTAAAAATAACTATCCACGACTTTGTAGTAAGGACCCACCAAAGTTCAACATAATTTCACGTGGGAGATTGATTACAGTCTTCCGTATATAGCAGGAGACTTAGGTTTCTCGGATGGTGATGACGCGTTGAAGAAGTTGTGCTGGTAATGATTTTTTTATAAGCTCCATGGGTTCGGTGACCTCGGTAAAATAACCGCCCAAACGTCTACATTTTGACGCCGCACGGGCCCAGATCTCTTTCCACTTGATGAATCAAGGATAACTTGCATACACAATTTATGATTATCAAAGAGAGAAACTCATATTCTATGCTATGCCTCGATTACTACAATTTGCATCAAAGGCTCGAGTACCCGGACCCTCGCCCACTGTCGCGCATCTAAAGCAAAATCCACACACTGTGCCTCCACTTTCGCGATGGCAGTCACCGCTCCACATATGCCGATGTCCGTAATCCCTGTTGCTCGTGCTTCGAGCATTTCAAGAAAAATGTCGCAGTCGTGTAACGCAACGGCACACTTCACCTCCCTTAGCATTATCCCAATCTTTCCTTTCGCAATGCTCCTCATAGTATCATCTGGAATTGTCCCTTCTGTCTCAAGCTTTTCGATATGTAGTGCGTTCTCGAGGAGGGTGTTCCAGTCAAAGACGCAGCCAACGGAAAGCCTGGTGAGGATGTTTCCGGAACGCTGAAGGAGCGCAGGAATATTCATGTGAGATCCTTCTAGGTCATGTGTAAGAACCTCAAGGTCCGTAGTGTCCGCCAGGGGTAGCCGGTACCCTCGGGGTAGAGGGGGGGGTGGACGTAGGGTGGAGGGTAGGGTAGCAAAAAATTACCCTCGGTCATACCCTTGGATATTTGGAGGGTAGGTCGGCGAAATTAATTTTTTAGTTTATATGATCAAGTCACATGGAAGCCAACTTTACAACTTAATAATCAAGAGGAATGTTACAAAAATGGGTGGGATGCTATTAATTAAAGTGCTAAATTGTATAAACATTATCTTAATTTGATTTTTTTATGTCCATGGTATACCCTTGCCTACCCTTGCCCTACCCCCGACATATGGAAGGGTGTACCCTACCCTTGGGCGAGGGTGGGGTAGTTTTGGGGTAAGGGTGCGGGTGAGAAAAAATTACCCGAGGGTTACCCCTGGCGGACTCTAAAGGTCCGTGAGTTGTGGGAGGGTAAGCCGGGTGAGGGAGAGAGGGGAGAGGACGGACAATTTGCGAATGCGGTGCGCGTGTGGAATGAGAAAATCGGGTGAGTGAATACCGGTGAGGGACACCCAATGGTTGATGTGCCTCTTAACGTGGAGGCGAACGGCCAACAAAGATTGGGATACCCCAGCGCTGTATTGGAGACATAGAGTTGCTGCATGAATTGTGGACTGGTCCGACCAGCTGTGCATCCGGATATCCAAGTCAGACCAGAGATGTGGATGTTGCAAGGCTATTAGACGCCAAGAAGAGCAGGTACGGGTAACATGCAAAAGAGTGTTGCAATCATCTGAAGGGATGCGAAGAGACTTCCCTAAGACAAGATATGAAAATATTTCTCCTTGTATTTCAGGTGGGATCATTAGAATTGAAGATGGGGCCTTCATCCTACAATTTGGTTATTTTTCCCGTGATTATTCCCTGATTTCCCGAACTGCTCAACGGGAAGGTGTGGTTGTAGATCAGGAGCTCCTGTAGTATTTTCCGTCGTAGGGGAGGTCAGAGACTGAATTTGAGGTGTTTAAAAAGGCGTGGTACTTTGCAAAAGGGTTCCCATCTTCGAGAAAACTTCCAGCAAGGGTCGCCCTATAGTAGGTTAAGGCATCGAAATACTTTAACCGCCACCCAAGAACGATATTAATTATTTCTAGGGGTGTAGCTTAATTTGTCACTCGATTTGATCCTGACGGCATAAGTATTGCATGCGAGCCCTTGATAATCCTTGACACGCGTGGTTTATGCCCTGGGCATCAGAAATTAGATTCTGGATCAAAAAGGAAGGTAGTATATTCAACCAACAATCATTGGGCAGACAAGTAATGACACTCACACACGTAAGCGAGATGAGCGACACATAACGAATCACAACACCCATCCCGGACCAACGGCACATACCGCTCGAACGTGCCGTGAATGAGAATCGCAATGCATGTGTAGACTGGTGACCGATCCCTCTGATGTTTAGAAAGGATTCTACTTTCTTACTTTCTGTAAGTACGTCAGAGGGCTGGTCACGAGTCTAATGCATGTGCATTTTTGCAACTCTTGTGCGCCGTAGCGGTGATGGCCGAGCGTAGATTCAATTCAATTCGGGAAGAACCGACCCAACAATCGGACGATTTGGACGAATACTACTATGTACCAAATCCGACGCCTCAATAAAATCTAAAAGTGAAGACTCAGCCTTAATAATTTCCATCCGGCAAAGCAATCAAACTCACTCAGAGTGCTTGCTACGGCTCACTCAAACCAAACCAGTGTACACTGTGCACTCCAATCATCAACGTGCGAGATTATGGATTAAAGTTCAATTGTTGAACAAAGTCTGATCTGATACCATTAATGAGTCACACTCTTTCCAGGTTTTCCTCAATCAAATTAGCAAACATGACAACTCAGAAGCCATTTTTCAGACCGCGATACCATGACACTTGTGCTTGAACAGGCACAGAATGATGGCATTAATACAGCAAAACGGGTTAATATTACCCCACCACGTATTATCTACTCGCAAAGAGGTGGAGTGGCTCCAGGTATTCCGACGCAAAGTGCAACTACAAATTTGGAACACCCGATATTCAAAACAAGCGAAAACAAAGGATTTAGTCACTTACGGCAGTCCTGGTAATTCTGATAGGAACAGAGGTTTATATCTACACACCGAAATATTTTCAATGGCAATCAAAGGGTGAGTTTAGGTGGGGGGTAAGGGCATTTGTACTCACTGTCCATGTTGCAACCGAGATTCTGAATCATCATGCATGGGAAGAAAAAGTCTTTATCACAACAATCTTCCCTCTTTGCGAGCGTATTGAGCCGCATGGGCCCCGCGGCGACGCTAGGCACCAAGCACACACTAGCAATGAGGAGAACGTTGAGCACGTTGGAGATTTGCATGATAGATGACTGCGAGACGACCTGTGAATGAGTAGAGGAAGGGCGCGTAGTGTATGGTACGTACTTGGTGCTGTTGTACTGAAATGTTTGTGACGTAGAACGAGGAGGACGGAGTCGTCTTTTATATGCCAAGATACGTGAAGATTCCCTTTTGTGGTTGATAGGACTCGGTGTAGGGCCAACCTGAGCCTACGACCCCCAAACCCGAACCTTGAAGCCCTAAACTAATTCGTGCTACTGAAACAAAGAAACTCTCGATGCGATACTCTCACACCCCTGAGATGAGGTGTTGATAATGTGATAGTCATCGAAGTTAATCGAATTGCACCACATGATGTCGGCTAGAGTTGACCTGAAGGTGTTTTACGGTCGAAATAGTCCTCGCCCAAACCCTATTAGATTAAGCAGATTCTTTGAATAGTCATCGTAAGTAGTTTATTGCACTGCAAAGTTGTGTGTTTGGTAGCTGGGAAAAACGTCACACAATGTTAAACCAGTACCCTTACTTGACGATATTTGGATCCTTATGAACCTTATCATTACGCTCTATCAGTATTAACAGCAATACCTTCGTAAACTTATTCCGAAATTTGCCAGGGGAAATTTAAATCACCAACAACGATATGATGGGTACTTCAAAGGATTTGATCATGGTACCCATTATAACAACAGTGAACACCGATGCTAATAACCGCACCATATCTGAGACTAGCAATATATGCAATATTTTGTCGATACAGTAGGAGGGAAATCGTACACCATAATCTCTCGACTAAACACCAATAATAGATTGTATAATATTTCCTAGAGACGATGTGCAATGACCACAAATATAATGGAACTACATTGGTGGGTTCAAAATGGTTCGTTAAATCTAGTAGATTGAGCTTCAGTAAATTCTCTCACCTTACGGTAGGAGATACCATCAAGGGTGCTTAAATTGTCTACTGATAGAGCGCCATGGATCGACCACCTAGAATTTACATATCGATGTTTGTGGCGCGTTCCCAGAGTGAAGCATGAAATATTTATTGTGCATATTTATTTTCAACCGACTCCTAATGGTTTAATCGCCCGTGTTTTCTTGTCTGGAAATGGGTACTATTTCAATAACCTATAGGCTTGAACTCCCACATTTCGAATTTCTAAGTTACGCAGAAAAGGTCTATGTTATACCTGTTGGGCCGATTGAGGAGTTTGTAGTGCCACGACACGCTGGAACTAGAATCATGCGACGTGGACAAGATTGATTAAATTTGGTGTTTGTATCATATTATATAGCACAATCGTGATATACAAGGAAATTCATTAATCATAAATAAATATGTTGCGTGCCAGATTACTCCTCGATAGCAGTAGGGAAGTTGAATGTGTCTTTGGGATCATATTTATCCTTCAACGCTCTTAAGCGCGGGTAGTGGTTATTATAGTAACGCTTTTGCCCTGGGGAGATAGCAAGTAAGGAATAATGTTTCAAAGGTGATAGTTGTTGAAAAACGTACAATCTGGAAGCCTGTCATCGATGTAATTTGCGTACGCGCTAACACCAACCAGAATTAGACATCGATTTGATAACAACAATCAACAGTAAATTCTCACCCATAATCCCAGTTAGCCGGACTATTGGAAGTTATACTCTTCACGATGTCTGTGAACGCGAATGAGAAAATGGGAAAAACTTTGACGTTGAGAAGGTGAGAAAAGGATATACCATCTAGGAATGTGAGCCCGGAATCGGGGAACGGCGGCTGCTTGCCGGGGGAGGAGGCGTAAAATTGGATGGTGAACGTTGAGTCTCTATGGGCAAAGGAATTTGCATCCGGTGCCACGGCGTTGATGGCTGAGTTCTTTCCACCGTAAAGTTTGACTTGCACAAACCACTCCTATATATAGGGTGTCAGCTTTCTAGACTTCGTAAATTTAGAATAAATAGGAGAAATACCATTTCAGAATCGATGCCCTCATTTGCGAGGTAGTGTGCAAAGGCCGTGCGTGCTTTGAGGGACATTGGGGAGCTCTTTGGTGTCATAAGTGACTTTGCGTAGAAGGTATCGTGTGCATCCGGTTTTGTGGTTGTGTCTAACGGCTCCCCAGCCAAGTACTCCACGCTATTAATATATGTTCCCTTTGTCAGAGTCACCTGTGGGTTCTTCGGCATGCTACGCAAGAACGGAGCGATTGTAGTGTTGAACTTTGATTTATCTCCGTACCACCCTCCCGTGACATGGAAGACAACGGTGCCCTTGCGCGGCCCACGGCGGAAATTGATCTCACCGTCAATTTCGGGAGGGATATCGCTTTGTGCATATTTCTCAAATGCAGCAATCCCTTTGGCAGCAGCAGGGACGTCGAGTATCCATTCGTATTCAAATACTGTTGCGGAGGGAGGTGCAGGAAAGGTTTTGACTTCAATAGAAGTGGTTATGCCAAACGATCCACCAGAGCCTCGCATGCCCTTATTTGTTGAATGTTAAATGACCAGGTCATCATAAAAATAGAGAACATACCCAAAATAGATCAGAGTTTTCTTGAGCGTTAGCTTTGACGATTGTGCCGTTAGCGAGGACCATATTTACGGTTAAGATTGTATCGATGGTGAGACCCCACATCCGAGAGGTGAACCCAAAACCACCGTAAGCTGCGGTTTAGTTAAATGAGCGTAGGGAGTACATGAGCGTGAAAGAGCTCTTACATGCATGGCCACCAATTCCAACATAAGCGCATGTACCATGTGGTAGCGCCCTCCCGGCATCGTTTAACGCGAGGGCGACGTTTCCAAGACGATTTCCGCTCTCAATGATGGCGGTCTTATTTGAAGAATGAACAGTAACTTTGTCGAAATTCTTCATATCGAGAACAATCACACCATCTCCTCCTCCAAGGCCATTCGCAATGTAGCTATGCTATAGCCCATATATTTGAGACCAATTCCTCCAGGACACTGATTTGACTTACACCTCCACCGCGTGCAACCGCCTTCATGCCCAGTGTTTGACTAATTTTGAGGATTTCAGAGACATCCTCCGGTGTTTTGGGGAATGTGACTGCGGCGGGTTTGAAATCAAATCGCAAGTTGACTGCGTATCGCAGTTGTTAACGTATAGAGAATCATGAAGAATGAAACAATATACATGGTGTACTTGCCGTAGCATACCCAGGGTCTCCGGGAAGCAGGGCGGTGATTTTTGCGTTCGAAAATCCTTCCTTCAAGCTGGCCCCAATGGCAAAAGAAGGAACTATTGCAAAGAGTAGAGAGTAGTAGAACAACATTGCTGTTTTTTGATATCTCTAGAAAGGTAGTGAGCCTTGGGGTGCATTAAAGCACCCTTTTATACACTGGCTTTGAATAGTGAGACCATGGGCTGATCCGCCCTACCTGGAAATGTGCAGGAGTCGATAACTTTATCTCCAAAACATGAAGTGTAATAGATTAGAGAGCGAGAAACGGATGGGGAAATACAACACCTTTTAGAGAGCATATAACTCTATTCCCGGGGAGGGGGCATGGAGGACATGTAACCCCAACCATTATCGCAAAAATCCCCCTGTATGAAGGAAACCCATTCAACGTAGTCGAGAAATTACCCCGGATTATTTTGTATAATTGTTAGGCCTATACTGCCCTACATTTGTATGGTTGAGCTTGTAGTACCCTTTGGTGCCCCCTTTTCAAACACCACCTTAACGATCGCTGAATTGAGGCTTGTGGGAATGCAGCCTCGTACCCCCGACGACAAATATCGAGTCAGGCAAGACGAAACAACCATATGCCAGCCATCACAGCTTTCCAGGTACAGCACAAATCAAGAGTTGGAGTTTGCAGTAATTTTTAGAATGATGATGGGCGGGGAAGTGTGGAAGCTAGTAGCGTCCAGATTCCCGATATTTGTATATAAATGGTAAATACGCACTCCGGCATGTGCCGATAAGGAAACAAAATTTCGTAATAAGGATTGTCCTCACGCTGGTGCGAGGCCGTACTGAGAGAGGTTGGCTTTGGACAGAATGAGTGGTGTGCCGTTTATGGGGCTGAACAAATTTTGCTGAAATTGTTTCAAAGATCTTTCTGGATTGCAGTCGGATGACACTTATGAGGGTGGCCGGGCCAGTCGGCCTAAACAAGCAATGGTAATAAATTCCGAATCCCTGGATCTATTTATAGAGATATGCGGACCTAAAAGCCGTTTTGGAAACGTCTGAAGTTAACCATCATATCCTAATAACCGGATCATTAGCAAAACACCCAGCACAGATTGCGGGGGTATTAAATGTAAAACATTACTGTTCAGGAAATATATCCTGTTGTTTCACGGGATTATGCCTCCACATGTTTATGCACCACGTAAAAGCATTGGAACGCAACGCAATTGAATTCTAGTGCGTTGGGTTTCTGTGCACAAATACAGTTATGTCTCGTGGCATAATATGCAATGTTCCTTCCCTCAAATTTGCCTTCACTTGATTCAGTTTTTGCGTATGTAACGCGATGGCATTATCCTTTCCCTTGAGGCCATTGGTGATAAAACTATGTTCTCTACCTATGTATTGAAAATATGAACGTTTTAAGAGAGGGAGGTGCCTCGTATATGCTCACCACATGCAATTACTTAACACTAAGTTCTTAACACTAAGTTTGAAGATTTGGGACGCCTTTCGGGGGTTCGGCCATCAGGGTCAGAGATTACAACATTATAAATTGTTTCAAGGATGTAACTTAAATATGTCCAGCATGAAAAGCGGATAGAAATTCCAGCTGGAAAGTTTGGATTAGAACTTGTAACTCGCATGAATATTTGCGGATAATGATCAATGTGGACCATTTGAAGTGACTGTGTCGATCAATTCATCAAACATTTTGTGCCAATACAATTATCAATGGTTGTACCCAGAACCTTGAAGTTACAATTTGAGTAAGATAAACATGCTACTAATGTTTTCACATAAACGTTCAAAATAATCGAGTAATCAATGTGAAAAAACTCGCTATCATATACCACGTTTCAAGGCAACCGCTTACTGAATCATTCTTCGACGGCTGTTGGGAAATTGAACATGTTTCCGGGGTCATATTTATCCTTCAGAGCTCGTAAGCGGGGATAGTGGTTGCCGTAATAGCGGGATTGCCCTGAGAAATTTAACAAGTAAGAAAGAATTCTTAATATAAACTGGTGCTATTTCACGCACAATCTGATAGTCTATTATCGATATAGTTTGGATATGCACTGAACATTATGATGTGAGCCAATTATTAAAAGAAGAGTTTATTAGGGATCCCCACCCGTAATCCCAATTTTCCGGGCTATTTGAGGTGATGCTTCCCACTAAATCTATAAACCCATGTCAGTTTCGAATAAATTTCAGGAATAGAGCGTAAACTTACTATCCAAAAAAGTTAGGCCACTATCAGGGAAAGGCGGTTTTTGATCGAGGGAAGAAGCGTAGAATTGAATTGTTAACATTGAGCTCCTGTGAGCAAAGGCAGTCGCATCCATTGGTACAGCATTGACGACAGAGTTCTTTCCACCCCATAATTCAACTTCGACGAACCAATCCTAACACGTAACCTATCAGTTACCAAGTCCTCGCCAACAGAAAGGTGATACGTACAGTCTTCGACTCAAAGCCCTCGTTTGCCACATAGCGTGCAAAGGCAGTGAGCATCTTTGGAGACATGGGAGAACTTTCGGGAGTCATAAGAGATTTTGCATAAAAGGTGTCATGACCCTCTATCTCAGAATGAGTGTCCAGCGGCCCTTCTGCCACATGCGCAACACTATCAATGTACGTTCCATGCGTAACATTATTGGAGTCAGGTTTCTTGGACATATAGGCTAGGAATGGCGCAATGGTCGAGTTAAATTTGCTGTCCGATCCATACCACACGCCCGCAACGTGAAAGAGCGCGGTCCTCTTTCTCGGTCCACGGCTAATTCTAAGTTCCAGGTTGATTTGAGGAGGAATATCGGTCTCTGCGTATTTTTGGAGGGCACCGACTCCATTTGCTATACCGTTTATATCAAGGGTCCAGTCATACTCAAATGTTGTAGCCAATGGAGGCGCGGGGAATGTCCTAACTTCAATGGAAGTAGTAATACCGAATGATCCTCCTGAGCCTCTCATTCCCTATTTCCTCTGATATTAGAATGGGCCCGTCGTATCAAATTAAAAACTTACCCAGAATAAATCCGAGTACATTTGGTCATTAGCTGTCACAATCGTACCGTTGGACAACACCATATTTACAGCAGCAATAGTATCGAGGGTGAGCCCCCACATACGAGATGCGTATCCATACCCACCATAAGCTGCGAGCAGTGTGAATAAATAGGTGTTCTCACGAAAGGATGACGTTAGCCTTACACGCGTGTCCACCGATGCCGACGTATGCGCAAGTACCATGAGGAAGACCTCTACCTTCCCTGGACAATGCAAGAGCGACGTCCCCAAGTCGGTTTCCACTCTCGATAACCGCCGTCCCTCTTGAGGAGTTGACTGTCACCTTGTTGAAATTTTGCATATCTAACACGATAACTCCATCGCCCCCTCCAAGACCATTTGCAATATAGCTGTGCTGTGGAGTATATATTAGTAGCGTGAGAAGTCAAGCATGGGTATATCACCCACGCCTCCACTACGGGCAGCCGCTTTCATGTTCAGCGACGAACCAATTTTTAATATTGTCGACACATCCTTTGGGGTTTTAGGGTATGTAACGACAGCTGGCTTGAAGTTAAAACGCAAGTTAACTTATTGAAGATACATAGGTAAATTATAGTAGAATATTAGGTGTTAATGTGACATACATGGAGTGCTTGCAGCGTCGTATTTCGGGTCTCCAGGAAACACAGCAATAATCCCTGCAGCAGTGAGATCGTCTCTCAAGTTGGCCGCGAAAGCCAAAGTAAATAGGAACGCGAGAAACAGAGAATGAAAGTGCGACAATGCAATTCGCATGATAGTCCACTCCGGGGCTGATGGAGACCCCAACGCACGCAATCGGACGATTATATACTAGTTCCCAGCGGTGAGCAGACACCTTACTCGGTTGGTTTTAAAGTGCACAATCATTAGTAATGCAGCCTCGAACCCCATAACGTCATGCATCAATGAGTGTACCCACCCTCGGCGTGTAATCCTACAGTGGCGTTTGCCGGACCACATGGTCGAAAGAGAGATGAAACGTAGTGTAACCCGGTAATCGCGGTTTGTGATACGTGATGAATGGGGGAACAGAATTTAACGTAAGAGTTTGGTATTGATCAGACGAACACAACAGTGGTCAAGCACCGCAGAGCGGGGGTGGTATATTCATCCAATCATGTGAGGGAAGAAATACAATGCTCCAATATAAAATTGCACGGCGTCAGGTGTTCTTAGTTCCGACTTTTACGGATCTACATAGGATGCATCTGGAGCCCCACCACCATAAGTTTAAAAATAGATCATAGGATTAATATTAATATTCGTATCACACTATAAAATGTTCATTACTATATCAAATATTCATCGTTAAAGCGCACGTTCTGCACGCGTATGATCGTGTTATAGATCACTCTTCCACGGCGGTAGGGAAGTTGAAGGTATCCTTCGGGTCATATTTATCTTTCAAAGCTTGTAAGCGTGGGTAGTGGGCTCCGTAGTAACGTTTTTGCCCTGAAGGAATAGTGAGTAAGAAACGAGGTTCGGGGATGAGTGTATAATAAAGGACGTACAGTCTGGGAGCCTGTCATCGATGTAATTTGCGTATGCACTGAAGTTGACCAAGTTCAGAGATTTATTTCGACAGTCGAGTTTTCCCAAAATACTTACCCATAGTCCCAGTTCGCTGGGCTGTTAGAAATAATGCTTTTAACGAGATCTGAAAACATGTGTGAGCATTTTCTCCCATGCACGAAGGCCCAGAAGAGAACATACTATCCAAAAACGTGAATCCGGAGTTAGGGAAGGGTGGCTGTTTCCCGGGGGAAGAGGCATAAAATTGGATTGTAAATGTTGAGTCTCTATGGGCGAATGCGTTTGCATCCGGTGCCACTGCATTAATAGCAGAATTTTGCCCGCCGTAAAGTTCGACTTGTACGAACCATTCCTATTTATAAAATATATCATTACCCTTTAGATTTCTAGGGTGCGTCGAACTTAAATATATTACGCACCATTTGGGAATCGAAGCCATCATTTGCAAGGTATTGCATGAAGGCAGTGCGAGCCTTAAGCGACATGGGTGAACTTTTTGGTGTCATGAGAGACTTCGCGTAAAATGTATCATGTCCGTCTGGTGTTGTAGTGGTATCCAAAGGTTCCCCGGCCAAGTACTTCGCGCTATCAAGATAGGTTCCCGACGTCAATGTTACCTTCGGGTTCTTCGGCATGCTTTTCAAGAAAGGAGCGATGGTAGCATTAAACTTAGATTGGGATCCATACCACCCGCCCGTGACGTGAAAGACAACGGTACCCTTGCGCGGCCCCCGGAAGAAGTTGATTTCACCGCCAATCTCAGGCGGAATGTTGCTCTGTGCATATTTCTCGAACGCATCGATCCCGCTGGCTGCAGCAGCAACGTCGAGCGTCCATTCATACTCAAAGATCGTTGCAGAGGGAGGTGCGGGGAAGGTCTTGACTTCAATGGAGGTGGTTATTCCGAATGATCCACCAGAGCCTCGCATGCCCTGTTCCATTGAGTATTAAATCTACATGTGCTATAATGATATGAGAAACGCACCCAGAATAAATCAGAGTTCTCCTGAGCATTGGCCTTGACGATTGTGCCATTTGCTAGGACCATATTCACAGTAGATATGGTATCGAGAGTGAGACCCCACATGCGAGAGGTAAATCCGAAGCCGCCATACGCTGTATTTTAAATTGGTAAGTCATATAGCTTAATACCAAAGAGAGCAGCTTTACATGCGTGACCTCCGATTCCCACATAGGCACATACACCGTGGGGTAAGGCCTTCCCAGCATTATTTAACGCGAGAACGATGTTTCCGAGGCGATTTCCGCTCTCAATGACAGCCGTACCCTTGGAGGAGTCAACTGTCACCTTGTTGAAGTTTTTCATATCAAGGATAACAACGCCATCTCCTCCTCCGAGACCATTAGCTATATAGCTGTGCTATTATACTAGGCGTTAAAAATAAATACACTTAGGATGGTGACATCCACTTACACCTCCACCGCGTGCAGCTACTTTCATACCCAATTCCTGACTTAGTTTGAGAATAGTAGAAACATCTTTGGGGGTTTTGGGAAATGTGACCGCGGCTGGTTTGAAATCAAATCGCAAATTAACTAAACAGGATATATGCCATAAACATCCAGGTATTGACATGATAGGGTGCGAAAAAACCCACATGGTGTACTAGCAGTGACATATTTCGGATCTCCAGGGAACACGACAGTAATTCCTGCACCTGTTAGACCGTCCTTCAAATTTGCCGCAAGGGCTATAGTGGATGTGAGTGCAAGGAGTACAAAACGATGAAGAAACATGGGGAGCGGAGGTGGTGGAATTTAGACTGCATTTGAGCTAGGGCTTTTATGCTTACCTTGAATGGTGAAACGCGCACTGATCCATCTTGTTCGGGTGGACTCGCCTGGAGTGTACGCCCGTTCGTGAATCCAAATCCGAAACGTGTGGCGCCGGCAATTCGACCAGCACAATGTACGGCGCAGTTGCCCGCCCCCTCTAAAGATGTATGACGTAATTATCATTGAGAGAAATCCACAGCCTTGAAGAATGATACCCGGTGTATAATGTAGTCCGTATCGTCCGTTCCTGAGCTCTATGCTAGGTCGAGAAAAGTATCCCATAACCAAACGATTCGAACAATGTGTTTGAATTTTAGCAATGAGTTCTCATTTTCATAATTATAACCCTACCCTTATATAATATAATGGGATTTTATAATCGTGTGTAGCAGATCTTAGGCCGCCATGAAACGGTGGCTTCTTGACCCGAGCGAATTTTGGGATCGGTGTTTGAGGTAATTTTAGATTAAGATTAGGGGTAACGGGCCACGGAACGGAGGCCGTCAGCATCGGGATTGCCAAATTAAGGGTTTGTGTGCGATGCACACCCCGGCAATTACGGCCAACAAAACCACCTTTAGGCTTTGATAGCGTCCCTAAACCAATGCTCTACTGAAGCTGGTTGGGAGTTATTGAAAATGAGATTGGGATAATTCAATTTCTTTTGAAGTTCTTGCAGCGTTTTTGAACGACACCTAGTCCACAGAAGATGTAACCTCAAAGCCTCCTGACACTGAAAGCTGTGGAGTCTTCCCGTAAACTCCGACCTTGCATATTCCACTAATCCCGCATAGCCATATACGCCGCTTTTGTACTGAGGCCGCGCGGAGAGGCCAGGTTATCGACCATTTTTATGTAATGAGGTTTTTACGGATGATTTCAAATTGATTCAAATGATGGCCCATGGGATAATGGAGATATTAAAGGAGTCTGAGCGGGGAACGCGCATCGACCAACAATCTGGTCCACATTAAATCGTAACCTGCATTAGCCTCTAGATTTGGTGAGCTCCAAAATCACATGCTAAAAGTACACGGATTAGCCCACAGGAACGTCAACAACCATTAACAATAAAATCCCATAATGTGGGGATAAGTCAATGTTGCAGTTTCATCTATGTGGTACGATTCTACAAGAAAAACAGGATTATCAATCAAATTGTGGCAAATTTATACCGGTCAAAGATTTACAAACATGTTTTTGACCTGGTCACAATTACACTGATCCAAAATGTCGATATTTAGTGCTTACCAACTCTGCATTATAAACACATTGGACCACTAGGGTAGCACATGTCAACACAATCCCTACATACAAATCTACCATTTAATGTTTATTCATTCATTACTACCAAAACAGTCGGTGAATCAGGGCTCGGGAGCCTTGCCACAAAAGGGTCGTCCCCTATACAATTGCTTAAAATTAATACATGTGCGCATGGACCTGAACTCTCCGGGAGTTGGTACTCATCATCACTGATCAACAATAAAGGCATCAGTATGGAGGGTGCTTGACTAGAAAAATGGAGCAAACCACGCAATACTTGCTCAACACATCTCAAACTGGCGCGCGGTACAGCCCCGAAGGATGTTCCAATTACCTAAAGTCAGAGGGGTGTTGAGGTTACTCAGCTTGTATTCAAAAACGTAAAGCGTGGGGATACTTCAGATACCAAAGAATAGGCTTCCTTGTTTTTCCTCCAATCAAAAATATCCTTTATGTTCAAAATCCCAGGGGATGCCCGTTGACCGAGACCCAGATTCTTGATTCTTGATGATGACACCGAGCCCACAAATTCTATTGTTATGTATATAGAGGCATGTTTAAGAGCATACAAATTGTCCGGCTATAGCCTGGAGTATTTACACCGATGGATTTCGTTAGAAGAATTTAAAAAATCTAAAAATAGATAGGATTGGAGTGACGAACTCTTTGCTCCCCGCCTCGGGAATGAAGACTCAAATTGAGGTATTTACCATGAACTTCATGCGGCTTAACTCACTTGCATAGTTGCTTGGGAGCTTAGGGAATAAAAACAACGACCTCTAAACTCTGGCAGGCGAATGACTGAGAATAGAAGTCCCATCTTGATTCTCATAATAGCTGCTTGTTCTCACACTTTGTATTCTATATGCGTGATATTATGATAGAACATGACAAAAACGATGGATTTCTTCTTGGCCTACCCACGTTTCCTGCTTGTCAACGAACATGAGCCAGACCCAAACCTATACATTCACCGGGGAACGCAACTTGCACACCACGACTGCCAGGAACACCACCACTTCGGCAGAGTACAAGTTCTCCAGTACATTTTCGAAGCCTGGGCTGCCTGTAACGACGACCGTGACAAGTCCGGGTGGAAATAGTGGTGTTATATATTGGAAAGAACATGCTTTAGAGGTCGATGGGGTGAAACATGTCGTTGCAGATATTTGGAAAAAGCCGAGCGAGCCCAAGTATGTCATGCTTTCACTTGCCTATCCCATTTTGTCGCTAAATTATATCTATATACAGATCATCTCACTCTCGTCAGTGGACCATTGGAGAGAATCACTGGCAGACGAAGTATATCTCGAGTTCCCATTCATGGAAGGTATGTTCATCGTATGTATAGAGAGGCTTTGCCGAAGTTTGGTTCTAGGTTTGGGTTGTCAAAGATAACACACCAGCGCCATCTCCCGCTGTTGAGTTTACACCGTATCGTCCCAAAACATTTGGGAAGGATGAGGTCGGTAAGCTTCAAGTATCCGTACCAGACCAAGACTCTGTCTTCCTCATCCTCTTGCTCGTGTATTCTCATCTTACGGAACTCCCTCGATCTTCGTTGATGGATAAACTCTTTGGCATGAGTTAATCGCTTAGGAATTAATAAAGTGTTGTGATCGTAGCACGGCTCGTAACATAGTGTTAGCCGCTTGATATTCGTGGTTATCTTGTGCTTGAGGACAATTATTTTGGATAACGGGATCGGTGTAGTACTGGATAAATGCTAGAACCGAGAGTCAAGTTTCAAATGATGACAGTAACACAGTATCAAACCGCTCCATTGCCGTTTACACGTCTTATTAGTATCGAATCCTGAAACGATGCGGATTCGGGCCTACCTTGATGTTGTCGTAATAGCGACATATCTGATTGAGAAAGGGAGAACGTGATACTCGGCGTATGATTGTAACTAGCATGTGGGCGCTTAGAGGACATGTCATCAGGAGACGGGCATTGCTTATGCCTGTATAGTAATGTCAATTTCCTAGGGCTATCAGAATAAGATGAATGATTATAATGATTCTCATACGTTGACGTTTCAACATCAACAGCGTCTCAGCTTCTATGTACGTCGCGAATTATCTGAAGGCTGATATTAGTAGAGGCGCTCTTGTTCATGGCCCTTAGTGAGTCGTCTTGAAAATATCAGTGCCTAGAGGAGAGCTTTCATACAAGACTTTAACATTATTTCTTCACGGTCAAATCTTGGGGTGATAGGTTCCGTACCGCACGGTCAAACTGGGATATATTTGATAGATTCATGGTAAAAATTGGAGCGTTACTGAGGATATCGAGATTAAAGTGAGAACTTGAAACTAAGACCGCAAGAACACTCACTTCCTTATTGTGAGAACAAGTAGAATCTTGGATGCGAACCTCACTATGAGTCAATGACCGGGTAATACCGACCAGAGGAGGCTACCTAAAAACGAATTCACGAACAGCCAAATATAATAAAGGTACGCGTTCCAGTTATGGTGTACACTCTACCTCGTCTCTGGGATTGTTTTGGTTCCCTCCTTTGGAATACACATAGTACCATACACCAACTTGGGATGAAAATTGGCAATATTGGATCCTTCTGGTATGGCTCGTCCTCTGTTTTTGCAATAGAGTGACACAAGATCTCCAATTCATCTGCTCCTAATTTGTCTGGAAGCGAGACTCAAAAAAGTCGCTTTGTGACTCATAAATTAGGGCAAAAATCTGCAGAAACCTTAGATGAACGTAAGCAGAGGATCGTCGAGCACAATAGAAAAGAAAACTACCATTTTCGGGACTCACGTGTTCGGGTCGGAAAGTCGCCAACGTGACACAACTCAACATCCCGAACGGAGACGTGTTCCGCTCACGTCGCTCCGAACCTCCCTCTCCTGCTCATTATAAGCACATTCTAGTTTCTTGTGCGAAGACGACAGACACACCTAGACCCCCAGCGAACAAACGTTCTTCCACACCGGATTTTGCCTCTGGTGCTGATAGATATGGATAATTTCGCGAATCGATCGACCCCAGCATAAACGTAATTTTCCATTTGTTTTGGCACGCGTTCTTCGGCAATGCAACCAAAGCCACGTCGACAGTTTCAAAACCTTGCTGAAATTCTTGAGCATTGGAGTCCATGCCCCCAGTTCGCCAGCAGTGTCGTCGATTTGCAGCATCCGGTGCTTGCACCTTTGGTGATAAGTGTCGGTTTCAACACGATATAACAATCCAAACTGAAATTCGCGCTCATACAAGCCACCCTCCTTCCAGCAGCGCTCCAACAAAGAAATCGAGCCGATCCCGTAAGCGTACAAAGCGTCGTTCCCACAATGTCCAGATAATTCCGACATCCAACCCCTTACAAGAGTTTTTTTCTGAATTCTCCCTTTTCACCTACAATCCGTCCGCACCTGCAACTGAAGAATTTCATCGTTTGGGGCAGGTATACCATTGGGAGTTCGGAAGTCAAGTAAAAAAGGATGCCCGTGAACGCTTCAAAGATGCAATGGTGAAGGAATTCAATACTATCTACGGAACAGACCAGAACGATATCAACGCATGGCATGCTTTGTGTCGTGTGTTGGATATCCTACCTCTTCCAGAGACGCTCGAATTGTGTAAAAAGGTACATTTATTACCCAAACTTCACGGAATTTTGACTGACAACATTTGACGATAGAAAGTTAAAAGCACTTATGTCAACCTGGTTGACCTCGTCGACAATCGAAAATCGGGCGGCGCAGTTGAGACATTTCCAACGGAATTGGCATTAAGTGAATACACACAGGAAACCCATAAAATCTTCCCTCGGGAAAATGCTCACGCTGGAGGGCTCCTCCGATATCTCCTGCGCCAGATAGAAAATCCACAATTACCCTCTAGTCGTACGAACCGTCGACGGAAACCACAGACTTCTACGTAGTCAAGAGTCGAACTTGCGCGGGGAATGACGTGTCGTTACTTGTACGTATGATTCTAGAAATCTTACGCATTTTGCACTGTTCTTGAAATCGATTTCAATCTCTTTATGTTGCTTCTCGTAAATGTTCCTAACCTCTTTTTCATGACAAAAGCCGGGAGGGCCGCGGTAACATCGACAACCGTCCCTCCGTGGCACGGTAATGGCACCATGTCAAGTTCGAAATGACTCAATGAGTCAAGTCACATACCGTGAGTTGGTTTTGTATCAAATCCTGCAATGGCCTTGCATTCCATACTTTCCTGCCGTTGCGAAAAAGTATCAAAATTTTCATTTCACGCGAAAGCACGAGTCTTGTCATGTAGCTCGTCCTCCGAAGTGAAGTTGGTAATCCCATCTACACAATTACTTTGTCTTGTCTCGGAAGACATCCCTTTAATCAAATTATCAGTGGTTCTGCTTGCAGGAAGGACGTTCCGAATTCACCCCATTATCATATTAAAAGGAAACTGTAACTTTGTGCCAGGTATATGTGTCAGGTATACGATGTCATGTGTGTGCGTAGTGAAAAAGAAAACTGAAAGGAGTCCAGAGCGAAACATAGGTACGAAAAGCGGACTGTGGGGGGGGATATCACGGGGGGTAATCAATACAGAAAGCAGCAATCCGAGCAACGACGATGACAAAAGCGAGATCAAGATAGAACCCGAAAAAAGAAAAAAAAACGCAAAGTATGCGCATGGGGCACGGCCTAGTCTTCCTCCTTCATCCTACCACCACCTAAACCAATACTAATAGCCTCCGCAGCATCGAACGCATCCGACAAATCCGCGTCCGCGTCAGTATCACTTTCAACATCCACCCCCATCCCCTGACCCCCACTTCCAACTCGTTTCCTCCTCGCAGCACCCTGCCCCGGTCTAGGTCCTTAGCATCTACGTCAGCCTCAGCCTCAGCCTCAGCATCTATATCTATACCTACAGCAGACGACCTCGACCCCCTCCTATTCAATATCCCCAACGGACTTTTCCCCTGTCTCGTCGTAGGAGGCACCACTCCCAAAGCCCTTTCGGAGACGCTCTCCCCCTCCAATTCGCGCGAGCTGGAGCCTTGCTCCTGCGTCCGATGGCACTGGTGGGGATATTGTCCTTTCGTACTGGTAGTGTGGCGATCGATGGTAGGGGGCTGGCCGCTGTGTTGCTGCGCGTGGGCGTGATGCCATGCGGGTGTGAGCCACAGAAGCTCGTAGTGGAGGAAGAGCGAAGATTGGATTCTGTCCGCGGGGGTGCATGAATCCATGGTGGGTTTGGGCATGACGATGGGCGGGGAGAATATCGGAATGGTGGATGGCGGAATGGCTACATTGGGGATGAGGGGAAGGAGCGTGCTGTTGTTGCTGTTGCTGCAGGAGGGCGGTGTTGTTGGTTTTCAGTCGTGCGTCGGCGTTCGACACGTTTCATATTTTTTTACGACACTTACGATAAAATAAATTTAAAAATCCAATGAAATGATGAAAAAAATCAAACAAAGACGTACCGATTGCAGACGGTACCAGATCTCCATTTTTCAACAGACTTGCCGTCCTCGTACCGCCCTGCCATAACATACGCGCTGACCAGTTTCGTTGGTGGGCGGGTACGTCGCTGTAGACATGGCTCCAGCAGGGGCAGGTTCTATCAAAGACAGTTAGACACAAGGAGACCTCGCGCATATAGTAAAGACATACCTCCAGGAACGTTCAGATTTACAAACTTATCCTTCTTCGTCAGTGCTCCAGTCACATGAGGAACGAATATATGCGTCTGGAATTCTCTTGCTTGACCCAAAGCCTGGGCCTGTACCTGGCCCTAGCCTTTCACATTCGCTGAACCACGGAAAAACGACAACGAAGATGCGAGAGGGTTATACTGATACGGCGCATCATGTTCCTCATCATGTTAGCATCTCTTTCTTCTCCTCCCCTCCAAGTCCTGCCTGATGCAGGGATAACGACGGTGGCGCCAGGAGCAGGAGCACTATTCCTAGCAGGGGCACCAGGGACACCGGCGTTCCCCCTACGATTTTCATCACCCATCGTAGTCTGGAGGAGAGAGGGACAAAGCGCTCGAACGAGAACTTGATCATGCCCTGTGGTGGGTTCGTTCCTTGAATTCGTCAAGATTCTGCCCGGGGCCTTGATACCCCCTTGACTGCTTGTGCCCGGCATCGAGATGACGATGTTATTGGGGGTGAGGGTAACCTTGTTGGGCCTGGCCCTGTGGAAGGTCAAGTATTCGCTGTGTCGTGCCTAGGGGGAGGAAGAGGGGGGTAGGAAAACTGGTGTGCATGGTGAGAGTGACGAGAGTTGGTGAAACGCGGGCTGTGATCCCTGCCCCGCTCGCGGTCATGGTCCCGGTCTTTTTCACGATTTGCTGCTGCGAAGTTTCTTTGAGATCAGGGTACTGTATGCATCGAGGCTGGGTGTTGGGGCCGGCGAGGGAAATTTGGGAGTGCAGGGAAAGGGTAACAATCGGTGTGGGTTAGCAAAGAATGGGGTATGATTTTGATTTAGATGCGGAGAGTGGGTGTGACAGTAGAAATGTAAATGGGGAGCATTGGTGGCAGTATCACGGGCATTTGAAGAATGAGCCTGCAGGAAACGATTTTTGTAAGCAACGTAACGTAAAGAAAATAAATACAAAAGAATAAAACGTACTTCCGAGACCATGCGAGTGTGTCAATGGCGGGTGAAGCAGCAAAGGGAATGACATGAGCGGTGTATTCTTCCATCATGATCTCGTCTCCTCAACTTTCCTCCTCGACCTCCATTACCAATCGTTCCTCCAACGACTCCATTTAGAAGATACCACCTTCCCCAATAATGCACGAGAAATCGGAACGGGCTTTCGTGGTATAAACCTCAAGATTCCACCGGAACGTATCGAGCTCGCCCCAAGCCTCCACGACGATGGGGCAGGAACGGGCATGTGCATGTGCCTCGTATGCACGAATCCCCACGATATCTACGCAGGAGAAAGTGGACAAAAGGAGCGAAGCTGCATGTCAAACTGTCGAACTTGAGGGATCGAAAACGTAGATATCGTAGGCGGAGTAATCGTTGATGTGAGGGTTGTGTTTAAACTTTACATCTGTAGTCCTGATGAAACTTGATACGAAAGCTGGTGGGATGTCAGTCATCAAGTAAAAGGAACGCCCTGAAGAACAAGGCGATCAGCGTGCATAATCTTTGTGGTACACCCTTCTCCCCGTGCATAAAACCATGTTCAACTTTGCATAAATCCCACTATTGTGTACCACTGTACAATAGTCGCCAACTGAACGACCTGAGGTCCCTATCGAAGGTAGTCGCGCTTTGACGATGTCGCGATGTTAAACTAATGTGGAGCAAGGGTACCCGCCACAGTACATGAAACGTTTAGGACCTCAACGGACATGTCGACCCGGGCGGAGAGCAAGAGAGACCGGAGGCCCGAAGCCCGGAAGCACGGAAGAGACTTGGTTGAACTTCAACGGGATGCGTCACGTGGGTATTTTTCACTCAATTCTCACGGGCCCGAAGTCAAACCTCACAACATCATCAATAACTGAATGAATGTTCTGAAGTCGGGTTAGGGACTACTAAAGTGCATAGAGGTTCCAGAAATGCACTATTACAAGTGTTTATTAATCTCTTATGCGCTTCTATGGATACTCAGTACTTATTTCTAGCATGCCTTAACACCTCTTTTATAAAACCAACACCCCTCCTTTAATCTGTATTTCTTACATCTATGACACTAGAATCTCCGAAGTTTTCAGATACCCATTATCAAGACGTCTTTATGTTCCGAAAGGCCAGATTTTTGGGGGTCTCACGTTGGCCACTCAGATTCTTTTTATGATGAAGAATTTGGAGATAAAGATAAATTCCGGTTGAGACGCGAGTTGGACTGGGGCAGATATGTTGTCATTCCTGATCCATTAGCTCTCCCGTGTTTGTCAGCTGACTTTTTTTTCAACATTCAATATCCAACGCTCCTCCAAAAGAAAGAAACAAACTCCGACCTTCGCCAACTGGGGTTATTGGAAAACTATAAGTAATAAGGGGTACGATATCGTACCACCCTGTTCTGAAATTCGATTCCCTGTCATGTGGGACATTCCGGGGGGCAGATTACCGCACTACCTGATGCTCAATAGTTGACAAGCCACACCAGGCCACACCTCCGGACAGAGCACCGCTACAAACATCGTTCCAATATGTGGAAAGAACGACAACGATATATTTAGCGAAAATGCATACGTAGTCATTATATAGTACATCAGTTTCGCTCGAAGAGTATCGAAGTTGCCGCCAAGAACCAGGATGGAGACCTCGTCTCATATGATGCTGGGGAATAAGGATGGCTGAGTACCGACATTCTGCCATGAACCAAATTATGAACCGCCACAGATCTCCATATTATTTATGTTTAAAGCGTTTGGCCATGTTCCGTTGAGAAAATACATGAAGGGGGAGCAGTGGGCTGGGTAGGGGGTTTCGCGAAAGGAGCGGGATGGGAGAAATTCCTGTCCAATAGGGAACGAGGAATTTGAATGACGTTGAGGTACATTCGATGACAAATATTGATGAACGGGTGACGACCGGGACTGCTGGAGCGAGGCCCTCCAGGGTAGAACATGATCGCGAACGACTTGCTGTGTCGAGTTAAACAGACCATCGCACAACTATCGTCTATTGTATCGATAATTCCTAACAAACCGGAGACCCGGGTACCGATCATATGTCAAAATCCTGTCCAACGTATGAACGTATAAATAACTTACTGGTATCATGGCCGATCTTTGAGCGGTCACTTCAAATTTGACGGCCGATTCTTGATTGAAGTCAAAATGGTCTTGCTTTCCGATGAGCATCATTCAAAGGGGTTGTGCAAGCACACACAATTACTGGTGCCATACCAGGTAAGTGTGATCTTCGAGGAATTACAAAAACCTACCGTCAAATCATAGCGTCATAATAAGAAGTTCTGTGAACGCGAAATTTGCCTGTCCAGGGTTTTGAGAGGATCGATACATCTTGCAGTTTCAGCGATTGAACTTATTCTGAGACGGCTCATGGTTTTGTGATGGATCTCTTGACATTCACGGTCAAAGGCCGTCTGGGGCTATCGCGTTTGATTTGCAACAACTAGGACTCAGAATGAGCTATTAGGTCGGGCTGATTTGAGCTAGTGAAAGTCACGCATTACCACACTGGCTCGTCGGATATCTCAAACACCCTCCAAGCACATTACGAAAACCCTTTTCAAAATTTGCCCCAGGCTTATTACGTGGGTGAGCGGCAATTAAACTTTGAAGAAAGCGGACATGCCTTTTGCGCATGATCACCTTAATAAATAGGGTTGATATTCGTTCGTATCCTTGCCTGCCTGTCACCTTCACTGAGACAGAGACCAATTTTTAGTGGCCTTGTATTCCTTAAGGAAACACTCTTAACCATCCAAACCAAGGCGCACTTGCTGTCTCGAGAATACCTCAAGAGCCCTCTGGATGGAATTTAGATATTCATCTATTGTTCTGTTCTTGCTCGAAAAAAAGTGTCCGATCAACTCAACACGTACTTGGGACTACCCGGATCGCCTTTCCAGAATCGGGATATCTGTCAAACCTCCATTCGCTCGAGACGAGCTTGCTCCATGCAAGAAATCCTCCATCCCCACATGCGTTCCATCGGGCCTCTCACCATCCCAAACGCGTTCCTTTGTCCGATTCATCCACAAACTGCGTGAAAAGCCCGAGGCAAAGAGACTCCAGTTCATCGATCAGAAGGGGGGAACCGAGGACGCAGGAAGGAAGGTCTGGAAGCGTTGGTTTCGAACCAAAATTCGGCACCACCTACATCGCGCGATCATGGAGCTTTACATTTCGGCGGGGGTTCACCCAATACAACTCATGTATCGTACAGGGGATATACGTGTGATGTTTTCCACACCTGATATCCTGGAACACGTTACAATTGTTGGGGGAGGTATCTTTGGACCTGGCGTGCCCTACGAGGGGGGAAACCTGAAGCTCTGCAGAGACAAGGCATATGTCTACCTCAAAAACATTGTAGAAATATGGTGGGAACGTTCGTTTCAAGAGTGGGATCGGACCTACGAGAGACATCTGCCCGATTCTCGTGCAAGTGCACAAGATGCAATCAATGGTACGTCCCACTTGACTCAACCATAATGCTGGGATTTATAGTTACGAAGGTCTTCTCCGCTCTAAACGATTTATACGAATAAGTGATATCAAATTGGCACAGGAAAAAGTCAATGAATTTGAAAAGATGGCGCGTTGGTATCCTGAAGAAGGGCTCATAATAGAGACTCACAAAGCTATCCTTGAGGGGATATGGTTATCGTTAGGGAAAAATATAGAGAGAATAGTATTTTCGCTAGCAGCGTCGTTGCGTTCGTAACACTCCATCCATCAAGCACATCACTCTAATTGTTTCTTCAGGGATGGATGGCGTAGTGAGAGGCTGTTCGATCATCCTCCGGGGGAGGAATTTCGCGGATGAGACGGAAGTAGAATCTGTATGGAAATCATTCGTTGAGTACTTCTCCGACCTCAAACCAGTATTCGATAGTAGACCGGAGTGGAACGCCGTAATGTTGGAAGAATTGGGGGGGAATGATTGATTGGTGGCAGTACGGAATGACATAATGGAAAAGAACATACTGTGTCTTGTCATAGATCATCGATTCTGTGGTTTAGGGTGCTTCAGATTACTGTTTCCTAGAGCGCGACACGACACCGTTCTCCTTGTTTCGGCACCGCAGCCCAACCGTTATTCAGCGTTTCGTGTTTGTATTTCCGAGCACGGGTTTACCAGATCTCAATCTGTGTCGTGGCTCTCTGTTTGAGTGCTCGAGGCCAGATGAAGCGAGATGTGAACCAACAATAGAACGGAAGAGTGAGACTAGTATTTTATTGGGCCTTCGGGTATAGTGTTGGAGTAGCAGATAGGGCCATGATTGAATACGCGGACCTTCATTTGGCTCCGCCGTCGGCACCAACTCCAGCCGACTAAGACAGGGTATTCAATTATTTTGAGTAGGGGATCTGTGGTTATTTTTGATAATAAGGAGGAAGGCCGCGATCTTTACGAATTTCCCTTCATGCGACGTTGGCAATATCAGAGGGCGTTCACGTCGAGAGCTCGATAAACCGAGACGCGTTGAAAGTAAAGTACAAATCGATAAACCATCAAAGAAGACGAGGTGTCGTGGGTGTCCACATATTTTCGTCCTAGTACCGTGATATCAGTGATGGTGGAGGCCCACTTTCGATCATTCCTAATCTGTCTAGTGCATGTCCACAAATGTGCTCATGGCGGGAGGAATCTCATTCTAATAAAGGTTGTAGATGTTTAGTATAGCTTGAACAAGACCTGAGTTGGTAGTATCCAAGAGTAAAGAGATACGGTCGTTTCGTGGTGGGAGAATGAAACATCGAGGGCCAGGGCTGGAGTGTCTTCCCGTCGGAAAATGATGGATAGACGTCTCGGAATTATCCATACCAAGGTGTCTCTTTTGATTTCCGAGCCGTCTTAATCATCATCTGGGACAAAAGTGAACCTTATCGATCACTGATTGTGGTGCGTTATCTATACACAGGCGCATTCCGGAGGGTGGGCACACGGGCTGAACTAAACGTTATTGAGTGGCGTCCTCTAAGAAGTCGAAGGACTCTTCTTCGGGGGGTACCCGAACAAGGATGCACATTTGACGCCCTGATGTAAATGAACCAAGGTCTTCTAAATGTCAAGACGTGATGAACTTGAGCTTCGTTATTGCCCGGCCCACGTACTCAGCCAATCAGGAGGCTAGAATCGAAATGAAGCGAAAACTTCATCTTGTCGTGAAGTATCGTTATTGTGAGATTTTGTCTCTATTTTTCAGGTGGCGGTGCGCGCTGGGGAGTGTGAGATGTTCGCTTGGGATATGGATCGAAGGTTGAAGTAGAATAATGAATGATAATACAAGACCCAACGTTGAGGATTCGCCAGGCAAAACAGGCGATATGTGGAACAATGAACAAGGAGGTTCCTGTAGGGTTGCGGAAACTTGAGTCTCTTGACAATCGGCCAAGCCCGTCGCGCCTAGAGGCCAGAATTCCGAGAGCTCGAGATATATTTCAGGGAGGGTGATACGTGTACTTGACTGTGCAAGTTAGAGGTCAGGGTGTGGGATTAAGTGTTTGATCCGGACTTAGGTAGGAGAAAATATAAATGGCATGCGAAGTGAGGGTGTGCGACACCTTGAACAGGTCCTTAGCGGCCCCAAGTTGGCGAGTGACGGAACATCGAGACTGGGAAATGGGCGCAAGGTACGGGTGGTTGTATTTAGTCGAGGTCTTAAAAATACACACTGTCAGTATACAATGCAAAACGCCGAGGCTTTCTCTTGAACGCTTTGTTAAACGGGGGCGGCGTGGGCTTGAAAAATGATAAGGCCGCCGAAGCGATGTGAACGTTCCCAAGTACTGTTGTACAGATGATGATTCAAGTTCATCGCGCGTGTATGTATGTGGTAACGCAGAAGCGCAGGTTTTAGAAGGTGTGGGCCTAGCCGCCATTTGTGAGCAAAATATACACTTCTATACATACAACTGCTGTAAAATGAAATTAGTCGTCAGGAACCGGCCAGACTTGGCAATGGGCCGGATACTCAGGAGCATCAATATGTTGACAAGACCGGGTGCAGATCCTGAAAAAAACATAATAACCGAGGTTTCAAAGCAAAAAAAGAGTGAGCGAGATAACAAAAAACAAAACAAGATGAAAGACACTGTGGAGAATGATGGATACATGTTGAAAAGAAAATATCTGGACGGTTGAAGTGAGTTGGGTTGAGTTGAACAGTTCGATGACATAAGCGATCCAAGCTTGTAATTTTTTTTTCCGGTTCGGGATAAGGGGTGACAATGTGTGACAGATCCGTAACCACGGGTTTTGGAAGGTTTGTCAGACTTTGTTCTCGTTCTCCTCCTCCCTTCCCTCGTCAAATCTCTCCCCAATTTAAACCTTTTTACTCGCTGTCCCTAATCTTCTTCTTTCTGCTCCTCCGTCGCTCTTCATCGAGCACGACGCTGGCACTATCCTTGTAAGGCAGACGAATATCAAAGAACAGCAGCAAGACGACGCCCACAACGCTCTTTACCTCCTAAATCACGAATAGTAGCAATGGGTTGTGTACAGTCCACTGGTATTGATGATGAGGCGAAAGCTCGTAAGTTTTCCTATTTTCATGAGCGGATATCATCGTTTCATTTTCACTTATACTGACACTACCCTTTCTTCCTCAAAGGAAATGACGAGATCGAGACACAACTCAAGCGCGACCGTATGATGGCCAAGAATGAGATTAAGATGTTGCTACTTGGTGCTGGAGAGTCTGGCAAGGTGTGCTACAGTTATAATATATTCCTCTCATATCCTTCCAATTAATTCTCTTTCTTGCGTCTAGTCAACAGTGTTGAAACAGATGAAATTGATCCATCACGGCGGCTACAACGATAGTGAACGTGATTCTTATAAAGAAATCATCTTTTCAAACACAATTCAGTCCATGCGGTGCGCTTGTCATCACTGTTTGACTGATAGACAAGCTTAAAATAACAATTATATCCCCATAGCGCCATTCTTGAAGCACTACCCCAACTCGACATCTCCCTCTCCCCGCAAAATGACGCCCGCCGCGCCACCATCCTCTCCCTCCCTGGGCAAATCGAAGCTGATGTCCTACCACGGGACGTCACCGACGCCATCCGCTCACTATGGCGGGACCCAGGCATCAAAGAGGCAGTACGCCGTTCGCGTGAATTCCAGCTCAACGACAGTGCGATCTACTACTTCAGTTCGATTGACCGCATGGCTGCCCCAGGATATCTACCTACGGACCAGGACATTCTGCGTTCACGAGTGAAGACGACTGGTATCACAGAGACAACGTTCAAGGTCGGGGAGCTGACATACAAGCTCTTTGACGTGGGAGGACAGAGAAGTGAACGGAAAAAATGGATTCATTGTTTCGAGAACGTGACAGCATTGGTGTTCCTCGTTTCTCTGAGCGAGTATGATCAGATGTTGTACGAGGATGAGAGTGTGGTACGTCGTTTTTACTCCAAATATGCGCATAATGTCTAGACTGACGTTGCGGAAACCTCGTGCAGAATCGTATGCAAGAGGCGCTAACACTGTTTGACTCGATTTGTAATTCGAGGTGGTTCGTCAAGACGTCAATCGTGAGTTTGACACCTATCTTAACCCACTCCAGCTGGTTGATTGATCCAACTCCGTCTGTAGATCCTCTTCCTGAACAAAATTGATCTCTTCGCCGAAAAACTGCCACGTTCGCCGCTAGGTGACTATTTCCCCGACTTCAACGGAGGCGACAATTATGATGCTGCCTGCGAGTATCTTCTGCACCGGTGCGTTTCTGTCTTTATTTTCATTGGTTTTTTCACTTTTTTCGTGTCATCTTCGTGCTTCTTTTTTTTTCAAACTTCTCCCAACTTGTATTATCGACTATTTTGTTCGATCACCATCTTTATGGGGCGGTGTTCGCACATACCCGGCGCCGAACTAAAGCCCGACTCGTTTCGAGCGACTACAAAGAGCGCATTATATGCGACCGTCATCGATGGATAGATGTTCCTGCTCTTTCGCCTTGGGCACATTAGCCCGGATGGCGACAGGCAACTATCAAGGCAGCATCGCTGTTAGTGGTCGGCTGGGAAATGATGATGTGGGTTTCTTACCAACACGAGGATGGTGCCATGGTGGAGTTGATGTGACCGAAGTCTGGTCTGACTACGAATCTTTCAGTCATCTTTTTCCTCCATTCTATTTATAACTTTTTTCCGTTTATGACATGTTTTCCGAATTGAAACTGACTCAATCGTTTTTTTTTTCTTTTAGGTTTGTCTCTCTTAACCAGAGCGCAGCCACAAAGCAGATTTACGCACACTACACGTGTGCAACAGATACTCAACAGATTAAGTGTAAGGACATTGACTTTCTTGCTATCATCCCCTTTGACACTGGTATCTACAGTCGTCCTCAGCGCAATCCAAGATATTCTCTTGCAGCTACATCTGCGGGAGTGCGGTCTTCTCTAAGTGATGCGTGTATATACGCTTCCCCGGAATCCCGATACCCACGCTGGCATACACGCGAGCTAATGTCCTCATATCGCTTGCATTCATATATCTACTCACGCTCATCTCTCTCTGTCTCTGTCCGTTTCTTGTCTTCTTTATTCTGTTCTTATTCCCTTCATACCCGTATCCCCCCAATGTACTCCAACATCCTCAACGTCATGGTCTCGCACCCTGCGCACCCCCCTCCCATATATCCGTCCTGCCCCGCGTTGTTGCCACGAAAAAGCATAGCTGCAACGGAATAAACACAACACTCACGCCTCGCCCTTCCCCTCCTTTCATTTTCATTTCTATTCTTCGCTAATCGTGATGTGACAATTTTTTGTTCTTTTAGTCTCTTTTTCTTACCTTTGTCGTTCACATATTATTCGTATCATTCAAGAAATGTCCGCTTTTTGTATGGTAATATTTGTCCCCTTCCTTATTCAACCTCCTGCTGCTCACATGCCCAAATTGAGCCGGAGCGGAGCGATGGCATGTCTTGTATAGTATACACTTTAGTACTTATTTCTACCGGCCTCCTTTCTATCAATTGGCGTTTTCTCTTCGGTTCATGAACGTCGTGTCGCGTCGTGAGAGGCGTACGCTGCGTTGGCTTGCCGACCGTTTCTTGCCAACGTGGTGTGCCCATGACTCGCTCATAACAGCTCAGATACAACATCCTGATCACTCTACTCGTTCTCTACCGTACTCGTCCCCCTTCTTCACCTTTTCTTACTATTTGCTTAACGGGATGGTCCCAACTCCATTCAGTACCCCATGGACACACTAATTAGGTCCATTTGTCGCAAAATAGCTAACGCTCCTTTTGGTTGTAATATACGCCGTGACGCTAATGTCCTTGGGATTAGTGGAAGGTATCTTGACCCCTTTTGAAGTTCAGTTGATAATCAGATCTGAGGATAACTGGCATAGTCTGGGTCGATGTATGCAAAATCCTATTACTATCACGTTTGATATATTTACTGGTCAAGGCGCTATGTATTTGCTCCCTTGGAATGTTAACTGGATAGTATGTCTTTGTTTACCTTGACGATAGTTATAAGATAGACCGCATTCACAACCAGCTACATCACGTGACAAAAGAGTGACAAAAGCGTGACAAACCCAGTCGAAAATCAATAAATCGAATAAAGCTTTTTAACAGCGGCCCATGTTATGGTGGGATGTAGTACTAGTCAACTGGATTGATGAATCATTGGGGATGAAACAAATGCCTCTAATTAGGTCCGTTTATCCAGCATAGCCGAAGGTGTCAAATGATGAAATAAGAACCAGGATTAAATGTTGCGATTACAAGATGACTGAAAGGCGAGTTGGTATCACAGGTGGGCTCCTTAGTGATAAAGTACGAAGAGGAAAGTCAAACATAGCTTTACGTATATCAAAAGACCAGTCTTTGTGTAAGTAGTGAATGATCGTAATATTGGTTTGACGTGAACACTCTCATGGTCAGATCTAGGAAGGATGGGTAATAGGCGTCACGGTATAATTGTTGATTTGATATAGTAGCTATCAAATATGGGTCAAGTTGTCATGAACGTCAATTTGCGATAATCAGTATGATCTTGACGGATGTTAAAGTCAAACCTAGCCCACAAATGAGATGGAATACGCGTTAAATAGACTAGAAACAAGGGGTAAGCGGACGAAACTGTTGACGAAAAGGGCAAAAGATAGGCGTGATAGGCGTGGGATATAATTCCGGTTATTGCCGAGTGGAGGTGCTTCACACCACTATCATTAAATTTCGTTCACTACCCTCCAGCTCTCCGGTCTTCAACCGTCCTTTCAGGTTTAAAAATCGGGGATAACCACTAAAAATGTCATCTGCTGGCCTTTCTCGACGGCGTGCTGCAGGTCCATCGACCTCTCGGACCAGTATGGATGATGACGGGGATACCAACCGCAGCAGCAGCCGACGACCCACCGAGCCAGATACTTCGTCTAAAGGCACAACATCACACGCAGGTTCGGCTCTCGAAGGTGGAAGGAAAATTGCATTCGACCCGCGGGACATGGATCGGGACGCAGACGAGGAAGAGAAACTTGGTGGGAAGGTTCCGCGATTGACGCTCATGGAGGAGGTATTATTGTTAGGGCTCAAAGATAAGCAGGTGAGCATGCCTTTAAACAGTTGGAAAATTGGGGTGTCGAAAATATGGGTCATTACTCGGCATCCAGGCCAGTGTGAAGCATCTGGAAATGGCATGGTTTATTTACTATCCAAGCCGGCGGTGTCATAGGATTGTTGACATTATCCACGCTTTTACGCTTAAAATCGTCCATGGTTATGCGTATGAGCAGATTTAAACGTTCACTATCTTAACATTACATTAGTGTGCTACGGATACTCATATTTTCATGCAGGGATACCTATCATTCTGGAACGACAATATATCATATGCCTTGCGTGGATGTATACTCATCGAGCTGGCCCTTCGTCGGCGGATTGCTTTAGTGAAAGACTCAAACCGCGCATACCAGCTCATTACGGAAAGAATCATTGAGGTTATCGACGACCGACAGACGGGAGAGACGATACTTGACGAAGCGCTTAAGATGATGAAATCACAGGAGCATGATAGGTTAGGAATAAATAGTTGGGTAGACTTGCTAAGTGGTAAGTCTTATGTCTCACTCGTTTGGTCGTTTAGGGTCCTTTCCCGACTATTTTTTATTCGTGAACTATCATAACCTTTTCCACGCCATTTTTCTTTTCTTGACGACAATCATGCCCTTTCGTTCATTCCCGCCCTCATGATAATTTCATTACTCCTATGATAATTGCATTGCTAACACGTTCCCCAGGAGAAACGTGGAACGTCATGAAAATTGGGTACCAACTCAAGCAAGTCCGCGAACGCCTTGCTAAGGGACTCGTCGACAAGGGTGTCCTTCGTACCGAGAAGCGCAATTTCCTCCTTTTTGACATGGCGACTCACCCTGTCGCTGATGCTCGCGTAAAAGAGTCTATCGTTACGCGTGTCGTGTCCACCCTCACTTCCACCACTTCCGCCATCCCACCTAGTGCCCTTGATGTGGAGGGAACTCAATGCCGTGTCCTACGAGCGGTATGTCTTGTATGTGCAGCCTACTCTGCCAGCGTCCTCGACAATGCGTTTGGCCGACTTGAATATGAGGAACGCGAGGCAGCGTTCCAGCGTGCGGATGATATCCTTGGGGAATTCGCAATCTGGCCTTTTGGTGCGGGTGCTGGAGAAGGGGTGGGTGGTGGCCTTGGTGGCGCGGCTGGTGCAGAGATGGAGGCACGAAAGAGACGGAAACGGCAAGCATCTATTGCAAGTGGTGGATTGAGGATGGGACAGGAGGGTCGGGCATCGGTGATGGGCTTACTGGATGGCGTGAGGAAAGAAATGCGGGGCCAGGATGACTTTGGGTTCGAGCTCATCGCGGGCGTGTTGGAGGTCCTGTCGAAGCTCGATTCTCTGTTGTGAATTCGGACTTGAACGGATAGGGAAAAGGAATGAGACACGGGGATGGAACGTGGTTTAGACTCGTTACGCGCTGGGGAGGGGGATGTTGGTATGAGATATTCTTCGTGCTGTGTGTACAGGTGACAGGCTGTTACATTCTCAAGTGGTTTGTGGTCTGCACGCCTCTAATTTGGGACAATCAGCGTCAGTGGCGTTAGATTTCCGGTTCTTCTGTTTAATGTGTTATTCCCCACTCTACGTCTCGGCAGAGTCAGAGGTCCACTTTAACCCGCTCAGTATCCAGGATATTGTTATTTATATCTACAACATCTACTGCATCTCGGTACACGTACATTTCTTGTTTGGATGAATACCGTATCGAAGAAATTGCCTTGCACAAGAGGTTTACGTAGGTTAGGCCAAGCGAAAAACCTTGTGAGTTGCACTTAATGGAAGCCTCAATATAATCAGGTTTATTTTCCCGAGGATGCTTTCTTATTGTAAACTCCGTAAAATTACTCAAACATTGACGCATACTTTTGTCTTGATGCCGATATCCCGCAAGCGGCAACACCGAATTAACCTTCCGAGATATTGATGGAGATTTGAAGTGAGAGAGCGTGGATTTTGATCCACTGTCGCTCAGTCGGGTAAAAATCTACACACTTGGCCGTAACATATCGAATCGCCCCATTTTCATCCACATCTGGAGATTGAGAGGCTGCGACCCCGACCGCTCGAGCTTCTAGCATATCTAAAAAAATATCGAAATCATGCAGCATTACCGCACACCGTACCTCCCTCAGTTCTGCACCTAGTTTCCTCCCCGCAATCGTATGCATAATCTCCTCCGTAAACGATCCCTCCGCGACGAGACACCTGAGTTTCGGGGCAGCCTCGAGGATTGTACTCCAGTCTGCATCGGGAACATGTCCGACAGAGAGGTGAGTGATTTCGCAATGTGAGCGCAGGAGAAGTGCGGAAATGCACATGTCAATATGCGTCTCCCATCCGGCAGCGAGGACCTCGAGGTTAGTGAGATGGGGGAAAGTGAGGGGGGTAAGGGAGAGGGGTGAAAGGATAGAGAGTCGCTGAATGCGGTGAGCATACGGGGCGAGGAAAGTGGGTGCCTGGATTCCGGAAGGAGACGCACAATAATCGAGATATCTTTTGATGTGTAGCCTGACAAAGAGTGGATGAGGGGTATACGCGGTACTATAGCGGAGACACACGCCCGCAACATGAATTGTACCCTCGTCTGACCAGCTGCTCAAGTTAATGTTAAGGCGGCTCCAGAGGTGCGGATGGTGTAAGGCGATGGCGCGCCAGGTGGAGCATGTGCGTGTCACGTTAGATAAGGTGTCGTATGTTTGCGATGGGACGGTAAGCGTTCCACTAGGCAGGACAAAGAAGAAAATGTGCCCCAGAATTTCAGGGGGGATAGATGCGAAGTTGAAGGCAGGGAGCATAGATTATATGGTACTTTGGATGTCGGGGTACGAAGATGTGGGCGCTGAGATAGGTTGCATGTTTAAATGAACACAATTATTTAGGAAGGTAATCGGGAAGCAGAGATGGCTCGTTATAGCTTATATGCGTGTGGGAGGCTTGCCAGCAGGAGAGGTCAGGGGGTTGGAGTTGAGTGTGTCCCCACCAGCTCCTAAGCACGGCATGCCTCCTGCCGAAGAGAATGCGGGTCAAAAGGCTAAATAATGAGGTATGACAACGTTACTCACCTGCTATGACTACGAATGAACTTGCTTGGCGTGTGGGGTCGAACTTTGAACGTGGGGTGCTTCTACTGGGTCCTTTGATTCTATCCTTCTACCGAGCCTCTTCATGAGCATTTTGTTCAGTTCACCCTGGCGTAGATTAGGTTGGTGAGGGAAAAGGATGTCAAACCATTGGGCATAAATGCTATGAAAAACTCGACCAAAGATAAAATGGGGGTCCGAACACGGGTCTTGAGGCCATACAAGGCGGGGTTAAGTGTCAGCGCATATTCGTTCTTCCAACGATGCAGAAGTATTATAAGGTCCGACTCAAACTCAAAACTAGCTCTTTTGGGGTATATTTACCTCACGAAGGTGTCACGGGAATGCTTCGTCAAGATGACGGGCCAGCAAGACATGGGTGGCAGTCAAAGGTGTAAAATGTCCGCCAGAAATATAGTCTGTGAGAGGTAAGATTTCATTCTATGTCCAGCTGGCAACTAATAATTTAGCCCCTTGCCTAGATAACAGCATTCAATCGGTACTGGACGAAGCAACTTTCATAAAGTCAACAACTTCCACTTACCTCGAATCATTCAAGGCGTGATAAGATCGATATAATTGTTTAATTCTGTCATTTTGCATGCCACCATTGAAGTTTGGGCCCAGTTCGCAAACTTCCATTGACTTGCAGTAACTGGTTCAACGAAAATTTCGATGATGATCATGGTTCAATAATCACGTGATAAGAGAGAGAAAGACGATTATTTTTCCTTGTTTTTACCCTTCGCTTTCCCGCAAGGTCACAAGTCCAACCGCAACGCATTTCTGATATTCAAAGTGTCCCATCATCGCTATAACTCACCCAGCGCGGTCAGTTGAGCTACAAGTGTCTGGTGGTCCGTCAGAATGCAAGGGTAATGAATGCAGTACACCTTGTGGTTTTCAAGTTTGAGCCTTCTTTTGATTAACCTGCGTTTCGAGGATATTGGAATGATTTCGAGACGTCTATGTTGCTAAAGACAATGCTCATAAATTCTCATTCAACTAGAGTTATGACTTGTATGTTCAGGTTATTTTATGCTATATACCAGGTCTACGATTTGCAGTGGAATATTTTATTTCTCAGTAACACAATTGCCCTTACATGTGAGTAATTTCTGCTTCAGTCTATTGTTTCCCCTCTAGATCTTTACCATCTGCGATCTAGTGCATTGACTCAGTCGACAATTGCTATTTTCAGCTCTCAGCCGTGCCGTTGTTGCCCAGATAATCAATCACATTACACGTCCAATCCGCTAACTCGCCTCTTTCGTACATCAGATTTATTTTACGGCTGTTGAAGATCTATACTTTTATCCCCTGTATGTCATTTTTCTGTGGGGGTCCTAGGTTTTGGCTGACTATACACATCTGCCGACATCTGTCAAAGCTTAAAACAGGTAGCTGTGGCACTACGCTCATAACAATAGATATGTTGTCAACTTACGGTAATTTTTATAACTACATTTCTTTAAGAGACCACTTCATTCAAATTCTTGTTACCGATTGTGGGTTTGACATGTTAACCCTCCCGCTGCGGTTCACTGAACCCTCTTTGAGTTCTATCAAGACACTCAGAGCGTAGAGCCTAGTAAGCTAACTTTGCGAATTTTGTGGCGTCGACCGACTAAATGCCGGGGCTCTAGTTTCTGTTCCGCTCTAGCTCGGCAAAATGAAATGTTACATTGTAAACCCAAAAATTGTGAACGTAACGACTGAACAAGGTTTAGGTGAACCAAGATAGGAGGTTAAGCCATCAGAGCAGTTTTCTTCATTGCCGGCATCGTGATCCACTAGTCCCTAGTGCCAAAAGTATTATTAGAACACCAAAGAACAAAAAGGTTACGGCTAGATGAGTGCTGATATATAACCTTGCTTTATTAAACGTCGCCCCACATTAGAATTTGGATCACAATCACTCATGCAACGATTGGTTACGCACCTCATTCCTTTTTTTTCCGCCCTGTTGACTGCGCTTTTGTCAACTGCAGTAGAAGTGGAATACAACTCGTCATCTTCCAAAAGGCAGGTGCTCAATACAGGTATACTCAATTTTCTCCCTTATAACCATTTCGACGATAATAACGAGGAAGTTCAAGCCTCATACGACGATCTATTTTTCTATTATAAATGTAATTTTCCCAGTTTTCTTTTCTGTTGCTCCACTCTTACCATGATTGTAGACGCTTCCTCCGCTTACCGCAACACATGTGCTAAACCAAACGGGAATACACTCGTCTCTTGGGTATGTCGCAATGGCTATTGGAATGTTTTATTTCTCACCTCAGACTTTCAAGGTTAACGATTCCCCTACTGATACCCAGAGCTACATTTCACGCGATGATATAAAAAAGGAGATTGTGATATCCTTCCGAGGATCGTAAGTAACACCTTTTCGGATAGTAATATATTAATTTATCTCCCATCCCAATAGTAATTCGCTTCAAGACTTCCTAATAGGCGGTCAGACAGGTTTAACCTCGTTCAGTGTGGCCAATATTTCGGGCCCTCGTAAGCAAAAATTTCGTATCCTTCAGTGGTGAATCATGACGAACGTAGGTGATAACAGCGGGGACTATGGTGCATAAGGGTATTCATACTGCGTCAGTCTAACGTTTTCGCCATGCAAGTGGGTCGCATATTTAATTCAGCAACCTTCTAGATGGAATTCTATCGCTACGAAAGTCTGGTCAATTGTCCATGCAGAGCTTTCTAGGAGTCCAGGTTACTCTGTTGTGACTACGGGTCATGCTCTCGGCGGTCGGTGAACAGGCTTTCAAGGAGGACACAGGTTAGCTGACTATTCATGTATTTCAGGTGCGCTATCGAGCCTAGCAGGAATCACTTTAAAAGAATTGTTACCTAATGTGTACGCACATCATTTTTCGGACCGCAATTTCCCTAATAGAAAATTCATTACATTCCAATTAGCAATCTTCGAATGTATACCTATGGTCAACCGAGGTCAGTACATACAACACATATTCATCTTCATTAACATAGCGAATATTAGGACAGGTAATGGATTTTATGCGGACTGGGTGGACCGCCAATTTAATTCGGAAAATCTGTTTCGCTGTGGGTCTCGGAATTCCTTTTCTAACAAATTATTGAAACATGCATGTCAACACAGCGGTACATACCACCGATCCGTAAGTTTGGGGCCTCATCTTGTAAATCTTTGTGGGTTGAGAATGATTATAGGATCCCCCACCTTCCTCTTCGTCCCATTCTAAATTATACACACCACGGTCAAAATGAACTTTTACCCGATAAACCAGCAATTGACGTCGTCTATTAGGCATTGAGTACTGGACATTTAAGGACCCACCCTCTGCGGAAAACACAAAAAGATGTTCGCCAACAGGAGAGGATCGCAACTGTTCTGTCGGGATGGTTTTTCCGGATAGCGTCAGAGTCGATCCAATAATCGAGCCTCATGTTGTGGTTAGTTCTGCGCATTATTTTATTTCTTTTTGCTGAAACAGTTTCTTTGATAGTACTTTGGTGTACTCGTTGGAACCGCCTTTTGTACATAGAAACCGTAACATCAGATGTATGTTTTTAATTTGGGTTCCATGAAACTACTACTTCCTATGTGAATTCCGTGTTTTGAGATGATTGACTTTCTGACCTTCACTATTCCACCTAGGGCTTGATCGATAATATGCCCTATTGATGTCGCAATATACCTAATAATCTAAAATTGCATCATGATGCATAAGGTCATTCAGGGTGCTAGTGGTTCAAGGACTTTCTTGAAGAGTGACTGGTCACTGTACCATCTTTTTCTGCGCCCGAGAGCAGTCTATTGAATCCGACCCAAAATTGACCAGGGTGATGGGCACGCAAGTAAGGGTCAAAGACTTAGAAATTGTAGGTCCATATCAATCCGGGAGTTCGCGAAGTCTGAAAGTCCCGTATGCGTTTAATAAATTATCTCTCCTGTAATTTCTACCCACCGTCCGGGCTTTCTCCTTGGATAACGTCTGCTTTTAAATAGACTTATTGTGGTTCCGGGGTCAGTTGATCGATCGATTTGATTTCATGAAGCTTCCCGTTTGTCTCGAGGCGTCTGTCATTCTCCAGACTACGTCTTTTGTTAATATTCGTCCCTGCCTTCCCATTTTATTGGTTTGTCGCACAAATGGAAAAAAAATCACTCATGTTCCCCTTCAGGTACGATTTTACAGGGACATCGGCTAGCTCTTTATACATCATTAATATAAGAGAGGCCCATTATACAGAGACTTTGGCCGAGAGAATCCATATCATACTATACTACATATGGTTCGGCCTGAAGGGGCTTCGATAGTGCGTTTTGGTCCACCTTTTGATTTTCAGTTTGAACAAACAAAATGATATGGTTATTGAAACAGAAATATGTATTATGGATTCTTCGCGAGCCTTCGCGGGTTCGGGTTCTAGTCCTAACGGAGCATGGGTACGAATAGAAAGCGGAGCTCTGAATAGGTTGAGAGTTCTGGTACATCGTTGGAGCCATCCAGGTCGTATCCGCATTGTTCGCGAGAATAATTCTCCCAAATCATGTAGGAGTTGTGCAGGGACTGCTTGCATGGCCGAGGATTTCGAGGCGCGCGGGCTAAATTAAACGTCCACATGATAGGATGTGGTTCTGGAGCATTTGCCACGATACGCACATCCCGGGTATAGAGGGTCCACAAAATAAGACTAGTTGGCGGCTAAGGTCAAGCTGAGGAAAACGCGGAATACACGAGGTAGAGACAGATAACACACCCCGAGGCTTCGAAAGCACGCATGATTTGAGGAAGGGAAATACATGAACGATGCGACGGCGGGCGTAATGGCATGTGATCACACGGCATAGAACACAGGCTGACTGCCTGTCGCTGTAGCCTACGAAATCCCGCATGCCACTAGCGCCACGTTACATATTAGGTGGGAGGGATATGTTCATCAATTCATTCCCCACAGGTCATGCGCGGGAACATGTTGCTATATACGGGAAATGGTGGCGTGGTGAAGTGTGCGAATGGATCTTCGTCGGGATTCAACATCGAGAAGCATCGACCTGGTGGTGTGCTTGATGAACGGAGAGCCGCATAACACAACCACGACCTTTCTATTTCAAGCTGACAAACCACCGAAGATGTACTAAGAAATGACCATGCGAACCGACGTATAGGTCCCTATGTCGCAAGGTTTTGTTGAGGCTCCCTTGAAATCCCAAGCGAAGTCAGGTATGCACATTTCTGGAGGGCAGACGAGAGGATATGACATGACAGAACTATGCATGGGACGTCAGAGGTAATAACTTTATGGGGACAAGGGTTGCGAACCCCATGAGGCAAGGCTGTATCCAAATGGGGCGATGAGATGGTCCATCAGAAAAGACTGGCTGTTCTCGGCGCCACTTCGAACTACACCTTGACAATGAGCGATAGATAGTTGCACGGTATGGAAGTTTGCCCGTGATGATCAAGCACGGCGGACACCGTCATCTGATTCTATAAGCAGCTGATACGAGTGCTGTATAGGCGTTCTCCAGACGATAGTCGACGTGTGATTGTCTGACCAATTGTCAGTAACTCTACAAGCCATATAAGGTGTGAAATCTATGAATTTGACCTATAGACTGTGCTTGTCCATTACCGCGTACGCCTAGGTGAATGGTGGGGGGGGGCTCTTGAAGAGGCCGAGGATCGCAAATACGTGGAAGTATATCGGAGAGTCGGGATCCCGCAGTTCCACGCCAAAGGATCAACTGGGTTAAAGTTCTCAACCGCATGGCTCTGATGGGCGCGCGAGGTGGGGGCGGCAACGCCCGAATCCCGTAGAAGGACCAGACGGGTGGTGTTTACCGAATAAGACGACAATGAATAGTGGGATCAGCCGGTCGATGTAAGTACGACTGCGCATCGCTATCAGAGGGGCCAAAGTTGACCCACGCCAATACCTGCGCAAATGCTACGTTAGTCAAGATAAGGCACGAGGTATTAGGTCTCGGGAAAGCGCGCCCCAATTCCATCATGTGAAACTAAATCTCCAAGGTAAACGGAATTTTATGACATAGCTGGGCCTATTGATGTAATGTGCCTGAGGCGGGATCTTCGAAAATGAGGAGGATAAGCCACCTCGTGACGGGGCTGTGGGCTGCGATGGAGCGTCGATAACGATCAGGACCATCACGAGGCTTGTCTAAGAGTGCGGAAAGAGCTAACAAAGCCGCACAGCTTCCTCGAGGCAAAGGGGATCAAGGTGGCTAGAGACTGACGCGTTAAAATAACGATACAGCGAGAATGTCCTTAAAATATCGATGACGGCATGAGGGTTATAGGTATCTCCGCCCGCCGGACCCGCGATCACTAAAGTCCAGTGCGACGACTCGCGCTCATCGATGTATAATAAACTCGGCCTGGAATTGAAAATTGAAATGAAAAAAGTTTATTTTCGAGGAGCGAGGGGACAAACTAGTCTTTTGAGATAGATGATAGCTGCGCAGGCACTGGGTAGTCACAGGAGTCATTCCGACTAGGAAGTGTAGGAAGGGTAGATTGAGCCCTTCATGGTACTTACAGGAAGGCGCCACTAACTGAAATAAGCGAGGCAGACATGAGGCACTTCGACGCATAGGCAGGGAGCCACTGATGCGTGGGGAACCTGCGTGGAAGAACGTTTCTATTCTCTCTGTAGCAAGATCCGGACGGCTGACGGGCTGCCTATCGCCTGTTAGAATCCTCCGAAGCACCTGTGAACGTCAGCTCGGGATGGACAAATAGAGTTTCATTGACTTACTAACCATTCCATACGCATCACGTTTACCGTCTTCCAAGCGGGGAGTTTGAATGTCGACGCCTGGGTCCAGCTTCTTTGTGCGAAATTGGGGCTGGTGGGTGTGATATTGGATTTTCTCCATTCCTCGCGGAAAAGTCGTGGTTGAGCCTAGGTAAAGCAGTAGTAGTTGGGAGGCGTAGCAAGTTTTTGGACAAGGTATTTCCTAAACCTGAATTTCAATGTTAGTGGGCGAGAGCGGGAGTAATAAACAATGAATTTGGTGAGAGTATATCACGAATTGACGGTTCCTTCGTCAGGACAAGAAAGGGAAACGGGTTCGCTGGAACGCGCGAAGAAAAACGCCGCTGAATGCGCCCATGATATGGGTGATGTCCATGGATCAAAAATGAGTATAGGAATGAACGTTCTGCAGAGAATATGATGAACACGCGGCGGGCGTGGGTGCTGTTGATTCATCAAGCGGAGCGCCTTCCTCCGCCCAGTTTGGACGTTTTCTGGGCGGACACGAGGCAAGGACCCCGAAACTACCCCTGGCGGGCTTTTTTTCAAATTCCCGGCTAAATCAGGGAAATGTCGGGACTCGGCATGAGGGAGGGTTGATGACAACAAAAATGAGACATGTCACATCGTCACTGATCTAGAAATGGTTTAGCCCGTCTCCCTTCTTCGGGACTATGAGGAGGAGGGGGCAGCTAATCGTGGAATTCTCAGGGCGAGTTGTTGAAGTAGCCAGGAAATAGCACGAAATGATATGATCAAGAGACCGCCTTGGTAATTAGGAAAACACCGGTTCATAATGAACTTTATTCAACCAGTATGAGATTGAAAGGGTGTACGAACACAAACTAGCTTGGATACTATCCATGATGCGCTAAACAAAAGAGTTTTGGCAGGTGGAAGGTTGTCACGTGGTACGTCGGCACTGGGAAAGGCAGTGAGGTCTTGGGGTTCAATCGGCCAAATGCTCGTATGCTCCACGGCGTCGCCTCGTAAGCGATGAGAAACAGTGAGACAGCATAAATCACGCAGACTGCGGGCGGGGTGACCGACGTTTGAGCGGAGCCGATCAATTCAAGACAGCGAAAATACGGTATTAACTAGATTTTATAGTCTCGCCCGGTCGAGGCTCAGCTGGAAGGACAGGAAGTAAAATGGTATGTATTGAATTTCGTTCCGATGTTGGGATGGTGTCAAAAACTAGGCGCCGGACGGGAAGGCATTAGCCCATGACGTTTAACAAAATCAATGGTGGGCTGAATACCTTAGAACTTCTCCTGAGCCCATCTCTCTAGTGTTCGAAGGGATCACATCACTCACCGAGTTATGGCTGGACTTGAGCTAAGCAGCTGTAGCCCTTTGCTGAACGGATTACCATTACTGTGGGACCGCAGCAAAGCCCTGCATCATTGCGGAAGGAAACTGCAGCCAAAAGTTCTTCTGTTCAGAAATACCCTCGTCATATTACGAAACCCCCGCCCTTCACGCTCATGACGTCTCCTGAAGGGCTGGTGGTTTGAATGTCGAACACCTAGGGTGCTGTCCATCGAATTCTGTACCCACTTGGTGAGTTCGGGTGCAGAACACCGAGAGAAACTTTCTGTCATATTCTGTCAAACGAGCGTGATGTCACTGATATGCGGGCTTCCGGACAAAGACCCGAGGCACCGTCCGAGATGTCGTTTCGCCGTAAGCTTGTCACCGGTAAATGTATCCCGTTGATTTTATAAAGAAGACCGCTTGTGGGTCGTGAGCCATGCACCTGATGAACATAGCACATGATCTTGTTAATGCTTCGAAAGACCAGTATTTAAGGCGCAGTTGGCGTAGCCGAAGAGGTCTTATCCAACTGACAAGTGGACGTCGGATACGCTCGGCTACTATGCATCTCAGAGAAGTTAGGATCAATATAATAACACACACCAGTGTACCTTGTTGATCGAAGCTCGGAGGTCACAGGGTTATAACCATTTCGAGAGGCCGGGTTCTTTGTGATTCAAGGGTAGAGTGAATTAGGTCGAGTAGCGAGACTCGGGCAAAATAAAAAAAACCTTCACGAGTGTATGAGTAAGTACAAGCTAAAGAAAAGGCGGGGTACATACCACAGGTACCAGCAAAGGAAAAGATCAGGAAAAGTTTCAGTATTCGGTTCCCACCGCGAAGTTATTGTCTCCGAAATACTGCTTGGAAGCGGTGTGCGCGACATTTATCAATGAAGTTTAAATTCATCTTGAAGGTGGTTGATTGCGATATGTATTTATTATTAGGGAGAATACACACGGCCCGGGGAAAATGAGTTTCTTTTGTAGGCACTAGTCGGGATATTGAACATCCTAAAAATCTTAAACATCATTGGGACTAAATCTAAAGGGTTAGGGCATGTATTAATAACGTACCGTAGTTCAATTTATTCGGAAGGTTATTTTATTCAAACCCTGGGCCTGTTGAAGCCCATACGTATCATGAGACCACAAAAATACCGTAAGTGCGAAGCGGAACGAGACGACAGATAGGACACAGGTTTTTCTTCTTCCGTTCCAGGGATCACGATCTTATCCGTGGTCCACGCACGACAAAATCCCGAAGCCAGATTACTCAAATGGTTCGACGAACCGAGCATCGATTATCGCAGATTTTTCACGACGATCGTATTCATTCACTTCTCAAATTAAGACAAAACTGGTCTCTGCGAAGTCAGGTGTCGGTGATCAGTCATCAGAGTACCCGTAGCGCTGGGGGAAACTATACCTAAAGCGATACACGAAAAAAATATTTGCGCGTCTTCTTGTGTCGTGTGTATGACAATCCTGGCACTCAACAGCAATTCAACGGAGGAGAGGCGATGTAGATCAGGGTGACGGCAGCGAGGCATCCTCGTGGCGGGGCCAGTCACATGTGGAGAGGATGAACGAGCGGTAGACAAGGTCATATGACGGGTGCGTGGAGGGCGGGAGGTGATTAGGTTTGGCAGAGAAACGTGGTGCGTGGGTGCGGAGAGAACCACGAAGCACAAAGGTATGAAGATAGCTAAGCTGCGTGAGTCCTCACCTATGTGTCTGGACAAGACACGCTGGAAGGGTGAGGCAAGACGAGATGAGGACTTGGGGTTTACGAGGCGCGGGGGAAGTATCTTTCGTCTCTAGCCGTAATGAGGATGGGATGAGGTGGCAGGGTGAGGTGGTGACTTGGTCACAGGTAATGCCGGAGTGAATATCGGCGGCGTCAAAGGGGAGGTTCTTTTGGAGTCGAGCTGTTAAAAGATCCCGAGGGATACGGTTGAATACGTGTTCACGACATCAATAACCCTCGAGAACGCGCGGTATTCATTATTCGAGGTCCTCCCAATTGTACAGAGGGAATGAATTTCGGTTCTGGGGTCAGGGTCTAATGTCGGATATTCGCGAACAAGACCGAGGTAGTTCTCGGACTCGCTGAGCTTGGATGTCTAATTCGAATGGTCCTGTTTGGGCTGTGGAAGTGAGGTTCGCGTTCACGTTGCGGATGGGCCCCGCGGCTGTTGAAGCGAATCGACCGTTTTTCCCGGATTTATAAGTAAGCTTCTCGCGTGAAGAGAAATTGATATGCTCTTTGAGTGAGTCAACATACATATATGTCAGTTCTTGAGGTACGTAGGTATAACGAAAGTGATCGAGGGGGAATCATAAGATCAATGAATGGGGGGTAAAATGAACGATGTAACCAATTGAAGAGGTAAGCACCTGGATTCGGGTTTCCCCTTGAGAGGGGATGAAGGAAACACGGTTATCAAGAAAGGAAAAACCAGAACAGCTTTTGAGAGAACGATCTGCGAGATGTGGGGGGCCGTGGCCAACGGAATCGCATTACCGGTATTTTAGGCTTGTTAACGATGAGGTCGATCTGAATTGATATTCGAATTTGGCCAACGCGGTTCGTGAAAGCGGGAGAGAGTAGTGGGTCTCACGGTGGGGTTCACGGGTAACGCAGTGCGTTACCGGTATTCATGGAAACAAAAGAATCCGAATTGAGGCTTTGGAGTCGATGGAGGGAACATGATTTGAGCTTCTGTTGTTGTCGAAGACCACGGCGCCAAGCTATCATTTGCATGAGCGTTTTTTTTTGAAAGGTGGATATTAACCCTAGTAAGACCCAGGAAGATCGAGGTAAGCGACAGTTGCGCTAGGGTTCGGGGACTTTATCCACATGTGAATATTCGCTACTTATGCGGTGGAGGAAGTACGCATTGCCGCAAAGGCCGTTCGGTTACTTTTCCTATGATGGGAACCTCGACCTCTTCTCGAGTCGTCCATGCGAGTTCGGTGATAGCTTTATGCAAGCTAATGGACGCTATGGCAAGATTCGGCAAGAAGAATGGTCATGGACGGGGAATGAGATGGCGAGTGAGGGGGTTGCACTGCATAGCGATCAACGCTTTCTGGAAAATATTTCCTTCGTTTTGAGATTCACTCCTGCTATGCCTCCTTAGATGACAATCATCAAACCGTTATATATTGTCTGAAACAAATCAGAAGTTGAAAATTTTTAACAGTGGCTGCCCCGTACCTTGTACTCTTTTTGATAATCATAGATGGATGTTCCACCTAGCGATCCGCCCGTCGTACGCCGTCTGGAAAACTGAAAGTTGGCCTGCCGAAGGGGAAGCATCAACATTTTGGGTTTCGTCCATTAGATGGTGCACGGAACGTCGTCCCCATCGAATAACGACCTTGTAGTCTAATCCCTCCTTGATGCGTTTCGTGAGTGTGATGGTTGGGCAAAAACAAAGGCAGGGAAGAGGTCCCGAACACTCGGCCACCACAACGATCCGCCCCTCACCTCAAAACACAGGGTAGTCATCGATACCCTCAGAGAACAATGATAAAAAAACAATCCCGAATGCTTAGGAGCTGTAGTTTGGTGGGGGGTGATGCTCGTGATGCGGGGAATATGGATCATGGATCCAAGAACCGGAACACTACGGCGAGATGAGGCGATTAGGTGTAGAGTTGCTCTAGTGCGCCACAGGGCAGGGTGGGGCAGCGTCAGAACTCAGGAGGCGGCGTGAGGCTTTGAAAAATGTTGATGGTTTCGGGACCGTAAGTTGTGCAAGCGGGGTAGGGCGGGAAATTGGATGTAGGGTAGTGCGTTTTCTTGTTTTTTTTTTTTTGGGGGGGGGGCGGATGGCGCGGGTTGGAGAGGGTGCGGTCCTGAATTAGCACTGATTGTGGCGTACGCGTTTGTACCCCATTTTCTACTTTTTGAAGAGTGGGTCTCACCGAAATTCAACTATTGTATGCTTAGTCCTCGGCCATCGGGGGCGGTATTAGGGCGCGCAGAATGGTGGCGTTAGGAGGGGAGGGGTCCTGTGGTAGGGTTTAGTATGTTTTAAAAGTGGGCTGATGAGACGGGATGGCGGGTGTGTGTGCGTTTCGATGGTGGTGGGTTGTAGTGATTGCGTCACTATACGGAGCCAGGGGTTCTAGTGTAAATCAACGAGTTGATGCGCTTGAGTTTGCATGTGGAGTGGATGATGCTGGGATTGGGATTGTTGGTGACCAAGGAAAGGAATGTACGTTAGATATTGGTTGGAACCATGTACTCGGTGACCGCCCACAGCATCGCGGGCTGTCAGATTAGATTCAAGTTGGACAGTGAAGATCAATTGGGAGGTTTGGGCGATGATCGTGTGAGTGGGCAGTGAGAGATTGGAACGGAAGCGATTGACGGTTGGGTGAGAACCGAAACTCCGAGTCGGGAAAGAGGAAGAGAGGAGAGGACGGACGGCGGGCAACGGGAATATGGAAACAAAAACAAAACGAAAAAATAAAGTAAAAGTATGTAGATATGTAAATAATAGTTTTTTAGAAAGTGGATGAGAAGTTGGGACTAGGCGCGTGACGGCAAGGTCGCAATTGAAAGTGAACTAGCTTCATCAGAAATCGTCGAAGACATTGTCACAATTCCCTCGGGCAACGGCAGTCGAGTCCGATGTTCCATCTCATCTTGTTGATAATCAAGGTAAACCAAACGAACAAAGGAGTGATGAGGACGATGAGGACGACGACGATGAGGGCAACGAGGACAACGATGAGAATGATGGTGGGGCAATCGATAAGCGGAGGGTTAATTTTTTTACGGGGCGGTGAAACTCCGAAAAAGAGAGAAAAAAAGGATAAGCGAAATGAAGGCACCGTCGTTGTCGGGGATGGGCGCGGGCACCGGCTTGGCACGCCACCACCTCGCCGCTGCCTCGAGGCGCCCCTCCTTCTAAATAGGGAAGTTCTTAGGTGTTAGGTGTTAGAGTGACTGGGGTCTTGACACTACGGGAGTCGGGCCCGCCCTCCGGAAAGGTCACGCGGGGTTAGGGGAAAGTTTCAGCCGGGGATAGTGCGACGAGCCGAGGAAGGGGAGGGGAGCGCGCTAGCCCCGGATGGGTAAAAAATTAACTCCGAATGGACACGGGAAGAACCCGATATGGGAAAGAGTGGCTGGGACGGGAGGAGGAGGGGTGTGTTCCAAAAAGAAGATGCGTTCATCCCGCGTGCGCGTGGCCACTGGCGCTGCCAAAAAAGAGAAAGAAAAAAAAATTAAAAAGCATTGACAGTGGACTCCGACCGAACTAGTTGACATTGTGTTAAACCTTGTTCTCTTTCTCTCTCTCTCTCTATCCCAGACTCGACTCGACTCGACTCGACGACAAATAACAGTGCCACCACCGACTACCGGTAACCTAGTCCCTGTCGCTTGTTTGTTCATCTTCTCAGATCCTCCCCGATTACGACGATCAACACCTACCTTACACCCTCTCTCCCCCGGGATTTCAAAGTATATATACTTTATATATATTATAATATATATATATCCCGTCCGTACCCTAACCCTTTTTCTTCTTTCCCCACACTGACTTGGCTGGCTCTCCTCCACTCTCAGAATGTCCGTCTCTGCGACGACAGACTTGAACCCCAACCCCGGCAACGGTAACTCTAATCCCGACGTTTCTATGCGTTCCCCGCCCTCTGCACCGACGCCTTCTCCACGCTCCACTCACCCCACTGTGATGACCACTGCAACGACGACGAACATGACCATGACCAACCCCTCAACCGCAGGACCCCCTTCACACCTCGCCGCTCTGCTGGCAGAAGCCTATGCCGAAACGGAATCATTGCGCCGCGACCTCGTGCATGCCCAAAAGCGTGCGGACCGGGCGGAACGCATGGCCGCCTCTTTACAAGCACTTCATGATTCTTTCGGAGCAGCGGCTGTCATATCTAACGACCAAAACGCTGATAAACAACACCAGATCACTACTTCACCTCCATCTAAAACTTCCCAGTCTCCTACCCAGCTTCCCTCTTCCGTCAAATCACCTACACCTGTATCAAATAATAAACATTCTCAATCTCAATCTCAGTCCCCGCCTCGTCCTGCAACCTCCGCCAATGAAGTCCTGAATCATCCCTCTCTTCCATCGCACGCAGCCTCTCTTCTTCTCTCCGCCCTCTCCCGTGCAGACGCCGCAGAAATTCAGGCGGACGAGGCAAATGCCCGTTCTCGTGTCATCGCAGATGCTTGGGGTCAACTTGACGCGTACCTGGGAAACCTCGAGGTTCGTACAGTCGAGGCCCGTTCCGATTTCTCGCGCATTATCAGGGAAGAAGGCGGTATCCTGAATCTTCTCGGAGATGGCCCCGGAACTGGTGCTGGACTAGCCGACAATGGAACCATCGGAGGAACGAATGGTAACGGAAGTGGAGGTGGCAGATCCAGGAGACGAGATCATGGATGGAAGAATACAGTGCTTATGTCGTTCCCTTTGCCTCCTCACCCGCCATTAACGCATGTTCATACACACTCGCATGGTCTCGGAGGTACGTTTAATTTATATTCTTTTCAAGTTTACATCGCTTACAAAAAAAAACCTTTCCTGCAGGCTCGCATTCCACGAATACCCACAATACCACTACCAATACATCCCATTCGCATTCGCACTCGCACGGACACTCCCATTCGCATTCCCACTCCCATCCTCCACATCTAAACCAAAATCATGCTCATTCTTCGCTCGCACATACCAATTCTTACCCCATCCCTGCACTTCCAAATTCAACTCGCCGGCCCCGCACGCCCAGCCTCGACGCATACGGCACCCTCCCTTCAAAGAAACTCCGCAGTAGCGATCGTGAAAGGGACCGAGACCATGACCGCGAACGTGGTAGGGATCCCGGCCCGCGTTTCACCGACTCTCATCACCCCCACCACGCACACCAATCTTCCTACCCCCCTCCCCCTCCTCCCCAGGCACAACAGAGTGAATACTTTGATCTTCCACAAGGCCAGACCCAACAAGGCTACCCTCACCCCCAACAACAACAACAGCACTCGCAGCCCCACGGACATGCGCATACACATGGCCATGTATCGACTCGCTCTTCCCAATCCCAGAACCAGAACCAACCACGTATGATCCTCCCCCCTCGTCATCATGGTGCCGGCTATAAACAGTCGGGAGGGTACCAAGGCCATGGGCAGAACTTTGACGAACGCAGGGAACGAACGCACCGCAGGGCACGGTCAGGTTCTCGTTCGAGCGCTTCGTCCCTTTCTGTGGACGAGATGCTCCTCCAGGCTACGACGGGCGATGAAGGACCTGGTGGGAACGCGGGTATTCCTGGTGCCCCTGCTAGGAATGGCGCTCCTGCACCTGGTGTTGCCATCGGTGCTCCTGCATCGGGTAGAACTCGGAGGGGAGGGGAGGAGAGAGACGCTGGAAGGACCTATGAGGAACAGGGTACACCGTATCAGTATAACCCTTCTGCATCTTCGTCGTCCTTCCGTGGTTCATCCAACGCGAAGGGCCAGGGCCAAGTACAAGCACAGGCTTTGGGCGAACCTGGTCAAGCAAGAGAATTCCAGACGCATATATTCGCTCCTCCTGTGACTGGAGCACCAACGAAGAAGAACAAGTTTGTGAATTTGAACGTTCCTGGAGGTAGGTCGTCACTATATGCGCAAAGTTGTTTTGTTTCTAACTGTCTTTGATAGACCCTGCCCCTGCTGGAGCCATCTCGACGGCGACATACCCACCCACTAACGAAGCCGGCCAACGTATATGTCGTCAGTGCGGTATGGCGGGACGATATAAAGATGGCAAGTGCGTTGAAAAATGGGGACCTGGCCCAATGGGTCCTGGTACCGTCTGTGATCGGTACGTCTTGATTTTATTTTTTATCATTTCATTGGATTTTTATATCATCGTAGGTGTCGTAAAAAAATGAAACGTGTCGAACGTCGAGGCACGATTGAAAACCAACAACTAGCAAACGCCGCCCTCCAGCAACAGCAGCAGCAGCAACAACAACAGCAGCACGCCCCCTCTCCTCATCCCCAACGTAGCCATTCCGCCATTCACCGTTCCGATACTCTTCCCGCCCACCACCACGCACAATCCGGGGGCAATAACGCCCAAACCCACCTTGGATTCATGCACCCCCGCGAGACCGAGTCCAACCTTCGCTCCTCATCCGCTGCGAGCTTCCGTGGTTCTCCCGCACGACACCACGCCCACGCGCAGCAACACAGCCCCCCACCCTCGATCGCCACACTACCAGTACGAGAGGACGACATCCCTACCAGTGCCATCGGACGCGGGAGTGAGGCGGCAGCTCGTGCAAACGGGAGGGGGAGAGCGTCTCCAAACGGGGCTTTGGGAGTGGCGCCACCTACGACGAGACAGGCGAAGAGCCCGTTGGGGATGTTGAATGGGAGAGGATCGAGGTCGCCTGCGGTGGGTATGGATGTAGATGCTGATGCTGAGGCGGACGTAGATGCTGAGGCGGATGCAGAGGCTGAGATCGAGGCTGAGATTGAGGAGGTGTTGGATGTGGGTGCAGATGGTGCTGGTGTGGGGGGTGTGGGACCTGGATCGGGGCAAGGTGCTGTGGGGAGGAAACGAGCTGGAGGTGGAGGTCAGGGGATGGAGGTGGATGGCGAGGGTGATGCGGATGCGGATGCAGATTTGTTGGATGCGGTCGAGGCTGCCGAGGCTAATAGTATCGGTTCGGGTGGGGGAAGGTTGAAGGAGGAAGATTAAGCCTCACCTCCTATGCGCACACTTTGTGTTGTTTTTTTCGTTTCTATCTAGATCGCTATCGTCGTCGTCGTTGTTCGGATTGCTGCTCTCTGTATCCATTACCTTCGTGATATCCCCCTTCCACAGTCCATTTTTCGTACCTATGTTTCGCTCTGGATTCCTTTCGGTTCTCTTTTCACTACGCATACACATAACATCGTACATATAACACAAGCACAAAGTTACAGTTTCCTGTTAATATGACAATTGGAAGAACTCGGAACACCTTTCTTGCGAGAAGAACCACCGATAATTTGAATAAAAGGATGCCTTCCGAGACGAGATAAAGTAATCGTGTAGATGGGATTACCAACTTCACTTTGGAGGACGAGCTACATGACAAGACTTGTGCTTTTGCGTGAAATGAAGACTTTGATACTTTTTTGCAACGGCTGAAAAGTATGGAATGCAAAGGCATTGTAGGATTTGATGCAAAATGAATGTACAGTTTGTGACTTGAGTCATTTCGAAACTTGACATGGTGCCATTACCGTGCCACAAAGGGACAAAGTTACCGCAGCCCTCCCAGATTTTGTCATGAAGAAGAGGTTGGAAACATTTACGAGAAGCAATATGAAGAGATTGAAATTGATTTCAAGGACAGTGCAAAATGCGCAAGATTGATCTAGCGTTTTCAAGCATACCTCGAAACTTGGTCACAAAATTCCCGGAATATTATTACATACATATGGTCTATATACCTATAGAATACGTTTCCCAAAGTATCTAAGCAATTGGCGGTCCCGTTTTTGAGTAGTAGGTCCCCCAAGTAAACTTACGATCACTTACGATCACAACCTGTCACACCTGTCACACATGCGATGTTCACCTCCAACCGTGCATACTATCCTCATATAACCCATTCCCACTAGTCTAAAAACCACTTACAATCATCCAGGGTGTTGTATATTTACTTATATACAGTTATGAGCCAATGTACCATGACCTATGATGATAAATACGACCACCTGCCCCAAGTTACGATCACCTATGATCGTAATTTGAATTTCCTACCAGGTATATACACCAAGGAGTGCATATACATTGATTTGAAGACTATGCTGGATTATTTGCTGAGGTATATGACCATCCAGAACCATAACTACGACCACCTTGCCCAGGGTACCATCGTAAGGTGAGCGTAAACCATCATAAACCATCGTAAACCATCGTAAGTGGGACTTCCCACCCACTGTACACACTTGGGGGGACTCATACACTCACCCACACACTCCTCCTTGCCAATTGGATGCATATATAATCCCCCAGAGGTGTAATTACAATCACCTTGCCCAGGGTACCATCATAAAGTGAGCGTAAACCATCATAAACCATCGTAAACCATCGTAAGGGGGACTTCCCACCCACTGTACACACTTGGGGGGACTCATACACTCACCCACACACTCTTCCTTGCCACTTGGATGCATTTGTAATCCCCCAGAGGTGTAATTACGATCACCTTGCCCAGGGTACCATCATAAAGTGAGCGTAAACCATCATAAACCATCGTAAACCATCGTAAGGGGGACTTCCCACCCACTGTACACACTTGGGGGGACTCATACACTCACCCACACACTATTCCTTGCCAATTGGATGTGTAGAATGACCCCCAGACCCATCACTACGATCACCTTGCCCAGGGTACCATCGTAAAGTGAGCGTAAACCATCGTAAACCATCGTAAGTTGCTCTTCCCACCCACTGTACACACCTGGGGGGGTTCATATACGCACCTGGACACTCTTCCTTGCCAATTGGATGTGTAGAATAACCCCCAGACCCATCACTACGATCACCTTGCCCAGGGTACCATCGTAAAGTGAGCGTAAACCATCATAAACCATCGTAAGGGGGACTTCCCACCCACTATACGCACCTGGAAGGACCCATATATGTACGTACACACTATTCCATGCCAATTGGATACTTTCATTCATTCCTGGAACCATTATTACGATCAAGTACCGTCCATACAATCTTTCACTATCTTTGTAATTTTTGATCTTTCACTATGGCTAGCAACACCTTGATTGTTGCCCTACCCTCAGCATCGAATTCCTTTTCCTTCATCTTCCCCAAGGCCTTCAATACCGATGACAAACCCTTCCAAAATTGTTCTTTCCCTCGATCATCCTATAACAATTAATATTAATCCTCACAACTCCTTAACCTCACTTACAATATTCTTGATCTCCGTCATCAATTCATCTTCATCTTCAGCCACCAATTGACCTTCCTTTCCCTCTAACCAATTTATGACCTCGTCTGACCTTTTCTTGTTTGCAAGTAACTCCATAAAGTTACGAATCCACATCTTCACCCTCTTGGGACGGACCACATCCCCTTTCTTTTTGCTGGGACTTATAATAACACACCTTCTAACTCTATCCTAATGACCAAGTTGTCAGCAAGGCCCCTCGCTGTAAGGGCAACCCTAGGTCGGCGAAGTCGAAAGGGTCGAACTGAGCGAGGTCGAAGTCGAACGTCGAACTTACGATCTACGAAGGTCGAACTTCGAAGTGCGAACTAGAGGGGATCCAAAGTAAATATATTAATAACTTAAGGTACAAGTCCGGTCTCCTTACCTAGAGGGGATCCAAAGAGAATAGTCTAAGGATCCCCATCTAGCCTCGGAGTCTATATACTCTATACTACAATGGGAGTGGTACACTATTGTCGCTATGTGGCACAGAGTGTACAAACAGTGATATACATCGCTTGGAGGTCGCGCGTCGAAGTGCGAAGTGTGCGTGTCGGAGTTCGAAGCGCGCGCGTCGACGTTCGCCGTCGAAGTCGAAGTTCGAAGTTCGACGTTGGCCTTCGAAATGGGGTTCCCCTTACACTCGCATTCGAAATGATAAAATTACATTGCTGACATTGCTCGAGGATGCCAACCCCATATCCCAATCAAGACTCCCATTGTCTCCCTCTAGCTCATGTATAACTCTATTCCCATCCTCCTCATCTTCGTCTGTATCCCCCTCAACATTGTTCCCACCCTTGTCAATTTTGTCCTCACTGTCCTCATCCTCGTCCCCATCCCCCTCGTCCTCTTCCTCGTCCTCTTCCTCGTCCTCGTCCTCTTCCTCTTCCTCGTCCTCATCCTCTTCCTCGTCCTCGTCCTCGTCCTCGTCCCCGTCCCCATCACCATCCCCCTTGTCCTCATCCTTGTCCTCATCCCTATCGTCCTCACCTTCATCTTCATCCCCCATACTTGGGACATCATTATCCCTCTCATTATAACCCTCATACAAATCGCCACTTGACGATGCTATTATAATTCTATTATTAGCTTTTTCCCACACTAAATTTATCTGTTTTGCTTGCCTACGTCCTCTTCTGCCATCTCTACCTATATTACCGTTGCCCTCTCAACGAGAGGGCAACACCAGCTCGGTACCAGTTTGGCCGGGACAATAAAGTTAGGTATTATGGGGGAAAACATGGTCCCAAATTTTGGTAGCCATCCGTAACTTTCTCCAGGTGCTACAGAGGATACCGTCCTCGTCCCCCCCACCCAAATTTCCAGATCTCCACCAATCCTGGACGGTACCGCCTAAGAATTTAAACACTCATTTTATATGTATAATGGACCAACTTTGTCTCCCAAGTTAGGCCATCAATCACTTTCTGCAGCCTGGGGAAGGGTACCTTTCCTCATGCCCCCCTACCCCAAACTGGCCATATCTCCACAACCCCTGGATGGTACCAGTTCATATTGTACATATCATTAGATACATATAAATGAAGAAACTTTCCCTCCAAAGTTAGGCCATCAATCACTTTCTGCACCTTCCAGAGAGGTACCTCTCCTCCTGCCCCCCCATCTGTTGGTTGGTATCTCCACAACCCCTGGATGGTACCAGTTTATATTGTACATATCATTAGATACATATAAATGCAGAAACTTTCCCTCCAAAGTTAGGCCATCAATCACTTTCTGCAGCTTGGAGAGAGGTACCTCTCCTCATGCCCCCCCATCTGCTGGTAGCTATCTCCACAACCGTGGGATGGTACCACTAGATATTGCAGAAACGTTTAGATATATGTAATAGATGAAACTTTGTCTCCCAACTTAAGCCTGGAATCACTTTCTACACTCCCCCCAAGCGAACCTCTCCTCATACCCCCCTCACATCAATAGCTATCTCCACAACCGTGGGATGGTACCACTAGATATTGCACAAATGTTTAGATACATATAATAGATGAAACTTTGCCTCCCAACTTGAGCCTGGAATCACTTTCCAGAGCCTCCAGAAGCGAACCTCTCCTCATACCCCCCCTACCTATATTACCGTGGCCCTCCCAGCGGGAGGGCCCTTTTGCGATGGTATAACTTGGGCCGGGGTGAAAAAGTTGGGCCTAGTGGGGGAAAGTATGTTCCCAAATTATGAGCACCATCTGTCACTTTGGGCAGGTGCTGTGGGGGGTATACTCCTGCTCCCCCCCACCCAAATTTTCATATCTCTACCAATCCTGGATGGTATAGCCTAGAAATCATATCAGCCCATTTGTAGGGTGTACTGAGTATATTCCAAGTGCTACTTCTGAGGATTTTCACTTTGGGCACCTTGTGGAAGCAGAACAAGTTTGGCAGAATCACCACCCAAATGTCTATATCTCCCCCAATCCTGGATGGTATAGTCTAAGCTTTTGAACAATCAATTAAGATGTATAATGGACCAACTTTGTCTCCCAAGTTAGGGCTGAATTCACTTTGGGCAGTCTGGGGAGAGGTACCTTTCCTCCTCCCCCCCAGACCAGTTAGGCATATCTCCACAACCACTGGATGGTATAGAACAAGATTGCAGGTTCCATTAGATACATCCAATTGAGGAATCTTTCCCTCCAAAGTTAGGGCTGGAATCACTTTGGGCAGCTTGGGGAGAGGTACCTTTCCTCATGCCTCCCCTCCTGCCAGTGCATATCTCCCCCAATCCTGGATGGTATAGAACAAGATTGCAGGTTCCATTAGATACATATGATAGATGAATATTCCTCTTCAAACTTAAGGCTGAATTCACTTTGGGCAGGTTGGGGAGAAGTATTTGTTCTCATGCCCCCAGACCAGTTAGGCATATCTCCCCAGCCACTGGATGGTATAGAACAAGATTGCAGGTTCCATTAGGTAGATGTAATTGAAGAATCTTTCCCTCCAAAGTTAGGGCTGGAATCACTTTGGGCAGCTTGGGGAAGGGTACCTTTCCTCATGCCTCCTCTCCTGCCAGTGCATATCTCCCCCAATCCTGGATGGTATAGAACAAGATTGCAGGTTCCATTAGATACATATGATAGATGAATATTCCTCTCCAAACTTAAGGCTGAATTCACTTTGGGCAGGTTGGGGAGAAGTATTTGTCCTCATGCCCCCAGACCAGTTAGGCATATCTCCCCAGCCACTGGATGGTATAGGACAAGATTGCAGGTTCCATTAGGTAGATGTAATTGGAGAGTATTCCTCTCCAAACTTAAGCCTGGAATCACTTTGGGCAGTCTGGGGAAGGGTACCTTTCCTCATGCCTTCCATCCTGTCAGTGCATATCTCCCCCAATCCTGGATGGTATAGTCTAGGTTTTTGAACAGTCAATTTAGATGTATAATGGACCAACTTTGTCTCCAAACTCAAAGCTGAATTCACTTTGGGCAGCTTGGGGAGAGGTACCTTTCCTCATGCCCCCCCTCTGCCAGTGCATATCTCCACAGCCACTGGATGGTATAGAACAAGATTGCAGGTTCCATTAGATACATGTAATTGAAGAATCTTTCCCTCCAAAGTTAGGCCTGGAATCACTTTGGGCAGTCTGGGGAGAGGTACTTGTCCTCATCCCCCCTTGCTGCCAGTGCATATCTCCCCCAATCCTGGATGGTATAGTCTAAGTTTTTCAACAATCAATCTAAATGTATAATGGACCAGCTTTGTCTCCAAACTCAAGGCTGAATTCACTTTGGGCAGCTTGGGGAGAGGTACTTGTCCCCATACCCCCCTTCTGGCAGTGCATATCTCTTCAACCACTGGATGGTATAGAACAATATTGTAGATTCCATTAGATACATGTAATCAAAGAATATTCCTCCCCAAACTCAAGGCTGGAATCACTTTGGACAACCTGGGCAAGCAAATCTCTCCTCCTCCTCCCCCTGCTTAAGACAGGTAATAGGGGGAAATAGTCACAATTGGCTATTGTGATGGTGCATAACACAAGTCACATCATCTGGTAGTCACAATTGGCTATTGTGATGGTGCATAACACAAGTCACTGATTGCATAACACAGGTCACATCATCTGGTAGTCACAATTGGCTATTGTGATGGTGCATAACACAGGTCACAGTGACCAAGCAGTCATGTGAGGTCAGAAAAGCAGTCCGCTTTTTTGCCCTTTGTGTTTATTTGGTTCTTATTCATCAAAGAAATAATCACACCACTTCTTTTTTTGAACCATCCCTCCCACCACTGTCAAACCTTTGATACCTGGCTTCTTGCTCCATTTAGCACCTCAATAACCTTTCATATCATCTTCTTATTGAACATGTAAATGTCTAACAAGCATCAGTATCCTCTAGTATCACTAATTCAATACTATAATCACAGGCCTAGCTGCACACTCTGCCATACTTTCAAGAAGTCTATCAATGCTCTAAATTCTCACATGAGATTTATCCATGGCTCTGATTATGAACTAATCATCAACAGTAAGCTTGAATTGAGTAGAGTGTTTTTGTGCTAACATATTATTAGATATAACTTATTCTGTCACCAGAACTAATGAGTGGATTGCCTGCCCAGTTCCTGGATGCTCAGTCAGGGAAGTAGATCTCAGGAAGCTCAAAACCCATACTAGAAATAGCCATAATACAGCCAGTGAGCCATCTTCCTCTGGGTTGTAGCTAGTCTACCTCCAAACTGGTCTGGCTTGGTGCCTCCAGTTCCTTCTGTTGGCTTGGTGCCTTCAGACCCTCCTACTGGATCCTCTGTGCCTCAAGCTGGACCCTCCAATCTCCCCTCTGCTCTGTCTGGTGGACCTTCTAGGACTAGGCATACTAATGTCAGACTCCAGCCTTATACTAAGGCAACATCTGGGACTAGATCCACATCTTTGGCAACATTCACACCTCTTCCCACCCTGGCTCCCCCACTCTCCCCTTCACCTATTCAGACTGATTTATCTGAAGTTACACATCTGTCTGGAGTCCAGTCCTATCTTCTGTCTACACCTCTCCTGGCTCAGTTTAATCTCAGATATCATCAGCACTACCATACTCTGCACTGTATGACTTGTCTGACTGTGACTGCCTTAGATAAACTCTATGATCATATGGCCAAACATTCTATTAAATTTAGTCAAGTTAACTTGGAAGCTCTGACTGCATATTTTTCAAACAAACTCTTGCTTTCTTATCAAGATATCCAAACTCCTGCATCTGGTGGACCTCCTGTAGAAGGGCTGAAGATTATTTCTGAAGCCTTTGGCTGTACTCAATGCCAAGAATGTTTTCAAGAATACAAGTCATTTAAAAATCATTGGGGAAAAACACATCATGATATTCCTGCTATGCCCAAACACTCCTACATCTCTTGTTGTGTTCAAACATTCTATCCAAGGCCCCAAAACTTTTTCCAAGTCAACACCAGCCTGACAAATCTTGCCAATAGTGCAAATCCATTTGAAATATTCCTATCCAAGAATGTTCCTACATTTAAAGCAGATACAGCTATTACTCAAGCAGCCCATCCCAAAGATATTCCTCCCTTGCTTCAGGTTACAGGCTGGCATGAGCATCTTATAGATTATACCAAGGACAAAAGGACATTGGAGAAACTGAGAGACAGCTACAGCAACTACCTGGTGTTAGAGATATAAGCCCCTTGGGAAAGCTCAGAAACTTAGTGAGGGATTATATGAAGGCCATTTGTCTTCAGCACTCCAAGTCTAGTTTGAATGCTAGATGTGCTTTGATGCAGTTTCCCAGGTAAGCTAGGTTATTAGTTTCATTGACTGACTCATATATTCCAATCAGAAATAAAGGTGAAAATGATCATTGGAAGGCACTCACAGATGAACAAACCATTTTCCATTATGCCACCACTCTCCACCATTTTGTCCATGCTCTGGGTTAGGGTTAGGGTTAGGGTTAGGGTTAGGGTTAGGGTTAGGGTTAGGGTTAGGGTTAGGGTTAGGGTTAGGGTTAGGGTTAGGGTTAGGGTTAGGGTTAGGGTTAGGGTTAGGGTTAGGGTTAGGGTTAGGGTTAGGGTTAGGGTTAGG